>BSBK01005110.1:525000-1192500 GCA_027943335.1 Chamaecyparis obtusa | reverse complement strand
GGAATTAAGTCTTATAAAAGAAAATTTTTTTTTGTGTGTTTTGCCCTAGTTTTGGACATGATAGTTAACCTCCTCCTTTGTTAGCCATCATGAATCTTCAATAGGTCATCCTTTCCATTTGACCAAATACTCTTCATATGTCCTATTCCTTGTGCTTCTACCAACATGACTATCCAGTATGTCTTCAATCTACTTGTTATCTGAACCAGTTGCTGGAATACTCCACTGTACTGCTGTAACCTCATCTTCAACACCTCCTTAATGATACATTGTCAGATCTGAAACATTAAATACTAGTGAAATATTCAACTTAGTATGTAACTCGACCTCATATGCATGCTTCTTCAATATCTTACATGGCCCAAACTTCTTCATTTTCAACTTGTTATATGTACCAACTGGAAATCTTTCCTTCTACAAATGAACCATGAATTCATCTCCAACTTGAAACTCCTTATGCCACCTTTTCTCATCTACGTTAGCCTTATACTATGCATTCATCTTGGGAATATGCTTCCTCACCTCCTCATGGATGTTCTTCAAATGTTCTGCAAAATCCTCAGCTTCAGCACTACTTATTTCTCCTTTATCTATATTTCTCAAATCAGATGCATTTCTTGGACTACTCCCATATACAATTTGGAATGGTGATTTACCAGTGCTCTTGTTGACAAAATTATTATATGCAAATTCTGCCTGTGGTAAAATCAAATCCCATCCTATTGGCTTATCTCCAACCAAACATCTCAACAAATTTTCCAAACTCCTATTCACCACCTCTATCTGTCCATCAGTCTGTGGATGATGTGATGAACTGAACTTCAAATCTATTTTCAACTTCTTCCACAATGTACACTAGAAATATCCAATGAACTTAGTGTCCCTCTTTGAAACTATACTCTTTGGCAAACCATGTAGTCTCACCACTTCTCTGAAAAATAATTCTGATACATGAACAACATCATTAGTCTTTTCATAGGGAATAAAATGTGCCATCTTTGAAAATTTGTCAACTACCACACAAAATGAATCATGTCCCCACTGTGTCCTTGGTAAACCAAGAACAAAGTCCATACTGATATCCTCCCAAGGCTTCTCTGGTATAGGTAATGGCTGATACAACCCAGTATTCTGCTTCACTCCTTTCGCCATTTGACATACTCTGCAACTCTGTACAAACTTCTTAACATCTTTCTGCAACTATGACCAATAATAATTCTCACTAACCAAAGCAAAGGTTTTATCACGACCAAAATGTCTAGCCAATCCTCCTCTATGCTTCTCCTTGATGAGATTCTCCCTCATAGAAATTCTTGGAATGCACAACTGACTCCCTTTGAATAGCATATCATCTTGAATGATGAAATCCAGTCACTTCATCCTATCTAGAGTAACAGGTTCTATACAAGCTTTCCAAGCTTCACCAAAATTAGGATCTTTTGGATACAAATTCTTGAATTCCTTGAACCCAACCACCTCAATCTGCATCTCTGTCAACAATAGTTGCCTTCTGCTAAGCGTGTCTGCAACCCTGTTAGACTTTTCATTTCTGCGTTTCAAAACAAATGTATAACTCTACAAAAACTCAACCCATTTCAAATGCCTTTGATTCAAATTTTCTTGACTATTCAAATATTGCAAAGCTTGATGATCAGTATACAAAAAAAATTCCTTAGGAAGCAGATAGTGTCTCCACTTCTTCAATGCCTGAACTATAGCATAAAATTCTTGATCATAAATAGAATATTTTCTCTTGGCATCATTTAACTTCTCACTGAAATAAGAAATAGGTTTACCTTCTTGGCTCATAACAACTCCTATTGCAATACCAATAGCATCATAGTCTACTTGAAAAACCTTATTAAAATCTGGAAGTGCTAAAACAGGTTGTTCTGTAACTTTCTGTTTCAACAATTTAAAACTTTTATCTGCCCCATTAGTCCACTTGAACTCTTTTCTATCCCTCTCATTGTTTTAGTCAAGGGTCCAAAAATACTACTAAATTTTTTGATAAACTTTCTATAAAAACTAGCCAAACCATGAAAAGATCTTACCTCAGTAGCACTCGTTGGAGTAGGCCATTCAAGGATAGCCTGTACTTTCTCTAGATCCATTTTCAGACCTTCTGCTGAAACTACAAATCCCAAACACACTAATTCCTTCTTTACAAAACTGCACTTCTTCAAATTAATCAATAATTTCTCATCTCTCAGCTTCTCAAACACCATATGAATATGCATCATATGTTCCTCCAATGTCTTGCTAAAGATCAAAATATCATCTAGGTAAACAATGACAAAATTATCTAGAAATTCTTTCAGAACCTCGTTCATGAGCCACATGAAAGTGCTCGGTGCATTGGTTAGCCCAAAAGGCATGACTAACCACTCATACAGTCCTTCTTTTGTCTTGAAGGAAGTATTCCATTCAACTGCTTCTCTGATCCCCTTAATACCACAAACACATAACATAAACAAAGAAATAACAACAATATGAAAGAACAAAAAATGAGCTTCTTATTATCTCAACAAATGTGGAATTACAAAATTTTAGAATTACAATATGCAAGCCACATGGGCATTCCCTTAAAATATTCTATAGGACAAAGCCTTGAATCACTACCCAGATCTACTACACAGAACTATCCCAAACTTCTTGTTTAGCTTTTCCTCTACTTTTAGGGCAAACTGGTATGCCTCTTCAATACTATTCATTTGAACCAGATTTAGCTCCTCCTGAATGCTTGGCCTCAAGCCATTAAGGTAACGAGCAACTTTCTCCTTATCAGCTTCTGCATGGCCTGTTTTGATGAGGATTCGATAAAACTCCTCTATATACTCCTGAATAGATCATCCCGCTTGCTTCAAACTTTGCATTTTCTTCAGTAGGTCAAGCTCATAATCAACAGGGATGAATTGTTGCTTCAATTTATCCACCATCTGATCCCATCTTGTGATTTTATCTTTCCCTCTTCTATTTCACTCTAATTGAATCTCTTGCCACCAGATCTTCGCATGACCTTTTAGTCTGGCCTTCACAAATTTGACCCTATCAAGATCCTTAATATCTTCATATTCAAAATATTCTTCACATTCATTGATCCAGTCGATCAACTCCTCTGGGTTAAGATTTCTTGAAAATGCAGGAACCTCAATCTTAGGCCTTTTTTCGATCTTTGAAATGGCCCAAAAAAGTCTTTCTTCGTCCTGGTTCACAACTTTGACTTCTCCTTCTTGATCTTCTTCTTTGGCTTCATCCTTGCTTTCATCTCTAACATTAAGATTCATTCCTCTATGAATCTCCTCTTGCAATGCTTGCACTTGTCTCTGGAGTGCTCTAACCTCAGGTGTTACAACACCAACTCTTCCACCACGTTCCCTTCATGGAGGCATTTTCATGATGCACACTAAAACCCTAACCATGGTCCTAGTGAAAACTACCTCACATTCGACGATCTATATACACACTCAGGAACTCCTGCTCTGATACCACTTGATGAAGGGTGCTCCCCTTAATACCACAAACACATAATGGAAATAGAGAAACAAGAACAATATGCAAGAATAGAAAATGTGCTTCTTATTATCTCCACAAATGTGGAATTACAAACTTTTAAAATTATAATATGCAAGCCACATGGGCATTCCCTTACAATATTTTGTAGGACAAAGCCTTGAATCACTACCCAGATCTACTACCCAGAACTGTCCTGAACTACCTAAGACAACACTACAACCTTCCTTATATAGGCAATTTTCCACCGCTTGGGAATGTTCCAGAATTTTAGCCAACAAGGCTGACCAAACTTAGAATTATTTTATTTTACAATTTATTACATCAAAGTTAGCTCAAAATAAGTTTTGAAACCCAAACAAAATTTTTGAAGGAAAATCATTTTCCGCCATTTCAGGTGATCCAACTTCTGAAGACCATAAGTCATCGCCAGTTGACTTGATTGACTATTATAACCCCATTCCAAAAAGGCCACAAAGTGCTCTATAGGCTTGACTTGTGCAAGCACTTGTTAGTCAAATTCTTGACCTCATTCGGGGCCTCTAAAGCCTTCAAAGTTTCTATACCCTATTGCCAATACCAAAAATCTTCAATATCTACAAAGCTAGACTTGATCTATCAATGAAACTTTACTGGTGGACTGATATGACCAAAATGAACCTCTAGGGAAGAAATCAGAACATTCTAAGATCGGATGACAACTTACTAAAATAGAAAGTTTCCATAAATAACAGCTCTGCACAAGATAGCCTTTATTAAATACAAAATAGAAATATTTTTGGGTGATGGAAGATTGCTCTTACACCTAGGATGCTCCTGTATCACAATGGTTGGTAGACTATTATCATAATTAATTAGCTCAAAAGTAGTCAACTTACCAATAAGGGCTTCAAGAGTAACAACATTATTTGGTATAGATCTCAATTCCTATATAACAAATAATCTAATAACATACTTATAAGAAAGAGTTCTCAAAGTTTTACTTACCACTTCTTTATTAGTCAAAGATCCATTAGCACCTCTAATGGCACTCACAATTTCCTTGATTCTACTACTATATTGTTTGATATTATCTTCATCCTTCATTCTTATTTCATCATACTTTCCTTTGAGACTATCAACCTTAACATTTTATACATGCTGATATCCTCCATATATAAGTGCAAGCCTATCCCACATCTCTCTTGAATTAACACAGTCCTTAACATCATTAAATTCAACATCGGTGAGGGAAGAAGAAATCTCTATCATAACCAAGCCGTGTTCCTTCTTTTCTCTCATATGATCAACTATCATAGGTCTGGGAGGTTGTGGAGCGTAGTCATTAGTTAGAAGATGCAATGTAGATTCTCCAATCCTAGATATATACAATCTCATCCTACCTTTCCATGTTGAGAAAATTTCTTTGTTCAAGTTAGGTACTTCTCTCCTATACATCTTCATATGTTTTACTCAAGTCTTTTAAACTTATCTCTTCAAATTACTTATCTTCGATACCAATTTTTGGATTACAGAGAGGGAGGGGGGGGGGGGGGTGAATCAATAATCCTTGATCCCAAATACCTAATTTTTTTGTCTGACTAACTCGGTAAAATACACTTTACTATTTACCAAAAATAGTAAGTAAACTTTAACAATAAGTAAATCATACACACAAATCATGCATCACATGTAACACCAGTATTTAACATGGAAACCCAACTTTGGGAAAAACCACTGTGGAAATTGTCACCCACTAAGAAAATAATCTTCTGAAATATGCTCGGTTAAGAGCCAATCCTGTTAAAGATTACAATGCACACTGTTAGGTGTGACTCGGTAAAGAAATTTACCTCAGATCTATTAGGATCTTCACCCTATTAGAAGTGGCCTTGTTAGAGGGCTTCAAACACTCTTTGGAATGTTACATTTTTCAAGGATTTTACAATAAGACTATTAAGTCCACTCTGTTAAAATATTTCTCTGTTACAAATGCTAGTAAGGAACAATAAATGATTTGACCTGTAAATTTGCAACTATCTTTTCTTAATCAGATCCTTTGTGCACTCTTCTATCTTCACTTCAGTTCTTCACTTTCTACTAGCTTCAACAATTCATTAGATCCTTCTTTCCCACTCATAATTTCTCTATTCCTTCTTCACTTCATCAGTCAGTGACTCTTCAAATCTTCAAATTTCTAGCCATTTGTTCATACAAATCCATCCTTTATATAGACAATTTTTGCCTCTTAATCTCCTCTATTACATTTTTCTTTGATCAATCTTAACCATCCAATTCATTAAACCTTGAATCTAGATCTCAGTAACACCTTTTCTTTTCACCTAGGAACTTGAACTTTCTTGAAACTTTTTCCTTCTACTTTAACCATTTAGATCTAAGCTGCAAATCTTCACCTTGAATTTTACTATCCATAGATCTCTGTAACAAACTTTCCTTGTCATCATGATCATCCAGCTCATCATAGTTAATCATTAAATGCCATTCCAATCCTTATTTAATATCTATTCCTCACTTGGTGGATAACTCTAAATTTTGGTTAACTTCACTCGGTGCCTAAACCTTTCTTTTTTGTTCAGTGCCTTCGGTTTCTTTTCCTTTATCGAGCAACATTTCTTGCTCAGTAGCCAAATTTTTTTTTCTTACTAACTTGAAAAATCTTCATCACCATGCTTTACCAACTTGATATAATTATATGCTAGGCATAAAATAATTATATCAACATAATCTAATCATTGTTCGATATGTATTTGTTTCCCATTTAAGTTCTTCAACTTCACATCTCATTTCTTCATCTTCTTAAGTCATTCAACTTATATCATTACCGAATGATATGACAACATAATATAAACCAATATTCAATTGCTTGAGATCAATGACAAGCCAATAATTGATCTAACCTCTCTACTATCATATTTTCCTCTTATCTTGTTTGGTCTTCATCATCATCACCATCAGATAATCAATCTTCAACATTACTATCAATTATGATAATATTTTTATGTGTTTGAATGTTTAGATCAACTTCCCCACTTGAAACCAAAAGGGGGTACATCATCTAAGTCAAGACACCTAATTTTGTCTTTTGCGCTTATTTCTTGTATGTTTTTCACGATAATAATTGTGTGTGAATTTTGTACCTAGCTGTAGACACAACACTTCAGTAAAACATTAGAGGTTAGTTGAAATTGAAATCGTGCAAGTAATGAAAACTAAACTAACCAGGCAATTTACTGCCTTCTAATAGATGCGAGTATGTATTCTCAGATTGGACCGAGATTAGTGACCTTGATGACACCTAAATGAAGGATTTGAATGCAGAATCTAGATATGAATTGGATGCAAATTAATCTATTTTTTTGGATTTTAGATGCAATAAGATGAAAAATCTGGATATGAAACTATTCTAGAATGAAAAACTGATATGCAATGCAATTAATCTAACAAAGATATGACAAAATATGAATGATCTCACAAAGTTGTTGATTTGCAAAGAAGCTTCAATTCCTCAGATACCAATTCGCTAGCATAAGTTTGCAAAATTATGAGATATGAGATTGAAGAGCTGAGCCTTGATTTTATAGAAATCCACGGCTTTGGAGGTGCATGGAAAAGCCATAAATCACTCAGATAAACTCAGGTTGATTTTTGAGTTATCAAAGAATAGAAGATAATTAATTCACAAAATCATGCAAAATCATGCAAAAACAACTTTTTAACTCAAATCAGAGTTGAGTTTATTTTTAAAACAACTTGAATTGATTTTCTGATTTCAAGTTTAACTACTTTTTGAATGTGCATAATAATTATGAATTAAATAAATAAATAAAGTGATTTATTTCCAACTTAACTGATTTTAAAAATAAAATAATTGATTTATGGGTTAATCAATTATTAAATCAAACTTTTATTCCAAATAATATCATTAAATATGACAACTTGCTTTAATTAATTAAATAAGAATTTAATCAATCAGTCATAGGATATTTGATTTATTGTCAAATTTGAATAATAATAATTTAGGAATAAATATAATTAAATTCAATCAAATAATTAAGTGGCAGTATTAAATCTAATTAATTAAATATTGAGAATATTCAATTAATCAAACTTTAGGATAAATAAGATTTATCACCAAATAATCATTAAATTAAAGATAATTAGGATAATTAGGAATATTACTAAGAATATTCTCCGATGTAGAATTTAAGATGATCAATTAGAATTTGATGATGTTCAGATGTGCCTTAGGTTAGGACTTCGATGTAGATTTAGTTTGATGTGTTGATATAGGAGGTTAATGAACCTATAGCCCATTTTTGGGGTATTACATTTTGCCCCTTTTTGAATTGCTATGCAAAGCGCAGTGGTTCAAAGACAGTTTATGTATGATGTTGAAACTGATGTTTGAAGTTGATATCGATATGAAACAAAAACTGATTTGAAATTTGATATGAAGATGATGGGTCCTGAATGACCAATGGTAATATTAACTATAACAACAAATGAACCGATGATTGTGAAAAAGTGTCAAAACACCTAATTCTGAACCTTGTGATTGCGAAGAAGTGAGTGACTGATTCCAGACCCGATTGTCGATGAGAATCACATTGGTATCACATCTGAACCCTTCAGTTTTCAAAGAACCAAGGAAATAACACAATTGAACTGATAGTTACAAAAATTGATACAATTTACAAGATTAAGAGAATACCAGATTGATATGGATCTTGACGAATCTGATATGCCCCGAGTGATGATTGATTTTCCCCAAGCGATGAGGTCTTTTTTGATGAATCAGCAACTAGACATGGTTGTTGTCTTGATTAATAAGGAAAGATATGATTTCAAAATTTAGATTACAGACTTTGAATGATGTGTAATACCATGCCCCCTTTGGGATGAAAATTGAAATTTGACAAGAAAAGTCAGCGTTGAATAGTTCAGAAGCATGCTAATTGATGTAAGAAGTGGTTAAACACATTCAAGAATGCACTCTGCATCATTTGGAGGTCTAGAAGACTAAGTTTGACTAGGTTTGATCATGAGTTGACCATGGTTGACCAAGTTAGAATTTTGATAGTTTGATGTAAGATAATCAGTTAAGTTGAATACTAGATTTTGGTGATGATGGAAGGTCGATTATGCAAGTAGTGAATAATATAAATGATCTCAGATTTTGATTTTGATCCCGAAAAAGGATTCTAATTGCTATTTCATTGGAGGAACCTTCATATGAGATTCAACTCTCTGTTAGACTCAAAGATGCGATTTGAAGAATTGCTTAAGCATTGAAGTTTATCCAACCATTGTGAGATCATGCAAACATGCAAAATGCAAAGAAACATGCAGAATGAAATGCAACCTAAGACCTAGGACCTAGTCACTGATCATGTGTCAGCCATTTTCATCATTGAATTTTTGGGTAACCGGATAAATCAATACAATGCCCACTAGTTATGAAACTATAAACATATGAATATCAATTTGTATGCACAGGAATCAATACAACACCCACTCGTTAGGTAACCATGGATATATAAATATTGATTTTATTTTTAGAATGTCGGATTAGATATAAGCACCAAGGCACAAGTGCTAGGATGACCTAAATATCATGTCCATTTTGATATAGCAATTTGTATAAGCATCAAAACATAAACGTCACGATGACCAGAATATGCCTTGCATTACAAACACATCAAACAGTCAAGAGATCATTCTAAAACCAATGTGAATTACCTGTAGTGACCCTTTATCATTCACATCCTTAGGTAAGATCGCATTTCACAATAGGAGAAAGAACTCACTCAAAAAGATAATAGTTAGATCAAACCTCCTTGAATTTTCTAGGTATCAATGGTCGAGGTACACATGACCATCCAATTCAAGATAGAGGCTCTTACAGTCGGACACCATATCAATCCAAAATTTCCAAAGTTGTTAGATTTTCATAGACAAGCATCAAACAAAGAAAAGATTATGCCCCCAGTCATCACTCTCTAAATCCTATAAAGGACATCATCGAAGAGCTCTAAGGGACACAATATGCAAAAATATTAATGTGAATCAGTAAGCATACAAGGAGATAAAAGCATGTAAAAAGCATAGATTGTTTTTAGTTTGTGTTTGATGTTGATTGTGTTGTTGTAGATGCAAAATCCTTTCTGGAGACAAGATAGACTGACTGACTCAAATGAAGCTTCAAAGGACTCTGACTAGATATGATACGTCTAAGATACATTGGAGACCATAGGATATGACATTGATTTCCCCCAAGTTTTAACATTGATAGGGTACAGACGGTTGAGCTGATTGGTGTATAAACTGACTTATTGAAAACAAACTGGGAGATATGTACAAACTAAAGCAAGACCGAAAGATGGGAAAGACCAAGATTGCGTTGATAGATGGAGCATTTTGAAACAAGTGGCACCCGTTTGCTAGGTTTTCACCATCTTGCAATTGGTAGAGATTCTATTTTTGCTACCAAGGTGCCTGTTTCTAGGTTTTCACCAAGGCACTTTTCTTTTTCTCATTTTTTTTTTTATCATCATTTTTCCAAATTTTTTTTTTTTGTACTTTTGATTTTTTTTACTTGTTTTTTTGCGAATCATCAAGGCACCCATTGCTAGGTTTTCACCAAGATTTTCATTTTTTTCATGACTTTTTCAATTTTTATAATTTTTTCAAGACATTTTACCATAGACTGAATGCCTTAGGCATAAAATTTCTTCAGATGGAGAATGTTGATTGGTTCTCAGAGCTGTTCTCCTTCAGTCATTGAGAGTTGATAGGCACCAGAGCCAAAAGTAGCAGTGATTACAAAGGGACCCAGCCAGTTGGGTTCAAACTTCCCCTTGCGTTCTTGACGTGATTGATTTTTAGGATTCTCTCTCAAGACTAGATCACTAACTTGAAATTCTCTATGTCTAACTTTATTGTTGTAACCTTTAGACATTCTCTTCTGATATAATCTGAGATGATCATACGCTGCTTGTCTGTGCTCATCTAGTAGTTAAAGTTCTTGCAACCTAGACACTCTGTAGTCATCATCAGTTACTAGACCATGCATTCTGATTCTTAGTGATGGGATTTCAACCTCAATAGGTAGTACCACTTCAGACCCATAAACTAAAGTGAAAGGTGTAGCCCCTGTAGGCATTCTGATACTTGTTCTGTAGGCCTAGAGAGCTGGATTGATCATGAGATGCTAGTCTCTTCCTATTTTATTAACTGTACGGTACAAGATTTTCAATAGATTCTTATTAGAAGCCTCTTCTTGACCATTCCCTTGAGGATAGTAGATAGATGACCAATGTTGTGTAATCTTAAATTTGGGACATAAATCATCCAAGTCTTTGTTCTTAAATTGTCCACCATTATCTATGATTATGGAATGAGGTATCCCATATCTGCATATGATATAGTTCAATATAAACATAGATATTTGTCTTCCAATTGCTTGTGTCAAAGGTACTGCCTCTACCCATTTTAAAAAATAATTTGTAGCTGTGATTATATGGGTATGTCCATTAGAAGAATGAGGATGTATAGCCCCTATAAGATCAAATACCCATTGGTGAAAAGGCCATTGTGTAGTGAAGGGAATTAGATCTCTCCCTGGAGCATGAATTAAGTTGCCATGCACTTGACACTTTTGACAGTTCTTAGCAAACTTGATAGACTCTTTCACCATTTCAGGCCAATAGTACCCAACCCTAATAAGTTTTCAAGCTAGTGTTAAAACATTCGAGTGTAACCCACAAATACCATCATGGACTTCCTCTAACACACGTTGAGACTCTTCCTATTCTAAACATCTAAGTAGCATACCATCTAGACCTTGTTTGTACATATCATGACCAATGATGACATATCATGAGGCATTACGAATAAGGTATCTCTTTTCATGGTGGTTGAAGGTATCAGGAATGATTTAGTCTTGGAGATAAGGAAAATAAATTTTTGTATCTGGATGAATCATGACCAAAAATAGTGTAGATCATGTGAGTTTCAGGGGAATCATATGCATGATAAGATAGTGCTTCCACCAGGAACTCGTAGCATAGCTTATGTTCAGGCTGCTGTAATAAAGTAGATAATATTGCCATTGCATCGGTAGCCTTATTCTCCATTCTAGGTATTTGCTCAAATGTGATAGATATGAAATACTTCTTTAGATCATCCACCATTCTTTTGTAAGGAATGAGCTTTTCATCTTTAGTTTGGTACACATCATTGACTTGATGGATAACAAGTTGTGAGTCTCCATGAATGTGTAATTCTGTTACTCTCTACTCAATTGCTAGTTTCATACCATTCAAAAGGGCTTCATATTCTACAATATTGTTTATGCAAGGGAAATTTAATCTAAAAGCTTTAGGTATGGAGTATCCTTGATGAGTTACGAACAATATGCCTGCTCTAGATCCATTCTGTGTATAGGAGCCATCAAAGAATAACTGCCATTCTCTAGAAGAAAGAGTCATGATAGAGGAATCTGGAAATTTCATTTGCATTGGTGTATCATCAATCATAGGTGCATCTTCTAATTGATTAGCAATACCCTATCCTTTGATAGCTTTTATTTCCACATATTCAATGTTAAATTCACTTAAGAGCATGACCCATTTGGCTAATCTACCTATGAGGGAAGCTTTGCTTAGTAGGTACTTGAGTGGATCAATCTTGGCTACCAAATGTGTGGTATGAGATAACATGTAATGTCTCAGTTTCTATGATGCAAAGATCACAGCTAGACAAGCTTTCTCAATCATTGAATAGTTCTTCTCATATGCAACCAATGTTCTACTGATATAGTATATAGCTCTTTCTTTTTTGTTCTCATCATGTTGTGCAAGCAATGCCCCCAGTGATGTATTTGTAGCGGAGACATATAAGATCAAAGGCTTCCCTAGAATGAGAGGCATCAAGATAGGTGGATTTGATAGATACTTCTTGATATGGTTAAAGTTGTTCTCACATTCTTCATTCCATGCAAAGGTCACACTTTTATGTAATGTTTTTGTAAAAGGTTGTGATATGTCTGCTAGCTGTGATATGAATCTTCTAATAGATTGAAATCTTCCTTGCAATGTCCTCATTTGATTGATATTCTTTGGAGGTTGCATTTCCATGATAGCCTTTAATTTAGCTGGATCAACTTCAATGCCCTTCTTTGAGACTATATATCTGTATACACCTAAAAATGGTCACCTAGACTATTAGACCCTTGCTAGCATTCATCAATCGCTTATTCTTAATCAAATCTTAGTTCTATCATTTATTCAACTATTTTTTATAGGCTAACCATTTTATCCTAAAGTCTTTATTTAATTAAAAGGAGTTTCCTCCTTTTTTATTAAATAAAAATCCCCCCACTTTTCCTCTTATCCTAAGTTGCACAAATAAAACATTATTCCTATTTTATAAAAAGGGAAAAAACACTTTTTGTCTCATATGGACACAAAAGTCAACTCTTATTTTCTCATTGGAGGATATATGTGCACATGGATTGCTTCTCTTTGATGCTCCACCATTGATTAAATCTTTTGCCTCTTAATCTCCATGGTTCATTCCTTCTCATTTCTTATAAAAGGAGAGCTCTCTTCTTCATTCTAGAACCCCAACTTTTCATGCTAATGTTATGTTGTAGGTTTTCTAGGTCACTTTGGAGCTTTTGAAGATTTGGAGCATTCTTGGCTTTTGCATCTACATGCTATCATAGTTTCATTTCTTGCATTATCATAGCATTCATAGCTTCATATTTAGCTTAGTTTCATTTATGCTTTAGATTACTTCATGTAGCTTAATTAGGAGGCTTTGTAATACTTGCATATTTCCTTTCATAGCTTAGTTGCATTGTTATTTCATTTCCATAGCTTAGCTTGCATTTCCATTCTTAGCATAGCTTGAATTTCATCTCCATTTGGATTCTTGAAGATATTGGCATTTTTGCCCTTGTCTCATTGAATCTCCCATTGCATGGTTTACTAGCAAGGTTATTGGCTTAATAGCTCTAGCTGAGAGAACTCTTAAAACTCTTGCACTCCATGCCTAAGAAGCTCTAAATCGATTTCTCAAGGTTTCCAATCCATGGATTCTCTTGGAAGCAATGATTTAGAGAAGTGCACATCTTAATGTGTACAGTATCCTAAAAGTTTTCCAGAAGTGACACCAAAAGCACACTTCTTAAGATTTAGTCTAAAAATAAATTTTTCCATTATGTCTAGTATCTTGCTCAAGTCATTTAGATGTGCAGCTCTAATCATAGATTTTGCTAATCATCATCAACATAATCCTCCACAGTCCTATGCATCATGTCATGACAAATAGATGTCATGGCTCTTTGATATGTAGCACCAGCATTTTTAAGCCCAAATGGCATGACATTTGATGAAGGGTGCTCCCCTTAATACCACAAACACATAACAGAAATAGAGAAACAACAACAATAATATGCAAGAACAGAAAATTGGCTTCTTATTATCTCCACAAATATGGAATTACAAACTTTCAGAATTACAATATGCAAAACCACATGGGCATTCCCTTACAATATTTTGTAGGACAAAGCCTCGAATCAATACCCAGATCTACTACCCAAAACTGCCCTAGACAACACTACGAGCCTTCTTTATATAGACAATTTCCACCACCCGAGAAGGTTCCATAAATTTAACCTTAAGGGCCGATCCAACTTAGAATTATTTTATTTTTCAATTTATTACATCACAGTCGGCTCAAAATAACTTTTGAAACCCAAACATAAATTTTGAAGGAAAATTATTTTCCGCCATTTCAGGTGGCCTGACTTCCAGAGACCATAAGTCATCACCAGTTGACCCGATTGACTATTATAACCCCATTTCAGAAATGCCACAAAGCGCTCTACAGGCTTGACTAGCGCAAAGCGCTTGTCACCCAAATTTTCAACCTCATCCAGGGCCTCTAAAGCCTTCAAAACTGAGTTTGAAGTTTCTATACCCTGCTACCAATACCGAAAATCTTCAATATCTTCAAAACTAGACCTGATCTAGCCATGAAACTTTGTTGGCAGGCTGATATGACTGAGATGAACCTCCACATGTAAAATTAGAACATTTTGAGATCGTAAGACCAACTTACTAAAAATAGCAAGTTTCCATAAATAGCGGCTCTGCACAAGATAGCCCTTATTGAATACAAAAACAAAAATATTTTTGGGTGATGCAAGATTGCTCTTACACCCAGGATGCTCCTACATCAGACACCTAGGGTAATTTGAGAAGTGACCCTGTCACGACTTAGGTGTGCAGAGGAAAACCAAGACGGTTAACCTCCTCCTTTGTTAGCCATGATGAATCTTCAACAGGTCGTCCTGTCCATTTGACCAAATATTCTTCATATGTCCTGTTCCTTGTGCTTCTGCCAACATGACTGTCCAGTATGTCTTCAATCTCCTTGATATCTGAACTGGTTGCTGGAATACTCCACTGTGCTGCTACAACCTCATCTTCAACACCTCCTTCATGATACTCTGTCAAATCTGAAATGTTAAACACTGGTGAAATATTTAGCTCAGTAGGAAATTCTACCTTATATGCATTTCCTGAATCATGCTTCTTCAGTATCTTACATGGCTCAAACTTCTTCATTTTCAACTTGTTAGATGTACCAACCAGAAATCGCTCCTTCTACAAATGAACCATGACTTCATCTCCAACTTAAAATTCCTTATGCCTCCTTTTCTCATCTACCTTAGCCTTATACTGCGCATTCATCTTGGTAATATACTTCCTCACCTCCTCATGGATGTTCTTCAAGTGTTCTGCAAAATCCTCAGCTTCAGCATTACTTATTTCTCCTTTATCTATCCTTCTCAATTCAGATGCATTTCTTGGACTACTTCCATATACAATCTGGAATGGTGATTTACCAGTGCTCCTATTGATAGAATTATTGTATGCAAATTCTACCTGTGGTAAAATCAAATCCCATCCTGTTGGCTTATCTCCAACCAAACATCTCAGCAGATTTCCCAAACTTCTATTCACCACCTCCATCTGTCCATCAGTCTGTGGATGATGTGATGAATTGAACTTCAAATCTATCTTCAACTTTTTCCACAATGTCTGCCAAAAATATCCAACAAACTTAGTATCTCTATCTGAAACTATGGTCTTTGGCAAACCATGTAGTCTCACCACTTCTCTGAAAAACAATTCTGCTACATGAACAACATCATTAGTCTTCTTGCAGGGAATGAAATGTGCCATCTTCAAAAATCTGTCAACTACTACAAAAATTGAATCATGTCCCCGCTGTGTCCTCGGTAAACTAAGATCAAAGTCCATACTAATATCCTCCCAAGGCTTCTCTGGTATAGGTAATGGCTGATACAATCATGTATTCTACTTCACTCCTTTCACCATCTGACATACTCTGCAACTCTGTACAAACTTCTTCACATCTTGCTACAATTATGGCCAATAATAATTCTCACCAACCAAAGCAAGAGTTTTATCATGACCAAAATGTCTAGCCAATCCTCCACTACGCTTCTCTTTGATGAGATTCTCCCTCATAGAAATTCTTGGAATGCACAAATGACTCCCTCTAAATAGCATATCATCCTGGATGATGAAATCCAGCCATTTCATCCTATCTAGAGTAACGGGCTCTTTACAAGCTTTCCAAGCTCCACCAAAATCAGGATCCTCTAGATACAAATTCTTGAGCTCCTTGAACCCAACCATTTCAATCTGCATCTTTGTCAGCAATAGTTGCCTTCTGCTAAGAGCATCCGCAACCCTATTAGACTTTCCACTCTTGTGTTTCAAAACAAATGTATAACTCTACAAAAACTCAACCCATTTCAAATGCCTCTGATTCAACTTTCCTTGACTATTCAAATATTGCAAAGCTTGATGATCAGTATACAAAACAAACTCCTTAGGAAGCAGATAATGTCTCCACTTCTTTAATGCCTGAATTATAGCATAAAATTCCTGATCATAAATAAAATATTTTCTCTTGGCATCATTTAACTTCTCACTGAAATAAGCAACAGGTTTACCTTCTTGGCTCATAACAACTCCTATTGCAGTACCACTAGCATCACAATATACTTGAAACACCTTATTAAAATCTGGAAGTGCTAAAATAGGTTGTTCTGTATTTTTTTGTTTCAACAATTGAAAACTTTTTTCTACCCCATTAGTCCACTTAAACTCTTTTCTATCCCCTCTCATTGTCTCAGCCAAGGGACCACAAATACTGCTAAATTTTTTGATAAAATTTCTGTAAAAACTAGCTAGACCATGAAAAGATCTTACCTCAGTAGCACTCCTTGGAGTAGGCCATTCAAGGATAGCCTGTACCTTCTCTGGGTCCATTTTTAGACCTTCTGCTAAAACTACAAATCCCAAATACACTAACTCTTTCTTCACAAAATTGCACTTCTTCAAATTAATCAATAATTTCTCATCTCTCAACTTCTCAAACACCATACGAATATGCATCATATGTTCCTCCAATGTCTTGCTAAAAATCAAAATATCATCTAGGTAAACAATGACAAACTTACCCAAAAATTCTTTCAGAACCTCGTTCATGAGCCGCATGAAAGTGCTCGGTGCATTGGTTAACCCAAAAGGCATGACTAACCACTCATACAGTCCTTCTTTTATCTTGAAGGCAGTCTTCCATTCATCTCCTTCTCTGATTTGAATTTGAAAATATCTACTCTTCAGATCTATCTTTGAGAAATACACAGCTCCACTCAAACAGTCTATAATATCATCCATTCATGACAATGAAAACCTATACTTGATTGTGATCTTGTTTATTGCTCTAGAATCGATACACATCCTCCATTCTCCATTCTTCTTTGGTGCTAATACTACTGGTACAACACATGGACTTAGGCTCTCCCGAATCAATCCCTTTTATAACAACTCATGCACTTGTCTGTTCAACTCTTCACTTTCTGCTGGTGTCATTCTGTGTGCTACCTTGTTTGGGCAACTGGCTCCTGGAATCAAATACATCTGATGACTAATCTTCCTTACCAGTGGTAATCCATCAGGTACATTATCAAATACAATATCCTGAAACTCATTCAATAAATCTGCAACCTCTACAGGTACATCCTTTACTTTTTCTTTACTAACTTTTGGAATTAAAGTAAAACACACATGCTCATGCCTCATACCATCTAGGAATTTTCTTCCATCAACAAATGTTATTCTTGCATTACCACATACCTTTTCTTCGGTCTCCTTCAATGGCTTTAGCTTATGTTGCACTCCATCCTTTGTCAGGGAATAGGTATTCGCACGACCATCATGTGCAACACATCTGTCAAACTACCACGGTCTACCCAACAACATATGACATGCATCCATAGAGATGATATCACATAGTACCTCATCTTGGTACCCGCCGATCTTGAACTTTACCAGGCACTGTTCACTGAGCATGACCTTGTGGTCATCCTGCACCCAGGCAATCCGATATGGATGTGGGTGTTTCTGTCTCTTGAGCTTCAACTTTGTCACCATCTCTTCTGACACCAAATTGTCAGTGCTTCCCCTATTAATAATCACATCACAACATTTACCCTCACACTTGCATCTAGTGTGAAACAGGCTCCTCCTTTGTTCAGGTTCATTCTCACCACTCAGCAAGACTCTTCTATTAATTAGTGTTTCTCCTCTTTCAGCATCTTTAGAATTTGATGATCTAGCATCTTCATCTACATGTGCAACTCTGGTCTGGCCTTCATTTCTCCTGTCTATTCTGCCTTGGCGCTGAGGAAATTCAAATGCCCTATGACCTTCTTCTCCATAGTGAAAACATGTTCCACAGAAGCCTCCTCTTCCAGATCCTTGTCCTCTTCCTCTTCCTCTCTGATCTCTATTATTCTGATCTTGAAAATGATTGGAATTGTTTCCTCTCTGATTCTGGCTGCTACTGGCCTCATCCTTCTTTTTTGGATCTTCATTTTAGCCACCATATGACCATCCACCAGATCTTCCACCATGACCTCTTCCATTTTGTTTGCTCTCAAACTTCTTGTTTAGCTTTTCCTCTACTTTTAGGGCAAATTGGTATGCCTCCTCAATACTGTTCATTCGAACCAGATTCAACTCCTCCTGAATGCTTGGCCTTAACCCATTAAGGTGTCGGGCAACTTTCTCCTTATTAGCTTCTGCATGGCCTGTTCTGATGAGGAGTCGATAGAACTCCTCTGTATACTCCTGAACAGATCTTCCCGCTTGCTTTAAACTTTGCATTTTCTTTAGTAGGTCAAGCTCATAATCAATAGGAATGAATTGTCACTTCAATTTATCCACCATCCGATCCCATCTTGTGATTTTATCTTTCCCTCTTCTATTTCGATCCAATTGAATTTCTTGCCACCAGATCTTCGCATGACCTTTCAGTCTAGCCTTCGCAAATTTGACCCTATCAGGATCCTCAACATCTTCATACTTAAAATATTCCTCACATTCATTGATCCAGTCGATCAATTCCTCTGGGTTAATATTTCTAGAAAATGTAGGAACCTTAATCTTAGGTCTTTTCTCAATCTTGGAAATTGCCCAAAAAAGTCTTTCTTCCTCTTGGTTCACAATTTTGGCTTCTCCTTCTTGATATTCTTCTTCGGCTTCATCCTCACTTTCATCTCTGACATTAAGATTCATTCCTCTGTGAATCTCTTCTTGCAATGCTTGCACTTGTCTCTGTAGCTCTCTAACCTCAGGTGTCACAGCACCAGCTCTTCCGCCACATTCTCTTCATGGAGGCATTTTCATGATGCGTGCTAAAACCCTAACCACGGTCCTGGTGCAAACTGGCTCACAGTCAGTGATTTATTTACACACTCAAGAACTCCTACTCTGATACCACTTGATGAAGGGTGCTCCTCTTAATACCACAAACACATAATAGAAATAGAGAAATAACAACAATAATATGCAAGAACAGAAAATTGGCTTCTTATTATCTCCACAAATATGGAATTACAAACTTTCAGAATTACAATATGCAAAGCCACATGGGTATTCCCTTACAATATTCTGTAGGACAAAGGCTCGAATCAATACCCAGATCTACTACCCAGAACTACCCTAGACAACACTACGGGCCTTCTTTATATAGGCAATTTCCACCGCCCGAGAAGGTTCCAGAAATTTAGCCCTAAGGGCCGACCCAACTTAGAATTATTTTATTTTTCAATTTATTACATCAAAGTCGGCTCAAAATAACTTTTGAAACCGGAACAAAAATTTTGAAGGAAAATTATTTTCTGCCATTTCAGGTGGCCTGACTTCCGGAGACCATAAGTCATCACCAGTTGACCCGATTGACTATTATAACCCCATTTCAGAAATGCCACAAAGCGCTCTACAGGCTTGACTAGCGCAAAGCGCTGTCACCCAAATTTTCAACCTCATCCGAGGCCTCTAAAGCCTTCAAAACTAAGTTTGAAGTTTCTGTACCCTGCTGCCAATACCGAAAATCTTCAATATCTTCAAAACTAGACCTGATCTAGCCATGAAACTTTGCTGGCAGGCTGATATGACTAAGATGAACCTCCACATGTAAAATTAGAACATTCTGAGATCGTAAGACCAACTTACTAGAAATAGAAAGTTTCCATAAATAGCGGCTCTGCACAAGATAGCCCTTATTGAATACAAAAACAAAAATATTTTTGGGTGATGCAAGATTGCTCTTACACCCAGGATTCTCCTGCATCAACATTCCAACAGAAGGTGCCCCATGCACATGTGAAAGTAGTTTTCTCTTGATCCTCTGGAGCAATTTTTATTTGATTATACCAAGAAAAACCATCCATTAAAGAATACATCTCAAAGCCCACAGTCATGTCCACTATCATATCAATGTTAGGTAATGGAAAATTATCCTTAGGGCATGCTCTATTTACATCTCTAAAGTCTGTGCACACTCTGATTGATTTATTTGGTTTTGAAATAGGTACAATGTTAGAGATCCATTCTACATAGTCAATAACTCAGATGAATTCGGCTTTTAGGAGCTTCTCTAATTCAGCTTTTACCAAGAGTGCAACATGAGGATGCATATTTCTCAATTTTTGCTTGACAGGTTTGACATTTGGAGTGATAGATAAATGATGCATTATAAGATTAGGATCCAACCCTGGAATATCTAAATATTTCCATGCAAAGTTGATCTTCTTTTCTGTTAGGAATGTAGTGAATTTTTTCTTCTTTTCTTCTGATAAAGATTGTGCTACATGAATCAACTGTGGTTCTTCTGTTGTTCCCAAATTGATGGATTGAGTGGGTTCAATTAGAACTAGAGATCTATCCTATAAATGAATTAGAAGGACATCAAATATCTCATCCTTAGGCACCTAAGAGAGGTTTTCACCTTCGGATACATCTTTTATTTTTACTTTTGTAGGTTTTGAGACTACCACAAAGTGGTTTTCTCCCTCATAACTCCTTTTCTTTTTATTCTTATTCTTATTTTTCTGACTAAGATACTTGATGTCCGAATCCATCATGCTAATGCTCAGTTCATTGATGGAAGTCCTCATAGGTCCAACTGCATTGAGGTAGCAAGAAAGGGCATAGTCATTAGGGAAGGTATGATACCATGGCTCGAATTTGTGGAGATTTGGTCAAGAAGGTTTGGATATTGGATAGTCAAAGTGTTACAAGATTGGGAAAGAGTGTTTATAGACATGGATCTATCATCATTGGTCCTAACCCGACGCTCGAGTTCAAAGGTGATATTACAACTTAAGACATTCAATTCATGAATAGGCTCAATTTCATTATGGGAGTCCACTTTAGCCATCGGTGGATCAAACTCGATAAGTTCATCATTTTTCTCTAGACTTACATTGGGTTTAGGTGCATATTAGTGAATAACATCAACATGTTTCTCTATAATAAGCTCATCTTCTTCTGGAATGGCTCCCCATTCATAGTCATTAGATTCTTCATCTATGCCTCTAGGAAATCTAAGAACATGAGTAAATTTAGGATGAATACCCCCAAAAGGGTTACCCTTAGATTCTGATTTGAATTCATACTCATGGGAGTCTATCTCAGAATGACTACCACCTTCCTCTTTGTCTATTTGATTATCTTCGAGATTAGCTGGTTCTTGTGTGGCAACTATCTCTTGCTTGATAGTAGGTTCTTGTGTTTCTACTACATTGATTATTTTTATTGGATCATCTTCAGCTTCAAGGAGATTCTTGATTTCTTTAGGCAAACACTCATAAGGAACAAGTTCTAAGCTGTCCGAATCACTATTTCAGTTTCTTCCTTCTTAAGAAGGGGTTCACCTTGTGGGATTTGCTCTATGACATGAGAACAATTACCTTTGAGGTGGAAGGGTTTATTTTTAAAGCCTAAGCCAATACTATCTTTGTTTCCTCTACTAGTATGTGAAATAGGTGTTATAAGACCTCCTCTAACTCCTAGAGGACCTTTACCTGAATATCCCATCTTAGCTATCAGTTTATCTCCTGGACCATATGCCTTAGAAGGGATTTTGGATATTGTAGAATCACTAGTTTGAAAAAATTGAGATTCAGGGTCATCTTTGTAAAGCCATGCAAGCACAACTTCATCCTCTTCAAACTCTTGCTTGGAGACTTGTTTTGCTACAAAATTCTTTTTATATGCCTCAAGCGGTTCTTTAGAATCTAGTTTGGACTATTTTAAAGATTGTCCATAAGACTTAGGTGAGATAGGGAGAGATGTCAAAGATAAGATTGGCTCTATAGTATATTCTATTAGGAATGAATGCAAAGTGTTTTAGCAGTCATTCTGTAGCAGTTTTTGTTGCATTCATGACTTGGGATTGTCATTGATGTCAACACAATGATATTCTAGATATTAGCAGGAAAGTAGGTACAGTTTTGTTTTGTGCACATGTTGTATTGCAGATTGGATTTTGCATAGTTGATGGTATGTTCTTTGGTGTGTTATTAACCTATGGTTAACAGTGCAAAAAGAAATTCATTCATTTGTAAGAGTTATGAGCATTTTGGTGAAAGCAGTGTTTAGACAGTGTTTCTATGTAGTGATGTTCAGAAATCAGAGGATATCTCTTAGCTGGGATGTAATCTAATTTTGTGCAGTTAAAAGGATGTTGGAGACTCATTAATGATGACATGGTTCACAACACAAACTTCGAGGACATGTTTGGAGAAAGTTATAGAAACTGGAAGCCGACAGTTTTATGTGAATTCTGTGTGTAACGTGTAGAATTTATTATTTTGTATTTGAGGACCGACTCATTTGTAATTATTTGAGTTTGGTATATAAGAAGGAATTTTTTCCTTATTGTAGTGTGTACTATTAAGATTTTGATGCGAATATATGCATGAAGTGAAGAAAAGAGCTAATTCAGTGATGAAGGAAGACTTGTGAGTACAGAGATCTGGAATTGTGATCTTGTGTAGTAGAGAGTGCAGTTTGGCATAGTGTGAAGGAGGTAACATATTTCATATTATTCTATTGAATAATTCTAAGATCTTTTAGACAGTGGGTTTATAGATCTTGCCTTGAAGCTATTTGGGCAGTGGGTCCTTCTATCTTCCATAAACTCTTAACCGGGTTAGAATCTTTTAACAGGGATTCAAAATCTCCTAATAGGGATTCATATGTACTGAATGTATTGCATAAGACTCCTAACAGGGTCCATCCTCTAACAAGGAACTTTCATATTAGTGCATCATTTTGTGGGCATCATTCCCACCGGGGTTTCCTCTTTTCAAGAGATTCCCTAGTTAACATATCTTGTGTTATTGTGCAATTGTGTATGATTATCTTTCTATGGTTGATCAGTACATTGATTATATTGTTTAAAGCTATTGAATGGATAAATTATTTGATAACTAATTCACTCCCTCCCTCTTAGTTATCTTGGGGATCTTTACTTTCTAACAATTGGTATCAGAGCAGCAGGTCCTTGAAAGAAAAGTTTAACAACTTAAGGAGATCCATGGTGAATTTCAGAAAAGAAAGCCCTAAGTTTGATGGAGTAAATTTTGATAGCTGGAAAGAAAAGATGAAGATACATCTATTGTGTTTAGGACCAAGTTATTGGTTGATTAAAAATAATGAGAAGACTATCATTGAGGAAGACAATCTAGAGGCAAGAACTAAAGATGAACTAGATCTATTCATGTGTAACATACTTGCAAGAGAAGCACTTTTGTCTGCACTACCAGAGAATGAATATAGTTAGGTAAGATGTTTGAAAACATCTCATGCAATTTGGAAAGCTTTACATTCTACTTTTGAAGGTGATGAACATGCAAAGAAGGCTAGATTACATAATTGGATTTGTGCATTTGAAGATATTAGAATGATGGAAGATGAATCTATTAGAAGCTATATTGGTAGGATGTTTGAGATTATGACAGGAATAAAGTCTTGTGGAGGTGATAAGATAGAGAATGAAGTGATATGGAAAATTCTACAAACTTTCACACCAGTATTCAAGCAGACAACGCAGATAATTGAACAAGTGATACCTTGTACATCAAACTTTTCAAGAGAGACTCTTCTTGGAAGATTAGAAACAATAGAGATGAACTTGAGATTATCAGGAGAGCTACCTAGAATGGAGACAACATTCACTACTCTTAGCATCAGACCTACAAGAAGTACTAGTGTGAATGGAGATTATGCCAGCAGTAGCAGATCTGAGGAAGATAAGAAGATTGAAGAAGGTATTGCATTACTTGTAAAAAGAGAACCAGATGGTAAGAAAATCTTTAAATGTTGGACTTGTCAAGAATATGGTCATTTTACATCTAAATGTCCTAAAAGAGTTAAGAAGTATAGAAGCAACTTTAAACCTAGGAGATCTAAAGAATGTTATTATGCAAATGATGAAGATTTTGAAGCAGAAATTGAAAAACATTTAAGTGACAGTGATAATGATAACTTTGAGGAAATAGGATTTGTAGCAATTAAAGAAGAAAGTTTTGAATCTGATAAAAGGGAAGAAAAAGAATTAGTTTCACAAGTTGAAAACAAATTTGATTGGATTATAGACAGTGGTTGTTCACATCATATGACTAGAGATAAAAGAAAGTTTGTTAAGTTAGATAATTATGATGGAGGAATTGTTAGAGTTGGTAACAATGCACCTTGTTTGATTAAGGGTATAGGATCTATTACTCTTGATGGAAAGACTAACACTGATGATGTTTACTTTGTTGATGGATTAAGACATAATCTACTAAGTGTTGAACAATTAGCTGATAAGGGTTATCAAGTTTGGTTTTCTGAGAAAACTTGTGTGATAAAAGATAAAGATGGAAATCTGATTGGAAAAGGATCCAGAACCAGAGGTAATGTATTTCAGTTGAATCCTACTAAGATGACATGTTTGATAACTAGGATTGATAATAGTTGGTTATGGCATAAAAGGTTTTGTCATATAAACTTTGATAATATTGTCAAGGTGAGCACTACACTTGCGGTAAGAGATTTACCTAGAATTATGAAACCTACTAACATGATTTGCAAAGAATGTATGATGACAAAGTAGAAAAGGAGTTCATTTCCCAATAAGAAGTTCACTTCGACAGAGAAGTTGGAGATTGTTCATACAGACTTGAGTGGTCCTACTAGGACTAGAGGATTCTATGGTGAAAGGTATTTTATGATTCTTGTTGATGATTTTACAAGAATGATGTGGATTGCATTTTTGAAAGAAAAATATGAAGCATTTGATAAGTTTAAAATCATGAAAAGCAAAATTGAGAATGAATCTGGAATGAAGATTAAGTGTCTAAGATCTGATAGAGGTGGTAAATTTACATCTAGAGAGTTTAACACCTTTTGTGAAATGAATGGTATTAAGAGACAACTTTCAGCCCCTAGAACACCAGAACAAAATGGTATTGCAGAAAGAAGAAACAGGTCAATAATTGAAGCAGCAAGAGCTATGTCGTTTGAAAATGATTTAGCTAAAACTTTTTGGAGAGAAGCAGTGAACACAACAGTATACACTATGAATAGAGTACAAATCAGAGCAGATACAAACAAGACACCTTATGAATTATGGTTTGGACATACACCCTTAGTTAAGTATTTTAAAATTTTTGGAAGTAAATGTTATATAAATAGAGATGATGATATAGGAAAGTTTGATCCTAGAAGTGATGAAGGTATATTTCTTGGGTATTCTTTAAAAAGAAAAGCATATAAATGTTATAACAAAAGAACTAAGACTATTGTTGAAAGTGCAAATGTAAAAGTTGATGAGAAGTTTAAAATTCAAGAAAGAATGCTTGATTATGAATCTGATGGAGAAGCACAACCTCAGCCTAACATTGAAAATGAAGAATTATTTTTTGAAACTAACTGTGATTTGCTGAATGAAAGTCATATTGAAGAAGACAGAGAAGAGAACAAAGAAGAAAACAGAGAAGAAAACAAAGAAGAAAATAGAGAAGAATCTACAATTGGAACAAGATCAGTAACTATGACACCTAACAGGTATACTTCAAGACATCACCCTGTTGAGAAAGTTATTGGAAGTTTAGATAGAGGAGTTTTGACTCAAAATAAGGTACATTTATGTTTGATTTCTCAAATTGAACCTAAGACTACTAATGAAGCTTGTGAAGATGAACATTGGATCAATGCTATGAAAGAAGAACTAGAGCAGATTGAAAAAAACAAGACATGGGAATTGGTCCCTAGACCTGAAGACAAGAATGTGATTGGAACAAAGTGGGTATTCAAAAACAAGATGAATGAACAAGGAGAAGTGATAAGAAACAAAGCAAGATTGGTATGTAAAGGATATTCCCGACAAGAAGGAATTGACTATGAAGAAACTTTTGCACCTGTGGCCAGACTTGAAGCAATGAGAATGTTTCTAGCATATGCAACTTACAAGAAATTCAGAGTGTATCAGATGGATGTGAAGTCAGCATTTTTGAATGGTGAATTAGAAGAAGAAGTCTACATTGAGCAGCTTGAAGGTTTTCCTTTGACACAAGAAGGAGATATGGTATGTAAGTTAAAGAAAGCTTTATATGGATTAAAACAAGCACCTAGAACCTAGTATGCAAGATTGGATAAGTATTTATTGAAATTGGGATTTATAAAAGGAACAACAGATAGTAACTTATAAATAAAAGAAATTGAGAATGGTTTGTTTGTTATAGTTATATTTGTTGATGATATTATCTTTGGAGGAGAAGATGAAGCTAGTGACAAATTTGCAGATGAAATGAAGACTAAATTTGAGATGAGCATGATTGGAGAAATGAAATATTTTTTTGGGATTACAGATAACACAAAGCAAGGAAGGTATATTTGTAAGTCAAACTAAGTATTTGAATGAATTATTGAAAAGATTTGGAATGGAAGATTCTAAACCTATTGGAACACCTATGGTAACCGGACATAAGTTATCTAGCAAAGATGAGACACTAGCAGTTGAGTAGAAAAAGTATAGATCTATGATTAGAGGATTGTAGTACTTGACACATACAAGACCTGATATAGCACATTCAGTGGGGATTGTAGCAAGATTTCAAGTAGAACTTAGAGAATCACATTATGCAACAGTAAAGAGGATACTGAGATATCTGAAAGGAACAATGGATTATGTATTATGGTATGAGAATTCTGATGATTTTACCTTATGTACCTATACTGATGCAGATTGGGGAGTTAGCGTTGATGACAAGAAAAGCACCGGTGGTGGAGCCTTTTTTCTTGGAGGCAAATTGGTCTCTTGGCTAAGTAAGAAATAGAATTGTACTTCACAAAGCACAATAGAAGTAGAATATGTTGCAGTAGCAAATAATTGTAATCAAATTATTTGGATAAAGTAGATGTTCAAAGATATTGGAATAAAGTTTGATGAGCCTATTGTTATACATTGTGATAACACCAGTATAGTGAGCATGTCAAAAAATCCTATTTTACATTCTAAGACTAAACATATTAAGATCAAGTATCATGTTGTAAGAGAGAAAGTTGCAGAAAAAGAAGTAAGATTGGAGTACATAAGTACAAAGGAGCAGATAGCAGATATATTTACATAGCCTTTACCTAAGGATACATTTGTGTATCTAAGAGGTATGCTTGGGGTTATGACCCAACCTATTTTTGAGAATTGATGCAGATGATTGCATCCATCCAGTGGTATATGAGCCCTATCTTTCCCCTGGATTGGATGTTGGAACTTCCTCTATGGGGGAGTTTATGAGCTGAGTCATGAGGACTCTTGTTATTGTATTTTTTTGAAAAGTGTCTTTTGACATTAAGTTGTTGTTGACTTAGTGATGGAATTTTTATCATTGATGTCAATGGGGGAGAAATATACATGAAAAATATTATGGATTGTATGAGAGAGCTGAATAGGAAAATGAAGCAAGATTTGATTTGATATTTTGCAGTGATGTTGCAGTATTGGATTTTTGGAACATTGGATATTTTTCATCTATGTTGCCATAAATGCCAATGGGGGAGATTGTTAGGAATGAATGAAAAGTGTTTTGGCAGTCATTTTGTAGCAGTTGTTGTTGCATTCATGACTTGGATTGTCATTGATGTCAACACAGTGATATTCTAGATATTAGCAGGAAAGCAGGTATAGTTTTGTTTTGTGCACATGTTGTATTGTAGATTGGCTTTTGCATAGTTGATGGTATGTTCTTTGGTATTTTATTAACCTATGGTTAATAGCGCAAGAAGAAATTCATTCATTTGTAAGAGTTATGAGCATTTTGGTGAAAGCAGTGTTTAGACAGTGTTTTTATGTAGCGATGTTAAGAAATCAGAGGATATCTCTTAGCTGGGATGGAATCTGATTTTGCGCAGTTAAAGGGATGTTGGAGACTCATTAATGATGATGTGGTTCATAATGCAAACTTTGAGGACATGTTTGGAGAAAGTTACAGTAACTAGAAGCTGATAGTTTTATGTGAATTCTGTGTGTAGCGTGTAGAATTTATTATTTTGTATTTGAGGACCGACTCATTTGTAATTATTTGAGTTTGGTATATAAGAAGGAATGTTTTCCTTATTTTAGTGTGTACTATGAAGATTTTGATGCGAATATATGCATGAAGTGAAGAAAAGAGCTAATTCAGTGATGAAGGAAGACTTGTGAGTACAGAGATCTGGAATTGTGATCTTGTGTAGCAGAGAGTGCAGTTTGGCATAGTGTGAAGGAGGTAACATATTTCATATTATTCTGTTGAATAATTCTAAGATCTTTTGGATAGTGGGTTTAAAGATCTTGCCTTGAAGCTGTTTGGGTAGTGGGTCCTTCTGTCTTCCATAAACTCTTAACCGGGTTAGAATCTTTTAACAGGGATTCAAAATCTCCTAATAGGGATTCATATGTACTGAATGTATTTCATAAGACTCCTAATAGGGTCCATCCTCTAATAAGGAACTTTCATATTAGTGCATCATTTTGTGGGCATCATTCCCACCGGGGTTTACTCTTTTCAAGAGGTTCCCTAGTTAACATATCTTGTGTTATTGTGCAATTGTGTATGATTATCTTTCTATGGTTGATCAGTACATTGATTATATTCTTTAAAGCTATTGAATGGATAAATTATCTGATAACTGATTCACCCCCCCCTCTCAGTTATCTTGGGGATCTTTACTTTCTAACATATTCTCCCATACCATTTTCTTTGATATTGACCTTTTTTGCAATGTCTTCCATTTTAGATGTGGATGCTTCTTTAGTTGGCTCAATGGAAGATTCTCTATTATTAGGCACAAGTTTATCTACACTTTCCTTTAATGTATTGCAAGTGGTGGATATGTCTGCTAGAATAGTGGCCTCTACTCCTTCATAAGGAAATTTCAAACATTGGTGGAATGTAGAAGGAATAGCCTTCATCTCATGTATCCATGGTCTCCCTAGAAGAATGTTGTAAGCCAAAGTTAGATCAAGAACTTGACATATAGTATCTCTGATAACTGGACCTACTCTGATAGGTAAGACAATGGTACCTTTAGAAGATCTTTCTTGTTCATCATAGGCTTTTATAGTTATTTTCTTTCTAGGATCAATAGCCAATTCTGAAAATCCCAATTGTGTAACCAAGCTGTAAGAACAAATGTTTAGGCTAGCACCCCCATCTATCAACACACATTTGACTCTACGATTCTACATCAAGAATTCTATATGCAAGGTCTGGTTATGGGGGTGAATCAAGGAGCTGTCATCTTCCTCTGAAAGGATATATACCATGGAGACATAAGATGTCCAACCATAGTCTGGAACATGTCTAAATCAAGGTCATCAGGAACATTGGATTTGAGCAAAGATTTTTCTAGAATAGCTTTATGAGCTAGGGATATCCAAAGCAACTCAAACATAGAGATTTGTGCATTAGTGTGTTGGAGTTGTTGAAATATGCTATAAGATGTGGGCCTTGTATCTTTAGGATTGGAAGATTTAGGAGCAGCCTTCTATTTGGAAGCGGAAGAAAGATTGAAGGGCATCTTAGGGACATTTGATGAATCTTAGATTTGTTCATTCAGATGTGCCTAAGCTTGTGATCAAGTAACTACGTTAGCTGAGGTATGATCTCTATCTCTTCACATAATTGTGATGACATTGCAATGCTCAGAGAGACAAGGTTCAACCCTATTGATAACAACATTATTTCCAGGGTATGTATAATTGACCTTTGCCCCCATATTAGGCTGAGAAGATGAAACTTCTTGACCATGTTTCAGAAATGGTTCTGTGAATGCTGTATGATCATTATTTCTCTTATGATTGTTGATTGTGATGTCTCCCTTATCAATTAGATCTTGAATAGTATGTTTCAAGCATAGGTAGTTATTAGTTTTGTGACCTTTACCTCGATGGAAATCACAAAATTCATTCTCTCTCCACCATTTTGGCTTAGGATCAGGATCATATTGTCGGATCTCAGGAAAAGAGATGATGTTATTAGCCAACAAAGTTCTCATAGCTGATTCTAAAGATTCTCCCAGAGGAGTGAACTTTCATTTATTATCAGCGGACCAAGATTTGTATTCTAGTTTCTTTTGAGATGATTCAGACACCTTTTGCTTTGAAGCTTTGATGGCTTGGGTGCCAATAATTAGATTGAAAGCTGGTGCCTTTGATGGGGCACAGATAGTATCAAAAACACCATTTGTGACAATGTCTTTATTTTTGTTCTTGTCTTTAGAACTGGACCCTGATTCGCACTTGTCCTTTTGAAGTGTGATGTCTCCTTTTTTCAAAAGTACATTTTCAATTTTGATCGTATTGTCTACCATCTTATCAAAAGATGTATGATCTTGCATTTGTAAAGGATAGTTGATCTCTAGGACAAGATTATTGATGAAGATCTCAAGTTTCTCCATTTTTGGGATAGGCCTAGCATATAAAGAGAATGTCTTCCTCCATCTTTTGAGAAATGTCAAGAATGGTTCTCCTAGATATTGCTTGAGATTGCAGATATCAATCATGGTGACTGGATGTTGAATGTTGTAGGAGTATTGCTCATAGAACAATTTGATCAAATCCTCAAAAGTTTTGATAGTAGAAGGCAATCTAGAGAACCAATGAATGGATGCTCCTCCCAGAGATCGAGGAAAGAGATGCATCAGATAGGTTGGTTTGTGCATGAACTCCATAGATTGTGTACAAAATTCTTTGACATGATCTTGAGGATCAGAGTGTCCGTCATACTTATCATACTTAGGCATCTCCACTCTTTTTGGGAATGGTGGCATGTACAAGTCTTTATCAAATGGAAAAGGACATAGGGCCTCCATGGAGAACTCCTTGGGTTCCTTTTCTTTCTCAAGGTTATTAAGTTTGACTTGCATGGCATGCATCTATTTCATCATAGCTGTAAGTGGAGTTTCTTCCTTAGGCATAATGATATCTTCAACATTAAAGTTGGGAGGAAGTTTATCTCCTTGATGAGATAATTGTAAAAAGTATGCTTCTCTATCTTCTTTCAAGAAATGCTTCATCATTCTTTTGAAGTTATCATCATTTTGATATTGAGCAATTTCTTCAGGTGTGGGTTCTTGATCTGCACCATGTTGAGATTGAGCTCTTTAAGAGCTAAAGTTTTTTCTTGCTTGAGACGTGGTAGGAGTTTTCCCTGGGATAGATTGAGGAGTTTGTTGATTACCTCTGTGAGTTGATGAAGAAGGAATGTAACTAGTTTTTAATTGAAAATTGCCAAGACCGTCATCTTTGTAAAGACTATAATTGTAGAGTTGCTCAAGAGTTGGACCCCTAGTAGTGGTTATAGGTAAGGTATGGGATGCTTCTCTATATTTCTTGTAAGAGGAAGCTCTAGTTTCCACCATTAACCTTGGGTGAAACAAAAGAATGTGATGAAGACAATTGAAGAAAGATCTAATTCAAGAAGATCAAATGATGCAACCTTGTCAAGGTTTGGTTGATTGAAGCTTGGATTAGACATAAATGAAGGAGACTGTGCCCTGGATGTATGGGTGGATTCCCAAAAGATAGCGGACATGAGTTCACAACACCTAACCATTTTGATGATTGATTGAAGATTGATAGTTATGACAAGGTTTTGACACAAGATGATAAAGAATCAAATCGATTAAATAAAATGCTAAATCAGATTCCAAAGGCCACTTTAGAAAAATGATTGGATTCTCAGTATTCACTACTTTGTTCTTGACATAGTGATTTGTTTGACAGATTCTGGAAATAGGCTAGAAAGGCTAGGTCTCTGACAGTTCTGACAACTTTTCAAAAATTTCCAAATGACTGTCTATAGGCTCGTATGACAGTGAGTATAGCATGAAATGACAATTGAAAAACTCGTATGACAGTTGTCAAACTTGCATGATAGTTTATTGTAAGAATTTTGACTTTTTGGAATTGACTGGCAACAAAACTCGTACAACAATGTACCATATACCATACGACAATCTAGGGGTTCTGAAATGACAATAGTGAAAATTCATATGACTTTCTGACTTTACAAAATGACTGTTGACTCCAGAAAGGTGTTTGACATCAGATTTTGCAATTTTTAAGGTTTTTCAGTTTCAGATTGTTCACAAAATTGTTTGTCTAGATTTGAAGATTGTAGCGGATTGATTCGTTCTTAGCAACTAGATAGATAAACAAGCACGCAAAATAGCAAGCAAGTGATTTCAAGCACGTCTGAAAATAATGAACAGGGGACAAAGCAACCCTGTGCATGAATAATCAAGTGACTGAATTGTGCTAATCCCTAGGAGTGCTAATAGTGTATGTTCCAAAAAGTTTTTGCAATAATGCACATATTCCTAGAAAATGAAAATTTGGCCTCACTAAGGTTTTTAGTAATGGTCTGACTCTACAACTTTTATGATCTCAAAAGGGTGAACTCCAATCTAGGCACACTGGGGTTTTGAAATAGTTTGAGAACTTAATCTTTAGGATCTGCTAGGGAGATCTGACAGCCCAACAAGAGACCACACCAGTGGAGATTTCTTCCACAAGGACATTTATATAGCAATTTTCACTACCACGGTGAAAATGGCTATTACCGCTTGAGGTTCCATCAATGTGGTTGACCCAATTAAGGGATTGTCCACTATGGTTAACCCTCTCTAAAGCTAACTCACAAAATATACCACATGGAGACTGGTTCCAGATTCAAGGATCTGAGTTTCTAGTACTACCCAAAAAGGGAGTAGAGCATAGTCCTCTAGCCTTATCACTTTTAACCCAAACAAAGAAGATAGATTAATTTGACATGCTAAGACCAAGATTAGCTCACAAAGATCTATGATGTCAACCACTCATGATCTATCAACCTCTCTGAAGAGAGAATGCATCAATCAAAAGCTGAAGACGCACAAATCTAGTAGAACATGAGACTCTCTTAGTAACCTCCCTACCTACAAGGGTTCCTTCATTGAGAAGAGTTTCACTGGAAACCCACTCTCTCAAGAGCCACAAATAGTGTTCATAGGGCCTATTTACTATATGTAACAAAGATGCTGAAAAGAAAATCTATGTTTGTTTTTATAGCCCAAATGAAATATGTGATATGAAAGCAATTAAGGTCGCACAAGCTTAACACGCAAGAGTTCTTTTTAATCCAAATCGAAATGTTATTAGCTGAAAAGATTACCTGAATTCCTTGCAATGCGCTTAGTAGATTCTTACCTATTTTTAGCAATTCTCACACTTTTCCCAATCAAAACTAGCAGAAATCAATCAGAAACAACAAATTTCAATTGTTAATGTTAGCTGTTAGTCCAAATCAGAAAAATAAATCTAAAAAACTGCCCAAAAAAAGTGAAACGACAATTGAAACCTATCACTAAAACTCATATGACAATAGGTCACCTCCCAGATGATAGTCCATAAACTGGTACGACACTGGGTACCAGATCATACAACAATCAAGATTCCAAATGATTCAGTGATCCTGATGGTACGATTCTCAATCAAATAAACTATTGTACGATAGTCGGTATCTCTTGGTATGAGTTTCTGACAAAACTCATACGACAACTGTACTGACAGAAATTAAAAATCATAGCTTGGAAGAGAAAACAACAAGAAGATGATAGAAATTGCTAGAAATTGAATGGAAACCCATTTTAGGGCCCCACGATGGGTGCCAAAAATGTGTGTACGAATTTTGTACCTAGTTGTAGATACAACACTTCAGAAAAAAATTAGAGGTTAGTTGAAATGGAAATCATGCAAGTAATGAAAACTAAACTAACCAGGAGATTTACTACCTTCTAATAGATGCGAGTATGTATTCTCAGATTGGATCGAGATCAGTGACCTTGACGACACCTAAATGAAGGATTTGAATGTAGAATCTAGATATGAATTGGATGCAAATTAATCTATTTTTTTGGATTTTAGATGCAATAAGATGAAAAATCTGGATATGAAACTATTCTAGAATGAAAAACTGATATGCAATGCAATTAATCTAACAATGATATGACAAAATATGAATGATCTCAAAAAGTTGTTGATTCGCAAAGAAGCTTCAATTCCTCAGATACCAATTCGCCAGCATAAGTTTGCAAAATTATGAGATATGAGATTGAAGAGCTGAGCCTTGATTTTATAGAAATCTAGGGCTTTGGAGGTGCATGGGAAAGCCATAAATCACTTAGATAAACTCAGGTTGATTTTTGAGTTATCAAAGAATAAAAGATAATTAATTCACAAAATCATGCAAAAGCATGCAAAAATAGCTTTTTAACTCAAATCAGAGTTGAGTTTATTTTTAAAACAACTTGAATTGATTTTTTGATTTCAAGTTTAACTACTTTTTGAATGTGCATAATAATTATGAATTAAATAAATAAATAAAGTGATTTCTTTCCAACTTAACTGATTTTAAAAATAAAACAATTGATTTATGGGTTAATCAATTATTAAATCAAACTTTTATTCCAAATAATATCATTAAATATGACAACTTGCTTTAATTAATTAAATAAGAATTTAATCAATTAGTCATAGGATATTTGATTTATTGTCAAATTTGAATAATAATAATTTAGGAATAAATATAATTAAATTCAATTAAATAATTAAGTGGCAGTATTAAATCTAATTAATTAAATATTGAGAATATTCAATTAATCAAACTTTAGGATAAATAAGATTTATCACCAAATAATCATTAAATTAAAGATAATTAGGATAATTAGGAATATTCCCCGATGTAGAATTTAAGATGATCAATTAGAATTCGATGATGTTCAGATGTGCCTTATGTTAGGACTTCGATGTCAATTTCGTTCGATGTGTTGATATAGGAGATTAATGAACCTATAGCCCATTTTTGGGGTATTACAATAATAATAAAAAATAACACTCAAATATTCAACAAAAATCATTAAATAATACAAACACAAAAAAACATTAAAAAAACAAAAACATTTCAACCAAAATCAAACATCTCTTTTTCTTAAACATCCACCATTCTCAAGACATTTTATCAAATCCCATTAAATGTTTATCCCCATCACCCTAAGGTCTATGCCTACCACTAGATCATAAAGAAAACTATGACTTCTCAAAATATTTTCACCTCCACATCTGACAATATCCTTTTTGAAGAGGTTGTTTGCCAAGTGCCCCTGGATAACCCATTCTAATTTCCCACCCATATCCCTCTAAAGTCCAATTTTCACGAGTCATATTTAGAATGTTATTTCTTAGAATGACAAGTTGTGGAGTTAACATCACACCTTTGTAAAAATCATGATCAATACCTCCTTATACTTATTATTTCAGCCGCTAAACTTATCCATTACTTTGATGAGTGTAAGATTATCCAACTAGGCCCTTCCACACTCCTACCTTCCTATCCTCAAAAGTAAACACATAACATCCACCTATAGTTAACCTATTAGTTCCAAAACCTCTATTCCCACATTTAGTCAACCTATTACCTCCCAAACTACTAATACTAGTTTGACCTTACATTTACATATTAAAATTCCATCCCATGTGGTTCCCATGTCAACCACATTGACACCCAATCCATTTCATCCCATATTCCACAAGAAATTTTTTTTATTCTTTCACCCCATATCTTTACTTCCATTCCCTTAAGCACCACACATGCTTACTAAACCTCCAATACTATTTCCTTCACCTACCAAAATATTCAAATATATTGACATACTAATACCCATTATCAATCACTTACACACCATAACACCATAAGTTCACTAGCTCATGACATCCAAAAAATTAGAGAAACCCTGAAGGACCTTCAACTAGAACATATAAATATGACCTATATCTTTCAAGAGTTACACCTTTATCCTTTTGACAAGTTTGACAATAATCTCCTCTCCTCAAAATTTTGAGATGCTTAAGTTTGATAAATATAAAGGGAGAAACTAAGGAACACCGTAGGGGATCTAGATCGCATGTCAAGAGGTCCCTTATCTTGATGCCTATCTATTGAGACTCTTTCTAATGAGCTTATATGGATAAGATTTTGATTGGTCTATATACCTTTTACATGGGACCATTATGACCTTTTCTTCATGCTTACCCAAGCCCTTAGGTAGTCTTCTTGCAAGCAAGGCTTCAAGTTCATGAATCTTCCTTTATTCTTCCATGATTTCTTCCCAATCCTTAGCACAGTCTTTGAATTTCATCTTTGTAGAGCTTCCTCTTTAGTCATACTTGGTCATACATTCTTTAAATATAGTCTCAACCTTCAGAAGTTCCTTACTAAGTGTAATCATGTCATAGACACACAGTGATGTAGGAGCATCTTAGGTTCTTGGCAATCCTGTATCACCAAAAACAAGTTAGAGTTGTTAGTTGTGCTCATTAGCTACTTTTGGGCTCTCAATGATGTGTTCCTATTTCTACCAATGGGGATTAGTTTCTACTTGGTTCCTTCATTCAATGAGTTGGCTTGGTTGGTTCACTGAGTTAATTTCCTATTGCTTGGTAATATTTTTCACCAAGTGGTTTATTTTGGATTTTTGTTGAGGCTGACTTGTGCATTTAATTTTTGTCACAGAGTTAATGGTTACATCAATCATTGGGAAGTGTTTGGACCTATATCTGGTCATTTCCTTCTCCAATGATGGATCTAAAGGCTGACTTGTTTCGGTATCATCTTGTATAAATATGGAAGTATGTTGTAGTTGTAGGTATCGGTTTTAGGAGATAGTGATGAACTACAACTGATTTAGAACCTGATTGAAGAATCTATGATTAGAGATCATTGAGTTGCTGATTAGATATGTAATATGATTAAATTAGTAATATGTTGTCATTAATGTCAACTAGTTTGACAATACTTATTTTGTAAGTTACTATAACTAAACATTTGTAGAAAAGGAGTAAAAGTGATGAAGAAGATAAATACCTACATGAGGAAGATGTATATGATAGGTGAGGATAAGAAATACATTGAGTAAATTTCTAATGAGTCTATGACCTTATTTTATTGACTTGATTATGTTTCATTCATCTATGATGAGGAAAATAGCTTAAAGATACAAGGCAGTGTGTGTTACAAGTAGTGGTTGACCACTTGTTACAAGTAGTGGTTGCCGTTGCACCAAAAGATCGACCTATTAATGCCCGATACAACCACTAGGCTTATAGAAGACACATGAGGCTATTAAATCATGTCACGAATCATGAGGGGAGTGCTGACCATTTTGCCAATAGTGTGGTTAGTTGATGAAGCATTTCAGTATACACCGACGAGATGTAGTGTATACCGAGCATAGTATAAATCTAGCTTGTGTTCACCGAAACATTTCTTTGTTAATCGAACAGAAGAAAAGAATTAAATGATTAGTTTAGTTGTTAAGGATTGATGAGATGTAAAGTGCATCGTAATCAGTGATGGAGATAATGTTAGTTATGAAGATCAACGACTAGCATAATTCAAGGAAGATCTAAAGGATGAAATCTAAACATTTTACTAACACAACTGCCGAGGAAGGCTTAAGCGACAAAATGGATGAAGGAGAATAAGTGACAAAATCTTATGAAGGAAAAGAAAATGGTTTACTTGTCTATTTAAGAGACCAGAGTTTCATTATGAAACTTATGCTGGAAGAAGAAGGACTGCATAATTATCACATGAACAAGCTTCATGTATGCCTGATCAAACTGGTTAAGGAGAACCGAACTACAAAGTTTACCGAGCGTCAGAAAGCTATTACTGAGCGACAGTAAGTCATTGATTATTGTGATACAAAATTGAAATACTGATAAGAGGATTTTTATGGGCTAAACATAGATCTGATAATCTGCAATTGAAGTTGTATTGTATTAAGATCAAACTACTGTTACATTTTAACCATTGTAAATAGAGAAATCTCTTAATAGAGTAGACTTGAAAGTCTTATATGTTTCATTCATAAAATGAGCATTGTTATCTTGTCAACCCTAGAGTGATTGTTGGTTGGATGATAACGGTTGGTCTTAAATCCTCTAACAAGGTCACACCTAACAGTGTGTTTGTAACCTTTAAGAGGGTTGGGTCTTCACTGACCTCACTTCAAAAGAGTGAACATTTTTGGGTTGCCAGTCCTAGGTGGTTTTTCCCTTCACAGGGTTTCCACGTTAAATATTTTGTGTTATGTGTTCATTGTGATGATTGTTTGTTGTCATACTTTACATATTACATGTTAGATTTGGTCGATAATCATTAGTTGCTATTGACTGGTAATTGGTAAAAGTACAGACAATAAAGTATTTTATGTTACCGAGCTACATAAGTTTAAGTAAATTATTTTGGATTATACATTTTGATTTGGGACTCTGGACAACTAATTCACCCCCCTCTTAGTTATTCTAACAATTGGTATTAGAGCTTTGGTTGCTTGGAATAGAGTTTTAAGGACTTCAACACAAAGGTCTCAAAATGTTTAAGAGGGAAGTGCCAAAGCTAAACAAGGATAACTTCACAATATGGAAAAATCGAATGAAGCTGCATATATCTAGGATTGGGAATTCAGCCCTAGATCTAATGAAAAATGGATACCTTGCACCACCCACTGGTCCCTTGACCCTTGATTACCTAAGGGATAGGCATGAACATAATGTTACTATGATGGAGATTGATGCTGCCTATTCAGATGATGAATTTGAAGACATCAAGGACTGTACTACTACTAAGAAGATGTGGGATAAGTTAGCTCAAGTTTATAGTGGTGATGTGAATGTCAAGAGATTAAGAGCCAAAAGCTTAAGAGGAAGGTTTGATGACATGAAGATAAAAGAAGGTGAAAACATTGTGTAGTACATAAACAAAATAAAAGAGCTAGTTCACGCTATTAGAGCATCAGATAGAGTTATTGATGAAGACAATGTGGTAAGAAAAATTATGAGAACCCTATTGCCTATCTATGCAATCAGAATATCTGCAATTCATGAAAATAGGTCAGCACCTAACAACACACTCACTCTTGATAATCTGATTGGAAAGCTTACAACATTTGAACTAAATAATTATGATAATAGTGTTGCACCCAATGCTGAATCCACTTTTATGACTTCTCTGAAGATTGGTAAGTCTAGTAGTAGAAATAATAAGGATGATAGTGATAGCAATACTGATGATGAGCTTGATGAACTTGAAGCTCTGATGGCCAGAAGGTTACCTAAAGGTAAAGGAAGGTACAGAGGCAAGTTACCTTTAGCATGCTTTAACTATAAAGAAGTTGGTCACATTGTTGCTAGATGTCCACACAAGAAAGATGATGATAGAACCAAAGATTGATCTGAAGGAAGCTATGGGAGAAGATATAAAAGAGGCCACCGACACTACAATAGAGATAACTGAGACAATAATGAAAAAGGCAAGAAGGTTTGCTACATTACTAAAGAAGAAGATATCATCGATATCGACATTGATGATGATGTGGAGGTAGTATTTGTGGCAATGAAGGATGATTTCGAAGAAGATGAAAGGTATGTAGAGACAACACTTATCTCTAAGGTTAATAAGAATGATACATGGATTATAGATAGTTGCTGTACACATCACATGACTGGTGATGAAGAAAAATTTGATTATCTTGAAGAATACAATGGAGGATCTGTAAGAATGGGAAATGATGCACCCTGTATGGTAAAAGGTAAAGGATCCCTGATGATAAATGATAGATTAAAATGTGAAAATGCTTATTGGGTAAAAGGATTGAACTATAATTCAAGCTAAGTGTGGCACAACTGAACAATTCATGCCACCGAGTTGCTTTTGAGAGAAAAAAGGTGAAAATATTTGATGATGGAGGAAGACTTGTTAGAACTGGTACACAATCCAGAGGTAATCTATTTTATCTTGATAATGATCAGTCTTCTTGTTTATTGATGAAAGATGAAGATGCATGGCTGTGGCATAAAAGTTTATGTCATGTGAATTTTGATAACATGATTAAGATCAGTAAAAAGAAAAGAGTTAGAGGTCTGCCTAACTTATCTAAGCTGGATCATGTTATGTGTCATGAATGTCAGAAAGGTAAGATGACTAAGTCTAGTTTCAAAAGAAAAGAATTTTCAACAAAGAAGATACTTGAGTTGGTTCATACCGACCTATGTGGTCCTATGAGAACTCAGAGTTATTATGGAGACATATATTTTATTCTTTTTGTTGATGATTATACTAGGTTAATGACTGTCATGTTCTTAAAAGAAAAATTTGAGGCATTCAAGATGTTCAAGTGGTATAAAGAAAAAGTAGAAAAAGAGACTGGTAAAGATTTTAAATGCTTAAGATCTGATAGAAGAGGTGAATTTATCTCTGATGAATTTACAAATTTTTGCAATGAGCATGGTATTAAAAGATAGGTCTTTGCACCAAGGACACCCCAACAGAATGGCATTGCTAAAAGAAGGAATAGGTCAATTTTTGACTGTGCAAGGACATTAATGATAGAAAAGAATGTTGCTCAAACGTACTGGAGAGAAGCTATTAGCACTACTGTTTATGTGCTAAACCAAGTACAAATGAAGGACACTAATAAGACACCCTATGAGTTATGGTTTGGACACAAACCCACTATAAGTTATTTCAGAATTTTTGGAAGCAAATGTTTTATTCTGAAAGATGAAAGAAATGGAAAGTTTGAATCAAAAGGTGATGAGGGGATATTTCTAGGATATTCCAATAAAAGTAAAGCATACAAGTGTCTGAACAGAGTTACAAATAAAATGATTGAGAGTACTAATGTTCAAGTTGATGAGTTTGATGATAAGAATGCAAAGGAAAGTAGAAAGGAACCTAAGGACTACAGTAGATTCACTTACATTGAACAACCTGAGTATCTACTAATGCAATAGATAGTGACAACCGGTCAGCAGAAAAATAATACCGAGGAATAGGAAAAAGAAATCGACGAGCAGGAAGCACCCACCGAGCAAGCAAATGAACCTGCATAGGATGAACAAGAAAGAAGAAATAGGATACTGATGAGTTTTGTCAGAAGACACCATCCTAAGACACAAATAATTGGAGACAGACAAGATGGCATGCAAAAAAGGAGTAAAGCAAGACAAGGCACATGTCTTGATGGAATATGGATGAAGTGACTGAGAGGGGGGGGGGGGGTGAATCAGTCAACCATAAAAACACTTCCTTATTAATTCTTTGCAGATCCCTTAGGATATCTTAACAATGTTATCTGTTTTAGCACTCGGTAAATAGATTGCAGTAACTTTGAAGATGCAGAGAGTATTAGCAATATTATCTTTAGATATTCATCAGCACATGTATATGATTGAGAAAGCAATTAAGAACACAAGAGACACAAGATTTAACGTGGAAACCCAATATGGGAAAAACCACCAATGTATCTAGATACTGATTTTCACTTTTCTGAAGTGATGCCCGGTTAGAAGCCAACCCGATAAAAGGTTACAAAACACACTGTTAGGTGTGACCTTGTTAGAGGATTTAAAAACACCCTGCAAGGAGTGGCCTGGTAAGAGGTCTTGAAAACAATTCAATGGAATTGTCACCTTGTTAGAGGATTTACATTATGGTTGTTAAACCAACTCGGTTAAGAGATTTAGAGTTCACTGTTACAATGATAAGAAGGTAACAATGAAAAAGTGACCTGTATGATAATGCAACTGTCTTGCTGATTACAGATCTCTGTTCTGCATAAGTCTGATCCTTTCTGATCGAATAAATCTCTGCTGCTCCTCAAGGATATCTGAACATCCTTCACAAATTCGCATATACCTTTCCTTCTTTTCTTCTGTAAATTTTCTGTTGTATATATGTATATTTTTCACATTTGACCTTTTATTTATATGATTTTGGATTTGACAAATCGACATTATTTAGTATAACAGTCGGCTGAATTAAGCAAACTCTATTTGCAAAAGTCCTTCAAGGGCCGATAGTGCTCGGTGACCATAACTTTCTATAATCTTTCGGTGACCGAGGGAACTCGGTAAACACCGACAATCCTTTACCTTTGATAACCGACTGAACTCGGTAAACACTATCTTTTCTTCGATGACCGACTGAACTCGGTAAACACTATCTTTTCTTCGATGACCGAATGAACTTGGTAAACACTATCTTTTCTTCTAGGTAACCGAGTGAACTCGGTAGACACTGATTTTCTTTGATAACCGAGTGGACTCGGTACGCACTAATATTCCTGTTTGGCAGATCGACTGAGCTTGGTAGGTACTGATTACTGCGGACTATGACATAGTGTGACATCAAAGACAATACATAATTGAGTAGCAATTTTCTTCAGACAATTATTTCCAACATGTCTAGTTTGTGATTATGAACCGAAGAATGTAAAAGTTGCATTAGAAAATGATGAATGGGTTAATGCAATGAAAGAGGAAATAGAACAGATAGAGAAGAAAAAAACCTGGACCTTATTACCCCAACCTAAAGCTAAGAATGTTATTGGTACTAAGTGGATATTCATAAACAAGCAGAATGCGAATGGAGAAGTAACAAGGAATAAAGCTAGATTGGTATGAAAAGGATATGCACAGGAGGAAGGAATTGATTATGGTGAAACATTTGCACCTGTTGCTAGATTAGAAGGAGTTAGAATGTTACTTGCATATGCTACACAGAAAAAGTTCAAAGTTTATCAAATGGATGTCAAGTCAGCATTTCTGAATGGAATACTTGAAGAAGAAATCTACATAGAACAACCTAAAGGGTTCATTGATCCAGAAAAGAAAGACATGGTATGTAGATTACATAAAGCTTTATATTGTTTGAAGCAAGCACCAAGAGGTTGGTATGAGAGGTTGCATACTTATTTGTTAAGTATTGGATTTGTTAGAACAAGTGAGAACAACAATTTGTATATGAAAGGAGATACTGATGATACTATTCTTATTGCTAAAATATTTGTGGATGACATTATATTTGGAGGATGAGATCAAATCTGTAAGTCATTTGCTAATGAAATGAGAAGTGAATTTGAAATGTCTATGTTTAGAGAGATTAAGTTCTTTCTAGGACTACAAGTGATTCAACAAAATGATGGTATATTCATCACACAATCTAAATATATCAAGGAAGTATTGAAGACATTTGGCATGGAAGATGCTAAACCTATGGGAACATCGATGGCTACTTGATGTAAATTGACTAAGGAAGATGAAACTAAAGAGGTGAACTAGACACTATATCGATCTATGATTGGTAAGTTAATGTATGTAGTACATAGTAGACCAAGCATAGCACATGCTGTGGGAATTGTTGCAAGATTTTTTGCAAACCCTAGAGAGTCACACATGATTTATACAAAGAGAATATTAAGATACCTAAAGAAAATAGAAGATTATGGATTATGGTATCCTAAGGAAGGCAAGTTTAAACTCAGAGTCTATATCAACGCTAATTGGGCTAGAAATGTGGATGATAGAAAAAGTACCACTAGAGGAGCATTTTTCTTTGGTGAAAGACTTGTTACATGGACAAGTAAGAAGCAGGCTTGCATTTCTTAGTCTACAGCCAAAGAAGAGTATGTTGTTGCTGCTAAAAACTATTCAAATATTGCATATATTAAGCAAGTTCTAGAAGGTATGAATGAGATAATCACTGAGCTAGTGATTATATACTATGATAACACTAGTGCAATAAACATTTCAAAGAATCTAGTGATGCACTCTAAAACAAAGCATATATCAATTAAGTATCATTACTTAAGAGAACAAGTACAGAGAAGCAAGTTAAGCTAGAGTTTGTTACATAAAAAGAATAGCTTGCAGACATATTTACAAAGCCTCTACCGAAGGATACATTTGAATACTTGAGGACTAGACTTGGGGTCCATCCCCTATCTACTGGTCACTAAGGTGATTTGGATGTTGCATCAACCTAATCTCATCAGAAGATCATTCATGTTGATGCAACATAGTTCACACTTTGGATCATGTCTAAGGTTGTGAATAGTTTGGAGAACTGGAACAGATTGGCATATCAGTATATAGAGATACAGAGTATGCACCGGACAACAAAGAGTTACATGGCTACAACAGAGCTGTATGTTTATTTGTTTCTTTGGAATTATTGTCAAAGGGAGAGATAAATAATATGAAACAATGTGCACCGATGAGAACATCTATCTAAGGGAGAGACAAACTAAAAGAAAGGGAGAGCACTGAAGATCAGTTACTGAGAACACAAGAAGGAATCCAAGAGCTGAAAAGATCATATATGTAGAATGTCAAAGCTGCATTGTTAATGCTATTGAGTAACATAGTGATTAAACATATTAAGCTAGGGAGAGCTTGTACAACATTTGTTCACAGAGTTGTAGAATACATTTTTGGTATGTGTATGGTATATTTCATATTACTTGAGTTGCCATCAATGCCAAAGGGAGAGATTGATGAACTACAACTGATTTAGAACATGATTGAAGAATCTATGATTAGAGATCACTGAGTTGCTGATTAGATATGTAATATGATTAAATTAGTAATATGTTGCCATTGATGTCAACTAGTTTGACAATACTTATTTTGTAAGTTACTATAATTAAACATATGTAAAAAAGGAGTAAAAGTGATGAAAAATAGAAACATCTACATGAGGAAGATGTATATGACAGGTGAGGATAAGAAATACATTAGGTAACTTTTTGATGAGTCTATGACCTTATGTTATTGACTTGATTATGTTTCATTCATCTATGATGAGGAAAAGAGCTGAAAGACACAAGGCAGTGTGGTCAGTTGATGAAGCATTTCAATATACACCGATGAGATGTAGTGTATACTGAGCATAGTATAAACTGAGCTTGTGTTCACTGACACATTTCTTTGTTAACCGAGAAGAAGAAAAGAATTAAATGATTAGTTGAGCTGTTAAGGATTGATGAGCTATAAAGTACATCATAATCAATGATGGAGATAATATTAGTTATGAAGATCAATGACTAGCATAATTCAAGGAAGATCTAAAGGATGAAATCTAAACATTTTACTGGCACAATTGTCGAGGAAGGCTTAAGCGGAAAAATGGATGAAGGAGAATAAGCGGCAAAATATTATGAAGGAAAAGAAAATAGTTTACTTGTCTATTTAAGAGACCATAGTTTCATTATGAAACTTATGCCAGAAGAAGAAGGACTACAAAATTATTGTATGAACAAGCTTCATGTATGCCTGATCAAACTGGTTAAGGAGAACCAAACTACAGAGTTTACCGAGCATCAGATTGCTATTACCGAGCAACCAGTAAGTCATTGATTATTGTGATACAAAATTGAAATATTGATCAGAAGATTTGTATGGGCTAAACATAGATCTGATAATCTACAATTGAAGTTGTATTGTATTTAGATCAAACTGCTGTTACATTTTAACCATTGTAAATAGAGAAATCTCTTAACAGAGTGGACTTGAAAGTCATATGTTTCATTCATAGAATGAGCATTGTTATGCTGTCAACCCCAGAGTGACTGCTGGTTGGACGATAATAGTTGGTCTTAAATCCTCTAACAAGGTCACACCTAACAGTGTGTTTTTAACCTTTAACAGGGTTGGGTCTTCATCGATCTCACTTCAGAAGAGTGAACATTTTTGGGTTGCTAGTCCCAGGTGGTTTTTCCCTTCACAAGATTTCAACGTTAAATCTTTTGTGTTATGTGTTCATTGTGATGATTTTTTGTTGTCATACTTTACATATTACATGTTAGATTTGGTCAGTAATCATTAGTTGCTATTGACTGGTAATCGGTAAAAGCATAGACAGTAAAGTATTTTATGTTACTGAGATACAAAAGTTTAAGTAAATTGTTTTGGATTATACATTTTGATTTGGGACTGTGGATAACTGATTCACCCTCCTATCAGTTATTCTAACAGATAGAAGATTGGACTTGAAAGTTGAATCCTCACATGTATAAGGACTGAATTGTAATTGAATTGTGATTGTATTTGGCCATAACCAGGAAGGACTTACAACCTGACATGTATTAGGTTATTAATGAGTAAAATATGAAGTCTCTACATTCTCTCTCTCCCTGCTTGTGTTATTTCTTCTACGTGTTGTTTCTGCAAGGAAGTTGGTGATTTGGGTGTGCCTTTGGCCCCTCATTCTGGTATGCCTTGCGCTAGGTGGTATTAGAGTGAGGTTAGATCTAGATCTAAATTTGTGAATTTAGGTCAAGGGTTCCTTCTTATAAGGCCTAGTTGGTATTTGTTTTGGGGTGGAAAATTGTGATCTGACCTGCAAATGCAGAGGGTTTCAAGATGGTTCATGGGAGGCATGATCCAGATCTAGGATTGATAGACATACTTAGGAAAATGGTTGCTAGGTTAGAAGCTGTTGAGATGTACCAACATCGAGAAAGACATCTTGAGGATGTTAGTGATGAAGAAGCTGAAGATGAAAAAGGTGAAGCATAAGCTACACCTGTGATGGATCAAGGTGAATAAATAATTTTGAATGCATTAAAAAACTTGAAGTCTACACCACATTTCAATCCTCCTGAATATAGTGGAAGGCTAGATTCAGATGAGTTGATGGATCAAATAACCGAAATGGAGAAGTATTTTGAATATAAAAATGTCCCTGAGGAAAAGAAGGTGAAAATTGTAAGTACAAAGTTTAAAAGTAATGCATCCTTATGGTGGGAGTATCTACAATTGGATATATTGGAGTTGATGATAAAAAAACCACAACTCCCAAGAACACCTACACACAAACACCCGTCATTAAAGAGAGAGAAGAAAATAGCTATGGAGACCTGAACATATGGATCCACGAGAGAGGAGAAATTCTTGATGTGCAAAAACAAAAGTTGCAAATCAATAAAAATGAATGTTCAAAATTGTTACAAAACAAGAGGAGATCAATGCTTATAAAAGGACATCTGAAAACCTAAAAAGGTAAAAGCTAGGTTGCACAATAATAATTAATAAAGCTATTAATTATTATATGCCTAAAGTTTAGCTTAAGAAAAAAGAGGTAATAAGTAAATAATTAAATCAATATGATTAAATTAATAAAAAAAACTTTATTACTCTAACACCCTTCTTAAGATGAACTTTGGGAGAAGCTAAAAACCTAGAAAGAACTACTGAAACCAAATGGGTCCTGGCAACAAAATGCCTGACTAGGTACCCAAGTACAAAAGAGAGTCTCTATAAAAGAGCTGAAATAGATAAAACCACATGGGAAAAAATATACTACAAAAAGAGACAAAGACTAGTTTGAAAGATCGAAGAAGCCTCCAAAACTAGGAATGTTCCAAAAAATAGGAACAAAGATGAACATGTACAACATCACTAAAGCAAGAAACTACAAACTCTGTCAAGAAGTTAATGCTGATCTAAAGATCCTCCACTAAAATATGACCAGGTAGAGAAGACTGTAATCTACATGAGTGCCCTCAAATGAAACTACTTGAATCAGGAGGTAAACAAAGGCAAACACCTAACCTCGAAGATACAGATGACATAAACACCAAAAGCCTTAAGAGGTAATCAATCAAAGCTAGAAGAGTGCATCCAAAAATAGGAAAGAAAATAGTGTCCATATGGTAAATGATCCATCTCACCAGAATGCATAGGTACCCAACCATTGCATCCGCCTAGTACATAGAATCAAATACTTAATACATAGCTCACACTATCAAACCAAGGAAGTAGTAGAACCAATCGTAGAAACCCCCCATAATGCTTACAAGGGAGTAATGACGGGTACACTAAAAAGATCATCCAATATGAACTGCATGATACCAGGAACATCGAATGTGCAGAGAGAGTACAAGCACAAATAAAGATACCTAAGGCTAATGTCGTTAGAGGAATGTGCACATGAAAAAATTAGATGGAAAACAAAGGCAAACATCAAACCCCCCTTGACACTTTATAATAGAGTGCGAGTACAAAGAGCATGAACATGTGCAAGATCTCATACATGCAATAGAATGACACTTTATCTCAGTGCATGTGCATAAAAGAATGCTACAAAAATGAAGTATACACTGCTCAAAGAAGAGAGAAGGCTACTGAAACAAATAACAGCCTTAGATGAGCCATCCCTTAAAAGGAAAAGATCCCAGGACCTGAAACATCCAAGATATCCACCAGACTACAAAAATGCAAAAATCTAAATAAAATGTACCTGGAGTAGAATCTGGAAAAATGACTCACAACACTAGAAAGATCTCAGAACAAGCTTTCCAATGATATATATTTTTTTTAAAAAATGAAGTCTGGATGTGTAAGATAGAGCTCTCGGAGTGCAAAACTAAACATATGGCTTTGACGATAAAAAACATCATCAAAAAAGAAAAATAAAAAATTTAAACCTCCAAATCTGGATAGAGCTCAGAACCAACTTTTTGACGATATCTCGTTTGCCTGATTTCATCACCGTATGCTCAAGTTATGAGCAAAAAACCATAGGTATGTTGATGGGCCCAAAAAATGGTGTCCAAGGTGCTAACATGTGCTGACATCAACACTTCACCGGCTTAAAATTGACGGTTGTATGGCTGTCATGGCAATAATGCCCCTGGGGCTAAAAAATAGAGCCCCTGGTCGCCATATGACCAGGGGCTAAGGCTGCATCTGATCTGTAGGCTTAAATTTGAAGGCCAAATGGCCATCGCCGCCCCCAAAAAATAATAATTTTTTTTGCAAAATCGCATGTGCACCTTAGCCGGATCCGTGTAAGGTTGTACAGATTTTTGCCATGATTTGCGTGTAAGGGAACCAATTTTTTTTGCTCTGATTTGAATGATTGATAGTAAAATATTGCCTCAATTTATGTGCCACTATAAATTTTGCCTCAGTAAGTGTGCCAATCGGTACAAATTTTATCTCAGGAAGCGTGCAAAGCTGTCTAGTACATAAAAATGCCGCAAAATGCAAAGTTGTCCAAATTGGACAGGCCTTATATGGATTTGGGGGGTTTTTAGGTGCTGCGAGCTCAATGACGAGGTCTGTTTTGGCCCAAAGTGCCTTGAGATCCATGTCGGGGCTAGTTGCAAAAAAACTATTTGCCGCAAATTCCAACTTTGTCCAAATTGGACAAATTTTATATGGATTTGGGGGTTCTTGGGCTCTCTGGACAAAATGGTGAGGTTTGTTTAAGCCCAAGATTACTAGAAAAAGAGGTCCCCCAAGATCTGATAGAAAACCCTCTAAAAAACTTAGATATGACGAACATGGCCAAATCTCTCAAGAAGAGGACAGGGGCAAACAGATCTGAAGCTCTGATAGCACATTGGACTTGATGATTAAAATAGCCCACATCTCCCAAGAACACCTATACATAAACACCTGTCACAGAAAGAGAGAGAAGAAAAAAACTATGGAGACCTGAATGTATGGATCCATGAGAGAGGAGAAATCCTTGATGTGCAAAAACAAAAGTTACAAATCAATAAAAATGAATGTTCAGAATTGTTACAAAAAAAGAGGAGGTCAACCTTATAAAAGGAGATCTGAAAACTTAAAAAGGTAAAACCTAGGTTGCACAATAATAATTAATAAAGCTATTAATTATTATATGCCTAAAGTTTAGCTTAAGTAGAAAGAGGTAATAAGTGACTTAATAATTAAATCAATATGATTCAATTAATAAGAAAATACTTTATTACTCTAACATGATAGATAAAGGAAAGGTAAAGATAAAATCAAGGTATGGAACAAGATGGTGAATAAATTGGAAGGCAAGTTCTTACCCTGTGATTATCAGATTAACCTAGTTAGGAGAATGCAAAGTTTGAGGTAGAAACATAGATCAGTAAAAGACTATACTGAGGAATTATATAGACTAGACATTAGATCTAGAAATATTGAGGATGATGTGGAAAGAATTGCTAGATATCTGAATGGGTTAAGAGTTTCTATTCAAGAGGAAATCAGTTTGGTCAAGTTGGAAAGTATTGAAGAAGCTTATTAGTTTGCACTAAAAGTTGAGGAGAAACTGAACAAAAGATATGAGCAAAGAAAAAGAGGAAGAGGTGGTAGATTTCCTAGAGGAAGAGGTAGATCTTATGGTGAAAATAATAGATCTAATCAAGACAAAAAAAATTAGGATAAAGGAAAGACTAAGTGGAAAGGTGAAAGTTCTTCTAGATGAAGAAGCAATAACTACCGAGGTGGTTATAGAAGAGGTGGATTTTGAGGAATTTGTTACAATTGTGGAGAAGGACAGGTAATTTGAGTGTACACATGCAAGTAAGAAGGTTGGTAATAGTAGAAATTATTTGGTGTAAGAAGACTCACTGAATGAACCATAGAAGGAAAAGAGCTTGATGGTTAGAAGAGAACTATGGAGTGAAAGTAATAAGGAGGATCTGGTAAAGTAAATTTTGTTCAAGACTAGATGTAGAGTTGCTGATAAAGTGTGGAAGGTAATCATTGATAATGGAAGCTCAGAGAATCTAGAATTTGAGGAAATGGTTGCAAATTTGTAGTTGGAAAGGTTGAAACACCTGAAGCCTTATCAAATCTCATGGATCAAGGATGATCACACACTATTGGTAAGTGAACAATGTTATGTGAATTTGAAAATTGGAAAGTACTGTGATAAGGTGTTATGTGATATCATGCCTATGGATTTTTGTCATATTTTATTGGGTAGACCTTGGCAATATGATCAAATAAAGAGATCATTTTTGATAATGTACCTGATGGTTTACCATCGAAGAGAATTATTGATCATTGTATGGATCTAATTCCTAGAGCTAGTTTACTGAACAAGGCACCACATTGTTTGACACCTATCAAGAATCAAGAACTTAACCAATAAATAAAAGAATTATTACATATAGGTTTGATCTGAGAAAGTTTGAGTCCATGTGTAGTACAAGCTATATTGGCACCTAAAAAGAATGGATAATGGTGAATGTGTACTGATTCCAGAGCAATCAACTAGATAAAAGTGAAATATTAGTTTCCTATACCGAGAATGGATGACATAATGGATGGCTTAAGTGGGGCAAAGTATTTTACCAAAATTGATTTGAAAAGTGGATATCATCAGATCAGAATTAGAGAAGGTGATGAATGGAATACTACTTTAAAGACAAGAGAAGGTTTGTATGAGTGGTTGGTTGTGCCTTTTGGTTTAACTAATGCACTGAGTACTTTTATGAGATTGATGAATGAGGTTTTGAAGAAATTATTGGGTAAATTTGTGATTGTATACCTAGATTACATTCTGATATTTAGTATGACTAGAGAAGAATATTTTTTGCATATTAAACAAATATTGGAGAGATTGAAAGAAGAAAAGTTGCTGATTAATTTGAAAAAGTGTTCTTTCATGAAATAAGAGATTGTATATTTGGGATTTGTGATTTCAGATGATGGTTTGAAAATGGATCCTGATGCAGGAGCATCCTGGGTGTAAGAGCAATCTTGCATCACCCAAAAAAAAAATATTTCTATTTTTGTATTCAATAAGGGCTATTTTGTGTAGAGCTGCTATTTATGGAAAGTTACTATTTTTGGTAATTTTTGTATGTGCTCAGAATGATCTGATTTCTTTCTTGGAGGTTCATTTTGGTCATATAAGTCTGCCAGTAAAGTTTCATTGCCAGATCAAGTGTATATTGGAAGATATTGAAAATTTTCAGTATTGGCAGCAGGGTACAGAAACTTTGAACTCAGTTTTGAAGGCTTTAGAGGCCCCGGATGAGGTTGAAAATTTGAGTGACGGGCACTTGCACTAGTCAAGCCTGTAGAGCGCTTCGTGGCATTTCTGAAATGGGGTTATAATAGCCGATCGGGTCAACTGGTGATGACTTATGGTCTTCGGAAGTTGGGCCACCCGAAATGGCAAAAAATAATTTTCTTCAAAATTTCTATTCCGGTTTCAAAGGTTATCTTGAGTCGACTATGATGTAATAAAATGTAAAATAAAATAATTCTAAGTTTGGTCGGCCTTATTGGCCAAAATTCTGGAACCTTCCCAGGCGGTGGAAAAATTGCCTATATAAGGAAGGCTGTATTATTGTCTTAGGCAGTTCAGAATAGTTCTGGGTAGTAGATCTGGGTAATAGTTTGAGGCTTTATCCTACAGAATATTGTAAGGGAATGCCCATGTAGCTTTGCATATTGTAATTCTGAAAGTTTGTAATTCCACATTTGTGGAGATAATAAGAAGCCAATTTTCTGTTCTTGCATATTGTTGTTGTTTCTCTATATTTGTTATGTGTTTGTGGTATTAAGGGGAGCACCCTTCATCAAGTGGTATCAGAGCAGGAGTTCTTGAGTGTGTAAATAGATCACCGACTGTGAGACAGTTTGCACCAGGACCGTGGCTAGGGTTTCAGCGCGCATCGCAAAAATGCCTCCACGAAGGGAACATGGCGGAAGAGCTGGTGTTGTAACACCTGAAGTTAGAGAGCTGCAGAGACAAGTGCGAGCATTGCAAGAAGAGATTCGTAGAGGAATGAATCTTAATGTCAGAGATGAAAGCGAGGATGAAGCCGAAGAAGAATATCAAGAAGGAGAAGCTGAAATTGTGAACCAGGAGGAAGAAAGACTTTTTCGGGCGATTTCCAAGATTGGGAAAAGACCTAAGATTGAGGTTCCTACATTTTCTGGAAATCTTAACCCAGAGGAATTGATCGACTGGATCAATGAATGTGAGGAATATTTTGAGTATGAGGATGTTGAGGATCCGGATAGGGTCAAATTTGCGAAGGCCAGACTAAAAGGTCATGCAAAGATCTGGTGGCAAGAAATTCAATTAGAGCAAAATAGAAGAGGGAAAGATAAAATCACAAGATGGGATCGGATGGTGGATAAATTGAAGCGACAGTTCATTCCTGTTGATTATGAGCTTGACCTACTGAAGAAAATGCAGAGTTTGAAGCAAGCAGGAAGATCTGTTCAGGAGTATACAGAGGAGTTCTACCGACTTTTCATCAGAACAGGCCATGCAGAAGCTGATAAGGAGAAAGTTGCCCGATACCTTAATGGGTTAAGGCCAAGCATTTAGGAGGAGCTGAATCTGGTTCGAATGAACAGTATTGAGGAGGCATACCAATTTGCCCTAAAAGTAGAGGAAAAGCTAAACAAGAAGTTCGAGAGCAGACAAAATGGAAGAGGTCACGGTGGAGAATTTGGTGGACGGTCATATGGTGGCCGAAATGAAGATCCGAAAAAGAAGGATGAGGCCAGTAGCAGTCAGAATCAGTGAGGAAATAATTCCAATCATTTCCAGGATTAGAATAATAGAGATCAGAGAGGAAGAGGAACAGGACAAGGATCTGGAAGAGGTGGCTTCCGTGGAACATGTTTTCACTGTGGAGAAGAAGGTCATAGGGCATTTGAATGTCCTCAGCGCCAAGGAAGAACAGACAGGAGAAATGAAGGCTAGGCCAGAGTTGTACATGTAGATGAAGATGCCAGATCATCAAATTCTGAAGATGCTGAAAGAGGAGAAACGTTGATTAACAGAAGAGTCCTGTTGAGTGGTGAGAATGAACCTGAGCAAAGGAGGAGCCTGTTTCGCACCAGGTGCAAGTGTGAAGGTAAATATTGTGATGTGATTATTGATAGTGGAAGCACTGACAATTTGGTGTCAGAAGAGATGGTGACAAAGTTGAAGCTCAAGAGATAGAAACACCCACATCCATATCGGATTGCCTGGGTACAGGATGACCACAAGGTCATGGTCAATGAACAATGCCTGGTGAAGTTCAAGATTGGTGGATACCAAGATGAGGTATTGTGTGATATCATATCTATGGATGCATGTCATATGTTGTTGGGTAGACCATGGCAGTTTGACAGATGTGCTGTACATGATGGTTGTGTGAATACCTATTCTTTGACAAAGGACGGAGTGCGGAATAAGCTAAAACCATTGAAGGAGACTAAAGAAAAGGTATGTGGTAATGCAAGGATAACTTTTGTTGATGGAAGAAATTTTCTAGATGGTATGAGGCATGAGCATGTATGTTTTGCTTTAATTTCAAAAGCTGGTAAAGAGGAAGTAGAAGATGTTCCTGTAGAAGTTGTAGATTTGTTGAATGAGTTTCAGGATATTGTATCCGATAACGTGCCTGATGGATTACCACCAGTCAGGAAGATCAGTCATCAGATGGACTTGATCCCAGGAGCGAGTTTGCCGAATAAGGCAGCACACAGAATGACACCTGCAGAAAGTGAGGAGTTGAACAGACAAGTACATGAACTATTACAGAAAGGATTGATCCGTGAGAGTCTGAATCCCTGTGCTGTACCAGCGGTATTAGCACCAAAGAAGAATGGAGAATGGAGGATGTGTACAGATTCTAGAGCAATAAACAAGATCACAATCAAGTATAGGTTTCCATTGCCACGAATGGATGATATTATGGACTATTTGAGTGGAGCTGTGTATTTCTCAAAGATAGATTTGAAAAGTGGATATCATTAGATTCAGATCAGAGAAGGAGATGAATGGAAGACTGCCTTCAAGACAAAGGAAGGACTATATGAGTGGTTAGTCATGCCTTTTGGGCTAACCAATGCACCGAGCACTTTCATGCGGCTCATGAACGAGGTTCTGAAAGAATTTCTAGGTAAGTTTGTCATTGTTTACCTAGATGATATTTTGATCTTTAGTAAGACATTGGATGAGCATATGATGCATATTCGTATGGTATTTGAGAAGTTAAGAGAAGAGAAATTGCTGATTAATTTGAAGAAGTGCAGTTTTGTGAAGAAAGAGTTGGTGTATTTGGGGTTTGTAGTTTCAGGAGAAGGTTTAAAAATGGACCCAGAGAAGGTACAGGCTATCCTTGAATGGCCTACTCCAAGGAGTGCTACTGAGGTAAGATCTTTTCATGGTCTAGCTAGCTTTTACAGAAAGTTTATCAGAAATTTTAGCAGTATTTGTGGACCCTTGACTGAAACAATGAGAGGGGATAGAAAAGAGTTTAAGTGGACTAATGGGGCAGAAAATAGTTTTCAGTTGTTGAAACAAAAAGTTACAGAACAACCTGTTTTAGCACTTCCAAATTTTAATAAGGTGTTTCAAGTAGATTGTGATGCTAGTGGTACTGCAATAGGAGCTGTTATGAGCCAAGAAGGTAAACCTGTTGCTTATTTCAGTGAAAAGTTAAATGATGCCAAGAGGAAATATTCTATTTATGATCAAGAATTTTATGCTATAGTTCAGGCATTAAAGAAGTGGAGACATTATCTACTTCCTAAGGAGTTTGTTTTGTATACTGATCATCAAGCTTTGCAATATTTGAATAGTCAAGGAAAGTTGAATCAGAGACATTTGAAATGGGTTGAGTTTTTGCAGAGTTATACATTTGTTTTGAAACACAGGAGTGGAAAGTCTAATAGGGTTGCAGATGCTCTTAGCAGAAGGCAACTATTGCTAACAGAAATGCAGATTGAAGTGGTTGGGTTCAAGGAACTCAAGAATTTATATCCAGAGGATCCTGATTTTGGTGAAGCTTGGAAAGCTTGTACAGAACCTGTTACTCTAGACAGGACGAAATGGTTGGATTTTATCATCCAAGATGATATGCTATTCAGAGGGAGTCAGTTGTGCATTCCACGAAGTTCTATGAGGGAGAATCTCATCAAGGAGAAGCATAGTGGAGGATTGGCTGGACATTTTGGTCGTGATAAAACACTTGGTCTGGTTAGTGAGAATTATTATTGGCCACAGTTGCAGCAAGATGTGAATAAGTTTGTACAGAGTTGCAGAGTATGTCAGATGGCGAAAGGAGTGAAGCAGAATACAGGGTTGTATCAGCCATTACCTATGCCAGAGAAGCCTTGGGAGGATATCAGTATGGACTTTGTTCTTGGTTTACCGAGGACTCAGCAGGGACATGATTCAATTTTTGTGGTGGTTGACAGATTTTTGAAGATGGCACATTTCATTCCCTACAAGAAGACTAATGATGCTGTTCATGTAGCATAATTGTTTTTCAGAGAAGTAGTGAGACTTCATGGTTTGCCGAAGACCATAGTTTCAGATCGGGACACTAAGTTTGTTGGATATTTCTGGCGTATGTTGTGGAAGAAGTTGAAGACAGATTTGAAGTTCAGTTCATCACATCATCCACAGACTGATGGACAGACAGAGGTGGTGAATAGAAGTTTGGAAAATTTTCTGAGATGTTTGGTTGGAGATAAGCCAACAGGATGGGATTTGATTTTACCACAGGCGGAATTTGCATACAATAATTCTGTCAACAGGAGCACTGGTAAATCACCATTCCAGATTGTATATGGAAGTAGTCCAAGAAATGCATCTGAATTGAGGAAGATAGATAGAGGAGAAATAAGTAGTGCTGAAGCTGAAGATTTTGCAGAACACTTGAAGAACATCCATGGGGAGGTGAGGAAGCATATTACCAAGATGAACGCACAGTATAAGGCTAAGGCAGATGAGAAAAGGAGGTATAAGGAATTTCAGGTTGGTGATGAAGTCATGGTTCATTTACGGAAGGAGCGGTTTCCAGTTGGTACATATAACAAGCTGAAAATGAAGAAGTTTGGACCATGTAGGATACTGAAGAAACATGATTCAGGAAATGCATATGAGGTAGAATTGCCTACTGAGCTAAATATTTCACCAGTGTTTAACATTTCATATCTGATAGAGTATCATGGAGGTGTTGAAGATGAGATCACAGCAGCACAGTGGAGTATTCCGGCAACTAGTTCAGACACTAAGGAGATCGAAGATATACTAGACAGTCATGTTGGCAGAAGCACAAGGAACAAGACATATGAAGAATATCTGGTCAAGTGGAAAGGATGACCTGTTGAAGATTCATCATGGTTGACAAAGAAGGAGGTTAGCCGTCTTGGTTTTCCTCTGCACACCTGAGTCGTGACAGGGTCACTTCTCAAATTACCTTGGGTGTCTGATGCAGGAGCATCCTGGGTGTAAGAGCAATCTTGCATCACCGAAAAAAAAAATATTTCTATTTTTGTATTTAATAAGGGCTATTTTGTGCAGAGCTGCTATTTATGGAAAGTTACTATTTTTGGTAATTTTCGTATGTGCTCAGAATGATCTGATTTCTTTCTTGGAGGTTCATTTTGGTCATATAAGTCTGCCAGTAAAGTTTCATTGCCAGATCAAGTGTATATTGGAAGATATTGAAGATTTTCGGTATTAGCAGCAGGGTACAGAAACTTTGAACTCAGTTTTGAAGGCTTTAGAGGCCCCGGATGAGGTCAAAAATTTGAGTGACGGGTGCTTGCATTGCTTAAGCCTGTAGAGCGCTTCGTGGCATTTCTGAAATGGGGTTATAATAGCCGATCGGGTCAACTGGTGATGACTTATGGTCTTCGGAAGTTGGGCCACCCAAAATGGCAGAAAATAATTTTCTTCAAAATTTTTGTTCGGCTTTCAAAGGTTATCTTGAGCAGACTATGATGTAATAAAATGTAAAATAAAATAATTTTAAGTTTGGTCGGCCTTATTGGCCAAAATTCTGGAACCTTCCCAGGCGGTGGAAAAATTGCCTATATAAGGAAGGCTGTATTATTGTCTTAGGCAGTTCAGAATAGTTCTGGGTAGTAGATCTGGGTAATAGTTTGAGGCTTTGTCCTACAAAATATTGTAAGGGAATGCCCATGTGGCTTTGCATATTGTAATTCTGAAAGTTTGTAATTCCACATTTGTGGAGATAATAAGAAGCCAATTTTCTATTCTTGCATATTGTTGTTGTTTCTCTATATCTGTTATGTGTTTGTGGTATTAAGGGGAGCACCCTTCATCAGATCCTAAGAAGGTTGAAGCTATTTTGAATTGGCCTACATGTGAAAATGATAGTGAGGTAAGATCATTTCATGGTTTAGAAATTTTTTACCAAAAGTTCATCAGAAATTTTAGTTCAATTTTTAATGCTATGATTGAGAGAATGAGAGGAGACAAAAGAGAATTCAAGTGGACACATGGAGCTGATAAAATTTTTGAGACTTTGAAGTAGAGGGTTGATGAATTTCCTATGTTAGCTTTACCTAATTTCAATAAGGTATTTCAAGTTGAATGTGATGCAAGTGGTAGTGCAATAGGAGCTATTTTGAGTCAAGAAGGTAAACCTTATGCTTTCTTTAGTGAGAAGTTGAATGATGCAAAAAGGAAATATTTTGTGTATGATCAAGAGTTCTATGCTATTGTTCAAGCCCTAAAGAAATGGAGACATTATTTGACACTGAGTGAATTTGTGTTGTATACTAATCATAAGGATTTACAATATTTGGATAGTTAGAATAAGAATCAGAGACATATGAAATGGGTTGAATGTTTGTAGAGTTATACATTTGTGATAAAACATAAGAGTGGAGTCACTAACTGAGTTGCTGATATATTGAGTGTTGGAAAGTGATGTTTTGAGTAGACTAAGAATCACTTGAGGGTTTTCATTTATGGAAAAAAAAATGTTATTGTGATCTCATGTAGTAAGAATAAGTGTTGGAGACACAGTCATGAAAATGACTAAGTACAGAATCAGATTTACAGTATACTGCAGTACTGTTTTGGTCAGAAAAGGTGATATATGATATATTATGGCTTGAAAACTTAGAGGAAGACATTTTGGGATATGTATGACCTTCAATTAAGGTCGCACATGTTTTGGTATTGATATCAGCAAGTTAAAGTAATACAACGGTATGCAAAGATAGAGGAACAGTGAAATATGGCATATGAACAGTCGCGATGATTAAGGGAATGATAGATAGAATGGAGATGTGCTAGGTTAGATAAAGTGTATATTTTTGACATTTTGGTAATATGAGATCACTGAATTAGTATTTATCATTTGCATAACTAATTATTATGTTTTGTGTTGTATTTGAGAGCCGATTGGATGATATAATAGATATAAATAAAGAGTATTTTGTGGAAGTGACAAGTGTGAAAGTAATGTATGAGATATGGATGCGAATTTGGGATATCAGTAATGGTTGATAGAAGATACAAGATTAGAGATTGATAGAGCTATAACTAGAACTATCAAAGCATATAAGATGCTTGTATTGTTCACTCTTTAAGAACACTTTTGTTATTGAATTATTGATTGTAAGAGTTGTAAGCTTAGTATACTTGTAACAGGGTTTTTTTTATACCCCTAATGGGGTTTCTATTCCTCTAACAAGGAAATGTACTATGTAATACTCAGTTCCTAATAGGGCTAGATCTCCTAATAGGGATCCTATATTTTAGTGCATAGTTGTGGGTACCATCCCCACCAGGGTATTACCTTGGCTAGGGTTTCCTTAAAAAATAATAATGGTGTTATGAGTTATGTATTTATGCTCTTTTCATTTTAGCATTCATATGGTTTATATGAAATCGGTTTAATTTTGTTTTGAAGTGCTTGTTAGGAATAACAATCCATAATACAATTGAGAAGGGGGGGGGGTGAACCAGTTGTATGACAGATTATTAAACTTTAAACTTTGAGTAGCAGCAATATTAGATCTAATGAACATAATGAATTTCAACTCAACAACACAATATTTTGGTCTCAGGGAAACCCTATTAAAGGTAAAAACCCTAGTGGGAATTAGCACCCACAAATGATGTACTGAGAGTATAGTATCCTTGTTAGAAGATTTAGCCCTGTTAGGAGCTTATTGAAATATTATAGTACAAAGTCTTTGTTAGAGGATAGACCTTGTTAGGAGTTAAGAAAGAAGGGTGGGCTCACTGCCTAAGGAAGGTTAAATCCACCTTCATAACTCACTATTCACAACAAGTGTATATGAAGAAATACACAATATTTTGAATTGTCTGACAACAACTATCTTTGCTTGATCAGTTCCAATGAAGTTCACCAGTAATCCTCTACTCTACATCCAACAAAAACAAGCTTGCAACTCTTCTAATTCCTTTCACATCACATATAATCTCTCCATGTCTTTTCCAAAGAAAAGATTTTACATATATACCCTATTATATTCTACATGATCAGGTCAGCCCATTAGGCTTACCTAATTACATAAAATATTTCTAAGATACATACGGTACCTAAAACAAGTAAATAATGATTCTATTACAAAAATTAAGGACCAACATCCTTAATTTACATTTTCCAAAACAAAATCCATGCTACACCTCTAAAGTTGGCTCCCAAATAAGTCTTCTCTAGATCACATGCCACATATGACATCATCCAGCATTTTGTACCTTGCGCTGATCAATTAAAATCCTTTCGTGCCTTGTATTTCATCTCCTAAGATTTCATACACTTAATCCATATCATTTGTAAGATATACCAAAAACATAGAGACTCACTCTGTCAGCTTCCATTGTCACTGTCCAGGAACTAGTCCTCACCAAAACATCTGTAACTCATTCAATATGAAACTTTACATGATGCAATCTTGGATATAAGATCACAACATATTCCTATTCTCTTATCTATCTTCACACATTGTGAATCATCTGTACACTATGCATACACTATCATACTCATCTTTTACTCTTCACAGTAACATATGTTGACATCAGTGACAAACCAAAAATGACAACAGTATGAATACTCATTTAGTAATGTAGTGATTAAACATATTAAATGTATCTTTATCATCTTAAAATGGAAGCACTTCCATGTTAAGAGCGTTTAGCCCTCCGAGTGAGTGGTCTAGGTCATTTCAAGAACCTTGAATCAGCCCTTTGCTTGGATCTGACTTTTTCTACCCATTCTTCTCCTCTTTGTCTCTGTTTTCAGTATATTTCTACATTTCCTAGCACTCTGGATTAAGGTCCTGAGGTTTTTGACCTCAAGGTCAAAGTTGACCTTGAGGGTCAAAGTCAACCTCGACCCTGACCTAGGTTAGGGATGACCTCAACCCTGACCTAGGGTGGGGTCTACCTAGTCCTTGACCCAGATTTCAAAATTCAGGATCCCATGATTTTTGGGTGTCAGGTTTTAGAAATATTTGTTTTCCCACTTTTGGGTCAGCCATTTTGGGTTTCAGAATGGTAAATCCTTAAATTACATTTAATATGGGTCTATTTCTAGAGGTTAAGGTTAATTGGGATTTAATTCCCCAATGTCAGCCTTCTGTAGAGGTTTGTGCCCTAGATCACTATAAAAGGAAGCCTTCCTCTCTCATTTTCTCCATCTCATTCCTTCATGCATCAAGCACTCTCAAGGAGACATTGGTGATAAAGTTTTGGCAATCAAGTTCTCTCTCAAGAAAGATCAAGAAAGCATCCATTCTCAAGCCAACATCCATTCTCAAGCAATCATCCATTCAAGCATTCAAGTTCTCCATTGAAGATCAAGGATTCAAGCATTCAAGCCTTTGAAGGGATTTGGCTCAAGCATGCAATATTCATCATTCAAACCGTAGATCTAGCCATCATGATGGTGTGATCTTCCTTCAAGATCCTTTGTTCATCTTCTAAGATCCATTCATTCTTCCCTCAAGGTGGATTCCAAGCATACAATCATGGAGGTTTTGCATTTAGTTTCATGGTTTTGATTTACATTTGCCATTGTTTTGTTCAAGCTTTCATATCAACATACTTGATTACATTTCAAATACAATTGCATATATATTGAATTACATAGCTTCATTATTAGATCTACTTCTACTACTTCCTAGAATTCTCAATTTCAATTTCAATATTAAGGTTGATTCCAAACCAGGGTTTGACCAAGGCAAACCCCTCAAACAAACAACAAAAACCCTCTTTTTCTTGTCGGTACAGGTGCATAACTGCAGATCTGGGCTTGGATTTGGATACCCTTTTCGGAGAACTTCCAAGATCTATGAAAAAAATCAAATTTGACCTTCAAAATATTAATGTAGCCTTTGACCTTTTATCGAGGTCAAAGACTACCTACTGTCAGAAAGATACAAGTTTTCTAGGTTTTCTTCATCTTGACATTTCCAGTCTGAAACAGGTTGTAGAATTGCCCAAAACTGCACACAGACATCAGAAATTGGCATTTTCTAGATCTATCCTATTTTGAGGTTAGTATTTGCCTTTTAATTATTTCAGATTTCAAGCACATATTATCCATAGGGAAATATAAGGTTTTCTTCCTCTTTCGTATTCTCCGTAGGTTGATTCAATTGTGCATTAAACTTTTGGTTGATCAATTTGGATCTCTCCTTTGGGAATTTGGATTTAGAATTAGATCTCATATTTCCCCCATACATTTTAGGGTGGATACTATTTCACCTTATTTAGTATCAATCACCACCCCATGCATTAGCAATATCCAACAATCTCCCCCTTTGGCATTGATGTCAACATATGGGAAAATCCATCATCCCAAAGTTATATCAGTCCAAAGCTCTACAACCAAACAATACTACATACAATCTCCCCATACAGTAGGGATTTTGTCATCGCAACAGTCCCCCTTTGACAGCAATGGAAAAAGGGTGCCATGAGTCAACAATGTTACAAGTAGTAGTTGCTATTGCACCAAAAGATCGACCTGTTAATGCTCGATACAACCACTAGACTTATAGAAGACACATGAGGTGGTTAAACCATGTCATGAATCCTGAGGGGAGTATTGACCATTTTTCCAAAAATCTCCCCCTCAGTGCTACCTGAGGGGATTTAAACCTGTGACCAAGCTCTGATACCACTTGTTACAAGTAGTAGTTTCCATTGCACCAAAAGATCGACTTGTTAATGCCTAATACAACCACTAGACTTATAGAAGACACAAGAGGTGGTTAAATCATGTCATGAATCCTGAGGGGAGCATTGACCATTTTTCCAACAAACAACTATTCTTTAACACCTTCCTTCTATGATCACTCCCTCCGAGGAGTAGATCCCTACATCTAGTCCAGAATATGATAAGGCTCTAAAAACCTTTGGACTGATGCATCTCTACATCATTTAATTATGACTGGGAGGGGCCTGAACCCCAAGCACACCTCTGAGATATTCAAAGGTATCTTTTGGCAACAGTTTTGTAAAGATATCTGTAATTTGTTCCTTTGTACTGATATACTCTAATTTTATTTCTTTCTCTGCCACCTTGTCTTTCAAGAAGTGATACTTGATAGAAATATGTTTAGTTTTAAAGTGCATCACCAGATTCTTTGACATATTCACCGTACTGGTGTTATCACAATGGATAACTACATGCTCATCAAAATTTATTCTAATATCTGTCAGCATTTGTTTCATCCAAACAATTTGAGTGCAATTTATAGCAACATCAACATACTCTGATTCCACAGTAGATTGAGCTATACTGATGAAGGGTGCTCCCCTTAATACCACAAACACATAACAGAAATAGAGAAACAACAACAATATGCAAGAACAGAAAATGGGCTTCTTATTATCTCCACAAATGTGGAATTACAAACTTTCAAAATTACAATATGCAAAGCCACATGGGCATTCCCTTACAATATTCTGTAGGACAAAGCCTCGAACTATTACCCAGATCTACTACCCAGAACTATTCTGAACTGCCTAAGACAATAATACAGCCTTCCTTATATAGGCAATTTTCCACCACCTGGGAAGGTTCTAGAATTTTAGCCAATAAGGCCAACCAAACTTAGAATTATTTTATTTTACATTTTATTACATCATAGTCAGCTCAAGATAACCTTTGAAACCTGAACAAAAATTTTGAAGAAAATTATTTTCCACCATTTCGGGTGGCCCAACTTCCGAAGACCATAAGTCATCACCAGTTGACCCGATCAGCTATTATAACCCCATTTCAGAAATGCCGCGAAGCGCTCTACAGGCTTGACTAGTGCAAGCGCCCGTCACCCAAATTTTCGACCTCATCCGGGGCCTCTAAAGCCTTCAAAACTGAGTTCAAAGTTTCTGTACCCTGCTGCCAATACCGAAAATCTTCAATATCTTCCAATATACACTTGATCTGGCAATGAAACTTTACTGGCAGACTTATATGACCAAAATGAACCTCCAAGAAAGAAATCAAATCATTCTGAGCACATACGAATATTACCAAAAATAGTAACTTTCCATAAATAGCAGCTCTGCACAAAATAGCCCTTATTGAATACAAAAATAGAAATATTTTTGGGTGATGCAAGATTGCTCTTACACCCAGGATGCTCCTGCATCATATACAATCTTGCTTCTTGCTTAGCCATGAAACCATCTTTTTCCCAAGGAAAAATGCACCACCGCTAGTACTCTTTTCGTCATCAATGTTTCTTGCCCAATCAACATCAGTATAAGCATGAAGTTCAAAGCTATCAATTCTATCATACCATAAGACATTGTCTGTTGTTCCTTTTAGCTATCTTAGTATCCTTTTCATAGCAGCTGGGTGTATTTCTTTGGGTTCTTCCTGATATCTAGCCACAATTCCAACAACATTAGCAATATCTAGTCTGGTGTGAGCTAGATATTGTAATCCTCCAACCATTGATTTGTACTTGGTCTAAAAAACACACTTTGATTCATCATCAATTGTTAGCTTATTACCAGTTACCATGGGAGTACCAATTGGTTTACAGTCCTCCATTCCAAACGTTTTCAACATTTCTTTAAGATATTTAGTTTGAGAAATAAATATACCATCTTTTCTCTAATTTATTTGCAGTCCAAGAAAGAATTTCATTTCACCAATCATGGACATCTCAAATTCATTTTCTATTTCTTTAGAAAATTTCTCACATAGATCATCATTACCTCCAAAGATAATATCATCAACAAAAACTTCTATTATCAAAACTCCATCTTCACTAGTTCTTAAATACAAATTACTGTCAGCATTACCTTTTCTAAATCCAAGCCAAAGTAGGTATTCATCTAACCTTGCATACCAAGCCCTTGGAGGTTACTTCAGCCCATATAGTGCTTTCTTCAACTTGCATACCTTGTCTCCATCTTCGGATAAAGGAAATCCATCAGGTTTTTCTATATATACTTCTTCTACAAGATCCCCATTCAAGAATGTATATTTCACATCCATCTGATACACTTTGAAGTTTTTGTGTGTAGCATAAGCCTATAATAATCTCATAGCTTCTATTCTAGAAACATGAGAAAATGTTTCTTCAAGGTCTATACCTTCTTGTTGTGAATAGCCTTTACATACCAGTCTTGCTTTGTTTCTTACTACAACTCCTTCTTCATTCATTTTATTTCTAAAAACCCATTTAGTTCCTATCACATTTTTGTTTTTAGGTCTAGGAACCAATTCCCAAGTTTTATTCTTCTTTATTTGATCTAACTATTCTTTCATAGAATTTATCCAAGATTCATCTGTACAAGCTTCATCTATATTCTTTTGTTCAACTTGAGAAATCATACAAATTTCTTCTCTAACCTTTGATCTAGTTAATACTCCTTGATTAGTATTACCAATGATTTGATTTTTAGGATGATTGTTCTTTACATACCTTGGAGTTTTAGGAACCTCAGTAGCCTCATCTATGTCATTATCATAAATCTCTTTTTCACATTTAGTCTCAACAATTTCTTCTTCTTCTGCAACAGTAGTATCTTTGATTTTTGTAACCTGATTATAGTCATACATTCTCTCTTGTATCTGAAACCTTTCATCTATCTTCACATTATTAATTTCAATCATTTCTCTTAATCTTAGATTGAAAAATTTGTAAGCCTTGCTCTTAGTAGAGTAACCAAGGAAAATCCTTCATCACTTCTAGCATCAAACTTCCCTATCTCATCACCTCTCTTGATATAGCAATTACTACCAAATATTCTAAAATATTTTACAATAGGAGTATGATTAAACCATAATTCATAAGGGGTCTTATTTGTACCTTCTCTGATTTGAACTCTATTCAATGTGTACACCGATCTCCCAAAAACCTCTCTCCAATGCACATGAGATACATTTCCTTCAAGCAACATTGTCCTAACAACATCAAGTATAGTCCCGTTTCTTCACTCAGCTATCTAATTCTATTGTGGAGTCCTAGGAGTAGATGTATGTCTTTGTATTCCATTCTCTTCGCAGAATGAATTGAATAAGTTTGAATTAAACTCTCCACCTCTATCTGATCTTAAACATTTTATCTTTAAGCCTGATTCCTTCTCTACTTTTTCCTTGAATATCTTGAATTTATCAAATGCTTTTGATTTTTCTTTTAAGTAAGTAACCCACATCATTCTAGAAAAGTCATCAACAAAAAGTATCAAATACCATTCACCATAGTATGATTTTGTCTTTGTAGGTCCACATAGGTCTGTATGTACCAGCTCCAACTTTTATTTTGATGTATATATTTTTCTTTTGTAACTGATTCTAGTCTATTTTCCCATAACACATTCTCCGCATATATTGTTAGATGGTTTCTGATGTAGGAGCATCTCGAGCTTTGAGCAATCTTGCATCACCAAAAAAATTTCTTGTTTTCTATTGTTTGCATTATAATTTTTGTATTTGTTGGTTTCATGGTGTGTAAAGCTTACATGATGTTGAGGACCTATTTTGGAACCTTCTCCTAAGATCTCATAAGGATTGGATGGACCGTTTCAAAGTTGGAGCTATTTTACTGGTTGTCGAAACTGTATTTTCTTGCAGTTTTGGAGTTGATTGCATGATGTGGTGCTATTGATACTTATTGAATCAGCCTTTTCTCTCTTAAAAAATTTAAGAGGACCTAAAGCACTATCATTTCCCAAGTGTGCAAGCCCTGATTCATTATGAGTAAAAAGTTATGGCTGTTTTTCCCTGGGACCTATTTTATGGCAGTTTTCACATGAAACATGGAGTGTTTCTTCTTGCATGGTTCTGTGTGATGAGATGGGGCCTTTTGTGGTTAAGGAAATGTTATTGGGTCATGTGTGGACCTAAATCCAAAGGTGCATTAAATTTTGATCATTCTTGCATTAGTTTTGGTATCTCTCTTTGGGCTGGACCTATATTGTAATTGGAGGTATCTCTCTTTGGGCTGGACCTATGAGAGCTTGGGTAGATGTTTAGGGGAGATTGGTGGTGGCATCAGAGTAGAATAATAATTGGATCTTGAGAGATCTTGAAGATCAGATTGTTTATCTGATATTGTAATAGCAGAGCTAGTGGTTTGCATGCTTGGAGACAAGGAGATTGCTTGGAGGCTTGCGAGCTAAAGTTCAGATCTGCCTTAGTGTTTCCATTAGTTGCTGATTTGTTTCAGAGCTGAACTAGCTAGACGGATAGAAGAAATACTTTGATTGTATTTGGCCCTAACCTAGAAGGCCTTAAATTTGGGCTTGTTAATGAAAATTCAGTCGAAAATATATTCTTGTTGTGTAATTCTGCCTTGTGGTGTTCTGTTGCTTGTTTGGACTGTCCTTAATTGGATCCTCCTTACCCGCCCTGTGTTAGTTTCACAATCTTCAGTAGATATCTTACTGCTTAAGTTAAACTTTCCTTCACAATATTTTCAAATTTAACATGACAAAACCTTATGTGCCATAACCAACTATCATCTACTTTTGCAACAAAACAAGAGGCTCCAGATGTATTTAATTCAAATACATTACCTGTAGATTTAGTACCAGTTGCAATCAAATTTCTTGCCTTACTTCTAAGAAAACATTTACCATCATTGAATTGTAACTGAAACTCTTTGTCCATCAACTGTCCAACACTCAATAAGTTATGCTTAAGTCCATCAACAAGTAGTATATTATCAATATTAGTTTTTCCATCCAGAGTAATAGATCCTACTCCTATGATAGGTTTAGGAAGATTGTCTCCAAACCTCACAACACCACCATCATACTTTACTAATTTAACAAACTTGTTTTTATCTCCAGTCATATGATGTGAAAAACCATTGTCTATAATCCATTCAGATTTCTTATCAACATGAGATACTAAAGCTTTTTCCTCATGTAATGGTTCATCTCCAATAGCAATAAATCCAATATTCTCATAATGTAAATCATCATCATCATAAATTCCTTCACTAGCATAATAACATTCCTTATCCTTTGAATACTTAGATTTTAAAAACTTAGGCTTGTACTTAGGAACTGTTGTAGGACATCTAGATGCAAAATGACCTACCTTATTGCATGAAAAACATTTTAAAGGTAACTTGCCTTCAAATTTACCCTTACCTCTCTTTTCTCTTCTAGCAATGAGTGCAACAAGTTCATCCATCTTTCTTTCCTCTACCTGTATCTGTTGCCATTCCTCAACATATTCACTGAGCTCTTCTTTTAGATTCTCATTGCTAGTGTTCAGAAGTGCAGAGATTATCTTCTTATGTGCCGATGCTTTAAATGTAGATTCAACTTTAGGTATAAAATCTCCCAATTCAACAGCTTCAAAGGTAGTTAGCTTTGTAATCAACATCTCTCTGCTAAATTTCATAGTTAGAGGTATAGTCTCTTGAATAGACATAGCCTTAAACTTGTAAGAAGGTGTAATTGATCTAAGGATCTTCACAACAACTTCTTCTTCATCATAAGTTCCTCCACAGTTTTTGATTCCAACTACAACTTCTTTATCCCTTTGAACATAAGCCCTAATAATTTCATACTCATTCATTTGTAGCTTCTCCATATTTGTTTTCCTATTCTATAACTTCTCTTACTTGGTATACTTTTCTCCTTCATATAGTGATTCTAATCTTTTGAAAATATGGTATGCCGAATCCAAGTCTTTAACTTTAGTAAATTCTCCTTTAGAGAGTGCGCTGATCAATGCTTCCCTTGTAATCATGTTAAGTGAAAATATTTTCTTCTCATCTTCAATAGCTGATGGTAAGTCATTCTTAGACTTTACAACTACCTTATTCTTTGTGATCAACCAATAGTCAATGCCTAAACAAAAAAAAAGAGTTCAAATCTTGTTCTTCCAATTGTCAAAGTTCTTAGGATCAAATTTTGGACTATCCTTCCTATAGAATGCCATCTCCAAGATCACCTCAAGCTGTTAAGCTTTCTCTGTAAGGACTAGTAGCTCGAATACCAATTGTTAGGAATAACATTCCACAATACAACTGAGAGGGGGGGTGAATTAGTTGTATGAAAGATTATTAAAATTTAAACTTTGAGTGGCAGCAATATTAGATCTAATGAACACAATGAATGGCACACAACAATAGAATATTTTGGTCTCGGGGAAACCCCGTTAAAGGTAAAAACCTCAGTGGGAATTAGCACCCACAAATGATGTACTGAGAGTATAGTATCCTTGTTAGAAGATTTATCCCTATTAGGAGCTTATTGAAACATTACAGTACACATTCCTTGTTAGAGGACAGACCCTGTTAGGAGTTAAGAAAGAAGGGTGGGCTCACTACCCAGGATCACTACCTAAAGAAGGTTAAATCCACCTTTAGAACTCACTATTCACAACAAGTGTATATGAAGAAATACATAATCTTTTGAACTATCCAACAACAACTATCTTTTCTTGATCAGTTCCAATGAAGTTCACTAGTAATCCTCTGCTCTACATCCAACAGACACAAGCTCCCAGCTCTTCTAATTCCTTTCACATCACATATATTCTCTCCATGTATTTTCCAAAGAAAATATTTTACATATATACCCTATTACATTCTACATGATCTGGTCGGCCCATTAGGCTTACCTAATTACATAAACTCTTGCTAAGATACACAGGGTACCTAAAATAAGTATACAATGATTCTATTGTAACAATTAAGGACTAACATCCTTAATTTACATTTGCCAAAAAAAAATCCATGCTACACCTCTGAAGTCAGCTCCCAAATAAGTCTTCTATAGATCACATGCCATAACTAACATCATCCAAAATTTTGTACCTTGCGCTAATCAATTAACATCCTTCTGTGCCTTGTCTTTCATCTCCTAATCTCACATACACTGAATCCATATCATTTGTAAGATATACCAAAAACATAGAGACTCACTCTGTTAGCTTCCACTGTCACTATCAAGGAACCTGTCCTCACCAAAACATCTGTAACTCATTCAATATGAAACTTTACATGATGTGATCTTGGATATAAGATCAAAACATCTTCTTGTTCTCTCATCTATCTTCGCACATTAAGAATCATCTATATAGTGTCTGCACACTATCATACTCAGCATGTACTCTTCATAGGAACATATGTTGACATCAGTGACAAACCATAAATGAAAATAGTATGAATGCTCATTTAGCAACGTAGTGATTAAACATATTAAATGTATCAATCACCACCCCATACATTAGCAATATCCAACAGTGCTATAATATTGATACATCCCCCTCTCAGTATTACTTAATCCTAATAATTGGTATCAGAGCTATTAGCCCTGGAAGAGAAAGCCTTACAACTTAAGGGAGATCATAATGGATTCAAAAAGTTTGCAAGAGAACTTTGAAGTAGCACTTGATGACTTGGACAAAGAAAAAGTTGAGAATGGCGATTTGAGATTCAAATTAAGAAGAGCAAAAGGTTTTATCAAGAAACTAAAGGAACAACTTGAACTTTCAAGAAGTCAAAGGCAAGACCTTATGGAAAAGATCAAGGAGGATTCAAACAATGATATATCATACCATGTAAAGAAGATGGATCAAGAAAAAGAACAAATTAATCTTCTGATGATTAAAGAGATTCAACATGAAAAGGATGCAAGATACAAAGTTGAAGAGAATATAAAAAAAGAGAACATATAGATATGAGAGATACAGATAGAGATTGATCACTACAAGGAAAAATGCCTGAAATTGGAGAAAAACAATCAGATCATTAAATGTGAACTCACTCAATCAAAGTTACACATTGAGAAGTTACACATGAGCAGTGATAAAATTGTTAGCTATAATCCCAAGAGATAACTGAGAGAGGGGGGGGGGGGTGAATTAGTTATATACAAGATTCAATTCTTTATCCAATTAAGTATACTTAAACATAAAGCATAAACAAAATGAAAGAACACTTGAACACAACACCAATATTTTGGTTACGAGGAAACCCAAATAGGTAAAAACCCTTGTGGGACTTGATACCCACTAATATTCTGTACTAGTGTATAATGATCCTTGCTAGAAGATCCTTTACCTTGTTAGGAGTAGCTTTACAATATATTAAGTATAGTAGACTTGGTTAAGGGTTAGACCTTGTTAGGAGTCTTTTACAATTGTCCCTGTTAGGGGAGAGGATGCACTATCTAAGAGCTCACTGCTCAAATGGGCGAAGGCTACAACCTTCTGAATAACAGATATACACTATATCTAGATCTTGGTGAACTGCGCTTAGACCTGCTATCTAGATTAGTTCCAATGAATAGCACAAGTACTCTAGTTGGTCACATAGACCTTCTTCTGATGGTTCCATAACTCACACACTCTGATCTGCATTACTTAATCAACCATGAACTACACTCTAGCAATCACAAATGATTGCCTATAAATATCTTTTCTCCAAATGATATAATCAAGTCAGCTTGTTAGAACCACCTTGAAATCATATTAGAGAAACCATAATTAACTCCAACAAACATTCTGTTGGCTCTATTATGCACACAACTCATTCTGGGACCTGTGTAATAAAATAAATGTAGATGCACACTACACACTATCGGTTCTACCAAAACAACTGGAACTTCCTCTGTAAGCTGAATTAACTTATGCACTCTTAACTAAACATCAACAACACTTCTCCAAGCTTAACTCCAAGGGGACATACCCTCAAGATAGGTGCAACTCAAGAACCAATAGAATCTCTGTCGGCTCTTCTGAACAAGCACAAGAAACTACTATTGGCGAATAGTGACTACATAACTTCACTTGCATTCATCATCAGACTATGCATCCATAGCTAAAACATCACTAACATGTCTTCAACATAAATCCAAGGGCGCATGCCCATAGGACAACTATACGAACAACCATATAAAAAACACTGTCTGTTACTTTGTCAGGAACACTGCTGACACCAACTACAATATAAGTATCTGTGCTAACAGTTACCCTCTGCACCCATGATATCATGCTGATATCATGTCCATGCATCATATACTAAAAGCTTACTACATAAGACTTCCACGCATGCTACTTTCCATATTTTGTCATCAATGACAAACATACAGTCAGTACTGGCCTGCTGGCAAATCTCCAACAATCTCCCCCTTTGGCATTGATGGCAACACATGGAATGAAAAACCACCACCAACCCAAATGAATATTTCTTTTATAGCATTCTCCATTTCCTCTTCAAAACTCCCCCAAAGATGAATCCTCCATCTGCTGCAATATTTTCTAATATTCTCCATTTCCTCAACTATACTACTGTCATAACTGAATGTTGCTCCCCCTTAGTATATTACTTCTCTTTTTACTTCTATTTTTCATGACTCTACATATACTCCCCCTTTAAAATCAATGGCAAAGGGTGACATTCATTGTAAGCACTGGTACTACTCTTGAGGTAGAGTAGTCAACCTTCCACCAGTCCTGGAGGACTGATGCCTTTCCTTCTTTCTTCTAAGTAGAAACAGGGAAGGGAATGACTCCCAACTTCTCCCTGAGATACTCAAAAGTATCCTTAGGCAAGGGACTTGTGAATATATTTGCCAACTATTCTTGAGTACTCACATAGTCCAACTTGACTTCTTTCTTTGCCACTTTCTCTCTTAGGAAGTGATATTTGATCTCAATGTACTTTGTCTTTGCATGCATCATAGGGTTCTTTGACATATTGATAGTGCTAGTGTTATCACAGTGAATAACAATAGGATAATCAATCTGAATTCCAAAATCTTTTATCATCTACTTGATCCAAACAATTGTAGAACAATTCAAGGCTGCTGCAACATACTCCGCTTCTACTATTGACTAAGAAATACAATTTTGTTTCTTGTTTGTCCAAGTGACAAGTCTATCACCAAGAAACACTACTCCACCTGAAGTATTCTTTCTGTCATCAACACATCCTACCCAATTTGCATCAGTGTACACATGAAGCTCAACATTTTTTGAATTAGGATACCATAGACCATAATCTAAGTGCCCTACAAGTATCTAAATATTCTCTTTACTACCATGAGGTGACTTTGTTTAGGCTCTGCTACAAATCTTCCAACTATGCCAACTACATTGGAAATATCAGGCCTAGTCTGAGTAAGATATATGAGTTTACCAATCATAGACTTATACAATGTTATATCTACTGCTGGTGAGTCATCTTCTTTTGTAAGCTTGCATCCAGTGATCATAGGAGTTACTACTAGCTTGTAATCATCCATCTTGAATTTCTTTAGTATCTCTTTCATATAATTTGATTGATTAATGAAAATTCCTTTTTTCTATCTGGTGCACATTTAGTCCCAAAAAGTACTTGATAGGACCAATCATACTCATCTCAAACTCATTTTGCATTTCTTTGGAAAATTCAACACTGAGTTTGTCATTACCTCCAAAGATAATGTCATCAACAAATATAGCTACAAGAAGAAAACCTTCAGATGTCTCTCTAATGAATATATTACAATCTGCTACTCCTTTCTTGAATCCAATCTTTGTTAAGTATCCATCTAGCCTCTCATACCATGCTCTAGGGGCTTGCTTAAGTCCATAGAGGGATTTCTTCAATCTGCATACCATATCAGGTCTGACTGATAAGGTAAATCCTTCTGGCTGCTCAATGTATACTTCTTCTTTTAAGTCTCCATTCAAGAATGCTGATTTGACATCCATCTGATAAAATTTGAAGTTTTTTAACTTTAACATAAGCTAAGAATAACTTAATAGCTTCTAATCTACTCACAGGTGCAAATGTGTCTAAATAATCAATGCCTTCTCTTTGCACATATCCTTTACATACTAATCTTGCTTTGTTTCTGATGTAGGAGCATCGTGGGTGTAAGAGCAATCTTGCATCACCCAAAAATATTTCTATTTTTGTATTCAATAAGGGCTATCTTGTGCAGAGCCGCTATTTATGGAAACTTGCTATTTTTAGTAAGTTGGTCTTACGATCTCAGAATTTTCTTACTAAAAATAGCAAGTTTCCATAAATAGCGGCTCTACACAAGATAGCCGCGGCTCTACACAAGATAGCCCTTATTGAGTACAAAAATAGAAATATTTTTGGGTGATGCAAGATTTCTCTTACACCCAGGATGCTCCTGCATCAATTTCTTACTACTGTACCATCTTCATTCATCTTGTTTCTGAATATCCATTTTGTTCCAATCACATTCTTATCACTAGGTCTAGGGACCAATTCTCAAGTGTCATTTTTAACAATCTGATCAAGTTCTTCTTTCATAGCATCATGCCAATTTGAATTATTACATGCATCTTCAACACTTAAAGGTTCAATCTGAGATAGTAAACATACCACTTCATTGTTAAGTGAGTTCTTTTCTTGTGATATAGTTAATAATTTTCCGCTCTGATCTCCAATGATGTCTGCCTTGGAATGATTTCTTGATGTAAACTTTGGAACTTTAGGTGATGCTGACTTATCAGCCTTAGGATTATTTTCTTCACTTGTCTCAGGGTCATTGAATAACACATCTATAATGTCAAACATTTCTTCAATAACTATCTCACTAGTAGAGGGTCTAGGTTTTTTTTCAATCATGGGTGAGTAATCATGATATCTCTCTTGAATCATAAACTTTTCATCAATCTTTACATTAGCACTTTCAATGATCTTTTTCAATCTTAAATTGAAACATCTATAGGCTTTACTTTTAGTAGAGTAACCAAGAAAAATACCTTCATCACTTCTTGCATCAAACTTGCCTACTGCTTCATCCCTCTTGATGTAGCACTTACTTCCAAAGATTCTGAAGTATTTTACTATGGGAACATTACCAAACCATAGCTCATAAGGTGTTTTTTCTGCGCCTGGCCTCAATTGAATTCTATTGATGGTATAGACTGCTGTGTTGACTGCATCTCTCCAATAGGTGTGTGCAACTTTTCCTTCTATCATAATGGTGCGTGCTATATCAAGGATGATCCTATTCCTTCTCTCTGCAATTCCATTCTACTGAGGTGTTCTAGGTGCACTTAATTATCTCTTTATGCCATGTTCTTTACAGTACTGATAAAATCTATTAGAGGTGAATTCTCCTCCTCTATCCGATCTCAAACATTTTATCTTTAATCCAGATTCATTCTCAACCTTAGCTTTGAATATTTTGAACTTATCAAATGCTTTTGACTTATCTTTTAAGAATGCAACCCACATCATCCTAGTATAATCATCAACAAACAAAATGAAATACCTTTCACCATAGTATGATCTTGTTTGATTTGGACCACATAGGTCTATATGAATCAGATCCAACTTGTTCTCTGCTGAATTCTACTTGCTCTTGAATTAATTTTTCACATGCTTCCCCATTACATACATAGTATCAATTGGTTTTTCTATGCTAGGTAGATCTCTTACTACCTTTACATTGCTTATCTTTACTATGTTATCAAAATTGATATGACATAGTCTTCTATGCCACAACCAACTGTCATCAACTTTAGCAACAAAACAACTTGCTTCTAAATTGAGCTAAAAAACATTACCTCTTGTCTTTGTGCTTGATGCAATCATAACACCATCTTTGTTGTTAATGATGCATTTTTCATCTTTTAACTCCAACTGACAACCTTTACCAAGTAACTATCCAACACTGAGAAGGTTGTGTTTCAAACCCTCAACATAAAGAACATCATCAGTACTATTCTTTCCATCCAAAGTGATGGCTCCTCTACCAACTATAGGTTTAGGAGTGTTGTCTCCAAATCTGACCATACCTTAATTGTATTGTCCAAATGAACAAACCTGCTTTTATCACTTGTCATGTGATGTGAACAACCACTGTCTATAATCCAATCTATCCTTATATCAGCTTGTGAAATCAATGCTAGCTCTTGATTTACTTTCTCATCTTTAGGAACTGGCTTACCATTCATCTTGTCTACAATAGAAATGAATCCAATTTCTTCTTCACCTAATTCTTCATCTAAAACTCCATCTCCAACATAGTAGCATTCCTTAGAATACTTAGGCTTGTAATCCTTTTTGAACTTTTTAGCTCTAGTGGGACACTTAGATGCAAAGTGACCAATCTTATTACATGAAAAGCACTTAAATGGTAATTGACCTTCATATTTTCCTTTTCCTTTCTTTTCTCTTTTGGAAACCATAGCAATAAAATCATCTAGTGTTTTATCTTCATCATCATCATCAAAATTACTAGAAGTGTTTGCAGATTTCTTACCATGAACTGTTGCTTTGAAAGTTGTTTCATTCTTTGGTTCTGTCTTCAATATTGAAATCTCAAAAGATGAGATCTTGTTGATCAAGGTCTCTCTCTTGAAATTTGATGTAAGCTACATGGTCTCATCAAGGATGTTAATCTTTCTTTCATATTCTAGAGTGAGAGTAGTCATTACTTTACCCATAATGTCCTCTTCTGATATCTCTCCACCGTTGTTCCTGATTCTAGAAACTGCTTCATTTATCCTTTGATTGTAAGATCTAATTTTTTCTTTAGAAAACATCTCTAATGCATTGTATCTTTTCTTCCATGTCTTTCTGCATGCATCCTTAGCTTGTTTGTCTCCTTCAAATGTGTCTTCTAGGTGCTTCCATATTTTGTGGGCTGTATCTACCTTCTTTATTTATGAAAACTCACCATCAGATAGGGCACTGATAAGGGCTTCTTTGGAAATAGCATTATAATGAAATAATTCCTTTTGTGCATTAGTAGCATCATCTTTTCCAAGGTCTTCTAAGGTAGGAATCTTGGCTGCTTTGATGGTTACATTAAAAAATTCAAAAGTAATGCACTGCAAATGGGTTACCATCTTGTTCTTCCAATCAAGATAATACTCTCCATTGAACTTAGGACTTTCTTTCCTAAAGTACACCATCTGATCAACCTCAAGCTATTAAAATTTTTCTCTGAGGCACTTGGCTCTGATACCAATTGTTAGCAATAGTCCAAAGAGATAACTGAGAGGGAGGGGGGGGGGGTGAATAAGTTATCTACAAGATTCAATTCTTTATCCAATTAAGTATACTTAAACATAAAGCATAAACACAATGAAAGAACACTTGAACACAACACCAATATTTTGGTTATGAGGAAACCCAAATAGGTAAAAACCTCGGTGGGACTTGATACCCACTAATATTCTGTACTAGTGTATAATGATCCTTGCTAGAAGATCCTTTACCCTGTTAGGAGTAGCTTTACAATATATTAAGTACAATAGACCTAGTTAAGGGCCAAACCCTATTAGGAGTCTTTTACAATTGTCCCTATTAGGGGAGAGGGCATACTGTCTGAGAGCTCACTGCTCAAATGGGTGAAGGCTAAAACCTTCTGAATAACAGATATACACTATATCTGGATCTTGGTGAACTGCGCTTAGACCTGCTATCTGGATTAGTTCCAATGAATAGCACAAGTACTCTAGTTGGTCACATAGAACTTCTTTTGATGGTTCCACAACTCGCACACTCTGCTCTGCATTACTTAATCAACCATGAACCACACTCCAACAATTACAAATGACTACCTATAAATATCTTTCCTCCAAATGATATAATCAAGTTGGCCTATTAGAAGCACCTTGAAATCATATTATAGAAACCATAATAAAATCCAAATTTTTTTTTTTCATCTCTATTATGCACGCAACTCATTCTGGGACCTGTCTAATAAAATAAATGTAGACGCACGCTACACACTATCAGCTCTACCAAAAAAACTAGAACTTACTCTGTAAGCTGAATTAACTTATGTGCTCTTAATTGAACATCAATAACACTTCTCCAAGCTTAAATCCAAGGGTGCATACCCTCAAGATAGGTGCAACTCAAGAACCAATAAAATCTTTGTCGGCTCTTCTAAACAAACACAAGAAACTACTACTGGTGAATAACGACTGCATAACTTCACTTGCATTCATCATCAGACTATGCATCCATAGCTAAAACATCACTAACATGTCTTCAACATAAATCCAAGGGTGCATGCCCATAGGATAGCTGTACAAACAATCATATACAAAACACTGTCTGTTAATATATCAGGAACACTGTTGACACCAACTGCAATATAACTGTCTGTGCTAACAGTTAACCTCTGCACTCATGATATCATGCTTATATCATGTCCATGCATCATATACTAAAAGCTTACTACATAAGACTTCCATGCATGCTACTTTCCATATGTTGTCATCAATGACAAACATACAGTCAGTACTGGCCCGCTGGCAAATCTCCAACAAAAATTGATGAACAAAGAGAGAGATAGAAACCTAAAGGAGACATGACTAGAATTGGATACAATGAAGGAGAATGTTCTAAGACTCATGAAGAATCACAAGAAGCGAAGACTGAAGATAGATCCACTTTTGAAGAACCTGAAGATCAAATAAGACCTTTCAAAGGTAGATGCTTTGGATGCAACAAACTTAGACACATGAAAAGAGATTGTAGAGGTAAAGGCCCTTTCAAACCCTTTACTAGTTATTGTTATAACTATTATGCATATGGACATAAGAATGCAGAATGTAGAAAACCTGATCAGTCAAGAAGAAGACAAGATTACATCAGAGAAAAATCAAAAGAGAAGATCACATGTTATAAATGCAATAAACTTGGGCATACTGCTAGGTATTGTAAGCTGTAGGTTAATTAGGACAGAAGACCACCTACATGTTTAAAATGCAACAACTTAGGACACATAGAAATTTTTTGTAGGTATAATGGAATAGACAATAGAAGAGGACCACCACCTATAGTTATAAAGAAGAACATTGGTGGCAAAGGTAAAAATCTTAATGAGTACATAGATGAGTTCAATAATCATTTCAAGAAAACAACATATGAAGATGATGGGAAGATATGGAAGGAAAAATATTTCAATAAGGCATTGGTTTAGGGAGAGATAGTAGATGCTACTATGTCTTTGCAAGATGTTAACATTGCTACATTGACCTAAAAGGCCAAACATGGCCTTAGGGGGAGCATTGGATGTATAAAAAATATTATATCCAACCCTTGATTATGTGGAATGAGCTCGTGCAAGCTTAGATATGGTGTATACAGATATTATGGAGTCTATATCAGTGATCGCAACACTTGGAGATTCATATCATATGAGCCTGAGATTTATGTTTGACTGGACAATGTGAAAAGTTGAGCTAACTATGATAAATGCATTTACTCACCTTGCGATGGATAAAAGACCTTGAAGCACATCATTTCCTCACCATTTGATAAGCATCAACCAAGAAGAGAAGAGTTAAGAAGCACATCAACCATCTATCAACCACATGGCATGATCGAATGAAGTAGAAGTTAGGGAATTCAGAATATTCAAGGTATTTAGATCATATACTCTATCAGAAGCTATGGATGCACCTATCATATATGATGTTATTGATAGAAAAAGGTACAAGTTTAAGAGGAACCTTTTTAAAACTTGTGAGGATGATCCAGAAGGATTATTTTTGTAAACCCCATACGCCGTGTTACATGTTGAAGACATTAGGGCTTACATTCATTGTAAGTATGAGACCATAGGGGATGCAAAAAATATTTAGGGAGATAGATGAGATGATAAAGTATGATTGGAAAATGAAGGAAGAGTTTAAACACTTGGAAGACCAATCAATCATTAAGCTATCCTAAATGAATTCTATGAGACTAAATGGTTCAAAATTATACTAAGCAGAATCCATGATCAGTTCATCTTGATAGGAGAGCAACCTGTAAAGATATGTAGCCAACTGGTTCATGAAATAACTGGGTTAGACAACACTAGATCCCTCCCAGTGGAAGAGAAAAACATCAAGAAACAAGTAGAAAACCTAACTCATTCTAAATGGGACAAGAGAGAGATGAATGTGAATGATGTATTTCAACAAGATGTGAGATTGGTAGCAATGCTACTAGGATATAAGTTATAATATAGTAGAAGGCCTAATTCTCTATCAGCATGGGTAATCATGATGGCTTACAGAATGGTAAAGGAAAATACCTGATACAACCTATGCGAGATCCTAGCACAATAATTCTTAGATAATGTGAAGATTATTAAGAAAGATAATTCAAAAGAATTCAGGTTTGGTTCACTCATGATTCACATGTACATTCACATTGAGCACAAGTTTCCCAAAATGCACCCTAGAGAATGGAAGGACAGTGTACCTAATGGTATACAAATATTGTTAGGATTAACAGTCCACAATACAACTAAGAGGGGGGGGGGTGAATCAGTTGTATGATAGAATATTAAACTTAAAATTTCAAGCTTATTAATTCAAATCCAATGAACACAATAAATGTCAACACAATAACACAATATTTTGGTTACGGAGAAACCCTGTTAAAGGTAAAAACCCCGGTGGGAATTAGCACCCACTAATGATGTACTAAGAGTATAGTAATCCTTGTTAGAAGATATAGCCCTGTTAGGAGCTTGTTGAAACATTACAGTACAAAATCCTTGTTAGAGGATAGACCCTATTAGGAGTCAAGAACAAAGAGGGCTCAAAGCCCAAAAGAAGGTTAAGTCCACCTTCTGAACTCACTAGTTCACAACAAGTGTATATGAAGAAATACACAATATTTTGAAATATTTTTCAGCAACTGTCTTTGCTTGATCAGTTCCAATGAAGTCCACCAACAATCCTCTACTTTACATACAATAGACACAAGTTCACAACCTTCTTCTATCACATATATTCCTCCATATCTTTTCCAAAAGAAAAGACCTTACATTTATACCTTATTACATTTTACCAAGATCAGGTTGGCCCATAAGGCTTTCCTAATTACAAAAAATTACATAAGCCCTTGCTAAGATACACATGGTATCTAAAACAAGTTTACAATGATTATATTATAACAATTAAGGACCGACATCCTTGAATTATGCTTGTCAAAAAAAACACATGCTTCATTTCCTGAGTCAGCTTCAGAATAAGCCATCACCAAAGCACACACTCCAGATGACATCACCAATCATTTCATACCTTGCATTGACCAATGAACATTCTTTAGTACATCTTCCATCAGCTTTCAAGATTGCATACCTTGAATCCAATCCCTCTGATATCTATACCAAAAACTCAGAGATTAACTCTATCAATTCTCACTGTCACAATTCAGTGACCAGTCTTTACCAAAATAGTTGTATCTTCCTTAATATGCATCCATTAATGATGTGATCTCAAATATAAGATAAAAAAATCCATTTGAACTCTCATCTGACTTCATAGCATTTGAAACATCTGCACACCTTTCGTACACTATGATTACCAGTCTGGTTTCTTCATACAAGCATATGTTGACATTAGTGACAAAACACAAATGACAACAGTATGATTGACCATTCAGTAACATAGTGATTAAACATATTAAATGTCTCAATCACCACCCATGCATTAGCAATATCCAACAATCTCCCCCTTTGGTATTGATGTCAACATATGGGAAAATCTTATCCCAAAGTTGTATCAACCCAAAATTCCTTCAACTAAATAATCTCCCCAATTAATGAGGATTTTATCATAACATCACTCCCCCTTTGAAAACAATGGAAAAGGGTGCCAAATTACTTCACACACAACCTTTCTTCCATGATCACTCCCCCTGAGGAGTAGATCCCTACATCCAATCCAAAAAATGATGAGGCTCTGAGCACTTTTGGACTGATGCATCTCTGCATCATTTAGTTTTGACTAGGAGGGGCCTGAACCCTTAACATACCTTTGAGATATTCAAAGGTATCTTTCGGTAGTGGATTTTTAAAGATGTTTGTAATCTACTCTTTTGTACTAATATATTCAAGCTTGATTTCTTTTTCTACCACCTTGTCTCTTAAGAAGTGATATTTGATAGAAATGTGTTTAGTTGTAGAGTACATTACTGGATTCTTCGACATGTTTACTGTACTGGTATTATCACAATGGATCCACAGGCTCATTAAAAGTTATTCCAATGTCTGTTAGTATTTGTTTCATCCAAACAATTTGAGTGCAATTTATAGCAGCAACAACATATTCTGATTCAGCAATAGATTGTGCTATACAATCTTGTTTCTTACTTAGCCAAGAAACCAACTTTTTCCCAAGGAAAAATGCACCACCACTTGTACTTTTTTTGTCATCAATATTTCATGCCCAATTAGTATAAGTATAAACATGAATTTCAAAGCTATCATTTCTATCATACCATAAACCATAGTCTATGGTTCCTCTGAGATACCTTAGTATCCTTTTCACAACAGCTAGATGAGTCTCTTTGGGTTTTGGCTGATATCTAGCAACAATTCCAACAACATTAGCAATATCTGGTCTAGTGTGAGTCAGATATTGTAGCCCTCCAACCACTGATCTATACAGAGTCTAAAAGACACACTTTTATTCATCATCAATTATTAGCTTGTTTCCAGTCACTATAGGTGTTCCTACTGGTTTACAATCTTCCATACCAAATTTCTTAAGTAATTCTTTGAGGTACTTGGTCTGAGAAATGAAAATACCATTCTCATTTTGAGTTATTTGCAGTTCAAGGAAGAATTTCATTTCACCTATCATGGACATTTCAAATTCACTTTCCATTTCTTGTGCAAATTTCTTACATAGATCATCATTACCTCCAAAGATAATTTCATCCACAAATACTTCTATTAGAATTCCATCTTCAGTAGTTCTCAAGTACAAATTACTGTCTACATTACCTTTTCTAAATCCAAGTCCAACCTTGCATACCAAGCTCTAGGAGCTTGCTTCAATCCATACAGGGCTTTCTTCAATTTGCACACCATGTCTTTGTACCATCTAGTTGTTCTATGTATACTTCTTATTCAAGATCTCCATTCAGAAATGCAGATTTAACATCCATCTGATACACTTTGAAGTTTTTGTGTGTAGCATAAGATAGGAATAATCTTACTACCTCTATTCTAGCAACATGAGAAAATATTTCTTCAAAGTCTATGCCTTCTTTCTATGAGTAACCTTTACATACTAGTCTTGCTTTGTTCCTTACAACTGTTCCTTCTTCATCCATTTTGTTTCTAAAGACCCATTTAGTTCCTATAACATTTTTATTTTTAGGTCTTGGAACCAATTCCCAAGTATTATTTTTCTTTATCTGATCCAATTCTTCTTGCATGGCTTTTATCCAAGATTCATCTTTAAAGGCTTCATCTGTATTCTTTGGCTCAACTTGAGAAATTAAACAAATTTCCTCTCTAACTTTATATCTAGTTAGTACTCCCTGACTAGTATTGCCAATAATTTGATTTTTAGGATGGTTATTTTTTACATACCTTGGAATTTTAGGAGTAGTCTTGCTTGTCTCATCACTTTCTTCCTCAACAAGTTCTTCTTCTTCGACAACAATAGAGGTTTCTTTCACTTCTGATATTTGACTACTATCATACATTCTTTCATGTATCTGAAATTTCTCATCTATTATTACATTGTTACTTTCAACCATCTTCCTTAATCTCAAATTGAAACATTTGTATGCCATGATTTTAATAGAGTAACCAAGGAAGATACCTTCATCACTTTTAGCATCAAATTTCCCTATCTCATCATCTCTCTTGATATAACATTTGCTACCAAAAATTCTAAAATATTTTACAGTAGGAGTGTGATCAAACCATAGTTCATAGGGAGTCTTACTTGTGCCATCTTTGATCTGAATTTAGTTTAATGTGTACACTGCTGTTCCAATAGCCTCTCTCCAATGTACATGAGATATATTTCCTTCAATCAACATTGTTCTGGTAGCATCAAGTATAGTTCTATTCCTTCACTCTGCTATCCCATTTTGTTGTGGAGTCCTAGGAGCAGATGTTTGTCTTTTTATTCCATGCTCTTCACAATATGAATTGAATAAATCTGATGTAAACTCTCCACCTCTGTCTAATCTTAAACACTTTATTTTCAGTTTTGATTCATTCTCTACTTTTTCTTTAAAAAACTTGAATTTGTCAAATGCTTTTGATTTCTCTCTCAAATAAGTAACCCACATCATTCTAGAAAAGTCATCAACAAAGAGTATGAAATAAATTTCACTGTAGTATGACTTTGTTCATGTAGGCCCACATAGATCTGTATGTACCAGATCCAACTTCCCTTTTGATGTAAATGTTTTTCTTTTATGACTATTTTTGGTTTGCTTTCCCATAACACATTCTATGCATACAGTGTTAGAAGGTTTCACAATCTTTGGCAGATCTCTTATTGCATTGGCCATGCTTGCTTTCACACTATTATCAAAGTTAACATGAAAAAATCTTCTATAACATAGCCAACTATCATCTACCTTTGCAACAAAACAAGAGGCTCCAAATGTGTTTAGTTCAAATACATTACCTCTAGATCTTAATCCGGTAGCAACTAGTTTTCCTTCCTTGCTTTTGATAAAGAACTTACCATCGGTAAAACTTAATTGAAAGTTCTTGTCCATCAACTATCCAACACTCAACAAGTTGTGTTTCAGTCCTTCAACAAGTAATACATTATCTATATTAGTCTTTCCATCCAGAGTGATAGATCCTACTCCTATAATGGATTTTGGGAGAATGTCCCCAAACCTTACAACACCTCCATCATAATTTACTAATTTAACAAATTTATTCTAAAACAAGTTTACAATGATTATATTATAAGAATTAAGGACTGACATCCTTGAATTATGTCTTTCAAACAAAACACATGCTTCATTTCCTGAGTCGGCTTCAGAATAAGCCATTGCCAAAACACACACTCTAGATGACATCACCAATAATTCCGTACCTTGTGCTGACCAATGAAAATTCTTTAGTACATCTTCCATCATCCTCCAAGATCACATATCTTGAATCTAATCCCTTTGATATCTATACCAAAAACTCAGAGACTAACTCTATCAATTCTCACTGTCACAGTTCAGTGACCAGTCTTTACCAAAATAACTGTATCTTCCTTAATATGCATCCATTAATGATGAAATCTTAGATATAAGATCACAACATCCATTTGAACTCTCATCTGACTTCACAGCATCTGAAACATCTGTACACCTTCCGTACACTGTGATTACCAATATGGTTTCTTCATACAAGCATATGTTGACATCAGTGACAAAACACAAATGACAACAATATGATTGCCCATTCAGTAACGTAGTTATTAAACATATTAAATTTCTCAATCACCACCCATGCATTAGCAATATCTAACAAATATTAGAAAGCTACCGGAGACAGAACAAGAATTGGGTAGATAGTGAGTTGTTTGCAATGACTAAGATTCTTCAAAGGCAAATGAAGGAGAGATATAGGATTCTCAAGGATTTAGTTGAGAAATATAAAGACACAATATATTTCATGGTTGAGAATGATTGTGTATGCTTTGAAGCAATTGAGCCTAGGAAGAAGTGGTGCTACCTGTAATACCCCAAAAATGGGCTATAGGTTCATTAACCTCCTACATCTTCAAATCGAACGAAATTGACATCAAAGTCCTAACCTAAGGCACATCTACACATCAGTTTATCAAAAACCTAATTGATTATCCTAAATTTTGCATTGGGGAATATTCCTAGAAATATTCCTAATTTATCATAATTATTCTTAATTTAATAATTATTTGGCGATAAATCTTATTTATCCTAAAGTTTCATTAATTGAATATTTTGAATATTTAATTAATCAGATTTAATACTGCCACTTAATTATTTAATTACATTTAATTATATTTATTCCTAAATTGTATTATTTCATTTTGATAATAAATCAAAAATCTTATGACTAATTGATTAAATTCTTATTTAATTAATTAAAGTCAGTTGTCAATATTTAATAATATAGTTTTTGAATAAAAGTTTGATTTAATAATTGATTAACCCATAAATCAATTGTTTTAATTTTAAAATCAATTGAGTTGAGAATAAATCACTTTATTTTTAAATTAATTTATAATTAAATCATGCACAATTTGAAAAGCAGGCAACTAGAAATTAACAATCAATTTTAAAGTTGAAACTCAACATCTGATGATGAGTTGAAATTTTATCTAAAACTCTATTTTGAGTAAAAATCTGCTTTTGCATGATTTTTGTGAGTTAATTATCTCTAAATTCTTGTTAACTCAAAAATCAACCTGAGTTTATCAAGAGTGAATTATGGCTTTTCTTATGCATCCTCAAAGCCTTGGATTTCTATAAAAACAAGGCTCAACTCTTCATTATTATCAACACTCGAATTTGCACAATTAGTCTAGCAAATTGGCGATTGAAGGATTGAGCACTTGCGACATGCAATTTGTGAGATCTTTCATAGTTGATCATTAGCTTTTTCATAGTTTCATATCATAGTTTCATATCACTCATAGCATTCTTAGATAAAATCTACATTCTATTTCATTCATATAGCTTAGAATCATACAGATTTCATATTATCGCATAGAAAATACAAAAATATAGCTTACTTTGCATTCAGTCTTTCATATTTTGCATTCAAATCCTTCGTTTAGGTGTTGCGTTATCACTGATCTCAGTCTGATCTAAGAGTATCATACTCATACCTACTAGAAGGCAGTAAATCGCTTGGTTAGTTTAATTTCCATTTCATTGCAGATTTTGGATTTTGGCTAACCTCTAATGTTTTACCGAAGTGTTGTGTCTATAGCTAGGTACAAAATTCACACACGCATTTCTGACACCCACCGTGGGGCCCCGAAATAGGTTTCCATTCAATTTCTATCAATTTCTTATCATTTTTTGGTTAAAATTGTGATCTTTTATTTTTTGTCCATACATTTTTCATATGACTTTTGTCAGAAAGTCATATCAGGATGTACCCACTATCGTATGATAGGTGATCTTATCGAGGCTCAAATTAGAAAGTACACACTATCATTTGGAAGCTAGATTGTTGTATGAGAAGATACCCATTGTTGTACGAGTTTCCAAATTATCGTCTGGGAGGTAACCCATTGTTGTATGAGTTTTGACTCCAAAATTCAATTGTCATTTCAGAATTTTTGGCATTTTTTTAGATTTGATTTTCAGATTTGGACTAACAGCTAACCCTAACAATTGAAATCTTCTATTTTTGACTGATACTTGCTAAATTTGATTGGAAAAAGTGCAACTAAGTTGCTAAAATAGGTAAAAATCTACTAAGCGCATTGTGAGGAATTCAGGTATTCTTCTCAAGCTGATAACATTTTGATTTGGATTAAAATGAACTCTCACGTGTCTGTAATACCCCAAAAATGGGCTATAAGTTCATTAATCTCTAAACATCATCAAATCAAATGAAATTGACATCAAAGTTCTAACCTAAGGCACATCTAAACATCATCGAATCCTAATTGATTATCTTAAATTCTGCATCGGGGAATATTCCTAGAAATATTCCTAATCATCATAATTATCTTTAATTTAATGATTATTTGGCAATAAATCACATTTATCCTAAAATTTGATTAATTGAATATTTTGCATATTTAATTAATTAGATTTAATTCTGCCACTTAATTATTTAATTGAAGTTAATTCTATCTATTATTAATTGTATTATTTAATTTTGACAATAAATCCAATATCCTATGAATAATTGATTAAATTCTTATTTAATTAATTAAAGCAAGTTGTCATTATTTAATAATATAGTTTTTAATAAAAGTTTGATTAAATAATTGATTAACCCATAAATCAATTATTTATTTTCAAAAATCAGTTAAGTTGAGCATAAATCACTTTATTATTAAATTTATTCATAAATAAAACATGCACAATCATAAAAGTAGACAACTATCAAATATCAATTAAAGCTAAACTCTATTTTGAGTTAAAACTTAGCTTTTGCATATTTTTGTGAGTTAGTTGTCTTTATTATCAGATAACTCAAAAATCAAGCTGAGTTAATCTGAGTGATTTATAGCTCTTTTTCTCATGCACCTCCAAAGCCCTGGATTTCTATAAAAACAAGGCTCAGCTCTTCATAATTCATCTCATAATTGTGCAAACTTATGCTAGAGAATTGGAATTGGGAAAATCAAAGCTCTTGCGAATCGACACCTTTGTGAGATCAATTTCAAATTCATAGCTTTCATATTATTGTTAGAATTTTCATTCTCATATCATATCATTTCTAGATTAGCATTGCATATCATTTAGCATGGATTCATATCATTGTTAGATCAATTTTCATATTAGCATAGATTTCATATCAGTTTTCATCATTATTATTGCATAGAAATATCCAAAAAAAATAGATTAATTGCATTCATATTTCATATCAGTTTTGCATTCAAATCCTTTGTTTAGGTGTCATCTAGGTCGTTGATCTTGATAACAATCTGAGAACATTAATCTTGCACCTAATAGAAGGCAGTAAATCATTTGGTTAGATAGCTTTCAATTTTGCATGATTTCAATTATAGCTAACCTCTAATGTTTTACTGAAGTGTTGTGTCTACAGATCAGGTACAATTTTCACACACACATTTCTGGCACCCACCGTGGGGCTTTGGAATGGGTTTCCCTTCATTTCTATCAATTTTCTATCTTTTGAGGATAAGGGTTTCAAGGATCTAGGTATACTCTGTAGGACGTTATTTTTTGTTAAATTTTTTTTTTGGCACTTTTTCTATCAAAACTATGATTTTTTATCATTCTGTCCGTACTTTCATACATCTTTGTATGAATTATTGCATGGGATTTCACACTGTGTCACACAAGATTTCTTTCTGTGTCGCGTGAAATTTCACTGGTATCATTATTTTTTTTGTGCGTGAAAAATCACTTTCTCGCGTGAGACTGTACTTCCTCGCGTGAGATTTCATCCTTTGTCACGTGAAATAGTGTTTCTTCACGCGGGACCGCATCCTGACTCACGTGAGATTTCATCCTTTGTCACGCTAAATAGTGTTTCCTCGTGCGGGACTGCATCCTGCCTCGCGCGAGATTTTTCTACAGACACATAATTTACAGATTTGTACTTTTAGATTATTGATTTCTAACGCTTACAGTTTGCTGTTGATTTGTCTTGATTTTGTACCATCCGACGTGTGCTAAATTCTAGATTGCAGAGCATTGGACCTAAGGTATTCTTCTCAAGCTGATAATATTTCAATTTGGACTTAAAATAAATCTCTTATGTGTTTGGCTTGTGTGCGTCTTTTCATGCTTTTATCTATTTCTACACACTTGCATAATTGATACTAGGTTGTGACCCCTTAAGGATTCATTAAGTAGTCTTAGATACTTGTGATTGATCTTGATTGCTATCTTGGGTTATTGGACTTGCTAATCCACCAGCCCCTCATTTCTACCCCGTGGTTGTAATCTCAGCGCCATAAAGGGGAGGGGTCAACAGGACAGAAGCGTTAAGTGTTCCACTTGGCAACCCTTTTGTGCTTTTAGGAACTCACTTGTTTTCTAAGTTGGGGACTCATTTTTAGCTTGTGTGAGGTGTTAAGTGTTCCACCTTGTGGACTCATCTCATATTCACTTTAAGCATTAAGTGTTCCTCTTTCTGCTTTTTGGGTACTTTTGGAAGATTTGCTTTTGGAAACATACATCTATGCTCACATAGTAATTAGGCCCTATGAACACTATTCATGATTCTTGAGGGATTGGATTCCTAGCGAAATCCTTCTTGACAATAGAATCCTTGTAGGTAGGGAGGATACTTAGTGCATTTCACATTCAACTTGGTTAGTGTGTCTTCTCTTGTTGATCGATACATTCTCTCCTAGGAGAGGTTGATAGATCACATGGGGTTGACATCATGAGTTTTGGTGAATCAAAATTGGTTAGTGTGTCTTCTCTTATTGATTGATATATTCTCTCCCTAGAGAGGTTGGTAGATCATGTGGAGTTGGCATCATAGACCTTGGTCAAACAAAACTTTGTCTTAGCATGTCAGATTAATCTACTTTTTTTGTTTGGGTTAAAAGTGAAAAGGTGTCAAAAACCTTAGATCTGGAGCCAAGTCCCCTTGTGGTATACTATTGTGAGTCACCTTTAGAGAGGGTTAACCATAGCGGACAATCCCTTCACAGGGAAAACTGCGTTGATAAAATCTCAAGCGGTAATAGCCATTTTCACCATGGTAGTGATAGCCGCTATATAAATGTCCTTGTGGAAGAAATCTCCATGGGTATGGTTCATTGTTGGGTTGTCAAATCTCCCTAGCAGCTCCTGAAGATTAAGTTCTCGGACTGTGTCAAAACCCTGGTGCGCCAGGATTAGAGTTCACCCCTTTGGATCATAAAAGTTGCAGAGTCAAACCATTACTAAAAACCCTAGCGAGGCCAAATTTTCATTTTATAGGGTATATGTGCATTATTGCTAAACATTTTTGGAACATACACAATTAGCACTTCTGAGGATTAGAACGAATAAGTCACTTGATTGTTCATGCACAAGGTTGCTTTTGCCCTTGTTCATTGTTTTCAGACATGCTTGAAATCACTTGCTTGCTATTTTGTATGCTTGTTTATCTATTTGGTTACTGAAAATGAACAAATTTGTTACAATCCTCAAATCTGGACATTGAAATTTACAAACAATCTAAATTTGCAAACTCAAAATTTTGCAAAAATTGACGTAAAATCCTTTTTGGAGTCAAAAGTCATTTCAGGAAGTCAAAAGTCATACGAGTTTTTCCAAGTGTCATTTAATTACAACCCTTCTATCGTATGATTGAGTACCCAGTGTTGTACAAGTTTCCATGCCAACAAATTCTTAAAGTCAAAATCTTGCAACTATTGTATGAGATTTTCAACTGTTGTTTCATTGCTACCCAACTATCGTACGAGTTTTTCAACTATCGTTTCATTGCCTACCAACTGTCATACGAGTTTGCAGAGTGTTGTTTGGGAAAATTTAGAAAAAGTGTCAGAATTGCTAGATACCCAACTTTTTCAGCCGAGTTCCAGAATCTGTCATACAAATCACTGTGTCAGGAACAGAGCAGTAGCCATTGGGAATTAGTACACATGTCTCAAAGAATCAGTACACAAGAGGAAGAAGCAGCTACAAGCTATGCAAGTTGAACTTAACAATCTTAAGAAAGAAAAGGAACCTAAAGAGTTCTGCATGGAATCTCTATACTCTTTTCCATTTGATAAAGACTTGTACATGTCACCATGCCCTCAGAGAAAATGTGAGCAACGTGACAACCCTTATGATACCTCTTCCATGGAGAGTGACACATCCAACTTTGGAGACTATGATGACTATGATGACAGACAATATAATGATACCTATGACACCTTTGTTCCTAAGAGTCCTCCTCATCGTGTGTTCCTACTTACTAAAAATGGGCCGTCACATTGGATAGATCGTGATGGTGATCTATATAATTCTGATTTTGAAAGAGATTTTGATGGCTTTTGTGGACAATACCTTGATGATGATCCATCTACTACTGTTGAGGACTATAAAATGCATCGTGCTAGCTTGAAGCATCAATGTTATAAGAATCCTTCTCCTAAGGACTCTCCTACTAAAAATAAAGATTATCTTTTCAAGCAAGATCATGTTAATGTTGGACCTTTGTCTTGTGATGGCTCCCTTCCATCCCCTACTTCCTCCAATACTCATACATTTCCTAAAGCTTTTGAGTCTTCCAAATCTTTCACAGAACCTTCATCCGACACAAGCCCTGATACTTTTCATGTGGTTCCCTATATTTATCCTCAAGGGCTACCTCTTAAAGAAACTCAAGCTAAACTTCACCTGGCTGCAAATACTTTCAATAATGCTAAATCTAAAGAGCCTAAGCCTTCATATGCTATAATCCCTACTTCAGCTAGTCCTCCACCATCTCTTCCAAAGTCATCCATACAATTGCAGTATGATCCCTTGTCCTTAGAAGTAGCTCCATGTCAAGAGGACTCTAAAAATGATAAAGAAAAGAACATAAAGAAAGATCAAGATCAAGAACCCTCCATGTCATCCAATCCTTTTCATGATGTCTCTTATTAGCTTCAGGGTTTTTTTGATCCTGCACACCCTTTTTCATGCATTCCACCATGTCTTAAATCTTCTCCTAAGCAAGATCAAGCTACTACTTACACTATTGACCTTATTGACAATCAAAATAAACTTACTACACTTGTGCTTTCCAAAGATGATACTTCCATTAAGGTTGGTAAAAATGGTGTTGTTACTTCCGATGTTAAGCCTATTGAAAATCAAGAAAAAAATTATGCACTTATGCTATCCAAAGATCCTTGTCAAGATCAAAGTCTTCCATCTTCTTGTTCTACCACTCCATGTTCACTTCCACTTTCTACTCTTCCTATGTCTTTGCAAGCTTTGAACAATCCTATCAAAGAAGGTGCTCATATTCAAGATATCCATGATTCTATTGAAAATCATAATGCTCACTCTAAAGATGTTGATATCCTTGGTTGTCATATAGATGCTGATGAACTCGTTGATTATCCTTTTGCATCTTCCACTTCCATCTTTGGACCTCTTCCACCACTACTAAGGGCTTCACATCTACCTTCCATCTTGGGTCCTTATGTCCTTTCACTTTCCCCTCCTAACTCTCTTAATTCACCATCCCTCTTGGGTCCTTACATCCCTCCATCTCCCATCTTTCCTCAAGATCAACATAGATGCATACTCTTGAATCTTTTTCATCCATCCACCCATCTAAACCAGTCATATCCTCCTTCTTCTTCCACAATTCCCAAGTCTTTTAGAAGTAACTTGAATGTTCAATACAAGAAAAAGAAGCAATACAAGTATCCATCAAAAAAAGAAGATCACCATGTCTCCTCTAATAGACATGGAAGCATAAAGTCAAAAGATATATCTAAAAAAAAAATTACAAGACAAGTATGGGTTCCAAAATTCATCATTGAAGATATTCTCTCCAAATTACCAAAAAGAAATGAAAAGCCTACAACTATATGGATTCCAAAGTCTCTCTTGAAAGAGTCTGGTGTTGAGCAAAAAGTGAAGTTGACATTCAAGCTTCCAAAGGCTTCCACTTCATCTTCTTCCAAAAGCATTCCTCCATTCCATACGCCTAAACCACAACCTCTGCTATCCATTCACCATATTCCTTCACGTATTCATTCATTCACGATTCCTCCATCCTCTCACCACCCTTCAAGGTATGTGTTGATGTTGATCTTGCCTTCCTTTCCACCTACCCTTTTACAATCCTTCCATGCATTATCCTTCTACCTTCTATCATTTTTTCTCATTTGCCTATTTCTCCTATCTTCCAACCTCACTCGCTTTACATAAAACTTTATCCTCCATTTTTCTCTTCCATCTCCCTTTCCCTATCAGCATCTTTGAGCATATCATTTTGATTCCTTGGCATATCATGGTTTATCCTTTCAAGGAGCACTATCTAAAAAGCTTGCCTTCTTCCAAAAATTCAAAAAAGAAATTAAAAATTAAAAAAAAATAAAATTTGAAAATGTGCCTTGGTGAAAACTTGGAAATAGGCACCTTGGTAGCAAAAGTAAAGAGAAATAAATTCATCCTATGGTGAAAACCACTCCCTTGTGGCACCTTGGATAAGTACCATGATGAAAACTTGGAAATCAGGCATCATGCGTAGTTCTTCTACATATTTCATCCATTCCATCTTCTCTCTTTGATCTTGACAATGTTGATCTATACATGAACATTTAGCTATCTTACGATGATCTTGCTTTCATTCCTTCCATGTTTAACCTTTCATATCCATCTTCCTCCATTCATTTCCACTTGTCGCTATCATTTTACCTTTGGTCTTGATCTAATAAAAAAAATAAAAAAAAAGTGAAACACGATGCTATGAAGCCTCTTGACATGTCTACTCCTTTGGACTACATCCTATCCTTCTTTGGCATTATGCTTTTGTGACTTATCCTATACTGGCCTTTCATTGCTTGTTCAAATGCACTTTATAGGACAATTTTTCCCTAGCTTGGGTATTCTTGAGGAGTTTTCCCTTGAGGATTTCTTCCCTTCATTCTCCTTCATTCTCTTATCTTCCATCTCTTCCAGCAACTTGCTAATCCCTCTTGTTCTCCACCTTGCTAAACATTGGGACTGCACGATATGATCTTGCTTGGGAGTTTGCAATGGAAAAAAGATGCTATCAAGTATACCAAGTATCAAAATAAGTATCAAAACCAGTATCAGAACAAGTATCAGAATCAATATTAGAATAAGTATCAGAACAAGTATTAGAACCAATATCAGAACAAGTATCAAAACAAGTATCAGAACCAATATCAAAATAAGTATCATAACTAGTATCATAACTAGTATCAGAACAAGTATCAGAACCAGTATCAGAACCAATATCAGAATCAGTATTAAAACCAATATCAGAACAAGTATCAAAATAAGTATCAGAACCAATATCAAAACAAGTATCAGAAACAGTATCAAAACAAGTATTAGAACCAGTGTCAGAACCAATATCAGAATCAGTATCAAAACAAGTATCAGAACTAGTATTAGAATAAGTATTAGGACACCTACTGGGGCTACACCTTGTGCTTTACTTTATGGGTCTGAAGCGGTACTGCCTATTGAGGTTGAAATCCCATCGCTCAGAATTAGAATGCATGGTCTAGTAATTGATGATGACTACAGAGTGTCTAGGTTGCAAGAACTTGAACTACTAGATGAGTGCAGACAAGCAGCGTATGATCATCTCAGAGTATATCAGAAGAGAATGTCTAGAGGCTATAACAAGAAAGTCAGACACAGAGAATTTTAGGTTGGCGATCTAGTCTTGAGAGAAAATTCGAAAAATCAATCCCATCGAGAATGCAAGGGGAAGTTCGAACCCAATTGGCTGGGTCCCTTTGTCATCACTACTACTTTTGGCTCTAGTGCCTATCAACTCTCAATGAATGAAGGAGAACAGCTCCGAGAACCAATCAACATTCTCCATCTAAAGAAATTCTATGCCTAAAGCATTCAGTCTATGGTAAAATGTCTTGAAAAAATCTTAAAAATTGGAAAATGTCCTGAAAAAATGAACATCTTGGTGAAAACCTAGCAATAGGCACCTTGATGATTCACAAAAAAAATTGAAATATATCAAAAATTAAAAAAATTAAAAAAAAAAATCAAAAGTACAAAAAAAAAATTTGAAAAAATGAAAAAAAAAAAAAAGAGAAAAAAGAAAAGTGCCTTGGTGAAAACCTGGAAACAGGCGCCTTGGTAGCAAAAATAGAATCTCTGCCAAGATGGTGAAAACCCAACAAATGGGTGCCACTTGTTTCAAAATGCTCCATGTATCAGTGCAATCTTGGTCTTTCCCAACTTTCAGTTTTGCTTTAGTTTGTACATATCTCCTGGTTTGTTTCTGCATTTCCAGTTTTAAATAAGTCGGTTTGTCCACCAATCTGCTCAAGTGTCTGTATCCTATCAATGTTCAAACTTGGAAGCAATCAATGTTATATCTTATGGCCTCCAGTGTATCTTAGACATATCATATCCAGTCAGAGTCCTTTGAAGCTTCATGTGAGTCACTCAGTTAGTCTTGTCTCCAGAAAATTTTTTGCATCTACAACAACGCAATCAAACATCAAACTAAAAATGATTTGTGCTTCATGCTTTTATCTCCTTGTATGCTTACTGATTCGCATTGAAATTTTTGCATATTGTGTCCCTTTGAGCTCTTTGATGATGTCCTTTATAAGATTTAGAGAGTGATGACTAGAGACATAATCTTTTCTTTGTCTTCTTCTTGTATGTGAAAATCTAACAACTTTAGAAATTTTGGATTGAAATGGTGTCCGATTGTAAGAGCCTCTATCTCGAATTGGATGGCCATGCGTACCTTGACCATTGATACCCAAAAAATTCAAGGAAGTTTGATCTAACTATTGTCTTTTTGAGTGAGTTCTTTCTCCTACTGTGAAACACAATCTTACCTAAGGCTGTGAATGATAAAGGGTCACTATGGGTAATTCACACTAGATTTAGAATGATCTCTTGACTGTTTGATGTGTTTGCATGCAAGGCATATTCGGGTCATCATGACATTTATGTTTTGATGCTTATACAAATTGCAATATCAAAATGGACATGATATTCAGGTCATCCTAGCGCTTATGCCTTGGTGCTTATATCTAAATCTGACATTCCAAAAACAAAATCAATATTCATATATCCATGGTTGTTGACCAGTGGGTGTTGTATTGATTCTTGCGCATACAAATTGATATTCATATGTCTATGGTTTCATAGCTAGTGGGCATTGTATTGATTTATCCGATTACCTAAAAGTTCAATGATGATAACAAATTGACACATGATCAATGACTAGGTCCTAGGTCTTAGGTTGCATTTCATATTGCATGCTTCTTTGCATTTTTCATCTTTTCATGATCTCACAATGGCTAAACGAACTTCAATGCTTAAACAATTCTTCAATCACCTCTTCCAATCTAACAAGAGCTAAATCCCACACGAAGGTTCCTCCAATGAAATAGCAAGTAGAATCCTTTTTCGGGATCAAAATTCAAATCTGAGATCATTCATATTATTAACTACTTGCATCATCGACCTTCGATCATCACAGAAATCTAGCATTCAACTTAACTGATTATCTTCCATCAAACTATCAAAATTTCAACTTGGTCAACCATGGTCAACTTATGGTTTCACCTAGTCAAACTTGGTCTCCAAGACCTCTCAATGATGCAGAATGTGTTCTTGAATGTGTATAACCACTTTTCCAATCAATTAACATGCTTCTAAACTATCAACGCTGACTTTTCTTGTCAGATTTCAATTTTAATCCCGAAGGGGGCATGGTATTGCATATCATTCAAAGTCTGTAAATCAATTTCTATCAATATCTTTCATCAGTGATCAAGACAAACACTCACGTCTAGTATTGATTCATCAAAAGACCTCATCACTCAGGGCAAATCTATCATCACTTGGGGCATATCAGATTCATCAAGATATATATCAATCTAGCATTCTCCTAATCTTGTAAACTATATAAGTTTTTGCAACCATCAGAATCATAGTGTTCTTTCCTTGGTTCTTCGACAACTGAAGGGTTTGAATGTGATACCTGCTAGTTCTGCTAAGACAATCAAGTCTAGAATGGGTCACTCATTTCTTTGCAATCCTAAGGTTTGGAATCAGGCGTTTTGACACTTTTTTGCAATCCTTAGTTCATCACTGCTACAGTGAACATTATCTTTGGTCATTCAGGACCTATTATCTCCATATCAAATCAATATCAATCAGCTTTTGTCTCATATCAATTATCAATTTTGAATCAGTTTCATATCTTTATCAAACACAGACTATCTTTGAACCACTGCACTTCACACAATAATTCAAAGAGGGGCAAAATGTAATACCCCAAAAATGGGCTATAAGTTCATTAATCTCTAAACATCATCAAATCAAATGAAATCGACATCAAAGTCCTATCCTAAGGCATATCTAAACATCATCGAATCCTAATTGATTATCTTAAATTCTGCATCGGGGAATATTCCTAGTAATATTCTTAATCATCATAATTATCTTTAATTTAATGATTATTTGGCAATAAATCACATTTATCCTAAAATTTGATTAATTGAATATTTTGCATATTTAATTAATTAGATTTAATTCTGCCACTTAATTATTTAATTGAAGTTAATTCTATCTATTATTAATTGTATTATTTAATTTTGACAATAAATCCAATATCCTATGAATAATTGATTAAATTCTTATTTAATTAATTAAAGCAAGTTGTCATTATTTAATAATATAGTTTTTAATAAAAGTTTGATTAAATAATTGATTAACCCATAAATCAATTATTTATTTTCAAAAATTAGTTAAGTTGAGCATAAATCACTTTATTATTAAATTTATTCATAAATAAAACATGCACAATCATAAAAGTAGACAACTATCAAATATCAATTAAAGCTAAACTCTATTTTGAGTTAAAACTTAGCTTTTGCATGTTTTTGTGAGTTAATTGTCTTTATTATCAGATAACTCAAAAATCAAGCTGAGTTAATCTGAGTGATTTATGACTCTTTTTCTCATGCACCTCCAAAGCCCTGGATTTCTATAAAAACAAGGCTCAGCTCTTCATAATTCATCTCATAATTGTGCAAACTTATGCTAGAGAATTGGAATTGGGAAAATCAAAGCTCTTGCGAATCGACACCTTTGTGAGATCAATTTCAAATTCATAGCTTTCATAATATTGTTAGAATTTTCATTCTCATATCATATCATTTCTAGATTAGCATTGCATATCATTTAGCATGGATTCATATCAATGTTAGATCAATTTTCATATTAGCATAGATTTCATATCAGTTTTCACCATTATTATTGCATAGAAATATCCAAAAAAAATAGATTAATTGCATTCATATTTCATATCAGTTTTGCATTCAAATCCTTCATTTAGGTGTCATCTAGGTCACTGATCTTGATAACAATCTGAGAACATTAATCTCGCACCTACTAGAAGGCAGTAAATCTCTTGGTTAGATAGCTTTCAATTTTGCATGATTTCACACAATGTCAAGCTTGTGTGACTTTTCTTTCTTTCATATCACAGACTTCATCTTGGGCTATAAAATGAACATAGATTTGCTTTCTACATATCTATTACACATAGTAAATAGGCCCTATGAACAATATTTGTGGATGATCTCAAGAGAGTGGGCTTCTTTCACTTGTTCATGCATGCAAAGCTCTTCTTGACAACAGATCTCCTTGTAGGTAGGGAGGTTACTAAGAGAGTCTCATGTTCTACTACATTTGTGTGTCTTCAACTTTTGATTGATACATTCTCTCTCCAGAGGGGTTGATAGATCATAAGCGGTTGAAGTCATAGATCTTTGTGAGATAATCTTGGTCTTAGCATGTCAGATTAATCTGTCTACTTTATTTTGGTTAAAAGTGAAAAGGCTAGAGGACTATGCTCTACTCCCTTTTTGGGTAGTATCAGAAACTCAGATCCTTGAATCTAGAACCAGTCTCTATGTGGTATCTTTTGTGAGTCACCTTTAGAGAGGGTTAACCATAGTGGACATTCCCTTAATTGGGTCAACCACATGGATGAAACCTCAAGTGGTAATAGTGATTTTCACCGTGGTAGTAGCAACTGCTATATAAATATCCTTATGGAGGAAATCTTCATAGGTGCAGTCTCTTGTTGAGCTATCAAATCTCCCTAGTAGCTCCTGATCGATTAAATTCTCAAACTATGTCAAAAAATTGATGTGCCTAGATTGTAGTTCACCCTCTTGAGATCACAAAAGTTATAGAGTCAGACCATTACTACAAACCCTAGTGAGGCCAAATTTTTATTTTTCTAGGAATATGTGCATTATTGAAAAACTTTTTGGAACATACACAATTAGCACTCTTAGGGATTAGCACATTCAGTCACTTGATTATTCATGTTCATGGTTGCTTTGTCCCCTATTCATTGTTTTCAAACATGCTTGGAATCACTTGCTTGCTTTTTTGCATGCTTTTTTATCTATTTAGTTACTAAAAATGAACGATCTTAGAATAATCTTCAAACCTGGACAGAAAAATTTGTGAACAATCTGAAATTGAAAACCAAAATTTGCAAAATCTGAAGTAAAATTCATTTCTGGAGTCAACACTCATCCCACAAAGTTAGAAAGTTGTACAAGTTTTGCCAATTGTCATTTCAGAAACCTGGTATTGTCGTACAATAGCTTGTATAGTGTCGTACAATTTTTGCCACTAGTAAAAAACAAAAGTCAAAATCCTGCTATCCACTATTGTGCAAGCTTTGCAATTGTCATATGAGTTTTTCAATTGTCATTTCATAGCATATCCACTATCGTACGATTCTGCAGAAAGTCATTTGAGAAAAATTGCCAGAAAGTTGTCAAAATTGTCAGAGACTTAGTTTTTACAGCCCATTTCCAGAATTTGTTGAACAAATCACTGTGTTAGGAACATAGGAAAAACTAGAAAAAATTCATTCATTTTCCTCAAGTGAGCTCTTGAGTCTGATTTTTCCTTCTGATTTATCTATTTGAGTCTTTTTCATCTTATGTCAAAACCTTGTCAAAATTATCTTCAAATCCAATTTTCTTGCTAAAATGACTAAGTGTTGTGAGCTCATGCTCACCATCTATTGGGCATCTACCCACACTAATGTGGCATAGTATCCTTCATTTACGTCTGATCTAATCTTTAATCAACTCAATCTTGACAAGGTTGTGTTATTCGATCTTCTTGAATCAATTCATTCTTCAGTTGTCTTCATCTTATTCTTTTGCTTCACCCAAGGTTAATGGTGGAAACTAGAGCTTTGTCATACAAGAAATCTAGAGAAGTATCCCATACAATACCTCTAAATACTCTCTAGGCTCCAACTCTTGAGCAACTCTACAATTTTGGTCTTTACAAAGATGATGGTCTTGGTAATTTTTGATTGAAAATTGGTTACATACCCCCTCCATCAACTCACAAAGGTACTCAACAAACTCCACCTCGATCTAATCCAGGGAGTCCTAAAACTCCTAACTGTGTGTGTGAAAATTATACCTGATCTGTAAACACAACACTTAGTAAAACATTAGAGGTTAGCAAAAATCAAAATCGTGCAAAATTGAAAACTATCTAACCAAGCGATTTACTGCCTTCTAGTAGGTGCGAGATTGATGTTCTCAGATTGTAATCGAGATCAGTGACCTAGATGACACCTAAATGAAGGATTTGAATGCAAAAGATGGATATGAAATTGAATGCAATTAATCTATATTTTTGATATTTTCTATGCAATAAGAATGATAAAAACTGATATGAATCTATGAATGCTATTGAAAACTGATATGAAATGAATGCTAAATGATCTAACAATGAAGATTCTAACAATGATATGAAAACTATGAAATTCTATGCTAAGATATAAAAACTATGCAATTGAAATTGATCTCACAAAGCTTTGAATTCGCAAGTTGATTCTTTCAAGCTCCAATTCTCCAGCGTGATTGTGCAAAAATACGAGATGCTTGGATGCAAATTTGAGAGATGATTGAGAGATGAATTATGAAGAGCTGAGCATTGTTTTTATAGAAATCCAAGGCTTTGGAGGTGCATGAAAAAAAGCCATAAATCACTCAAATAACTCAGGTTGATTTTTGAGTTATTTTTAAATAAAGGATAATTAACTCACAAAAACATGCAAAAGCTAAGCTTTAACTCAAAATAGAGTTTAGCTTTAATTGATAATTGATAGTTGTTTGCTTTTATGATTGTGCATGTTTTATTTATGAATTAATTTAATAATAAAGTGATTTATTTCCAACTTAACTGCTTTTAAAAATAAAACAATTGATTTATGGGTTAATCAATTATTTAATCAAATTTTTATTAAAAACTATATTATTAAATAATGACAACATGCTTTAATTAATTAAATAAAAATTTAATCAATTATTCATAGGATATTTGGATTTATTGTCAAAATTAAATAATACAATTAATAATAGATAGAATTAAATTTAATTACACAATTAAGTGGCAAGATATTAAATCTAATTAATTAAATATAAAAATATTCAATTAATCAAACTTAGGATAAATGTGATTTATTGCCAAATAATTATAAAATTAAAGATAATTATGATGATTAGGAATATTACTAGGAATATTCCCTGATGCAGAATTTAAGATAATCAATTAGATTTGATGATGTTCAGATGTGCCTTAGATTAGGACTTTGATGTCGATTTCATTCGAATTGTTGATGTAGGAGGTTAATGAACATATAGCCCATTTTTGGGGTATTACACTAACATGTCTCATAGAGGGACACATCACAGGTCTCATGGATATCAGTCTTAACACGGTATGGATCAAGAACCTACACCTTCTGAAATTTCCCAATATCAAAATGATGATAACTTCAAAAGGATGATGAAACATTTCTTGAAAGAAGATAGAGAAGCATACTTTCTTGAGTTAGCTCATGAAGGAGCTAAATTTCCTCCAAAATTTAATGTGGAAAATATCATTACACATGAGGAAGAAACTCCTATCACAACTCTAATGAAACATATGCATGCCATGCAAGTCAAACTTAACAAACTTGAAAAATAAAAAGAGCCTAAGGAGTTTTCCATAGAAGCTCTATGCCCTTTTCCATTTGATAAAGACTTGTACATGCTGCCATTCCCTAAAAGAGTGGAGATGCCTCAATCTGATAAGTATGATGGAAACTCTGATCCTCAAGATCATGTCAGAGAATTCTGTACTCAATCTATGGAGTTTATGCATGAACCAACTTACTTAATGCATCTTTTCCCTCAATCTCTGGGAGGAGCAACCATTCATTGGTTCTCTAGAATGCCTCCTACTATCAAAAATTTTGAGGAGTTAATCAAATTGTTCTATCAACAATACTCCTACAATATTCAACATCTAGTCACCATGATCGACATTTGCAATCTGAAACAATATCCAGGTGAACCATTCCTAACATTTCTCAAGATATGGAGGAAGAAATTTTCTCTATATGCTAGACCCATCCGAGAAACTGAGAAGCTAGAAATATTCATCAATAATCTTGTTCTAGAAATCAACTATCCTTTACAAATGCAAAATCATACATCTTTTGATAAGATGGTGTCTAATGCAATCAAAATTGAGAAAGTACTTGTGAAAAAAGGAGACATCACACTTCAAAAGGACAAGTATGCATCTGGATCTAGTTCTAAGGACAAGAACAAAAATTGGAACAAGAATAAAGGTGTTGTCACAGATGGCATTGTTGATAATATCTGTGCCCCATCTAAGGGACTTTCTTTCAATCTCACTATTGGTACCCAGGCCATCAAAGCTTCCAAAGCTAAGGCAACTAAGTCCAACAAAAAGTCATCTGATTACAAACCTTGGGCTACAGATCCTAATAAAAAATTCACTCCTCTTGGAGAATCCTTAGAATTTGCCATGAAAACTCTATTGGAAAAAAAAATCATCTACTTGCCTGAGATGAAAGTCTTTGATCCTGAACCTAAACCAAAATGGTGGAGAGAGAAGGATTTATGTGAATTCTATCGCAATAAAGGTCATAAGACTAATAATTGCATTCACTTGAAGCACATCATACAAGACAAAATTGATAATGGCAATATCACGATTGACAATCATAAGAGCAATAATGATCATACCACATTCACATAACCATTTCCTAAACATGGTAAAGAAGATTCTTCTTCTCAACCTAATATGGGTGCTAAAGTCAATTATGCATACTTTGGAAACAATGTTGTCATCAATATGGTTGAACCATGTCTATTTGAGCGTTGCAATATCATCACAATTGTAAGAAGAGATAGAGAAAATCAATCAGCTAATGCAGTTACTCGATCACAAGCTTAGGAACACCTACAAGGACAAATACCAGATTCATCCAATGTCCCTAAGGTGCCTTTCAATCTTTCATCTACTTCTAAATAGAAGGCTACATCTAAATCTACAAATCCTAAAGACATGAGGCCTACTTCATACAGTATTGTCCAACAACTCCAACACACAAATGAAAAAATCTCCATGTTTGAGTTTCTTCGGATATCTCAAGCTCATAAAGCCATTCTAGACAAAGCTCTGCTCAGATCCAATGTTCCTGATGACCTTGATTTAGATAGATTTTAGTCCATGGTTGGTCATCTTACATCTTCACAGTATATTTCCTTTTCAGAGGAAGACGATAACTCCTTGAGTCACCCACATAACCAGCCCTTGCATATTGAAGTCTTGATCCAAAACCATCATGTCAAACATTTGTTCTTTCAACTTGATTACACAATTGGGATTTTTAGAAATGGCCATTGATCCTAGAAAGAAGATAACTATCAAAGCATATGATGAGCAAGAAAGATCTTCAAAAGGAACAATTTTCCTACCTATCAAAGCAGGTCCATACTATATGTCAAGTTCTTGACCTACCTTTGGCTTACAATATCTTTCTAGGGAGACCCTGGATACATGAGATGAAAGCTATTCCTTCTACATATCATCAATGTTTGAAATTTCCTTATGAAGGAGTAGAGGTGATGATTCTAGCTGATCTATATACAACTTGCAATACATTGAAAGAAAGTGCTGATAAACTTGTTCCTAATAATAGAGAATCTTCCACTAAGCAGCTAGACATTGCTTCAACATCCAAGATGGAAGACATTGCTAAAGAGGTCACGATCAAATAAAATTGTATGGGAGAATATACTATAGAGCCAGTCTTATCTTTGAATCTCTCCCTATCTCGCCTAAGTCTTATGGGCGAACTCTAAAACAGTCCAAACCAGAGTCTAAAGAACCTCTTGAAGCATATAAAGGAAATTTTGTTGCCAAATAGGTATCTAAACAAGAGTTTGAAGAGGATGATGCTGTGCCTGCATGGCTATACAAAGAGGAACCTGAATCTCAAGTTGTTCAAAAATGTGATGCTGAAACTCCTAAGATCCCTTCTAAGTCATATGGCCCAGGGGATAAATTCATCATAAAGATGGGATATAAAGGAAAAGGACCTCTAGGATTACATTGTAAAGGTCTTCTGTCACCTCTTGACCATTGTGGGTGAGAAAAAAAGAATACAACAGGTCTAGGATACATGAAGAATCCTTTCTATCTTAGCAAGAACTTCCCACATGTATTAGAATAGATGGAGCCATCCGTAAAAAATCAACTAAAGGGAGAAACAACAGAACAATATAATAGTGATGATTCAGACACCACTGCAGATCTCATTCCCTATGAGTGTTTGACTAAAGAAATAAAAGACCTCCTTGAAGCTGAAGATGATCCAATAAAAATAATTAATGTAGTAGAAACACAAGAACCTACTATAGAGCAAGAGATAGTTGCAACACAAGAACCAACTAATCTCAAAGACAATCAAACAGATAGAGAGGAAGGTGGTAGTTATTTTGAGACAGATTCTCATGAGTATGAATTCAAATCTGAATATGAGGGTAACCCTTCTTGGGGTATTCACCCTAACTTTACTCACATTCTTAGATTTCCTAGAGGCATAGATGAAGAATCTAATGAATATGAATGGGGAGCCATTCTAGAGGAAGATGAGCTTATTAGAGAGAAACATGTTGATGTTATTCACCAATATGCACCTAAACCCAACGTAAGTATAGAGAGAAATGATGAACTTATTGAGTCTGATCAAATGATGGCTGAAGTGGACCTCCACAATGACATTGAGCCTATTCATGAATTGAATGTCTTAAGTTGTAATTTCACCTTTGAACTTGAGCATCGGGTTAGGACCAATGATGACATATCCATATTCGTAAACACTCTTTCCCAATCTTTCACCACTTTGACTATCCAATGCCCTGACCTTCTTGAACTAACATCCATAAACCTAAACCAAGGTATTTATACCTTTCCCAATGACTATGCCCTTGCTTTCTACCTAAATGCAGTTGAGCCTATGAGGACTTCCATCAGTGAACCGAGCATTAGCATGACGAAGTCGGAGACCAAATATCTTAGTTAGAAAAATAAGAATAAGAATAAAAAGAAAAGGAGTTCTGAGGGTGAAAACCACTTTGTGGCAGTCTCAGAACCTATAAAAGTAAAAATAAAAGACATATCTGAAGGTGAAAACCTCTCTGAGGTGCCTAAGGATGAGATATTTGATGTCCTTCTGAGTCATTTACAAGACATATCTCCAGTTCTAATTGAGCCCACTCAATCTATCAACTTGGGAACAATAGAGGAACCATAGTTGATCCATGTAGCACAATCTTTATCAAAAGAAGAGAAACAAAAATTTACAACATTCTTAATAGAAAAGAAGATCAACTTTGCATGGAAGTATTTAGACATGCCAGGGTTGGATCCTGATCTTATAATGCATCATTTATCTATAGCTCCAAATGTTAAACCTATTAAACAAAAATTGAGAAAGATGCATCCACATGTTGCACTCTTGGTAAAAGCTAAATTAGAGAAGCTACTAAAAGCTAGATTCATCTGTGTTATTGACTATGAAGAATGGATCTCAAATATTGTACCTATTCTAAACTAGATAAATTAATCAGAGTGTGCATAGACTTTAGAGATGTAAATAAAGCATGCCCTAAGGATGATTTTCCACTACCTAACATTGATATGACAGTGGACATGACTGCGGGTTTTGAGATGTATTCTTTAATGGATGGTTTCTTTGGATATAATCAAATAAAAATTGCTCTAGAGGATCAAGAGAAAAATGCTTTCACATGTGCATGGGGTACCTTCTGTTGGAATGTCATGCCATTTGGGCTTAAGAATGCTAGTTCTACATATTAGAGAGCCATGACATCTATTTTTCATGACATGATGCACCGAACTATGGAGGATTATGTTAATGATACTTTAGCAAAATCTATGATTAGAGCTAAACATCTAAATGACTTGAACAAGATACTAGACAGAATGGAAAAATTTAGTCTCAGGCTAAATCCTAAGAAGTGTGGTTTTGGTGTCACTTCTAAAAATCTCTTAGGATACATAGTTTCAAAGAAGGGCATTGAAGTTGATCCAACTAAAGTAAAGGCTATAATGGAGATGCAACCCCCGAAGAATATTAGTCAAATGAGGAAATTGCAAGGGAGAGTTCAGTCTATCAGACACTTCATATCTTAGCTACCAGACATATCACAACCTTTTACAAAGACATTACATAAAGGTGTGACCTTTGCATGGAGTGAAGAATGTGATAGGAACTTTAATCATATCAAGAAATATCTATGAAATCCTCCTATCTTGATGCCTCCTATTCAAGGGAAGCCATTGATCTTATATGTCTCCAGAACAAGAAAGAAAGAGCTATATACTATATCAGTAGAACATTGGTGGCATATGAAAATAACTGTTCTATGATTGAAAAGGCTTGTCTAGCTATGATCTTTGCATCATAAAAATTGAGACATTATATGCTATCTCATACCACGCATTTGGTATCTAAGATTGATCCACTAAAATACCTACTAAGAAAAGCTGCCCTCATGGGTAGATTAGCTAAATGGGTCATGCTCTTAAGTGAATTTGACATTGAATATATTGAAAGAGAAAACACATAAAAGGATAGGTTATTTCTGATCAATTAGTAGATGCACCTTTATTTGATGATACACCAATGCAAATGGAATTCCCAGATTCCTCTATCATGAATCTTTCTTCTAGAGAATGGTAGTTACTCTTTGATGGCTCCTATACATAGAATGGATTTGGAGCAGGCATATTGTTCATAACTCCTCAAGGATACTCAATCCCAAAAGCATTTAGAATCAAGTTTCCTTGCACAAATAATATTATTAAATATGAAGCCCTTCTTAATGGAACGAAACTAGCAATTGAGTGGAGAGTCATAGAATTACACATTCATGGAGATTCACAACTTGTAATCCACCAAGTCAATGATGTGTACCAAACTAAAGATGAAAAGCTCATTCCATACAAGAGAATGGTAGATGATCTAAAGAGATATTTCATATCTACCACATTTGAGAAAATTCTGAGAATAGAGAACAAGGCTGCTGATGCAATGGCAATGCTATCTACTTTACTACAGTAGCCCAAAAATGAGCTACGCTATGAGTTCCTGGTGGAAGCACTATCTTATCCTGCATATGATTCCCCCAAAACCAACATGATTTTCACCATTATAGGTCATGATTCATCCTGATATAAAAACCTATTTTCCTATCTCAAAGACCAAATCATTCTCGATACCTTTAACTGCCTTGAAAAGAGATACCTTATCCACAATGCCTCTCGATATGTTATCATTGGTCACAATCTGTACAAATGAGGTCTAGATGGTATGCTACTTAGATGTTTAGAATGGGAAGAGTCTCAACATGCGTTAGATGAAGTCCATGATGGTATTTGTGGGTCACACTTGAATTGTTTAACACTAGCATGAAAACTTATTAGGGCTAGGTACTATTGGCCTGAAATGGAAAAAGAGGCTATCAAGTTTGCTAAGAACTGTCAAAAGTGCCAAGTACATGGTAACTTAATTCATGCTCCAAGGAAAGATCTAATTCCCTTTACTACACAATGGCCTTTTCACCAATGGGCATTTGATCTTATAGGAACCATACATCCTCATTCTTCTAATGGACATACCCATATAATCATAGCTATAGATTATTTCACAAAATGGGTAGAAGCAGTCCCTTTGACCCAAGCAACTGGGAAACAAATATCTATGTTCATCTTGAATACATCATATGTCAGTATGGTATTCCACACTCTATAATCATAGATAATGGTGGAAAATTCAAAAACAAAGACTTAGATGATCTATGTGCCACATTCAATATTACACAACCTTGGTCCTCTATCTACTATCCTCAAGGGAATGGACAAGCAGAGACTTCTAATAAGAATCTATTGAAATTCTTGCACCGTACAGTTAATAAAACAGGAAGAGACTGGCATCTCATGATCAATCTAGCTCTTTGGGCCTACAAAACAAGTATTAGAACACCTATTGGGGCTACTCCTTTTGCTTTAGCTTATGGGTCTGAAGCGATACTACCTATTGAGGTTGAAATACCATCACTAAGAATCAGAATGCATGGTCTCATAACTAATGATGACTACAGAGTATCTAGGTTGCAAGAACTTGAACTACTAGATGAGCACAGACAAGTACCGTATGATCATCTCAGATTATATTAGAAGAGAGTGTCTAGAGGCTACAACAAGAAAGTCAGACATAGAGAATTTTAGGTTGGCGATCTAGTCTTGAGAGAGAATCCTAAAAATCAATCACATAGAGAGCGCAAGGGGAATTTTGAACCCAACTGGCTAGGTCCCTTTTTATCATTGCTACTTTTGGCTATGGAGCCTATCAACTCTCAATGACTGAAGGAGAACAGCTCTAAGAACCAATCAACGTTCTCCATCTAAAGAAATTTTATGCCTAAGGCATTAAGTGTATGGTAAAATGTCCTGAAAAAATCTTAAAAATCTAAAAAAGTCTTGAAAAAATGAACATCTTGGTGAAAACCTAGCAATAGGCACCTTGATGATTCACAAAAAAATAAAAAAATACCAAAAATATCAAAAAAATTGAAAAGATGAAAAATACAAAAAAATGAGAAAAAGAAAAAGTGCCTTGGTGAAAACCTGGAAATAGGCGCCTTGGTAGCAAAAATAGAATCTCTGCCAAGATGGTAAAAACCTGGTAAATGGGTGCCGCTTGTTCAAAATGCTCCATCTATCAATGCAATCTTGGTCTTTCCCAGCTTTCAGTCTTGCTTTAGTTTGTAGATACTTCCTGGTTTTTTTCTGCATATCCTTGTTTTAATAAAGTCAGTCTGTACACCAATCAGCTCAAGAGTCTATATCCTATCAATGCTTAACACTTGGGGGCAATCAATGTCATATCCTATGGCCTCTAGTACATCAATAGATGAGTCATATCTAGTCAGAGTCCTTTGAAGCTTCATCTAAGTTAGGCAGTCAATCTCCTTTCTAGAAAGGATTTTGCATCTACAACAACACAATGAAACACAAATTGAAAACAATCTATGCTTTTTACATGCTTTTATCTCCTTGTATGCTTACTAATTTGCATTGAGATTTTTTCATATTGTGTCTCTTTGAGCTCTTCGATGATGTCCTTTATAGGATTTAGAGAGTGATGATTGGGGGCATACTCTTTTCTTTATCTTCTACTTGTATGTGAAAATATAACAACTTTGGAAATTCTAGATTGAAATGGTGTTCATCTGTAAGAGCCTCTATCTTGTATTGGATGGCCATGCGTACCTCAACCATTGATACCCAAAAAATTTAAAGAAGTTTGATCTAACTATTGTCTTTTTGAGTGAGTTCTTTCTCCTACTGTGAAACATGATCTTGCCTAAGGATGTGAATGATAAAGGGTCACTATGGGTAATTCACACTAGATTTAGAATGATCTCTTGACTATTTGATGTGTTTGAATGCAAGGCGTATTCAGGTCATCATGATGTTTATGTTTTGATGCTTATACAAATTGCTATATCAAAATGGACATGATATTCAGGTCATCCTAGTGTTTATGCCTTGGTGCTTATATCTAATCCGACATTCTGAAAACAAAATCAATATTCATATGTCCATGGTTGTCTAACTAATGGGTGTTGTATATATTCTTGAGCATACCAATCGATATTCATATGTCTATGGTTTCATAACTAGTGGGTGTTGTATTGATTTATCCAGTTACCTAAAAACTCAATGATGACAAATGACTGACACATGATCAATGACTAGGTCCTAGGTCTTAGGTTGCATTTCATTTTGCATGTCATTTTACACTTTGCACTTTGCATGATCTCACAAATTGTTTGAAAATCTTCAACAACTCTTCTAAAAACTATACTTAAACTGAAAATAAAGAGCTAAATCTCATACGAAGGTCTTCTCATAGAAATGCAAGTAGTCACAAATCTTGGGTTAAACATCCTTTTTGACATAAGACTGAGTACTTGTCTTCATCAATACCTACAAAGCATATCATGTGTATCATTGCATTTACATTACATATTCATAATCATTCATTCTATCTATTGCATTACATACATTTCCATACATACACTTTCCATAATCAATCACATTTGCATAACATTCATACATTTGAAAGAAACCATTGTATTGCATAAATCCATACATACATTCTACTCTACTCATGGAATTTACATCACATGATATCATCATAAATAAAAAACATGACAAGTACACATGAAGTCACAACCAAAAATCTTGATCTCATATCATAAGACTCGAACTAGTCAGGGGTGCACTATTGGTATAGTGTACAAAGGAATGACCTCATGTGAGCTATCAGAAGTCAAAATAGTATCAAAATCAAAAGAGCAAAAAATGTCAAAACATATCATGACAGATCGGCTGTCTGCATGCTCCTCTACATCTGGTGGAGGTGGTGGTGGTGCATCTGGCACTGCCTCAGCTCTGGGAGCCCTGGCTCCCTCTGATGCTAACATATACTGAGAGTACGAAGGAAATATCTAGGTAGATGGAACAATGACATAATAGGTAGAAACATAATAAGCCGATCTCGAGGTCTGATGAGTGACCTCCTCCTATAATCTCCTATTCTCCTCTCGGAGCTCAGATCTCTGTCTATCGGCCTCAATGTATCTCTCCTCCAAGTGTGCACTCTGTGTGATGGATTTGTGTCACACTTCTGTGAATCCTTGCATTCAAGGATACTCAATAATGAGCTCTCGAATATCGATTCACAACTCTCTATCTGTGGAGTGCATGAATTGTTATGAGGCCCTAAGATTGACTGAGTTGAACCCATGCAAGTACACCACAGAATGAGAGATTCAAGGATGAGAAGCAAGAATGCTAATCTCCATTGAATCGTCAAGTTCTTGCATGCAAATGAAATTAATCTATATGATTGCAAATGCAAGAAAATAAACTAATTTATTGAAATGAAGATTAAACTATATGATTGCAAGAAATAAACTATTTTATTGAAATTAATCTATATGCAATACAAGAAATAAACTACTTTATTGAAATGGAGATTAAACTAAAACAATGAAATAAATTAAACTAAAATGCTTATGAATATTAATCTATATGTAACTATGCAAGCTAAAACAATGATCTCCAAAGCTCCAATGTCACCAAGAAAATCTGAGCATAACAACGGTATGAAAATTCTAGATCTCTAATTGAGAAGGAGAGGGCTCCTTATATAAGAAACTGATGACAAGAATGCATCTCCAAGATCAATGTGGGATAAATCCAAAAAGAGGAAAGAAAGCTCATTTTTTAGAAAGTGTGGAGAGAAAAGGAATTTTATTTATTTTTAATTATTTGTTTCCCTTTTTTCATCACAAAGAGCTTTAAGAAGATTTATTTATTTATTTAAAAGAATGATTCTCTATTAATTAAATAAGATAACATTATTTAATTAAAAGAGAGATATTATTCTAAATAAGATAAAATCATTTAATTAAAAAAGATTTTATTTCATTTAAAAGATATTTCTTTCAATTAAATAAGGTTATTTTATTTATTTAAGAGAGAATATTTCTTTTAATTAAATAAAATTTATTTAAAGAATCAGGAAAAGGATTTTTGTTTTATTTTTATTTGATTTATTTCCTTTTCCATCACAAAAGATCTTTTGAGAGGATTTTATTTATTTTAAAAGAATAATTCTCTTTTAATTAAATAAAATAAGGTTATTTAATTAAAAGATGAATATTAATTAAATAAAATAAAATCATTTAATTAAAAAGGGTTTTAATTAAATAAATTTATTTTACTTAAGAGATATCACTTTCAATTAAATAAAGTTATTATATTTATTTAAAAGGGATTATTTCTTTTAATTAAATAAGATTATTGATGACATGATTAAACCTTAGGAGATTATTGAAATGATTGAAATAGTTATGATTTGATCAAGGAAATTGATTCAAATATATTGTAAAACATTGATTCAGAAAATTGATATTAGATAAATTGAATAAATGGGGCCCAAAGTCTAGGCGACCATTTTAGGGTGCATACATTTTCCCCTCTTTGACTAATGTGAGGTTGACTTGGGATCACATGCAGTCAAAGAATGGAATTGAAGTGTGAGATTGATTTGGGCTCACAAAACAACCCAGATGTGTGTTCGATGGATGGGAACACATCAGGACATAGATAAGTAGATTGAAAAAGACAAGGCCAACACCCGTGAATAGGTAATTGTCAAGTCTCAAATAAGAGATAAGAATCTCAAGCAAGGTTGTCCCAAGAGAAGCAATTGATAAATTTGATAAAGCTGAATCAAGCATTGAAGTTTGATAGGTACTACCCCCTCGTGATCAAAATTGAAATGAGATAGAGGAGAAACAATACATTGATAAATTTGATCAAATCGAACTAAAGATAAGGTTCTTGATGTAAGATAAAAGATATAAAGATCACAAAACCAAGGTAGATCATCATGAAAGGTTATGCCCCAAGGTTGAATTAGAGAAAAAGTTGTGGGGTGAAAGCGAATGGGAGATAGAAGTTTGGAAGAGATGGAAAGAAATGGAGAGAAGAAAGAGAATTTGCCTTAAGAAAGAGGATGCCCCAAAATCAATCAATTGTTTAAGATAGAGAATTTTTATTGAGATCATGAAAGAAGATAAGGAAATGAAGATCGGAACATGATCACAGTTGATTAAAATTCCAAAAGAAAGATGAAGGAAACCCTCTCAAACTCATAATGCAGCCTATAAATGCAAATTTAACATGAAGTCTAAATAATGCAAGCTACATGAAAATGCAAAGGTGTACTTGCATGGGTAACATAGGTTTTTTTGTGTTCATCAGTCATTAGAGAATGTAAGAGAACTTATTTTCATCATAGGGCCGTTATTACCGAACATCAGACAATCACATAATCAACACTAGTCACAAATGCAACTATGTAGATATGAATGTGATTTATATCAGATTGGAATGTGGAAAGATTCTAACATGAGCATCAAAGACATAAAGGTCAAGATGATTGTAATGTTAGCTTACCCAATTTAATGTAGCAAAACCATGCTCGCATCAAGGCATAAACGTTGGGATGACCATGAGAATGGTTGTGCAAAAACAGTCAAGGATGATGCCTTAAATCTCCTAAGTGTGTCAAGGAGACAACAAGAGACACTGAAGAGGTTCAAGACAACACCCACAAGCAAAAAGAAAATAAAAACATGCCCCATGCCCCAAGTCCTCTAGCTATGCATCATGGAGAGAATTGTTAGACAAGGACACTCAACAAAAATCTATATCAGTTAGCACACAAAGAAAAGATCATGACATATCTCAAGCATTAAGTGTTGCATTTAAAATTTTTAAGTGTGTAAACTGATACTAAGTTCTGAGGATAAGGATCGAATGCTTGCTAGCAGGTAAGATCACATGACCAAACTGGATAAGACCAAACTGATAAGTGTTCAAAAACACTCGATGTCAGGGGTTGTGTTGAAAAACACAGTTGGGTTGGTGTTGAAAAACACCATTTGCGAGGTGTCCTAAAGAAGGGCATATCCAAGAGACCAAAGCTAACACAGTGATGCCCCCTAGACAAAGACAAAGACCAATTCCAAACCAAGGAAACAAGGACAAGGCATGATGGAGAAAGGCTAAGTGTCGAGGATGCATGCTAAGAAATAGGGGTGCCGAGGCCTCAAGTAGCGCCCGTTTCCAGGTTTTCACCACTTGAAATTTTTTTTTAGGACTTTTTATAATTTTTTTGTATTTTTTCTACCAAGGCGCCTGTTTCTAGGTTTTCACCAAGGCACTTTTTCTTTTTTTTTTTGAATTTTTGATTTTTTTGTATTTTTTGAATTTTTTTGATTTTTTTTGTATTTTTTCAGCATCATATATGAATTTTTTCAGGATCAATAAGGTATATACAAAGGATGCCCCCAGACAGAACATGCATCAAAGATAGAACTTCTTCAGGTGCAAAACATTGATAGGCTCAGGAAGCTGCTCTCCCTCTTTAGTAGATAGTAAATAAGCACCTGTACCAAAAGCTGCTGTGATAATGTAGGGTCCAAGCCAATTAGGTTTGAATTTTCCCTTTTTTTCTCTATTTTGTTGGTTTTTAGGATTCTCTCGCACGACAAGATCTCCTACTTGGAATTCTCTAGGGTGAACCTTTTTGTTGAATGCCTTGGACATCCGCTTTTGGTAGACCCTCATATGGTCAAATGATGCTTTACACTTTTCATCCAAAAGTTCCAATTCTTGTAATCTCATGGCGCGATAGTCTTCATCTATAACTAGACCTTTGAGAGAGACTCTAAGTGACAGAATCTCAACCTCTAAAGGTAACACTACTTTAGCACCGTATGTGAGGGAAAAAGGAGTAGCCCCAGTTGGAGTACAAATACTCATTCTATAGGCCCACCAGGCCCGGTTTATCTATAGGTGCTAGTCTCTACCATTCTTATGAACTCTTCTGTGTAAAATCTTGAGAATGGTTTTATTTGAAGCCTCTGCCTGACCATTTCCTTGTGGGAAGTAAATGGAGGACCAATGTTGCTTTATCTTAAATCTTTGGCAGAGTTGCGTAAGGTCCTTGTTTTTGAACTGACCCCCATTATCAGTGATGATCTCATATGGTACTCCATATTGACAGATGATATGGTTTAAAATGAATAAAGACACGATCTTACCTGAGGCAACAAAAAGTGGAACAACCTCTACCCATTTTGTGAAGTAGTCAGTAGTAGTGATAATGAACTTATGTCCACCTAATGAGTTGGGATGAATCTACCCAACAAGGTCAAAGGCCCATCGCTGAAATGGCCAGTGAGATATAGAAGGAATTAGCTCCCTACCTAGAGCATGTATTAGGTGTCCATGTTTCTGACATTTTTCACAAGACTTGGCAAAAGGTACCACATCTATCTGCATCATAGGCCAATAGTACCCCGCCCTAAGCAACCTTTGAGCCATGGAAAGACCATTAAAATGTCCCCCACATATGCCCTCATGGATGTCAACTAGCGCTTGATCATATTCCTCCTTTTCTAAGCACCTAAGAAGTGTCCCATCTAGACCCCTCCTATACAAATCACCAGAGATGAGGGAATGGCGAGAGGCATTACAGACAAGGTTTCTTCTTTCAGATCGGTTAAATGTGTCAGGGATGATGCCATCATGGAGATATGAGTAAATAGCACCATAGCGGGAGGATTCATGATTGACAAGGGTACAAATGATGTGGCTTTCTTGAGTCATAAATGGGATAACGTAGCTCTTCCACTAGGAATTCATATCTAGACTCATGTTCCTCTAATTGAAGAAGTGAAGCAAGGGTGGCCATAGCATCAGCTACTTTGTTCTCAGCCCTAGGGATTTGCTAAAAAGTGACAAAAGTAGAATACCATCTTAATGAATCAACCATTTTTTTGTTAGGTATCAACTTGTCATCTTTTGTTTGGTATTGCTCATTGACTTGATTAATGATCAATTGAGAATCCCCATAGATATGTAGTTATGTGATATTCCACTCTATAGCCATTTTTAGTCCATTTGTTAAAGCCTCATATTCAGCTATGTTGTTTGTGCATGGGAAGAGTAACTTGTAAGATTTGGGAATAGTGTACCCATGTGGAGAGACAAACAACACACCAGCTCCATAACCGTTTTGCATGTAGGAACCATCAAAGAATAGTTTCCAGGATCTCTCAGTCATGTACATAAGATGTTCATCTAGGAAATTGACTTGAATGGGCATAGTATCTTAAATTGGGAAATTAGCCAATTGATCTGCAATAGCCTGGCCTTTGATTGCCTTGCGCTCAATATACTCTATGTCAAATTCAGAAAGAATCATCATCCATTTAGCAAGTCTACCCATGAGAGAAGCTTTACCGAGCAAGTATTTGAGAGGATCAATTTTTGCTATGAGGTGTATGGTGTGTGCAAGCATATAGTGTTGCAATTTTTGAGAAGAAAACACTATTGCAAGGCAAGCTTTTTCAATACTAGTATAATTGACCTCATAAGCAACAAGAGTGCGGCTAATATAATATATGGCCCTTTCTTTCCCTTGTTCATTTAATTGAGCCAACAATGCCCCTAGTGAAGATTCAGTAGCTGATACAAAATGAGGGGTTTTCCTAGAATGGGAGGCATTAAAATGGGAGGACTTGCCAAGTATTCCTTAATTTGATCCATGCTCTTCTGGCAATCCTCATTCCAGACACACTGAACACCTTTATGCAAGTTTTTGTTAAAGGGCTGTGCTCTATCTGCCAATTGTGAAATAAACCTCCTTATGGATTGAAGGCATCCTTGAAGACTCCTCATTTGACTGATATTTTTGGGAGGTGGCATGTCTATAATGGCTTGGACCTTTTCAGGGTCCACCTCTATCCCTTTGGCTGAAATGATGAATCCCAATAATTTTCTAGAAGTAACACCAAATGCACACTTTTTTGGGTTTAATCTTAGTTGAAATTGTTCCATGTGATCCAAAATTACTTCTAAATCAGCCAGATGTGTTCCTCTTTTCTTAGACTTAGCGAGGGTGTCATCCACATAATCTTCCATATTCTTATGCATCATGTCATGGAAGATGGTTGTCATAGCTCTTTGATTAGTAGCTCCTACATTTTTCAATCCAAAGGGCATGACGTTCCAACAATAAGTACCCCATGTGCATGTGAATGCAGTCTTTTCTTGATCCTCAGGAGCAATCTTGATCTGATTATACCTAGAAAAACCATCCATCAAGGAATAGATCTCATAGCCCGCTGTCATGTCCACTATCATGTCTATGTTAGGAAGTGGAAAATCATCCTTTGGGCATGCTCTGTTAAGATCTCTAAAATTTGTGCAAATTTAGATGGATTTATCATGTTTGGAAATAGGTACAATGTTGAAAATCTAGTCAGCATAGTCTATAGCTCTAATGAATCCTGCACCAAGGAGCTTTTCTAATTCAGCTTTCACTAGAAGAGCTATATGAGGGTGCATTTTTCTCAACTTTTTTTAGACTAGTTTGACACCTGGAGCTATGGACAAATGATGCATAATGAGATTAGTGTCCAACCCTGGCATGTCTGAATATGTCCATGCAAAATTAATTTTCTTCTTTTGGAGGAACTCAGTGTAGGCTTTCTTTTCTTGAGGTGATAAAGATTTAGCCAAGTGTATAATTTTTGGAGCCTCTTCTGTGCTTAAATTAACAGCTTCTGTAGGTTCAACCAATACTAATGATCTATCCTAAAAATAGCTTGGGAGACTATCAAGTACCTCATTTGTAGGTGCCTCAGAGAGGTTTTCACCCTTGGATACGTCTTTTATTTTTACTTTTTTTGGTTCTGACATTGCCACACAGTGGTTTTTGCCATCAGAACTCTTATTCTTTTTTTCTTTTCTTTTTATCTTGTGACTAAGGTACTTGATGTCAGGTTTTGTCATACTGGTAGCTGGTTCATCGGTGGAAGAGACTATAGGTTCAATGGCATTTAGATAGCAGGTGATCTCATAGTCATTGTGAAATGTCAAGAGTTGAGGCTCTTGATAACATTGAGACCAATCAATAAGGTTGGGGTCAATAAGGGGTAGGTTAATGACTGGTTCAAGATTAAGGATATAGGTGATTCCATCTCTGGTGACCATAGAATTAGAGTCTATCAAGTATCCCTCTAAGGTGTCTAAATTAGAATTTACCCTATCAAGTGAAGAATCATCTACTAATGCGACACATGGGTTCCAATATTCTAATCTGACACACGACTCATCAGCTACGTCAGGTTGAGAACTATAAGCATGGAAAACATCCATATCCAAGTCAACTATTGCATCTAAGAGTGAATCCCATTCAAACTCATGAGAGTCTATTTCTGAATTATTGTTGGGGCCTCATGATGTAGAAGCCTCAAGATTTGGAAGAGTTTCCTCTCCTCTAGCAATTTTCTCAATCACAAAATTATTTGAATTATCACCATCCATTGCAACTGGGATGGAGACACTATCCATAGTCAATCTTGCATTCATATAGTCACTATCTATCACAGCTAGGATAGGAGGACTATCAATTGTTAAATCTCTGGAATCTCCCCAAAGGAGATTTGTTGAAGGTACCCAATCATCTGTCATGTCTTGTTGATTTGTCAAATCTAGTACATATTCTGTGTCATCTTCACTATCCCACCTATCAGGAATGGGGACAGTGCACTTTTTATTCTTCATAAAGCCTAGGCCAACCGGTTTCTTAGACTTACGTCCAAAAAGATCATGATTAAGTGGTTCAGCTCTAGCATCTAACTTGTGACTAAGAGGGCCATATCCTGGATAACCCATCTTCTTGAAAAAAGTATATCCTCTCCCATAGGACTTAGGAGAGGGGGAGAAATTTTCATTGTGCTAGTACTTCTCCTCTTTGTATATCCAATCTTGAATAGCTACTTCCTCTTTTTCATCTTGTATTGGTATTGAGGATTCCAAAAACTTGTCAAATAGTGTCATTGCTGAAGAAGACAGTTTCATCTCCTGTGAAGGTTTTCCATATGACCTAGGGGAAACAAGCATCTTTGCAAAAGAGTCAAGTTGATACCCCCCCATGCCAAGGTCTATTGATTTAAACTTGTCTTGACAGTCTGTTAAAGTTGCTTGATAATCCTCTGCTTCTCAATTAAGAGGGACATGAACATTAGCTGAGATTGAATTAACTGATAAAGTGCTATCCCCTGGTATGCAAATTTCTACTCCATTATAGGGGAACTTAACACACTGGTGGTAGGTAGATGACACTACCTACATGTTGTGAATCCATGGTCTACCCAATAAGATGTTGTATGCAAGGGGTCCAGTATCAACAATTTGGAACAAGTTATCTTTTTCAACTGGGCCAATCCTAACAGGAAGGACAACCAACCCCTGAGAACTTCATTCTGCCTCATCATAGGCCTTTATAGTGATCTTCTTTTTAGTGTCGATCACTTCCTCTAAATAGCCCAAAGTTTTTAACAAACTTAAAGTACAAATATTTAGCCCAGCACCCCCATCTATCAACACACGCCTGACATGGGTTTTATGAATCATTACTTCAATGTGAAGGGCAAGATTGTGTGGATGGCTTAGGGATTTGTCATCATCTTCTGAGAAAGAGAGGTAATGTGGGCTAGTAATGTGATTCACCATGCCTTGGAATTGGTCTATATTGATGTTGTTGGGGACATTTATTGTGCGCAAAGCATCCTCAAGGATCTGTTTATGTCTAGGGGACAACTCTAGAAGCTCCAAGATTGATATTTGTGCTGGAGTTTTCTATAATTGATCTACAAGATTGTAGTTTGGTTTGGGAGTAGTGGTGGACTTGGTGACATTCTTGGATGCCACTTGCTTGGGTTTGTTGGATGGACCTGAACTAGGACCTCTAAGAATAATAGGGCCTTGACTCCTGGTAATAGCATTAAGGGCTTGAGAAGATAACCTAGAATGAGGACCTCTCAGCACCACAATAGGTTCTTTTTCAAAGATAGGGGGAGAGTCATAACCATGTGGGTCCTTACTCCTCATCATATTAACACTTGGCTCCACAACTTCAAGCATGTTTACCACATTTTCTACCACTGTGTAAGTGTAGTTGATTGCAGCCTTGCCATCCTTTGGTTTAGAGGTTTCCCCCTTGTCATACTTAGGCAACGACTCTTTAAATGCTTTGTGATCAACTTTGGTGTTCAGTCCATCCACCTTAAGCTTTCCATTCTCAATGAGATCTTGGATAATGTGCTTGAGTTTCCAACAATTCTCAATGGTATGCCCAATGCCATTATGAAACATGCATAAAGCCTTCTCATCCCACCAATGTGGCTTAATGTCAGGGATGTAATGTTTTGCAGGATCCTGAGGATGTGCCAAGTTGTTAGCAATGAGAGTTTTGAGAACATCCTCATATGAGTCACCCAATTTGGTAAATTTCCACTTCTCCTTTTTCGGCCTCTCCTGATATCTTGGTTTGCTTTCTTGCTGAGGAGGTGCATTGAGCTTCATAGCTTGAACTGCACTGGACAAGTGAAGGACACCTTGATCTTTAGGTTGGGGAGAGTCTACAAGTCCATCATTGACAACTTGTTTGTTCTTGTTCCAATTGTTGTTCTTCCCTTTATCCTTGTTGTTGTGTTGACCATTGTTGCCATTGTTGCTATGTTTGGTCAAAATGCCTTGTTCTTTTAGAACATCCTCAATGCAGCATGCAATTTCAACCATGGTATCAAAGGAATTGAAGACTATCTTTTTAATCTCATATCTCATTTTAGGCACCAAGTTACTAACAAGTATGTCAATCTTTTCATCCTCATGGATCATCCTAGGATACTGAGAGCACTGTCTTCTCCACCTTTGCAAGAAGGTAACAAAGGGTCCCCCCTGATTTTGTTTCAAGTTGCATAGGTCCAACATAGTAACAGATCTTGATAGATTATATGCGAAGTGTTGGATGAATCTATGAACAAGTTCTCTAAATATCTTGACAGGGGGAGTGATATTGGTAAACCATTCCATTGCTTGTCCTTTAAGACTTCTAGGGAATAACCTCATCAAATAGGAGTCATCTTGATGAAATTCAAAGCTCATAGTATAGAACTGGTGCACATGGTCATGTGGATCACCACTGCCATCATATTTATCATATTGAGGGAATTCCACCCTCCTTGGAAAATCCTTCATACTCACACTCTTGTCAAATGGATTAGGAAAGATCGAGTCTAGTGAGAATGAGCTCTTAGGTTGCATCATTTTCTCCATCATTTGCTTCATTTGGCAGATTTCTTCCTCTTGAGAGGGATTTTGCTTTTGTATTTTTTGTCCACATCAAAATTATAAGGGACTCTGGTGCCCTTGTTGATTAGACTTTCCAAGAATTTATCTTTGTTTTGTTCCAAATACCTATCCACATACTGTTGGAAGATAGGCTCTTGCATTCGCATAATATCTTGAGTATCAAGGTCATAATGTGAGCTACCACCTCTGTGTTGGGAACCATGATGTACATGTTGGGAGTGGGGTCTTGAGTTTCTGGGAGGGGTTTGCATCCTATAGTGAGCATACTGAGAGGCCCTTCTTCCTCTAGGACTAGGAGATCTAGAAGGGGTTCTTGACCACCTTCTACTTCTTGGTGTTCTGGAATGGGTGGAGGGAGAAGAATTATTTCCACTATTGGCACCCCTATTGTTGAATTGGGTATTAATTTGTTGGGCTAAAAGCCTATCTTGCTCTTCTTGAGCAAGTTTCCTTTGTACTTCCAATAAAGCTTGGCTCTCTGCCTCAAGCTGTCTAAATTTTTCTTGCTGTGCAACTTGCTCATCTAAAAAGGCTTTCTTCTCACACTCAATCCTTTTAAGCCTTTCACTTGTATGCCTTGAGGTTGTTCAAAGTGGAGAGTTTGGTCTTGAATGTTTGTACAAATCATTGGTATATGTTGCATTAACATGAGCATCACCAGGTTCATTGTCTTGGTCTTTGTGTTGTGACCATTGTTCTGGGTGATCTTGTCTCTCATGCCTTTTGGCTCTTTGATGTGCATCTAGGTACCTAGTGTTGATGGGGGGTGAACTAGGTTGAGCATCATGAGAGGAATTACCAAACAAAATCTTGTCTCTGTGTCTCTCATAGATGTCATCAAGAGTTTGATCCATGGCTTCCCTCTCCCACCTAGTGACAGTATAACTCATATCCATACCTAAGTGGGAAGGTGCTGAGGGGGTACTCAAATTGCTAAAATGGCTCTTTGGGTCAAACCAAGTTTCAGACTTACTCCTAGGTGATTGGTCAAATATTGGTTCCTTTTCCTTTCTCTTTTGACGAGTCTAAACTGGGGGTAGTTGGTTGAAGACTATCTTAGGTTGCTTTCCTTGGCTCACTTGATATCTTGTTGTTACTAACATGAAAGGGAGAGTTTAGGCATACAGACAATTCTAGGAATCGTCAATACTAGACGAGGATAGTAAAAGTTTTCTCTTGTCTGAGAGAAATGGTGAAATAGAACTATTGCAAATAGGTGCAAACCAACATTGCCACAAAGGTGCTCAATTCTTGGGTGAATACCCTAGCACATATGGATCAGGAGGATGACTTACACAAAGTATATTGAGTTTGAATTGTATGAAAATGGGTGGACGAAGAGATTACTAGCACTCTCCAAGTGTGTTATCAAAGAGTCTGAAAATTTATCTATTTGACAGGAACAGTTCCTAATTTGCCAATCTCAAGAAAAATTGCTTATGAGATCAAGGATCACTAACTCAAAAGGTCAAGGACACAAGAACCCTAAATATAGAATAGGTCTCTAGAACTAGGACAAGTCACCTAATCGAAGAACTCAGGATTTTAGTTTGTTGTTCATTTTCAAAGATCAAGCAAGTACATCAACATATTGTTATAATTGATCAGGCACATAAGACAGAAATCAAAGAGTTCAAGCAAGTAGTTGTCTTCAAATAATGAGCAAGGGGCAAAGAAACCTTGCACATGAACAAGAATAGTGACTTATTATGCTACTCCTTAAAGATGCTACTCATGTATGTTCTTGAGAATGTTTTAGCAGGCACATAGAACACAACAACATCCTAGCAGGCTGTCTACAAGGATATACATGGCTTATCTAAAGGGCATCCTTGATATACGCAAGGTACGTGAGGCACAAATCTATAGATGAGAAGAATTTTAAATCACACAGCTAGGGGGAGACGGTAACCCAAATCTCCTCCTTCACTTCTCAAAGGTATAAAGTTCTTTGAGGCTTAGCCAAGAGTGAAATCTAACTCATTCCCAAGAGAGGTGTCTTTGGATTCACCTCCTGATATTTATACTCCACCAGAACACAGGAGTTAAGGTCATCCCTTGAGGTGATGAAATCCCCAAGTAGGCCTTCTAAAAATGAAAAAGTAAGTAATTCTCTATCAAAAAGTATTGGAAAGCACTAAAGGTGGAACACTTAATGCTTAGAGAAAATATCAGGTGAGTCCATAAGGTGGAACACTTAACACCTGACACAAGCTACAAACGAGTCCACAACCTAGAAAACAAGTGAGTTCCAAAAAGCACAAAATGGTTTCCTAGTGGAACAATTAACGCTTCTTTCCTGTAGACCCCTCCCCTTTAATGTGGCACTGACCTTGCAACCACGGGGTGGAACGAGGGGCCGGCGGATTAGCGAGTCCAATAACCCAAGATAGCAATCTAGATCAATCACAAGTAATCTAAGACTACTAATCAATACTACTAATATTTGAAATTGAGAATTACTTAATATTAAAAGACACGCATGCACTTAAACACAAACTTCTATGAAAACAAATCTATGTTTGTTTATTTCCCCTTAAGAGCATAAAAGAAATGTGTTCTAGGAAAGCGTGTAACACTCAAGCCAGACACGAAAGCTTAATTTTAGGCCTAAAAACAAATTTTATAGAGATTTTAAGAACTCACCTTAGGTCCAAAGATCTGCAATCCCGCATTTAGCACACATCCAAAAAAAAACCCTAAGATGGTTAGATATGAAAATCAATTATTAGGAGTTTGATTTAACATTGCTGTCTTCAAGATAGTCTTTAAAGATTGATTTATTTGACCCATAAAATCACAATATTAAAATTTATAAAAAAAATGAAGTTTTAGCCAACATCAAAAACTACCATTTTCCAAAATTACAAGGTCTCATGATTCCATTTGGTTCCTCAACCAATAATCTTTTCAGCCTGCAAATTTTCTGTCATAAATCAGATTTAAAACACCAAATCCTGCCTAGGGAATCACATATATTTCTAAAAAAAAATCCAAATGAAACCAAACCAATTTCATAGAAACTATTAATGAATCTAGTTTCCAAATATATAAGCCATTTATTTTTTCCATTCATAAATTATTTTCTAAGAGAAAATCATTGCCTGCAACTCCAATGCAGATTGTTAAAAACTAGTTTTCACTCAAATACCCGTAACTTTCACAAATCTGCATAAAAATGACTCAAACCAAAAGAAAATGAAATATAATTCACATATATTTCCAATGAATATCATTATAGGTTCTTATTATTCATAATTTGTCCGTACCAGATGTTTCAATCTGACTATATTCAGAGAATCTCAAATCTGTAAATACCCACTTTCACCAAAATGATCATAACTTATTAATTTATTTATAAAAATGAACCAAACTAAAAAAATGAGAAATAGGATTCATCATTCTATCCATCTATTACTATATTATAAGGTTTCCAGTCTATACATGGCTGTACAAGGCCTAAAACTAACACTAAAACTAAAAAACCAATCAAGAATGAGGCCAGAAATTAACCTTTTCTACCCCACGGTGGGTGCCAAAAATGTGTGATGGATTTGTGTCACACTTATGTGAATCCTTGCATTCAAGGATACTCAATAATGAGCTCTCGAATATCGATTCACAGCTCTCTATCTATGGAGTGCATAAATTGTTATGAGGCTCTTAGATTGACTGAGTTGAACCCATGCAAGTACACCACAGAACGAGAGATTCAAGGATGAGAAGCAAGAATGCTAATCTCCATTGAATCGTCAAGTTCTTGCATGCAAATAAAATTAATCTATATGATTGCAAATGCAAGAAAATAAACTAATTTATTGAAATAAAGATTAAACTATATGATTGCAAGAAATAAACTATTTTATTGAAATTAATCTATATGCAATACAAGAAATAAACTACTTTATTGAAATGGAGATTAAACTAAAACAATGAAATAAATTAAACTAAAATGCTTATGAATATTAATCTATATGTAACTATGCAAGCTAAAATAATGATCTCCAAAGCTCAAATGTCGCCAAGAAAACCTGCAGCATAACAACAGTATGAAAATTCTAGATCTCTAATTGAGAAGGAGAGGGCTCCTTATATAAGAAACTGATGACAAGAATGCATCTCCAAGATCAATGTGGCATAAATCCAAAAAGAGGAAAGAAAGCTCATTTTTTAGAAAGTGTGGAGAGAAAAGGAATTTTATTTATTTTTAATTATTTGTTTCTCTTTTTTCATCACAAAGAGCTTTAAGAAGATTTATTTATTTATTTAATAGACTGATTCTTTTAAATTAAATAAGACAACATTATTTAATTAAAAGAGAGATATTATTCTAAATAAGATAAAATCATTTAATTAAAAAAGATTTTATTTCATTTAAAAGATATTTCTTTCAATTAAATAAGGTTATTTTATTTATTTAAGAGAGAATATTTCTTTTAATTAAATAAAATTTATTGAAAGAATCAGGAAAAGGATTTTTGTTTTATTTTTATTTGATTTATTTCCTTTTCCATCACAAATGATTTTTTGAGAGGATTTTATTTATTTTAAAAGAATAATTCTCTTTTAATTAAATAAAATAAGGTTATTTAATTAAAAGATGAATATTAATTAAATAAAATAAAATCATTTAATTAAAAAGGGTTTTAATTAAATAAATTTATTTTACTTAAGAGATATTACTTTCAATTAAATAAAGTTATTTTATTTATTTAAAAGGGATTATTTCTTTTAATTAAATAAGATTATTGATGGCATGATTAAACCTTAGGAGATTATTGAAATGATTGAAATAGTTATGATTTGATCAAGGAAATTGATTCAAATATATTGTAAAGCATTGATTCAGAAAATTGATATTGGATAAATTGAATAAATGGGGCCCAAAGTCTAGGCGATCATTTTAGGGTGCATACACACTCCATACCTTTAGGTCCCTAACTTGTAATCTAAGTCTCCTCATGATCTCCTGTGTAGTCAGTGGAACACTAGGATCAATGTCTACCATCGACATATTAGTATCTACAGCAGGTTGCTCTGTAGTCTCTGCTCTCTGCGCCTTACAGTGTCTAACCTCTGCAACAAGATCAAAACTAGTATCCTCCTGTAATGGAACAAAATCACCACCTACAACCTGCTCAGCTACAAGTACCTCCTCAGCAATACCAACACTACCTAAAGTACCACCCTCTCCGTTAGTCTATCTCTATGAACTTGTAGGCCTACCTATTGTAGAACTAGTGGGATGAGGGGGCCTCATCTGTCCTGATGGTCTCTGGGGAGGAGCCATCTCTCTCAGCCTTGGAGGTGTGGGGCGCACAATCAGAACCTATGTGGGTCTTTGGCCCTATCTCATTGGAGCTCCAGTAACATCCATAGCCTCCTCCATGGAAGGTATCAACTTTGTGGGATTAGAGAACCTATAGATCAGGTGATCTACAAGCCATGATATAAAGCCATCTATCACTCTGGCATCGACAACCTATGGTCTATACTCCCAGTCTCTGCCCATAATACTATTGTACTCCTGTGAACACAAGGCATAAGAAAGCCTCGGGGTCCATCCAAGTCTGAGCTCATGAGCTATCCAAGCATAAGTGGCATAATCCCAAGGTGCATCTTGCACTCATCCATACTATCGCCACACTCTGGTAATGATAAACTGCTCCAGTATAGAGGATGATCATCCAATCATCACACAGCTCTAGAAGAAGAAACTGAACTACTCTTGTGCAGTAGGCCAAGGCTCAATATCTACATAAGGCCTCCATCTTACAAATATCATGTCATCAAGGCACCGTCTCTAGTACTCTACATGGCCCATGTTACCCTGTATGACATATCCAACATAAATATAAATCATAGGCTCCTGTGTTTGTCACTATGACTAGCACACTGGCCTCAAAACTAGGATATGCTCCCATGCCCAGATCTGTAGAACTAGAGCACTAGTAGCACAAGTCTTTCTCTCCTGATACACTACCTTGTGCATCTAAGAGAACATGTGGGCTAATAAACACTAACCCCAGGTGAACTCAGAGGGAGTCACCATTAGATGTGCTACCATCAGTGCCCAGCCCATTAATAGACCGTAATGCTAATGGTTAGACATAATAATACCACCTATCATCCTGGCAATGATACACTCTAATATGTGGGTCTGACCATAGCACTGTACCAAGGTCTCCTAAGAAATAGAACCAGTCAGCTATGTATCATCTTTGAAAAGATGTCTGAATGCTAGTAACCCAGAGTTCCCCGAACTCACATAAGCTGGATGCTAACCTGAATGGAAGGGAATGCACAATATATGGTATACATCCTTTGGTGTCATAGTGATCTCCCTAGTCAGCAAGTGGAAAGTCTGGGTCTCAGAATGAAATCTCTCTATCAATGCAGTCAATAGTCCATGATTTACCCTAATCTTAGGTAAATGAATTAGATACTCAAATCCACATGAAGCAAGATGAACTCTCATAGGATCAGGCAATGAAACACAGAGTCTTTGAGTGGCTGTATGTGAGATGTGTACATGAACATCAGGATATGTGACCTACATAGCACACAAACAGGGAATCCTATGAGTACCTTGGTTGAAAGAGAGGCTAAAAATATAGGAATTGCATAGTTTACTATTTCAGAAGGTAGATCAAAGACTCAGTAATCAGGCTAAAAGATCAGAAAGTTCAAAAATTTGACCTAGAAATGAGTTTTGGGCTCACTGTTTTTCAAACGATAAAGTCGACTGGCATTGAAACTTGTATGAGTTTTCCCCAGTTACCATACAATAAATAATGATGATACGACATTGTATATCTCCTCGTATGAGTTATGAGGGACCCGATGAAATGTCATACGACTCTTGGGTCCCTCTCATACGAGTCTTGGGGGATAGTGATATGAAAACCTAACTAGAATTCAAAAGTCATACGAGCCTAGATGGACAGTCGTATGAGTTTCCATGCATGAAAAAATTGAAAATGGAAAATGTATGAAAAATATGCTAAAAATGCTATAAACAAAGAAAAATTGACTTTTCAGAGAGGCACAAAGGTCCACTTACCGAATGTCCATACTATCGAGGTCTCTAATGCCTTTGACTACGCTCAAAATGGTGAGAAGACATAGGTACCTTCATTTTTTCCATTTTCTCACTCAGAGGGCTCCACAAGGTTTTCAAAAGTCAACGGTGAAAATGAATTGAAAATGACCCTTCCGACCTTTATATAGCTTTTGACCTAATTTTCAAAAGTGCTTCATTTTTCACAAAAATTGCACCCCTAGCTAATATCAACATTCTGAACCCATTTTCAGGATCAAAATTGAAATCCAAGATCATTTACTATGTCAAAATCATGATTTAAAATTTCCAGACCTAGGATGTCTGACTACTTGCGTAATCGACCTTCAATCATCACATAAATCTAGAATTCAACTTAACCGATTATCTTACATCAAACTATCAAAATTTCAACTTGGTCAACTATGGTCCACTCATGGTTTAAGCTAGTCAAACTTGGTCTTCAAGACCTCTAAATGATGTACAACGCATTCTTGAATGTGTATAACCACTTCTCAAATCAATTAACATGCTTCTAAACTTCAACGCTGATTTTTCTTGTCAGATTTCAATTTTAATCTCGAAGGGGGCATGGTATTGCACATCATTCAAGTCTGTAAATCTAAATCTAAAAATCAAATCTTTCCTCAGTAATCAATACAACAACCACATCTAGTTGTTGATTCATCTAAAGTCCTCATCGCTTGGGGAAAATCTATCATCTCTGGGGCATATCAGATTCAATCTGGTATCCTAAATCTATCTTGTAAACTGTATCAGCTTTTCGTAACCATCGGTTCATTAGTATTATTTCCTTGGTTATTCATAAATGATGGGTTCAGGATGTGATACCAATATGATTCATACAAGGACATTGAGGTTTGGAATCAGGCACTCACTTCTTCACAATCATAAGATTCAGAATCAGCCATTTTGGCACTTTTTCATACTCACCAGTTCATTGCTGTTATAGTTAACATTATCTTTGGTCAATCAGGACCTAAATCTTAAATCTTTATATCTTTCAATCAATTTCTGTCTCAGAATCGGTTAATCTTTCAAATCAGTTTCATACATCTTTATCAAACACATACTAATCTTTGAACCACTACGCTTCGCACAGTAATTCAAAGAGGGAAAAAATGTAATACCCCAAAAATGGGCTATAGGTTCATTAACCTCCTACATCTTCAAATCGAACAAAATTGACATCAAAGTCCTAACCTAAGGCACATCTGCACATCAGTTTATCAAAAACCTAATTGATTATCTTAAATTCTACATCAGGTAATATTCCTAGAAATATTCTTAATTTATCATAATTATTCTTAATTTAATAATTATTTGGTGATAAATCTCAATTGTCCTAAAGTTTGATTAATTAAATATTCAGAATATTTAATTAATCAGATTTAATACTGCCACTTAATTATTTAATTACATTTAATTATATTTATTCCTAAATTGTATTATTTCATTTTGATAATAAATCAAAAATCTTATGTCTAATTGATTAAATTCCTATTTAATTAATTAAAGTCAGTTGTTAATATTTAATAATATAGTTTTTGAATAAAAGTTTGATTTAATAATTGATTAACCCATAAATCAATTGTTTTAATTTTAAAATCAGTTAAGTTGAGAATAAATCACTTTATTTTTAAATTAATTTATAATTAAATCATGGACAATTTGAAAAGCAGGCAACTAGAAATTAACAATCAATTTTGAAGTTGAAACTCAACATCTGATAATGAGTTGAAATTTTATCTAAAACTCTATTTTGAGTAAAACTCTGCTTTTGCATGATTTTTGTGAGTTAATTATCTCTAAATTCTTGTTAACTCAAAAATCAACTTGAGTTTATCAAGAGTGATTTATGGCTTTTCTTATGCATCCTCAAAGCCCTGGATTTCTATAAAAACAAGGCTCAGCTCTTCATTATTATCAACACTCAAATTTGTACAATTACTTTGGCGAATTGGTGATTGAAGGATTGAGCACTTCTGACAGGCAATTTGTGAGATCTTTCATAGTTGATCATTATATTTTGCATAGTTTCATATCACTCATAGCATTCTTAGATAAAATCTACATTATATTTCATTCATATAGCTTAGAATCATACAGATTTCATATTATCGCATAGAAAATACAAAAATATAACTTAATCTGCATTCATAGTCTTTCATATTTTGTATTCAAATCCTTCATTTAGGTGTTGCATTGTCACTAATGTTGGTCTGATCTGAGAGTATCATACTCATACCTACTAGAAGACAGTGAATCACCTGGTTAGTTTAATTTCTATTTCATTGCAGATTTCAGATTTGGCTAACATCTAATGTTTTACTGAAGTGTTGTGTCTACAGCTAGGTACAAAATTCACACACACACTACCCTATGGGGTATGAGGTTAGTTATGATGTTATTACAATGCAAGTTGAACATGTACTAGCATCTGAGATAGATACTTCTGAAGAAAGATGGGGAACTTACTTGGAAAAGTTTGCAAAGGTTACAGAAGACCAAGGTAAAGGAATAAGGAAGAGGAAAATAGAGAAAATGGTAGATGACATCTCAACGAAGGTAGGAATTACAAAGGAACAACTAAAGGAAGTAAGAACTAAGATGTCAAAAGGATCTTCTAGCATGGAAATTGAAGCACCTCCTCCTTTTGAAGCAGAAAAGATAGTAAGTCCTACTTCTAATGTAATTGATTTATCAATCACTCTTGAGAAGTTAGCATAAGAGGATGCACCTATGAGCATTCCTAGGAGATCTACAAGATCAAATAGGCCTATTAGCCGTAAGAAACAAAAGGTCAAGGTAGAGACAAAGAGAAAAGAGGACAAGGTAACATAAAAGAAAGAAGTAGTAGAATAGAAGAAGGTAGAAAACCTATGGAAATTGGATATCAAAATACTATAGAAAAGAATAATAAAAGATGGAAATTTGAAGACACTTAACAGATACTATGAGTGGTATGACTCTAAAAATAAATTAGTGATTGAAGATATAGTGATGAAGGGTGCTCCCCTTAATACCACAAACACATAACAGAAATAGAGAAACAACAACAATATGCAAGAACAAAAAATTGGCTTCTTATTATCTCCACAAATGTGGAATTAAAAACTTTCAAAATTACAATATGCAAAGCCACATGGGCATTCCCTTACAATATTCTATAGGACAAAGCCTCAAATCAATACCTAGATCTACTACCCAGAACTGCCCTAGACAACACTACGGGCCTTCTTTATATAGGCATTTGCCACTGCCCGAGAAGGTTCCAAAAATTTAGCCCTTAGGGCCGACCAAACTTAGAATTATTTTATTTTTCAATTTATTACATCAGAGTCGGCTCAAAATAACTTTTGAAACCCGAACAAAAATTTTGAAGGAAAATTATTTTCCACCATTTGAGGTGACCCGACTTTCGGAGACCATAAGTCATCACCAGTTGACCCGATTGACTATTATAACCCCATTTCGAAAAGGCCACGAAGTGCTCTACAGGCTTGATTTGTGCAAGTGCTTGTCATCCAAATTTTTGACCTCATCTGGAGCCTCTAAAGCCTTCAAAAATGAGTTCAAAGTTTCTGTACCTTGCTGCCAATACCAAAAATCTTCAATATCTTCAAAACTAGACTTGATCTAGCCATGAAACTTTACTGGCAGACTGATATGATTGAGATGAACCTCCACATGTAAAATCAGAACATTTTGAGATTTATGTCCAACTTACTATAAACAACAAGTTTCCATAAATAGCAACTCTGCACAAGATAGCCCTTATTGAATACAAAAACATAAATATTTTTTTGGGTGATGCAAGATTGCTCTTACACCCAGGATGCTCCTACATCAGACACCCAGGGTAATTTGAGAAGTGAGCCCATCATGTCTTAGGTGTGTAGAGGAAATCCAAGATGGTTAACCTCCTCCTTTGTTAGCCATGATGAATCTTCAATAGGTCATCCTTTCCACTTGACCAGATATTCTTCATATGTCCTGTTCCTTGTGCTTCTGCCAACATGACTATCCAGTATGTCTTCAATCTCCTTAATATCTGAACTGGTTGCTGGAATACTCCACTGTGCTGTTGTAACCTCATCTTCAACACCTCCTTCATGATACTCTATCAGATCTGAAATGTTAAACACTGGTGAAATATTCAGCTTAGTAGGCAATTCTACCTCATATGCATTTCCTGAATCATGCTTCTTCAGTATCCTGCATGGCCCAAACTTCTTCATTTTCAACTTGTTATATGTACCAACTGGAAATCTTTCATTCCGTAAATGAACCATGACTTCATCTCCAACCTGAAATTCCTTATGTCTCCTTTTCTCATTTGCCTTAGCCTTATACTATGCATTCATCTTGGTAATGTGCTTCCTCACCTCCTCATGGATGTTCTTCAAATGTTTTGCAAAATTCTCAGCTTCAGCAATACTTATTTCTCCTTTATCTTCTCAATTCAGATGCATTTCTGGGACTATTTCTATATACAATCTGGAATGGTGATTTACCAGTGCTCCTATTGATAGAATTATTGTATGCAAATTCTGCCTGTGGTAAAATCAAATCCCATCCTATTGGCTTATCCCCAACCAAACATCTCAGCAAATTTCCCAAAATCCTATTCACCACCTCTGTCTATCCATTAGTCTATGGATGTTGTGATGAACTAAATTTCAAATCTATCTTCAACTTCTTCCATAATGTACGCCAGAAATATCCAATGAACTTAGTGTCCCTATCTGAAATTATACTCTTTGAAAAACCATGTAGTCTCACCACTTCTCTTAAAAATAATTCTGCTACATGAACAACATCATTAGTCTTCTTGCAGGGAACAAAATTTTCCATCTTTGAAAATCTATCAACTACCACAAAAATTAATCATGTCCCCGCTGTGTCCTTGGTAAACCAAGAACAAAGTCCATACTGATATCCTCCCAAGGCTTCTCTGGTATAGGTAATGGCTGATACAATCCTATATTCTGCTTCACTCCTTTCACCATCTAACATACTCTGCAACTCTGTACAAACTTCTTGATATCTTGCTGCAACTATGGCCAATAATAATTCTCACTAACCAAAGCAAGGGTTTTATCTCAACCAAAATGTCCAGCCAATCCTCTGCTATGCTTCTCCTTGATGAGATTCTCCCTCATAGAACTTCTTGGAATGCACAACTGACTTCCTCTGAATAGCATATAATCTTGAATGATAAAATCCAACCACTTCATTCTATCTAGAGTAATAGGTTCTTTACAAGCTTTCCAAGCTTCACCAAAATCAGGATCCTCTAGATACAAATTCTTGAGTTCCTTGAACCCAACCACCTCAATCTGCATCTCTATCATCAATAGTTGCCTTTTTCTAAGAACATCTACAACCCTACTAGACTTTCCACTTATGTGTTTCAAAACAAATGTATAACTCTACAAAAACTCAACCCATTTCAAATGCCTTTGATTCAACTTTCCTTGACTATTCAAATATTGAAAAGCTTGATGATCAGTATACAAAAAAAACTCCTTAGGAATCAGATAATGTCTCCACTTCTTCAATGCTTGAACTATAGCATAAAATCCTTGATCATAAAAAGAATATTTCCTCTTGGCATCATTTAACTTCTCACTAAAATAAGCAATAGGTTTACCTTCTTGGCTCATAACAGCTCCTATTGCAATACCACTAGCATCATAGTCTACTTGAAACACCTTATTAAAATCTGGAAGTGCTAAAATAGGTTGCTCTGTAACTTTCTATTTCAACAATTTAAAACTCTTATCTGCCCCATTAGTCTACTTGAACTCTTTTCTATCCCCTCTCATTGTTTCAGTCAAGGGTCCACAAATACTGCTAAAATTTCTAATAAATTTTTTGTAAAAGCTAGCCAAACCATGAAAAGATCTTACCTCAATAGCACTCCTTGGAGTAGGCCATTCAAGGATAGCCTGTACTTTCTTTGGGTCCATTTTTAGACCTTCTGTTGAAACTACAAATCCCAAATACACTAACTCTTTCTTCACAAAATTGCACTTCTTCAAATTAATCAACAATTTCTCATCTCTCAGCTTCTCAAACACCATACGAATATGCATCACATGTTCCTCCAATGTCTTTCTCAAGATCAAAATATCATCTAGGTAAACAATGACAAACTTACCCAAAAACTCTTTCAGAACCTCGTTCATGAGTTGCATGAAAGTGCTCAGTGCATTGGTTAGCCCAAAAGGCATGACTAACCACTTATACAGTCCTTCCTTTGTCTTGAAGGAAGTCTTCCAATCATCTCCTTCTTTGATCTGAATCTAGTGATATCCACTCTTCAGATCTATCTTTGAAAAATACACAGCTCCACTCAAACAATCCATAATATCATCCATTCATGGCAATGGAAAGCTATACTTGATTATGATCTTTTTTATTGCTCTAGAATCTTTACACATCCTCCATTCTCCATTCTTCTTTGGTGCTAATACCACTGGTATGGCATAAGGACTCAGACTCTCTCGAATCAACCCCTTCTATAATAACTCATGTACTTGTCTATTCAACTCTTCACTTTCTGCTGGTGTCATTCTGTGTGCTTCCTTGTTTGGAAAACTAGCTCCTGGAATCAAATCCATCTGATGACTGATCTTCCTTACCAGTGGTAATCCATTAGGTACATTATCAGATACAATATCTTGAAACTCATTCAACAAATCTACAGCCTCTACAGGTACATCCTCTACTTCCTCTTTACCAGCTTTTGGAGTTAAAGAAAAACACACATGCTCATGCCTCATACCATCTAGAAATTTTCTTCCATCAACAAATGTTATTCTTGCATTACCACATACCTTTTCTTCGGTCTCCTTCAATGGATTTAGCTTATGTTGCACTCCATCCTTTGTCAGGGAATAGGTATTCACACGACCATCGTGTACAACACATCTGTCAAACTACCATGTTCTACCCAACAACATGTGACATGCATCCATAGATAGGATATCACATAGTACCTCATCTTGGTACTCGCCGATCTTGAACTTTACTAGGCACTGTTCACTGACCATGACCTTGTGGTTATCCTACACCCAGGCAATCTGATATGGATGTGGGTGTTTCTATCTCTTGAGATTCAACTTTGTCACCATCTCTTCTGACACCAAATTCTCAGTGCTTCCACTATCAATAATCACATCGTAGCATTTACCCTCACACTTGCATCTAGTGTGAAACAGGCTCCTCCTTTGTTCAGGTTCATTCTCACCACTTAGCAAGACTCTTCTATTAATCAACATTTCTCCTCTTTCAACATCTTCTAAATTTGATGATCTAGCATCTTCATCTACATGTGCAACTCTGGCCTAGCCTTCATTCCTCCTATCTATTCTTCCTTGGCATTGAGGACATTCAAATGCCCTATGACCTTCTTCTCCATAGTGAAAACATGTTCCACGAAAGCCTCCTCTTCTTGAACCTTGTCCTCTTCCTCTTCCTCTTCCTCTCTAATCTCTATTATTCTGATCTTGGAAATGATTGGAATTGTTTCCTCTCTAATTTTGACTGCTACTGGCTTCATCCTTCTTTTTGAAATCTTCATTTCAGCCTCCATATGACCATCCACCAGATTGTCCACCACGACCTCTTCCATTTTGTTTTCTCTCAAACTTCTTGTTCAACTTTTCCTCCACTTTTAGGGAAAATTGGTATGCCTCTTCAATACTATTTATTCGAACCAGATTCAGATCCTCCTAAATGCTTGGCCTCAACCCATTAAGGTAATGAGAAACTTTCTCCTTATCAGCTTCCACATGGCCTATTCTGATGAGGATTCGATAGAACTCCTCTGTATACTCCTGAATAGATCATCCTGCTTGCTTCAAACTTTGCATTTTCTTTAGTAGGTCAAGCTCATAATCAACAAGGATGAACTGTCACTTCAATTTATCCACCATCCGATCCCATCTTGTGATTTTATCTTTCCCTCTTCTATTTCACTCCAATTGAATCTCTTGCCACCAGATCTTCGCATGACCTTTCATTCTAGCCTTCACGAATTTGACCCTATCAGGATCCTCAATATCTTCATACTCAAAATATTCTTCACATTCATTGATCCAGTCGATCAATTCTTCTGGGTTAAGATTTCTAGAAAATGTTAGAACCTTGATCTTAGGTCTTTTTTTGATTTTGGAAATGGCCTAGAAAAGCCTTTCTTCTTCTTGATTCAAAATTTCACCTTCTTCTTCTTGATCATCATTTCCTTCTTCGACTTCATCCTCACTTTTATCTTTGACATTAAGATTCATTCCTCTATGAATCTCTTCTTGCAATGCTCGCACTTATCTCTGGAGTGCTCTAACCTTAGGTGTTATAGCACTAGCTCTTCCACCACATTCCCTTCATGGAGGCATTTTCACGATGCGTGCTGAAACCCTAACCACAGTCCTGGTGCAAACTGCCTCACAATCGATGATCTGTTTACACAAAAACCCTAACCCATAATCTTAGTGCAAACTACCTCACAATCGATGATCTGTTTACACACTCAGGAACTCCTACTTTGATACCACTTGATGAAGGGTGCTCCCCTTAATACCACAAACACATAACAGAAACAGAGAAACAACAACAATATGCAAGAACATAAAATTGGCTTCTTATTATCTCCACAAATTTGGAATTACAAACTTTGAGAATTACAATATGCAAAGCCACATGGGAATTCCCTTACAATATTATGTAGGACAAAGCCTCAAATCAATACCTAGATCTACTACCCAGAACTATCCTAGACAACACTACGGGCCTTCTTTATATAGGCATTTTCCACCGCCCAAGAAGGTTTAAAAAATTTAGCCCTTAGGGCTGACCAAACTTAGAATTATTTTATTTTTCAATTTATTACATCAAAGTCAGCTCAAAATAACTTTTGAAACCCAAACAAAAATTTTGAAGGAAAATTATTTTTCGCCATTTTAGGTGACCTGACTTTCGGAGACCATAAGTCATCACCTCTTGACCCGATTGACTATTATAACCCCATTTCAGAAAGGCCACATAGTGCTCTATAGGCTTGACTTGCATAAGTGTATGTCACCCAAATTTTTGACCTCATTCGGAGCCTCTAAAGCCTTCAAAACTAATTTCAAAGTTTCTGTACCCTGCTGCCAATACCAAAAATCTTCAATATCTTCAAAACTAGACTTGATCTAGCCATGGCACTTTACTGGCAGGCTGATATGACTAAGATGAACCTCCACATGTAAAATTAGAACATTCTAAGATTTATGACCAACTTACTAAAAACAAGTTTCCATAAATAGCAGCTCTACACAAGATAGCCCTTATTGAATACAAAAACATAAATATTTTTTTGGGTGATGCAAGATTGCTCTTACACCCAGGATGCTCCTGCATCATATAGTGATTGAGTAATTGTTGGCTTATAAGAAGAATTTATTAGAGATTGAAGGCAGTATCCCTAAAGACTTGTATAGTAAGTTAGAAATTAGAAAAAATTTGGCTCTTACTCAAGATGAAACAATAAGAAATAAAGTAATTGAAGACATGTTGCCTATAGTTTCCTTACAGGAAATTCCTTACAGGAAAGGGAGAGAATAATTAAGGAACTTAAACCTCTATTGAGAACTAAGGCCAGGCTTGTAAAGATTATCTCAAGAAAATATAATGAGGTAATTGAAGACACACAAAAGGCGTTGGACCAAATTCTTATGAGCGACATGCCTGAGAAGACTTCACCTCCCAAAGACTCCAAGCCTACACCTTTTGGAATGGGAGAATGTTCCAAGACAATTGAGAAGACCATATAAGGAAGCAAAGTTGACAAGCAACCAGACTTGTTTGTTACTAGTGTGCCTATATCACTTGATACCTCACTTGATCTAATGATCCATTTCAAGGAAATCTGGACAGTGTGATGATAGTAGAAGAGGAAGGATGGAAAGAGGAAGAAAAAATAGAAGAAAAATAGGAAGAGAAAAAACACGAGAAGGAAAAACAATAAGAGGAAGAATATGTAGAAGAGATAGGAGAAGAAAAAGAAGAAGAGGAAAGAGTTGAGATTAAACAAGAACCAACCACCTCCTCCACCCTATTGTTGGAAAGTATGGCCAAACCAGTGAGAAATGATGCATAAAGTATGGATGAGGATGAACTCATGAGATTATCCTTCATGGCATTTACTGAGGCAAAAGAGAGGTCAGAACAAAAAGGGGACAATAAGGTAAAGGTGATTGCTAGGGTAGTAGAGACTGTGAATAAAATACCCCCTACATCCCTTACATTTCAAGGAAAGGATGATGCTAAGAACTTGAACATGGCACTTGAAAAATTTGACAACCATTATGAGTCACTGTTGAAGATCGTAGAGGATAAAGCTGAGAAGAGATACCTTGAAAAGAAGTTGAAGGAAGTTTGTTAGTCTATCTCATGGGACTTGGGCATTCTAAAAGAAACTACTATCAAAGCCAAAAGTTGTATTGCACAAGGAAGAAAGGTATATAGTTATTTCATAAATTCTATCATACATATTAATAGTATTGATGATATTATAGCTAAGGACATGGATACATTGGACATCATGATGGACAGTTGTGAGACCTCTTCACAATCTATATCAGAAATGGACATCAAGACATCCAAGATTTTGGACAAAGTAAATGTCTTGGATATAGAGAAAGGGAGAGTCATGGCAAGATTTGGTTTGCTAAAGAGTTTAATCACTCCTAAGCTATCAATTCTTGAAACTCATCTCACCGAGATGGAAAAGATTGAGAAATAAAAGAAATCTATACCCACTGAGTTGAAGGCTATAGAGACCACATCTTATGCACTGAATGGACTGATCCATGTCAGTGAACTCCTAATTAAGACATGGAATGATGAAGTGAAGACCTTGGAAGACTCCTTCCAAGATATTCTAAAGTTGGTGAGTAAGCACTAAGAGCTACATTTTTAAAATTTTGAATTTTTGTAAGTACCTTTGACATTGATGTCAAGGGAGGAGAACAAGAGAAAATAAAAATGAGAAGAAGAAAATTGTAAATAAAAAAAAGAGAGAATAAAGAGAAGAAGAATATGTATATGTATATAGGAATGGAAAAGTAGAAGGAAGATAGTGTTTTGGACATGTAGTCATTTTTCGCTAAGTATTGCCATCAATGCCAAAGGGAGAGATTGTTGGCAAGTGATGTTTTGAGTACACTGAGAATCACTTGAGGGTTGTCATTTATGGAAACACACATGTTATAGTAATCGCATGTAGTAAGAATAAGTGTTGGAGATACAGTCATGAAAATGACTAAGTACATACTCAGATTTACAGGATACTGCAGTACTGTTTTGGTCAGCGAAGGTGATATATGATATATTATAGCTTGCAAACTTAGAGGACATTTTGGAATATGCATGACCTTTAGTTAAGGTCTCACATGTTTTGGTATTGATAACAACAAGTTACAGTAATATGAAGGTATGCAAAGACAAAGGAATAGTGAAACATGGCATATGAACAATCGCGATGATTAAGAGAATGATAGGTAGAATGTAGATGTGCTAAGTTAGATAAAGATTGTATATCACTGAAACTTTGGTAATATAAGATCACTGACTCAGTATTTATCATTTGTATAACTAACTATTATGTTTTGTGTTGTATTTGAGAGCTGACTGGATGACAAAATATATATAAATAAAGAGTTTTTTGTGGAAGTGAGAAGTGTAAAAGTAATGTATGAGATATGGATGTGAATTTGGGATATCAATAATGGTTGATAGTAGATGTGAGATCAAATATTGATATAGCTATAATTAGAACTATCAAATCATATTAGATGCTTGTATTGTTCACTCTTGAAGAACACTTTTGTTATTGAATTATTGATTGTAAGAGTTGTAAGCTTAGTATACCTGTAACAGGGTATTTGTATACCCCTAACATGGTTTCTATTCCTGTAACAAGGAAATGTACTATGTAATACTCAGCTCCTAACAGGGCTAGATCTCCTAACAGGGATCCTATATTTTAGTGCATAGTTGTGGGTACCATCCCCACTAGGGTTTTCCTTGGCTAGGGTTTCTTCAAAAATAAATAATGGTGTTATGAGTTATGTGTTATGTATTTATGTTCTTTTCATTTCAGCATTCATATGGTTTATTTGCAATCAATTTAAGTTTGTTTTGAAGTGCTGTAATACTAATTCACCCCCCCTCTCAATATTACTTAATCCTAACATTGAGTAGAAGAAGATATTTGATTACTGAAATGAGAATTGATGTTCTTGGTTTTGATGACATGAAAGATTTATATGAAACTGACCTTGATTTTTTTGAGCTATGGAGAAAGTGCAGAGAACCTATTCAATATCAACTGAGTACTAAATGTGAAGACTATTTCATTCAAGATGGTATGTTGTTTAAAGGTATTCAATTATTTATACTGAGAGGATCAATGAGAACTAATTTGATAAAGGAGAAACATGGTAGTGGTTTGGTTGGACATTTTGGCATTGATAAAACATTGAATTTTCTTAAGGAGAAATACTTTTGGCCACAATTGTATAAGGATATTCAAAAATTTGTGAGAAGTTGTGGAGTTTGTCAAGTTGCAAAGGTAGTAAGTCAGGATATTGGATTATATACACCAATTTATGTTCTTGAGAAACTTTGGATAGATATCAGTATAGATTTTGTTCTTGGCTTACCGAGGAAAGTAAGATGTAATGATTCTATATTTATTTTTGTGGATAGATTTTCTAAAATGACACATTTTATACCTTGTAGAAAAACATCAGATGCAGTACATATAATAGATCTTTTCTTTAAGGAAATTATCAGATTGCATGGATTATTGAGGAGTATCATTTCTGATCCAGACAACAAGTTTGTTAGATACTTTTGGAAGACTATATGGAAGAAGTTGGGTACTGTATGCAAAATTAGGTGAATACTATTCTAAATGATAAATTAACTATTTTAAGATTAATAAATCAAACTAATAAGCAAACTACAATGAAGAATATAATAAAAATGAAGCTAAAATAACATTTTACCTTCACCTACCATGTAGCTTGTCTCCATTGCTCTCTTAGCCTTGATTTATTGAGGATGTTGAGCTCTCAAATTTCCAAATGAAGCCTTTTCCCAAGATGCCACCAAAGTGTGGAGATTTGATGATGAATGCAAAATAGCTCAAAGCTTGGTTATACAACTAATGGATGGAATGCAAGATGGAATGATGATAATATGGATGCTTGATTTCTCTTGAATGCTTGAATGCTTGATTAAAAATCACCTATTAGCTCACAAAGGGGAAATAAGGCTTCTTTTATAGAGTTTTGGAGGATCTAGGCTTAGGTGGCACAATCCCATAGTGGAGGATGAAAGGTGGAAGATCCTAGGGCTAGGATTGAATTGGTTGAAGGAGTTGAGAGAAAGGGGGATGTAGTTGGAATGTGAGAGGAAGAATAGGGATGATGTTCCTCTCACATTGACATGGAGGAGAACAAGTTGGAAGGGAAAGATACATGTCAAGTATCTCACAAAGACCAAAGAGAGAAAGAGGGAGAGACCTTTTCCTCATGAGGACTCTTTGTACAAGTGTCCCATGAGTCACCCTTGACCCTTAGAGGTGGCTTAAGAAGCCCCTTAGGAATAGGGAATGTCTCTTGACTTGGTTTAAGAGAGGACATGTGGTCATGAGACCAAGTCCTATGAGGCCACATAGCCCTTAGGAATAGGACATGTGTGGGTGAGGATAATTATCAATAAATAATTAATAATAATTATTTATTTTAGCCAAAGTGATGTGTCAAGTGATTGGGTAGATGAGGTGGACTAGGGGACTTAGTCATATTTAGGTGATTGTGTATTTAATTAAATCACTTTAATAAGACTAATTAGAAGACTTAGGATAGAGGAACAAACTATAGTGAATTTACTAAATAAATTGAATAATCTATATAATAAATAAAGGAAATAATTATTAATTAAATAATAAATATTTAATTAATTAATGAAGCCATTTTTAAGTGTATACATTTTGCCCCTCTTTGAAATAATGTGCGTGTCACATTGTTTCAAAAAAGATTTCAAGCATTTTTGCCCCTGCCCCAGACAATGTCTCAGACGACCTATGCATATGCCCTCGAGAGATTGATTGACAAAATTGATTATTTGAATTTTATGATGATTTTTTTTCAGTTTTGTTGAGTTGGATAATCAATCTCATGAAAGTTTTAGAAGAAAAGATGGGTGAAAATGGGGTGAAAAGGTAGAAAAATAGGAGATAGGGTCCACACACCAAGCACATCGGGTCCACAAGCTATAAATAAGGAAAAGGGGTGCACAATAGGCTCATTGTGCATACTTGTCATTCAGAGATCAGAGTGAGAGAGAGAAGAGAAGAGCTGCTAGGATGTTGTTCCCGCTGTTAGATCACTACTTCGAGAGGGCCAGACACTTCCAGCGACCACTCGATTCGGGAGAGCCGGTAGGTGATTCGATTCTCTTTGTGATTTCATAATTTTTAGCATGTTAGATTAGAATTTATAGAATGTGTAGGTTAGATTGAATGTTAGGAAAATTTTGAAAATTTTCTTTTTCAAGTGCAGAGAACAATTGCGCAGTTGCGGTGCACATATGCGTAGCAATTTGCCATGTTTGCGCATCAAACTGGTAATTCTGTGCATATGTATTATAGAATTGTGCATTTGTGAAGAAACAAGAATTAGGCTGCGCAAGCATGAATTAAATCAGGGCATAGGTATATTCTGCGGATTTGTCCAGGAAAGCTATGCAAATGTTAAATAAAATTGGGCAAATGTGTAAATCTCCGCAAGCGTTAAGGGATGTTGCACATGCATGTTTCTAGGCTATGCATTTGTTTTGGATGGTAGAATTTGGTCAAATTAGATAGTCAATTAGGTCAAACTTGATGTTGATAAGCTGATTTGATCTGTCGATGGTTGAATTTGATCAATTTGGTCAAGATAGGCAACATCGTAGCATGGTCACTAGTTAACCAATCTTGATGTTAGATAATTGATAAAATCATCTATTGAAACATGTGATAAAACATGTTTGTAGTTGATATAATAGGATAGATAGATGTTTAGATCAATTTATCAAAATTTGATAGCTTGATTTTTTTTGACTTGAATAAGAGGATATTACTAATATTCTGCTGTCACGGGAGAGATATCCCGTCACACAGAACCTGAGACTGACGCTGTCAGAGACTGATAGAATTTTGATTAGAGCATTTGGTTTGTACCATGTGATCTACATGCCTAAGATTTAGGTGAATCTTAGCATGATGATTGTGTTAGTAGAGAGATGGCACTCAGAGACAAGTACCTTTCATCCCTTGATAGGAGAGATGATAGTTACCTTAGAGGATGTATATCACATCCTCTGGCTTCCTATCACAGGTGAGCTTGTTCACTATGATTGGCACAATGGAGTGATAGAGTGTAGAGCTATGTTTGGTGATGATGATATTGAGGAGGGAGAGATTAGGTGGGAGGATATGGTGGATTTATATGAGCCTCTACTAGTGGTGCTAGCAGGAGAAATTAGGGGATTCATATGCCCTGATCATAGGTCACATGGATTTGCAGTTGGATGGGGCTGCACATTGTAGCGGATTATGGATGACGGGACCCATTTTGCTTGGGGTGTCTACCTTTTAGCCCATTTGTATCATGATCTTCATTAGGTGGTGTACCATAGGGGTGCATCATTATTAGCAAGCATCACATTGCTCCATGTATGGGTATGGGAGCATATTATAGTGACACGGCCAATAGCGATTAGATTCCGTGGCGTAGGATAGTTGCATATACATTTGTACTCATCTGTTTTGTCTTAGGAAAAATTGGGACACTTAGATTCCTAGCGGTATAATTTTGATACTTTAGACATAGTGACATGGAGACCTTACCTAAGGTGTGAGCCCTAGGATGATGAGCGACAACTAGGTTTTTATTTTGAGTCATGTTGGTTGATAGGGCAGATGCCCTACATTATTGAGAGATAGCTAGTTAGCTGGCTTCTACGTCAGTTTGGCAGGATCCAAGACATGCCATAGGGAGTCACAGAGTTTTCTCAGACACATCAAGAGAGGCATGCCTGGGGGCCCATGGTTTCCTTTGATATTGCTAGACAGGAGTTTTTGGACATGCCATTCTAGGCATGGATGATGAGATAGGGGGTCATTGAACCAGGGATGACTACCGATCTGGAGCAGTACTTGAGAGATTTTTTAGTACCACACCTGACTGATATGATAGCTAGGCCACCAAAGAGGGATCCAATAGAGAGATGCTATGGTAGATACTAAGGGTGAGATAGGAGAGGACGAGGGAGAGGAGGTGGAGGTGACGGTGGTTACGGTGATGGAGGAGATAGAGGGAGAGGTGACAGAGCTAGACCTCAGATGAGAGGTGGCAGTGTGAGACAGAGGGGTTTGATGCCACCCTCAGCTAGATAGGGACATAAACAACCTCCAGTACAGCTAGTAGTAGGAGCTCCACTATAGGTACTAGTTATTCAGGTATAGATACCAACTAGCCCAGTATAGGGACTACCTATACAAGTATAGGTGTTGATACAGGTAGGGTAGGGATAGGATGAGGTAGATATTTTATTAGCCCAGGGTGGAGTGGTACAAGGTGGATAGATCCATGATGATGTACAAGATGAGTAGGATGTACTGATGGTGGATGTGGATGCTCAAGAGGAGCCAACAGGGATGGACATTAGGGGACAGGATCCCTATTTATAGAGAGATGCTGCTGCGGAGGAGGATCCCGATATTGACTCATTTCTAGTTCGACTAGCAATGAATCAAATGCAGGAAAACCTTGTTCCTAGTCTAGAGAGGTGGATAGAGAGACTGGAGAGCCAAATGGGAGTGCTGAGACATGAGTGGGATGCAACCATAGAGAGACTCAGGGAGTTAGAGATGTTATTAGATGAGCTGTAGCGGATAGAGGATTTGGGTCCTCATGGAGATAGTCTGAGAGCCATGATACATGCCGAGAAGGAGATATCCTACTAGCAAGAGGCCTATAGATAGGTAGTCCTAAGGGATAAGTGGATTGGGAGCTACAAAGAGAGCTCAGTGGCTATCAGGACAATAGTATATGATAGACATGCACTGGCTGGTAGTGGAGGTGTATCATCACACCCTTCGAGAGCACCCATAGGTTCAAGAGATCAGGGTGGAGCCTTAGGATCAAGTGGTTTAGCAGCACGAGGTCTCATTGCATCTCACAGATAGTAACAGATAGAGTCTGGAGGCAATGGATCATAGATGTTGGAGATCATTGTATACACTTTTGTATCATTGTATCATTGTATCATTATATTATTGACTTGATGGACACTATTGGACATTGTTATGGTTCTTTATATCATTGGACATTTGGACATTTTTATTGTGTTTTTATGGACTTTATATGATGGACTCTCTATATATGATTGATTCTATATTTACAGTGATGCAGTTCTATCATGATTTTCTTTGATGATTTTATGTACATGTATGTACTGACATATGTAGGATGTGATGATTTACATTAATCTGCATAGAATGTATGTCCTAGAATGTAGAATGATTTATATTCTATTTAATGCTTAATGGTTAATGATCAAACATATGATGTTGATATAAATGCATGTCCTAGATGAGTTTACTTTATACAATGCTATGTGGTTACCAATATAATGATGTAAAGAACAATGTATATAATGGATAATGAATGGACAATAAATGAATGCATGTAATGGATAATAAATGATGATGTAAAATGCATATAATGGATAATAAATGATGATGTAAAATGCATATAATATGTAATAAATGATGATGTGCTTAAGATGACTAAAATATAACAACTTACATCATAATAAAAAGATAATGAAATGTTATGGAATTTGCGCACGTGAAATATGCATGTAATATAGATGGATAATATACAAATGAACACACTTAATGAAAACAATGTATGACCTAAATGAAATAATTAAATGTTTGTAAGATGCGAGGTAAAAGCTCAATGTTTTTTTTTGTCCAAATGTCCTCAACTTAAATAAAAATGTATCTGACATAAGAAGAATGGACTAGGAGAATAGATAACCTAATAAGAAAGATAACCTACAAATCCCTATAAAAGGAGCACTGATATGCAAGTCATGAACTATTTAAATGAAATGCAAAATGAAATATGAAATGAGTATATCTCCATAGCTTCATGTAACATCTTAGAACTTCATAATAACTGGAATTTGATTTTCATCATTGAGCTCATTATGTTGCAAGAAAATACAAGCATCATGGTATAATTAAACCAGGATGACCTGAGCACTTCTTGCATGGAGTTTAATATTGAAAACTTGACAAGCATCTAGGTATAATTGAACCAAGATGACCTGAGTTTTGTTTGCATAACAGACAAGGAATATTCCCCCCTCTATCGGGGAACAAATATTTGGAGTCGAGGTATGTGTTGGCATATCACCATTAATAGAATTTGTAGAGAAACATGATTTGGATGTTGTCAATACTATTAAATTGATGAAGGCACTTACGCATAGACACCCCAATTATTTGTTCCTTCAATTTCATTGAAAAATATCCCACAAACAAAAATCAAATAAAATACCATCCCCCATCCTGGCTATTCTAATCAATGACATATGGGAGTTTCAAACTCATGTCAAAGATTATCTTGGAATAGCATAGGGAACATGATAACAATGAAATCTAGATATGAATGCATAACCTACAACAAAACTTTCTAACATGCCTGTCATGAATATACATTTTCTTTTGCCAAAAGATAGTGTAAGATATAGTGATTAGTTCAATTGATGATGTATAGTCAAGAATGATAGATAAGAAACCATGTTTCAAAAAATAGATTATAAATTATGATTCATCAGGAAGATACCATTGTGGAAGAACGTTTGATTGTGTCTGCTTGTCTGGTGAAAATACTCCATTCTATCCTCTAAGAGTCATGACTATCATAGATCCACTTCCCAAACTAGGTTGAGGACATGCCCCTAGCTAGGTGATGGATTGACTTATTATGGATGAAGAAGGATGCAACAAGACAATGATGAAGACCATGAAAAATGATCAAGCTATGATGGGGTTTTATTATGGGTATATACAATGGATGGTATATGAACTGGCCATTTTATTATGATATAGACATGGCGGGAATGGTAATTGACTAGCCATTTTATTATGGATGTATACAATGAACGGACACACTAGAGGAATCCTAATAGATAAAGGAGCTAACTTGATACACATGGTGCCTATTTCTAGGTTTCACCACATGCTTTTATTGCAATTTTCTTTTGATTTTTTGATTTTTTTGTATTTTTAAGATTTCTTTTATTTACAGAATATATACATAGCCCTTGCATCAGGATTTCAAGGATAGAAATTCTTGAGGTGTATGCTATTAAGAGGTTCATCCAAAGGATCTCCCTCAAGTGTGGACAATTGATAAGCCCTAGAACCATAAAATATTGTAACTACAAAAGGACCTAACCAATTGGGTTTGAACTTTCCCTTCTTCTCTCGATGCTGTTGATTCTTTGGATTTTCTCGAAGGACTAGGTCACCCAGTTGAAAGTTTTTGATCTTTACCTTGCTATTATACTGATGAGACATACACTGCTGATAGACTTTCAAATGATCATAAGCTCTCTGATGGCATTCATCCAACAATTCTAGTTCAGTCAGCCGTGTAACTCTATACTCTTACATCAGGAGTCAAATCTTTGAGAGTGACATGAAGTGAAGGAAACTCGACCTCAAGGGGTAGGATTGCTTCAGATCCATAGACAAGGGAGTATGGGGTGGCTCTAGTAGGAGTATAGATGGAGGTGCAGTAAGCCCATAAGGCTGGATTTAGTTTGATATGCCAGTCATGGCTAGCATCATTGACAGTCTTTTGTAGGATTTTAATAATTGTTTTGTTTGACGCCTCAGCTTGGCCATTTCCTTGGGGATAGTATATGGTGGAATAGTTATGGGTGATATGGAATTTGGCAGATAGTTCATCCATGTCCTAATTTTGAAATTGTTTCCCATGATCAATAATGAGATACATAGGTATACCATATCTGCAAATGATATAATTTAGGATAAACATGGATATTTGTTTCCTTGTGGTGGTAATCAATGGAATGGCATCAATCCATTTAGTAAAATACTCGGTTGCAATGATAATCCATCTATGGCCATTGGAAGATGGAGGGTGTATAACACCCATGAGGTTGAGTCCCCACCGACTGAATGGAAAAGTAGTTGTAAAAGGATGTAACTCTTGTGCTAGAGTATGAATAAGGTTTCCATGTATTTGACATTTCTTTCATGCCCTAGAAAATTGAAAGGAATCTATTTCCATGGTAGGCCAATAATAACCCATACTCATGAGTTTCTTAGCCAAAGAGGGACCACTCGAATGTGTCCCACAAATACCCTCATGTATGTCTCGCAAGGTAGTTTGAGCTTCATCATGCTTGAGACATTGTAGGAGAGTACCATCAAGACCTTGCCAATAAAGGGTGTCAGATATTAGGACATAGCGGGAGGCTTGGTAGACAAAATTCATTTTTGATTTTGGGATAGGTCAGGGGGTAGGATGTCATTTTTCAGATAAGAATAGACTTTTCCATAGATTGGGGAATCATGTCTAATTAGATGACATATAATACTTGTATCAGGATCATCATATGTGGGACTAGTCAGGGATTCCACCAAGAACTCAAAACTTACCTTAGTATCCTTTGTATCAAACAATGAAGCAATCATCGCCATTGCATCAACAACCTTGTTATCATGCTGAGGAATCTGCTCAAAAGTGATGACTGAGAAATATTGTTTGAAGTCATCAACCATACATTTATATGGTAATAACTTATCATCTTTAGTTTGATAATCATCATTAACTTGATTTATAATCAACTGAGAATCCCCATAGACATTCATTTAAGTAAACTTCCATTGTAAAGCCATCTTTAACACAATCAGAAAAGCTTCATATTCTGCTACATTATTGGTGCAAGGAAAGAGCAACTTGTAAGATTTCAGAATTGTGTATCCTTGCGGCATGACAAAGAGAATACTAGCTCCTGAACCCTGTTGAGTACATGATCCATCAAAGTATAGTTTCCATTTTTGTGTAGATAAAGCCAAGATGTGTGCATCAAGAAACTCTAAGTGTATAGGTTGGTCATCCATTAATAGAGCATCAACTAACTGATCTTCTATCACTTGATCTTTGATAGCCTTCCTGTCTACATATTCGATATCAAATTCACTAAGTAGCATGACCCGCTTAGCCAATCTACCTGTCAATGCTATTTTGCTTAATAGATACTTTAAAGGATCAATCTTTGTAATGAGCTTGATTGAATGTGACAACATATAATGTTGCCACTTTTGTGAAGCAAAAACAATGGCTAGACATGCTCTTTCTATAGGAGAATAGTTTAGCTCATATCCCACTAGAGTGCGACTGATATAGTAGATGGCTTTTTCTTTCCCTTCATGATCTCACTGAGCCAGAAGAGCACCTAGTGAGACTGCCATAGCTGAAATGTAGAGCAAGAGTGGCTTGCCTAGAATTGGTGACATCAAAGTTGGAGGATTCACTAGATATTTCTTGATTTTATTGAAAGCTTCCTCACACTTATCATCCCATTGGAATAAGATATTTTTATGCAACAAATGTTGAAAGGGATGACTTCAATCTGCTAGCTAAGAAACAAATCTTCAGATGGATTGGAGATGTCCCTACAAAGATCTTAACTGACTGATGTTAGTGGGGGAATCCATCTCCATTATTTCTTTAACTTTTTCTAGATCTACTTCAATTCCTTTGGCTGAGACAATGTACCCTAATAGTTTACCAGGATGTGACTCTGAATGCACATTTCTTTGGATTGAGTTGAATCTGATACTTTTCCATTCGGGTGAATATTCTATCCAACACTCTCAAATGACCAGCTCTATCTTTAGATTTTGCTAAAATGTCATCAACATAATATTCCATAATAGTATGCATCATGTCATGAAAGATTGTAGTCATAGCTCTTTGGTAAGTTGCTCCAACATTTTTGAGGCCAAATGGCATCACATTCCAGCAGTATGTACCCCATGGACAAGTAAAAGCAGTCTTCTCCTGGTCTTCCGATGCAATCTTGATTTAGTTATAGCCAGAAAAACCATCCATTAATGATAAAATCTCATGCCCATCTGTTAGATCAACAATAATGTCAATATTTGGTAGAGGAAAGTCATCTTTTGGACAAGCTTTATTAAGATCTAAAAAATCAATACAAAACCTGATAGACTTGTCTGGTTTTGAGATGGGGACAATATTTGAAATCCACTTAGCATAATCAATAGCATGAATGAATCCAACATCTAAGAGCTTCTTCAATTCTTCTTTAACCATTAGTGCAATGTGCAGGTGCATCTTTTGGAGCTTTTGCTTAACTGGTTTTACACCTAATCTGATAGATAAATGATGCATAATGAGATTAGGGTCTAGCCCAGGCATATCAGCATAGGACCAAGCAAAGTTGATTTGTCTCTCTTTGAAATTTTTTGCAAAAGTTTCTTTCTCTGATTCTGTCAAGGATGCTGCTACTTTGAGGATGCGCGAAGACTCTTCTGTTCCAATATTAAGAGGTACTGTTGGTTCTATAAGAATGGAAGATTGCTCTCGATATAGATAATTGGGAAGAGTGTCAATCCTTCCATCGTCAGGTGCCTTAGAGAGGTTTTCACCATCAGATGTGTCTTTTCTTTTTACTATTTTTGGATCTAATACTGCCACTGAGTGGTTTTCACCATTAGGTCTGTTGATTATTTTTATATTTTTATGACTGAAAGGATTGGCACTCTCTCCAAAGTAGGCCATGTCATTGAGTTCTATTAGAAGTCCTAACTTGTGATCCCCTGGTGGTAAATGATCCCTGATTCCAAGATAGTAAATGATTGCATCATCATTATGGAAAACATCAAGTTCTGGATGATTGGGAGAATCCCAATCGATAAGATCAGGATGTACAAGGGGCATTGGATCATTTGGGCTAGTTTCAAAGGTAGAGATGGTATTGATGGAAAAGTTGTCAAGGTTTATGATAGTATCAACAAGCTCTATTTCCATACTCTCATTCGATTTGTCTATCACAAGATAAAGTTCACTTTCCTCACAATCGACAAAAGTAGTATCACGTGGGACTAATCCTAGTGAGTCAGTCCTTGAACTCTCTTCCTCATGGTAATCATTACTATAGTGATGGATAAAATCAACTCCTATCTCTTCAATACAATCTGATAATGAATCCCATTCATAATCATTTGAGTCAGAATCATCATTATCCCCAAGTCTATCAATGATTCTTTGTGCTATCCTTTGTTTCTCTGGATCCACATACATACCATGCTTTCTAAATTGTAAGGCAAGAGCTTTAGATATCTCATGAAAAGGTGTGATCTTTTCTTTTCCTTTTGATTCTTTTGGTCCTTCTCCTTTGTATCCTAATCCTGTAGTGTCTCTTTGATAGTTTGGATTTTGCAAAATTGGTTTGATAACACCTTCTCTTTGTAACCCTATAGGTCCAGCACCTTGGTATCCCATCTTTTGTAGCAAAGTATAACCTTTACCATAGACATTAGGTGATATATATTCATGTTTGATATCTTCTTCATTCTTCTATGACTTAAGCAAATGATTAGCATTACGCTTAGCTGCCTCTTTGGATATTGTGCCCTCACTTATAAATGTGTCATAAACAAGTGTTGAAGGGGGTTTTGATTGTTGTTTAATGATCAAAGATCTACCATATGATCTAGGAGATAAAGGTAACTCTATGATGCAAAGAGCTTGAACTAAAGTATATTCTCCCATACTTCTTTCTTTTATGCCTGTATTGATTCCATTTTATTTAGAAGTTGATGCTATATTACTAGGATCACTGGGTGTAGTTGTAGAAGATCCAATAAGATTATAAGGTATCAAAGAATCATATGTCTTTACTATGTTACAATACTAGAAAGGATTAGTATCTCCTTTAATAGTGATTTCCTGACCATTATGAGGGAATTTCAAGCACTGATGATAAGTTGATAGCACAACTTGCATGGAATGAATCCATGGTCTTCCCAAGAGAATGTTATAAGCAAGATCCATGTCAAGAACTTGGCAAGGTACATCTTTGATTATAGGACCTACTCTAACAGGAAGAACAACAGATCCCTTGGATGACCTCTCTTCTTCATCATAAGCTTTTATTGTGATTTTCTTCTTTGGATCTACAACATTTTTAGAAAATCCCAATGCAAGGACTAGTTTCAATGTGCATATGTTCAAGCCAACTCCTCAATCTATTAGTACTCGCTTGATTTTTTGACTCTATACAAGGAATTCAATATGTAGAGGAGCATTATGAGGTTTGGTAATAGCTAAATCATCATTTTCAGTGAAGGATAGGTAATGTGGGGTTGTTAAATGTCCCACCATAGCTTGAAATTGATCATGATCTAGATTTGTGGGGACCTGGGTCTCTAAGAGAGGTTTTTCAAGGACATCTTTGTGAGATGGGGATAGGTGCAAAAACTCTAAGATGTATATCTGGGTGTAATACCCCAAAAATGGGCTATAGGTTCATTAACCTCTTATATCTACATATCGAACAAAATCGACATTGAAGTCCTAACCTAAGGCACATCTGAACATCATCGAATCCTAATTTATTATCATAAATTCTGCATCAGAGAATATTCCTAGTAATATTCCTAATTATCTTTAATTTAATGATTATTTGGTGATAAATCCTATTTGTCCTAAAGTTTGATTAGTTGAATATTCTAAATATTTAATTAATTAGATTTAATTCTGCCACTTAATTGTTTAATTGAAGTTAATTCTATTTATTCCTAAATTGTATTATTTAATTTTGACAATAAAACCAAAATCCTATGAATAATTGATTAAATTCTTATTTAATTAATTAAAGCAAGTTGTCAATTTTTAATAATATTGTTTTTGAATAAAAGTTTGAAAAATAATTGATTAACCCATAAATCAATTGTTTTATTTTTCAAAATCAGTTAAGTTGGAAATAAATCACTTTATTGTTAAATTAATTCATAAATAAAACATGCACAATCAGAAAAGCAGACAACTATCAATTATCAATTAAATCTAAACTCTATTTTGAGTTAAACTCTGCTTTTGCATGTTTTTGTGAGTTAATTATCCTTTATTTAAAAATAACTCAAAAATCAACCTGAGTTATTTGAGTGATTTATGACTTTTTTTCATGCACCTCCAAAGCCCTAGATTTCTATAAATTAAGGCTTGAACTCTTCATTTAGGATCGATCCATGAATTGCACACTCACGGTGTCGAATTGGAGACTGAAGAATCGATCTTGAGAATTTGAGTTGTGAGATTTTCATTATTTTTTGCATAGTATCCATATTATTTAGAATATTATTATTAGATCATTTTAGCATATCAATTTTCATATTAGCATAGATTCATATCAAGTTTTCATTATCATAATTGCACAAAAAAACCAAAAAAGATAGATTAATGGCATTCATTCCATATCTAGATTTTGCATTCAAATCCTTCATTTAGGTGTTGTCAAGGTCATTGATCTCAGTATAATCTAAGAATACATACTCGCATCTACTAGAAGGTAGTAAATGGCCTGGTTAGTTTAGTTTTTCATTTATTGCACGATTTCAATTTTAGCTAACCTCTAATGTTTTACTGAAGTGTTGTGTCTACAGATCAAGTACAAAATTCACACACATATTTTTGGCACCCACCATGGGACCCTAAGATGATTTTCCCTTCAAATTTTATCAATTTCTATCATTTCCTTGTCTTTTTCTGTTGCAAGCTACGATTTTTATTCTTTGTTCATACAATTTTTGTATGAGTTTTTTCAGAAACTCATACCAGTAGATACCCACTATTGTATGATAGTTGACTTGATTGAGGACCGCACAAGCAGAAACCAACTATCATCTGAAAGCTCAGTTATCGTGTGATCTGATACCCATTGTTGTACAAGCTTCTAGATTGTCATCTGGGAGGTAATCCACTGTCGTACAAGTTTTAGTGCCAGGGTTCAATTGTCATTTCACTTTTTAGGTAGTTTGTCAGATTTGGTTTTCAGATTTTAACTAACAGCTAACCCTAACAATTGAAATTCTCTATTTTTGATTGATTTTCACTGGTTTTTGATTGGAAAAAGTGCAAGAATTGCTAAAAATAGGTAAGAATCTACTAAGCGCATTGTGAGGAATTCAAGTAACCTTTTCAACTGATAAAATTTTGATTTGGATTAAAAAAGAACTCTTGCGTGTCAAGCTTGTGTGACCTTTATTGCTTTCATATCACATATTTCATTTTGGGCTATAAAAATGAACATAGATTTGCTTTTCAACATCTTTGTTACACATAGTAAATAGGCCCTATGAACACTATTCATGGCTCTTGAGAGAGTGAATTTCCAGTGAAATTCTTCTCAATGAAGGAACCCTTGTAGGTAGGGAGGATACTGAGGGCATCTCATGTTCTACTAGATCTGTGTGTCTTCAACTTTTGATCGATGCATTCTCTCTCCGGGGAGGTTGATAGATCATAAGGGGTTTTGACACCATAGATCTTTGTGAGATAATCTTAGTCTTAGAGAGTCAGATTTATCTATCTGCTTTGTTTGGGTTAAAAGTGAAAAGGCTAGAGGATTATGCTCTACTCCCTTTTTGGGTAGTACCAGAAACTTAGATCCTTGAATTTGGAACCAGTCTTCAGGTGGTATATCTTGTGAGTCACCTTTAGAGAGGGTTAACCATAGTGGACATTCCCTTAATTGGGTCAACCACATTGATAGAACCTCAAGTGGTAATAGCCATTTTCACCGTGGTAGTGACAATCGCTATATAAATGTCCTATTGGAAGAAATCTCCATAGGTGTGGTCTCTTGTTGGGCTGTCAGATCTCCCTAGCAGATCCTGAAGATTAAGTTCTCAGACTATGTCAAAACCCCGATGTGCTTGGATTGGAGTTCACCCTCTTGGATCATAAAAGTTGCAGAGTCAAACCATTACTAAAAACCCTAGTGAGGCCAAATTTTCATTTTCTAGGAATATTTGTGTTATTGCAAAACTTTTTGGACCATACAGAATTAACACTTCTAAGGATTAGCACAAATAAGTCACATGATTGTTCATGTGCAAGGTTGCTTTTGCCCTTGTTCATTGTTTTCAGACATGCTTGAAATCACTTGCTTGCTATTTTGCGTGCTTGCTTATCTATCTGGTTACTAAAAATGAACAAATCTGTTACAATCCTCAAATCTGGACATTGAAATTTGCAAACAATCTAAAACTGAAAACCCCAAAAATTTGCAAAAATTGAAGTGAAATTCCTTTCTGGAGTCAAAAGTCATCTCATCAGGTCATAAAATCGTACGAGTTTTGGTCAAGAGTCATTTCATAACCCCCTAATTATCGTATGGTAACTGCTATATTGTCGTATGAGTGTTTCTGCCAGTCATTTTCAAAAATCAATTTCCCTATTGTCAAATGTTGTACGAGCTTGTCAATTATCATTTCATGCTACACCCACTGTTGTACAAACCTATAGAAAGTTGTTTGAGAAGTTTTGAAAAATTGCTAGAAAGTTGTCAGAATTGCTAGATATCCTGCTTTTCCAGCCTATTTCCAAAGTTTGTCAAGAAAATCACTGTGTCAGGAACAGAGCAACAAACTACTGAGAATCCAATCATTTTCCTATAGTGACCTTTTGAATCTGATCTAGCCTTCTATTTAATCACTTTGAGTCTTTTTTTTAATCTTGTGTCAAAACCTTGTCATAACTATCAATCTTCAATCAATCTTAAAAAATGACTAAGTGTTGTGATATCTTGTCTACTATCTTTTGGGCATCTACCCATACATCCATGTCACAATATCCCTCATCTAAGTCAAATCTATGCTTCAATCAATCAAACCTTGACAAGGTTGTGTCATCTGATGATCTTGATTCAATTCATTCTTTAGTTGTCTTCATCTTATTCTTTTGCTTCACCCAAGGTTAATGGTGGAAACTAGAGCTTCCTCTCACAAGAAATTAGGAGAAACACTTAACACCAAAACTTTGTCTACTCACGTAGGTCCAACTCTTGAGCAACTCTACAATTCTAGTCTTTACGAAGACAACAGTCTTGGCAACTTTTGATTAAAAACTAGTTACATTCCTCCTTCATCAACTCATAGAGGTAATCAACAAACTTCTCATCAATCTATCCCAAGTAGAACTCCCGCCATGTCGCAAGCAGGGAAAAACTTTGGCTCTCAAAGAGCTTAATCTCAACATGGTGCAGATCAGGAACACACACCTGAAGAAATTGCTCAATATCAAAATGATGATAACTTCAAATGAATGATGAAGCATTTCTTGAAAGAAGACATAGAGGCATACTTTTTACAATTAGCTCATCAAGGAGCTAAACTTCCTCCCAAATTTAATGTTGAAGATATCATTACACATGAGGAAGAAACTCCACTCATAGCTATGATGAAACAGATGCATGCCATGCAAGTCAAGCTTAATAACCTTGAGAAAGAAAAGGAACCCAAGGAGTTCTCCATGGAGGCCCTGTGTCCTTTTCCATTCGAAAAAGACTTGTACATGCCACCATTCCCAGAAAGAGTGGAGATGCCTAAGTATGATAAGTATGATGGACACTCAGATCCTGAAGATCATGTTAGAGAATTTTGTACACAATCTATGGAGTTCATGCGTGAACCAACCTATCTGATGCATCTCTTCCCTCGATCTCTAGGGGGAGTAGCCATTCATTGGTTCTCTAGATTTCCTTCTACTATCAAAACTTTTGAGGAGTTGATCAAATTGTTTTATTAGCAATACTCCTACAATATTCAATATCTAGTCACCATGATCGATATCTACAATCTCAAGCAATATCCAAGAGAACCATTCCTAACATTTCTTAAGAGATTGAGGAAGAAATTCTCTCTATATGCTAGGCCTATTCCAGAAACTGAGAATCTGGAAATCTTCATCAATAATCTTGTTCCAAAAATCAACTACCCTTTACAAATGCAAGATCATACATCTTTTGATAAGATGGTAGACAATGTGATCAAAATTGAAAAAGTAGTTGTGAAAAAAGGAGAAATCACACTTCAAAAGGACAAGTACGAATCAAGATCTAGTTCTAAAGACAAGAACAAAAATTGGAACAAGAATAAAGGCATTGTCATAGATGGTGTTGTTGATACTATCCATGCCCCATCAAAGGCACCAGCTTTCAATCTAACTATTGGTACCCAAGCCATAAAAGCTTTAGAACAAAAGGTGTCTGAACCATCTCAAAAGAAGCTAGAATACAAATCTTGGTCTGCTGATAATAAATGAAAGTTCACTCCTCTTGGAGAATCTTTGGAATTAGCTATGAGAACTCTGCTAGCTAATAACATCATCTCTTTGCCTAAGATCTAACAATCTAATTTTGAGCCTAAACCAAAATGGTGGAGAGAGAACGAATTCTATGATTTGCATCGGGGTAAAGGTCACAAAACCAATAACTGCTTACGCTTGAAACATACTATTCAAGATCTGATTGATAAGGGAGATATCACCATTGACAATCATAAGAGAAATAATGATCATACAACATTCAAAGAACCATTTCCAAAACATGGTCAAGAAGTTTCAACTTCTCAGCCTAATATGGGGGCAAAGGTTAATTATACTTACCTTGGAAATAATGCTATTATCAATATGGTCGAACCTTGTCTCTTTGAGCATTGCAACATCATCACAATTGTGTGAAGATAAAGAGATCATACTTTAGCTAATGCAGTGACTCAATCATAGGCTCAAGCACATCTAAATGGACAAATCCCAGATTCATCAAATGTCCCTAAGATGCCCTTCAATCTCTCTTCCACTTCCAAACAGAAAGTTGTTTCTAAATCTTCCAATCCTAAAGATAGGAGGCCAACATCTTATACCATTGTTCAAAAACTCTAACACACTAACACAAAAATCTCCATGTTTGAATTACTTTGGATATCTTCGGCTCATAGAGCTATTCTAGAAAAACCTTTGCTCGGATCCAATGTTCCTAATGACCTTGATTTAGATAGGTTCCAGACTATGGTTGGGCATCTTACGTCTCCACAATGTATATCCTTTTCAGAGGAAGATGACAACTCCTTGAGTCACCCACATAAATAGCCCTTGCACATAGAAGTCTTGATCCAGAACCATAGAGTCAAACATGTGTTGATAGATGGGGGCGCTGGCCTAAACATTTGTTCTTATAGCTTGGTCACACAATTGGGATTTTTAGAATTTTCTATTGATCCTAGAAGGAAAATAACTATAAAAGCCTATGATGAACAAGAAAGATCCTCTAAAGGCACCATTGTCTTACCTATAAGAGTAGGTCCAGTTATTAGAGATACTATATGTCAAGTTCTTGATCTACCTTTGGCTTACAACATTCTTCTAGGGAGACCATGGATACATGAGATGAAGGCTATTCCTTCTACATTTCACCAATGCTTGAAATTTCCTTATGAAGGAGTAGAAGTCACTATTCCTACAGAAATATCCACCACTTGAAATACATTGAAGGAAAGTGTAGATAAACTTGTACCTAATAACAAAGGATCTTCCATTAAGCCAACTAAAGAAGCATCCACATCTAAAATGGAAGACATTGCAAAAGAGTTCAATATCAAAGAAAATGGTATGGTAGAATATACTATAGAGCCAATCTTATCTTTGACATCTCTCCCTATCTCACCTAAGTCTTATGGACAATCTTTAAAATAGTCCAAACCAGATTCTAAAGAACCTCTTGAGGCATATAAAAAGAATTTTGTAGCAAAACAGGTCTCCAACCAGGAGTTTGAGGAGGATGAAGCTATTCTTGTATGGCTATACAAAGATGAACCTAAATCTCAAGCTGTTCCAACTAGTGACTCAACAGTACCAAAAGATCCTTCTAAGTCATATGGCCCAAGAGATAAATTGATAGCTAAGATGGGATATCCAGGTAAAGAAACTCTAGGAGTTAGAGGAAAAGGTCTTGAGGCACCTATCCCACATACTGGTAGAATAAATAAAGACAAAGTTGGCTTAGGATTTAAAAAGAAACCCTTCCACCTCAAAGGTAATTGTTCTCATGTCATAGAGCAGATCGCACTAGGAGAACCTCTTCTTAAGAAGGAAGAAACTAAACCATCAGATCGTGATTCAGATAGCTCTTAACTTATCCCTTATGAGTGTTTTCCTAAAGAAATCAAAGACCTTCTTGATGATAAAGATGATCCAATCAAAATAATTAATGTAGTAGAAACACAAGAACCTACTATCAATCAAGAGATAGTTGCAACACAAGAACCAGCTAATCTCAAAAACAATCAAGAAGAGGAAGGTGGTAGTTATTCTGAGACAGATTCTCATGAGTATGAATTCAAATCAGAATTTGAGGGTAACCCTTTTTGGGGTATTCATCTTGACTTTACTCATGTTCTTAGATTTCCTAGAGGCATAGATGAAGAATCTAATGACTATGAATGGGGAGCCATTCCATAAGAAGATGAGCTTATTATAGAGAAACATGTTGATGTTATTCACCAATATGCACTTGAACCCAACGTAAGTCTAGAGCGAAATGATGAAACTATCGAGTTTGATCCACCTATGGCTGAATTGGACTCCCACAATGACATTGAGCCTATTCACAAATTGAATGTATTAAGTTGTAATATCACCTTTGAACTTGAGTGTTAGGTTAGGACCAATGATGACAGATCCATATTCGTAAACACTATCTCCCAATCTTTCCCCACTTTGACTATCCAATATCTAGACCTTATTGATCAAACCTCCATAAATTTGAGCCATGGTATTTATACCTTCCCAAATGACTATGCTCTTGCTTGCTACCTCAATGCAGTTGAGTCTATAAGTACTTCCATTAGTGAACTGAGCATTAGCATGATGAAGTCAGACATCAAGTATCTTAGTCAAAAAAATAAGAATAAAAAGAAAAAGAAAAAGAGTTCTGAGGGTGAATACCACTTTGTGGCAGTCTCAGAACCTACAAAAGTAAAAATAAAATATGTATTCGAAGGTGAAAACCTCTTTGAGGTGCCTAAAGATGAGATATTTGATGTCCTTCTAAGTCATTTATAGGACAGATCTCTAGTTCTAATTGAGCCCCCTCAATCCGTCAACTTGGGAACAACAGAAGAACCACAGTTGATTCATGTACCACAATCTTTATCAGAAGAAGAGAAGAAAAAATTTACAACATTTCTAACAGAGAAGAAGATCAACTTTGCATGGAAATATTAAGATATACTAGGGTTGGATCCTAATCTTATAATGCATCATTTATCTATAGCTCCAAATGTCAAACTTGTTAAGAAAAAATTGAGAATGATGCATCCTCATGTTGCACTCTTGGTAAAAGATGAATTAGAGAAGCTCCTAAAAGCCAAATTCATCTGAGTTATTGATTATGCAGAATGGATCTCTAATATTGTACCTATTTCTAAACCAGACAATTCAATAAGAGTATGCACAGACTTTAGAGATGTAAACAAAGCATGCCCTAAGGATGATTTTCCACTACCTAACATTGATATGATAGTGGACATGACTGGAGGCTTTGAGATGTATTCTCTAATGGATGGTTTTTTTGGATATAATCAAATAAAAATTGCTCTAGAGGATCAAGAGAAAACTACTTTTACATGTGCATGGGGCACCTTCTATTGGAATGTCATGCGATTTGGGCTTAAGAATGCTAGTGCTACATATCAGAGAGCCATGACATCTATTTTTCATGACATGATGCATAGGACTATGGAAGATTATGTTGATGATACTTTAGCAAAATCTATGATTAGAGCTGAACATCTAAATGACTTGAGAAAGATACTAGACAGAATGGAAAAATTTAGTCTTAGACTAAATCCTAAGAAGTATGCTTTTGGTGTCACTTCTAGAAAATTTTTAGGATACATAGTCTCTAAGAAGGGCATTGAAGTTGATCCAGCTAAAGTAAAGGCTATCATGGAAATGCAACCTCCAAAGAATATTAGTCAAATGAGGACATTGCAGGGAAGAGTTCAATCTATCAGAAGATTCATATCACAGCTAGCGAACATATCACAAGCTTTTACAAAAATATTACATAAAGGTGTGACCTTTGCATGGAATGAAGAATGTGAGAAAAACTTTAACCATATCAAGAAGTATCTATCAAATCCACCTATCTTGATGCCTCCCATTCTTGGGAAGCCATTGATCTTATATGTCTTTGTAACAGATACATCACTGGGGGCATTGCTTGCACAACATGATGAGAACAAAAAGGAAAGAGCTATATACTATATTAGTAGAACATTGGTTGCATATGAGAAGAAATATTCAATGATTGAGAAAGCTTGTCTAGCTATGATCTTTGCATCACAAAAATTGAGACATTACATGTTAGCTCATACCACACATTTGGTAGCTAAAATTGATCCACTCAAGTACTTTCTAAGCAAAGCTGCCCTTATAGATAGATTAGCTAAATGGGTCATGCTCTTAAGTGAATTTGACATTGAATATGTGGAAAGAAAGGCTATCAAAGGATAGGTTATTGCTGATCAATTAGTAGATGCACCTATGATTGATGATACACCAATGCAAATGGAATTTCCAGATTCCTCTATCATGACTCTTTCTTCTAGAGAAAGGTAGTTATTCTTTGATGGCTCCTACACATAGAATGGGTCAGGCATGGACATATTGTTCATAACTCCTCAAGGATACTCAATCCAAAAAGCATTCAGATTAAAGTTCCCTTGCACAAACAATATTATAGAATATGAAGCCCTTTTGAATGGTATGAAACTAGCAATCGAGTGGAGAGTGACAGAGTTACACATTCATGGAGACTCACAACTTGTTATCCATCAAGTCAATGATGTGTACCAAACTAAAGATGAAAAGCTCATTCCTTACAAAAGAATGGTAGATGATCTAAAGAAGTATTTCATATCTATCACATTTGAGCAAATACCTAGATTGGAAAACAAGGCTATCGATGCAATGACAACATTATCTATTTTATTACAGAAGCCTGAACATGAGCTATGCTACGAGTTCCTGGTGGAAGCACTATCTTATCCTACATATGATTCCCCTCAAACCCGCATGATCTACACTATTGTTGGTCATGATTCATCTAGTTACAAAAACCTATTTTCCTATCTCCAAGATGAAATCATTCCCGATACCTTCAACCATCATGAAAAGAGATACCTTATCTATAATGCCTCTTGATATGTCATCATTGATCATGATCTATACAAATGAGGTCTAGATGGTACGCTACTTAGATGTTTAGAATGGGAAGAGTCTCAATCTGCATTAGAGGAAGTCCATGATGGTAATTGTGGGTCACACTCGAATGGTTTAACACTAGCTCAAAAAATTATTAGGGTTGGGTACTATTGCCCTGAAATGGAGAAAGAGTCTATCAAGTTTGCTAAGAACTGTAAAAAATGCCAAGTGCATGGCAATTTAATTCATGCTCTAGGGAGAGATCTAATCCCATTTACTACACAATGGCCTTTTCATCAATGGGAATTTGATCTTATAGGAGCTATACATCCTCATTCTTCCAATGGACATACCCATATAATCACAGCTACAAATTATTTTACAAAATGGGTAGAAGCAGTCCCTTTGACACAAGCCACTGGAAAGAAAATATCTATGTTCATATTGAACTATATCATATGCAAATATGGGATACCTCATTCCATAATCATAGATAATGGTGGACAATTCAAGAACAAAGATCTAGATGATTTATGTGCTAAATTCAAGATTACACAACATTGGTCATCTATCTACTATCCTCAAGGAATGGACAAGCAGAGGCTTCTAACAAGAATTTATTGAAAATCTTGCACCGTACAGTTAATAAAATAGGAAGAGACTGGCATCTCATGATCAATCTAGCTCTCTGGGCCTATAGAACAAGCATCAGAGTAGCTACTGGGGCTACACCTTTTGCTTTAGTTTATGAGTTTGAAGCGGTACTACCTATTGAGGTTGAAATCCCATCACTAAGAATCATAATGCATGGTCTAGTAACTGATGATGACTACAGAGTGTCTAGATTGCAAGAACTTGAACTACTAGATGAGCACAGACAAGTAGCATATGATCATCTCAGAGTATATCATAAGAGAATGTCTAGAGGTTACAACAAGAAAGTCAGACATAGAATTTCAGGTTGGTGATCTAGTCTTGAGAGACAATCCTAAAAATCAATCACATAGAGAATGTAAGGGGAAGTTTGAACCCAACTAGCTGGGTCCCTTTGTAATCACTACTACTTTTGGCTTTGGTGCCTATCGAGTCTCAATGATTGAAGGAGAATAGCTTCGAGAACTAATCAACATTCTCCATCTGAAGAAATTCTATGCCTAAGGCATTCAGTCTATGGTAAAATGTCCTGAAAAAATCTTAAAAATCTAAAAAAGTCTTGAAAAAATAAACGTCTTGGTGAAAACCAAGCAATAGGCACCTTGATGATTCACAAAAAAAATAAAAAAATATCAAAAGTACAAATTTTTTTTGGAAAAATACAAATACAAAAAAATGAGAAAAAGAAAAAAGTGCCTTGGTGAAAACCTGGAAACAGGTGCCTTGGTAGCAAAAATAGAATCTTTGCCAAGATGGTGAAAACCCAGCAAACAGGTGCCACTTGTTTCAAAATGCTCCATCTATCAGTGCAATCTTGGTCAGTCCTAGTTTTCAGTCTTGCTTTACTTTGTACATATCTCTCGGTTTGTTTCTGCATTCCTATTTTCAATAAGTCATTCTGTACACCAATCAACTCAAGCGTCTGTATCCTATCAATGTTAAAATTTGGGGGCAATCAATGTCATATCCTTTGGTCTCCAATGTATCTTAGACGTATCATATCCAGTTAGAGTCCTTTGAGGCTTCATTTGAGTCAGTCAGGTCCGTCTTGTCTCCAGAAAGTATTTTGCATCTACAACAACGCAATCAACATCAAACACAAATTGAAAACAATCTATGCTTTTTACATGCTTTTATCTCCTTGTATGCTTACTGATTCACATTGAGATTTTTGCATATTATGTCCTTTTGAGCTCTTCGATGATGTCCTTTATAGAATTTAGAGAGTGATGATTGGGGGCATAATATTTTCTTTATCTTCTGCTTGTATGTGAAAATATAACAACTTTGGAAATTCTAGATTGAAATGGTGTCTGACTGTAAGAGCCTCTATCTCGAATTGGATGGCCATGCGTACCTTGACCATTGATACCCAAAAAATTCAAGGAATTTTGATCTAACTATTGTCTTTTTTGAGTGAGTTCTTTCTCCTATTGTGAAATGCGATCTTACCTAAAGATGTGAATGATAAAGGGTCACTACGGGTAATTCACATTGGATTTAGAATGATCTCTTGACTGCTTGATGTGTTTGTATGCAAGGCATATTCTGGTCATCACGACGTTTATGTTTTGATGCTTATACAAATTGCTATATCAAAATGGATATGATGTTCAGGTCATCCTGGCATTTATGCCTTGGTGCTTATATCTAATCCGACATTCTGAAAATAAAATCAATATTCATATGTCCATGGTTACCTAACTAGTGGGTGTTGTATTGATTCCTGCACATACAAATCGATATTCATATGTCTATGGTTTCATAACTAGTGGGCATTGTATTGATTTATCTAGTTACCTAAAAATTCAATGATGAGAATGACTGACACATGATTAGTGACTAGGTCCTAGGTCTTAGGTTGCATTTCATTCTGCATGTCTCTTTGCATTTTGCTTGTTTGTATGATCTCACAATGACTCAATGAACTTCAAACACTTAAATGATTCTTCTATCACATCTTCAAATCTAACAAGAGCTGAATCTCACATGAAGGTTCCTCCAATGAAATAGCAAGTAGAATCTTTTTTTGGGATCAAAATCAAAATCTAGGATCATTCATATTATTAACTACTTGCATAATCAACCTTCTATCATCACAGAAATCTATAATTGAACTTAACTAATTATCTTACATCAAACTATTGAAATTTCAACTAGGTCAACTATGGTCAACTCATGGTCAAACCTACTCAAACTTGGTCGTCTGGACCTCCAAACGATGCAAAATGCATTTTTGAATGTATATAACCACTTCTCAAATCAATTAACATACTTCTAAACTATCAACGCTGATGTTTCTTGTCAGATTTCAATTTTTATCCCGAAGGGCATGGTATTACACATCATTCAAAGTCTGTAATCTAAATTTGAAATCATATCATTCCTCAGTAATCAAGACAACAACCACATCTAGTTGTTGATTCATCAAAAGACCTCATCGCTCGGGGAAAATCAATCATCACTCGGGGCATATCAGATTCATCAAGATCCATATCAATCTGGTATTCTCTTAATCTTGTAAATTGTATCAGTTTTTGTAACTATCGGTTCAATTGTGTTATTTCCTTGGTTCTTCGAAAACTGAAGGGTTTAGATGTGATACCAATGTGATTCAATATAAGGACAATCGGGTATGGAATCGGTCACTCACTTCTTCACAATCATAAGGTTCAGAATCAGGTGTTTTGACACTTTTTCACTATCATCAGTTCATTTACTGTTATAGTTAACATTATCTTTGGTCATTTAGGACCTAACATCTTCGAATCTTTCAAATCAATTTCTATTTCATATCAATATCAATTTCATATCGATATGAATCAACATTGTACACAGACTGTCTTTGAACCACTATGCTTCGCACAATAATTCAAAGAGGGGCAAAATGTAATACCCCAAAAATGGGCTATAGGTTCATTAACCTCTTATATCTACATATCGAACGAAATTGACATCGAAGTCCTAACCTAAGGCACATCTGAACATCATCGAATCCTAATTGATTATCATAAATTCTGCATCAAAGAATATTCCTAGTAATATTCCTAATTATCCCAATTATCTTTAATTTAATGATTATTTGGTGATAAATCCTATTTATCCTAAAGTTTGATTAATTGAATATTCTAAATATTTAATTAATTAGATTTAATTCTGCCACTTAATTGTTTAATTGAAGTTAATTCTATTTATTCCTAAATTGTATTATTTAATTTTGACAATAAAACCAAAATCCTATGAATAATTGATTAAATTCTTATTTAATTAATTAAAGCAAGTTGTCAATTTTTAATAATATTGTTTTTGAATAAAAGTTTGAAAAATAATTGATTAACCCATAAATCAACTGTTTTATTTTTCAAAATCAGTTAAGTTAGAAATAAATCACTTTATTGTTAAATTAATTCATAAATAAAACATGCACAATCAGAAAAGCATACAACTATCAATTATCAATTAAATCTAAACTCTATTTTGAGTTAAACTCTGCTTTTGCATATTTTTGTGAGTTAATTATCCTTTATTTAAAAATAACTCAAAAATCAACCTGAGTTATTTGAGTGATTTATGACTTTTTTTCATGCACCTCCAAAGCCCTAGATTTCTATAAATTAAGGCTTCAGCTCTTCATTTAGGATCGATCCACGAATTGCACACTCACACTGTCGAATTGGAGACTAAAGAATCGATCTTGAGAATTCAAGTTGTTGTGAGATTTTCATTATTTTTTGCATAGTATCCATATCATTTAGAATATTATTGTTAGATCATTTTAGTATATCAATTTTCATATTAGCATAGATTCATATCAAGTTTTCATTATCATAATTGCATAGAAAAACCATAAAGATAGATTAATGGCATTCATTCCATATCTAGATTTTGCATTCAAATCCTTCATTTAGGTGTCGTCAAGGTCACTGATCTCGGTATAATCTAAGAATACATACTTGCATCTACTAGAAGGCAGTAAATCACCTGGTTAGTTTAGTTTTTCATTTATTGCATGATTTCAATTTTATCTAACCTCTAATGTTTTACTAAAGTGTTGTGTCTACAGATCAGGTACAAAATTCACACACACGCTGGGCAGGTGTTTTCTTGAGTTGTTCCAAAAAATTGTACTGGTTGGAGATATTTGGTGTAGACTTTGGGACATAAATAGACTTGTTTTGAGGTGCATTTGGTTTAGACGAGACTCCTTGGAGAGTAACTTTGGATTGAGCATGAGTAGTAACATGGACTGGTTGACTCTTTGATTTTTCCTTTATGGTAATGACATTGGCATAGTACTTAGAAGGATGACATTCAGAAATGTTACCAACATATCTATAGGGTGTAGTATTATAATTGGCTTGATTGTCACCCTTAGTGTTGGAAGAACCTCCTTTTTCATGTTCAGGAAGTGGATCTTTGAAAACCAAATATGATTCATTCGAGGTATGTCCATCAACACCAATTTCACCACTTTCAATTAAGTCTTGAACTACACTTTTGAGTCTTAGACAGTCATTGGTTTTATGTCCTTTTCCTTTGTGAAACTCGCAATAATCATTCACATTCCACCAAGAAGGTTTTACTCTCAGTTCAAAGTCTTTTGTTTTAGGAAGCGTAATGAGTTTCTTTGTGAGTAACTTCCGTAATGCTGATTCGAGAGATTCTCCTAAAGGATTAAAATTTCTTTGAGGTGACATAAAAGGCAATCTTGGTTTAGATGAATCTTTGTTTGTGTTTGGATTTGCTTATTGATTGTTGTAGGTAGCTTGAGTAGCATTGGCCTGACTTGTGAGATTTAGAAGGGGTTGTGTTGGTTTGAAATTACGATTATCAACAATCCTATCATTGATAATGTTTTTGTTTTTATTCCAAAATTTCAATTTGTCATTGTTGTAGTTGTTGGGATTAGAATTTGAGGACCCAGCATTGTCTTTGGAATAAAGTTTTATCTCACCTTTTCTGACCATGGATTCCTCAATCTTGATACCATTTTCTATGAGCTTATTGAAGTTTGGTGGACATTGCAATTGTAACCTATAACTCATTTCTGGTGTAAGGTTATGCACAAAGATATCCATCTTTTCTTGTTCGAGAATTATTCATGGATATTTGGCAAACAATTGATGCCATCTTTACAAAAAAGTAAGGAAGGGTTCTCCATTCTTTTGCTGTGCATTGAAAAGATCAAGCATAGTGACTTCATGTTTGATGTTATATGAATAATGAGTCACAAATTTGTCAAGAAGCTCATTGAAAGATTTGATGCCTGGGGGTAGTTTGGAGAACCATTCCATGGCTTGTCCTCCTAAACTTCATGGAAATAGTCACATAAGATAAGTGTCATTATGAGTGACTTCAATACAAGCAACAAAAAACTCATGAATGTGGTCTTGTGGATCCAAATTCCCTTTGCATTTGTCAAATTTTGGTACCTCAAAATGAGGAGGGAATGGAATCATTGCTAAATTCTTATCAAAAGGATAAGGACATATATCATCCAAGGAATACTTCTTAGTTGATGATCTAGTTTGGATGTCACAGATTTGTTGTTGAAGCATCTAGATTTGTTGTAGAATAGGGTCCAAAGATAACGTGTTTCCTTGAGTGTTTTGGGAAACATTGTTTTGGGAAGCATTGTTTTGTTGATCATTTTGAGAAGCATCGGATTGCTACTTGATTTCCTTTGCTCCATGAGTATCTTGAGAACTACTAGGAATTTCTTGATTGGTTATAATAGTTAGTTCTCTAAGATGAGAAATATCAAAATCACTTGGTAGTTTGGCTCTTTGTTGAGCAAGCATGAGGAAATACATCTCTCTATCTAGGTCTAGGAGTCTTTCCATGACATGATAAAATCTAGGATCTTGTGTAGCATCCCTAAGTTCTTGATCTGTGGGTTCCTCTTCAGATGTAAAAAGTGAAGTTTTCTTAGGAATTCCAGACCAAGGATTTTATTCATTGCTTTTGTTTCCTTCCATTTTGTCTAGGGATTTTGAATCAACGGTTTGTTTTAGTTTCTGAGATCGAGTTTGAACCATAAAAATGTGAAATTTGATTTGTGGGATGAAAGATTTTTGATGAAAAGATATGGAAAGTGTTTGATAGAAAAGATGTTGAAAAAGTTTTGAAAGTGATGAGTCAACTTGATAAAATCTAGCTCAATAGGAAGTATAGATTTCACTATGATATGACAAAGAAAAATCAAGAGATAGTAACCTAAGTAAGCTTGATTGAGGATGATAGATCCTAATAGGATAAACTCACAAAGATCAAAATATGATAGATAAGGTAATGTTTCAACACTAAATTTGGAATTTTAGAGGATTAGAAGAAATGATTTGATGACTTTTGGTGAAGGAAGGATGATGAAAATTGATGAAAATGGTCAAACTAAAAATCAGAGGTCTGTGTAGCTCAAATATTTTTCTAGAATCTTACCAAGGACAAAAATGGGTATCTAAAAAAGTGATTGTGAAATTTTCAAAGCTTGTGGAAATGATCACTATTGTATATGCGCATCGACAAATGCATAAGACAATTTGATGAATGTGCAGCCAAATGAAACCAATGCACAACAATTTGGAACCGATGCGTGGGAAAAGTAACAGATGTGCATATTAGTGTAATAGATGCACAATAAAATTGGATGAATGCATAGGATTTTATTTCTGATGGATTAGAACTGCAAGATTTTGAATTTTGTTTTGATTTTCTGATGTTCTAGTTTTTGGAAAATGGAAAATGCATAAACACACACACGCAAAACAAAAATGATTTTAATCTAATTGTTCTAGTATGAATGCACAAACACGCTTACAATCCTAAGGTTGGCAAGGAAAATATCTGCTGAATCCCCACTAGGATAATAAAATCTAGCCACATAAATTCATAGAGGACAACCTAGGATCTTGGAGGCACAGGCTCCTCCTTACAGTGCACTCACTTATCAGGCACACCAAGTTCTGAATTCAATGGGTCATTAGTTCCCAAAGAACTACTATCTCTACTATGAATTGTGAGTAATGTGGGGTGTCTTCATGGGTTTGGGTGACCCCTTGAGCCAACAAATTGAAGGTTTTTGGCCACTAAACAAAAGCATTTAATAAGGACATCCATTCAGGTGGTTGTGATCAAGTCATTTTCCCAATTAAGGGGGCTCTCCCAATTCTTTCAAAGCAAGACTTTCACCTCTACTAAGTAAGACTTTAACACACCATTGGGGTATTGGAGGATATTTTGGTTGCCACAACAAATTCACACCTGTCTAATGTGAGACTAATCACACTAGCATTTTTTATATACCGGTTTGGAAGGGCTTAGCTTTAGCCTATTACCGGTTGGGTCATTTCTTGGGGTGAGTACCTCTTTTCCCACCAAAGACCACCCTCTAAAAATTATAACAATTTCTCTTACACCCAAGATCCACGAATGGCGAGGGGAGAGGATACGTTGTTATAATTTTGGGATTACAAATAGTTATTAAGAAAGACACGACAAACACTTAATCTATGCTAAAGAAGACACACAAAGCAAAAGCATGTTGTATTTTAAGCCCAAACAAGGTTATAGTTTATTTTGCAATACCCCTTAAGAATCCTGCAAATAAACTTGTTAGAAATTTAGCAATGGGGTCTTCAAACTAACATCCTGCAAAAATAGCCTAAAGACTACCATAACGAACATAAACTTGTCAAAATGTTAGCTAAAATCAAATCTAACAAAAAAAACTAAATTTTACCACAGTAACTAACAAATGCGCAGAACAGTGAAATAAATGCGCAACAATTATGGATTTATGTACAGAATGTATGTATGCATAGAGCGATGGTGTAAATGCGTAGAAAGAACTAATGCACAGTAGAAAATGTTAAAAGTGCAAAAACTTAAGAAAAATGCATAGGAAAAATTAAAAAATAGTGTGCAGAAATGCTAGAATGGATGCGCATCAAAAATGGATGAATGCGTAGGAATCATGTACAAATGTGCAGAAACGACTTGTAGAAAAACCTGCACACGAAAAACTAAAATCAAAAAGTTAAAAACGTGGGTTGCCCCACGGTGGGCGCGAAAAAATGTATGCAAAATTAGGTGAATACTATTCTAAATGATAAATTAACTATTTTAAGATTAAGAAATCAAACTAATAAGCAAACTACAATGAAGAATACAATCAAAATGAAGCTAAAATAACATTTTATCTTCACCTACCATGTAGCTTGTCTCCATTTCTCTCCTAGCCTTGATTTCTTGAGGATGTTGAGCTCTTAGATTTCCAAATGAAGCCTTTTCCCAAGATGCCACCAAAGTGTGGAGATTTGATGATGAATGCAAAATAGCTCAAAGCTTGGTTATACAACTAATGGATGGAATGCAAAATGGAATGATGATAATATGGATGCTTGATTTCTCTTGAATTCTTGAATGCTTTAATGCTTGAATGCTTGATTACAAATTACCTATTAGCTCACAAAGGGGAAATAAGGATCCTTTTATAGAGTTTTGGAGGATCTAGGCCTAGGTGGCACAATCCTATGGTGGAGAATGAAATGTAGAAGATCCTAGGGCTAGGATTGACTTGGTTGAAGGAGTTGAGAGAAAGGGGGATGTAGTTGGAATGTGAGAGGAAGAATAGGGATGATGTTCCTCTCACATTGACATGGAGGAGAACAAGGTGGAAGGGAAAGATACATGTCAAGTATCTCACAAAGACCAAAGAGAGAAAGAGGGAGAGACCTTTTCCTCATGAGGACTCTTTGTATAAGTGTCCCATGAGTCACCCTTGACCCTTAGAGGTGGCTTAAGAAGCCCTTTAGGAATAGGGCATGTCTCTTGACTTGGTTTAAGAGAGGACATGTGGTCATGAGACCAAGTCCTATGAGGCCACATAGCCCTTAGGAATAGGACATGTGTGGGTGAGGATAATTATTAATAAATAAATAATAATAATAATTTATTTTAGCCAAAGTGATGTGTCAAGTGACTGGATAGATGAGGTGGACTAGGGGACTTAGTCATATTTAGGTGATTGTGTATTTAATTAAATCACTTTAATAAGACTAATTAGAAGACTTAGGATATAGGAATAGACTATAGTGAATTTACTAAATAAATTGAATAATCTATTTAATAAATAGAGGAAATAATTATTAATTAAATAATAAATATTTAATTAATTAATGAAGCCATTTTAAAGTGTATACAGGTACATAGTTTAGGCATAGTTCCATATTTCACCCATAGACTGATGGATAGACAAAGGTTGTAAATATAATTTTGGGTAATCTATTGAGATGTTTAGTTGGAGACAAATCAAGTAATTGGGATTCTATGTTGGCACAAGCAAAGTTTACATACAATAATTCAATGAATAGGAGTATTTGGAAAAAACCTTTTAATATTGTTAATGACATACAACCGAGAGGTATATCACATTTGAAGAACATTGCTGGTGAAGAAAAGAGAAGTGCTGAAGAAGAAGAATTTGCCGAGTTCATGAAGACATTGCATGAGGAAGTAAAACATAAGTTGGAACATAGTAATTAGAAATAAAAGGATAAAGCAGATACATCAAGAAGACACAAGACTTTTGTAGTTGGGGATGAAGTTATGGTTCATTTGAAGAAAGACCGATTTCCTATTGGAACCTATGGAAAATTGAAAATGTTTCAAAGAAATTTGGTCCCTAGAAGATATTGAGGAATTTTGACAGTGGAAATAATTATGAGATTGAGTTACCTGATGACATGGATATATCACGTATATTCAACACTGTATAGTTGTATGAGTATCATGAATTTGATGAAGAAATGACAGTACCGAATAATTATCCTAAGAAGCAGAAAGAAGAAGTTGATCATATTTTAGAAAAAAAGAGTTGGTAGAAGTACAAGAGGAAAATAGTCCATGGAATATCTGGTAAAGTGGAAGAACATACCAATTGAAGAAAGTTCATGGATTACACAATCTGAGTTAGCTTCATCTTGGGTTGTACCTATTGCATGATTCAGAGAATCATCTCAAAACAACCCCAGGTGTCTAATGTAGGAGCATCTCAGGTTATTAGAAATCCTGTATCACCAAAAATAAGTTAGAGTTGTTAGTTGTGCTCGGTAGCTTCTTTTGGGCTCTTGGTAATGTGTTCTTGTTTCCACCGACGGGGCACGGTTGCTACTCGGTTCCTTCGTTCACTGAGTTGCATCAGTTGGTTCATTGAGTTAATTTCCTATTTCTCGGTAATATTGATCACCTAGTGATTTATTTTGGATTTATGTTCAGGCTGACTTGTGCATTTAGTCTTAGTTGTGGAGTTAATGGTTACATAGATCATTGGGAAGCATGTGGACCTAGATTTGGTCGTTTCATTCTCCAATGATGGATCTGAAGGCTGACTTGTTTTGGTAGCCTCTTTGTATAAATATTGAAGTATTTTGTAGTTGTAGGTATTAGTTTTAGGAGATAGCATATTGGATCTAAAAGTTAAATCCTTGCATGTATGAGGACCATTGTAGTTGAATTGTGATTGTATTTAGCTATAACCAGGAAGTCCTTAAAACCTAAAATGTATGAGGTTATTGATGAGTAACATATGAAGTCTCTACATTCTCTCTCTCCCTTGTTGTGTTATTTCTTTCGTGTGTTGTTTCTGCAAGGAGGTTGGTGATTTGGGTGTTCCTTTGGCCCCTCATTCCAATCTACCTTGCATTAGAAAGTCTTCCTACCAAAGCTTCTCTTAAGATAGGCCTTATAGTTCTCAATTGTTTAATAGCATCAACTTTCTCACTGTAAGATGCTGGAAAAGATCTCAGTATCTTGTCATTGCTTGTCAAGGTACCACCAACACATCTAATCTCACAGACCAGATCATTCATTCTATGGAAATAAAATAAGGTGATTTCTCCTTCACCCATCTTCATGTATTCATATCTTGCTTTTAGTCCTTGCAATTTAGCTTGCTTAACATAAGTATCACCTTCATAAATAGTTTCTAATTTTGTTCATACCTCACGTGCAGTCCTCAATCCATAAATGTGTGAATATTATAAATTAGATAAGACACCAATCAAATCTTCCCTTGATAACATGTTCTCCTTAAATTTATTCTTTTAATCTACAATAGCATTTTTAGGCCATTCAAAATAGTATAAGGCTTTTTAGCAACCTATTATTCATCTCCTATTCCTATGCAAATCAGGTAGGTAGTCATCTGGTCCTTCCAAATCAAGTAGTTTCTTCCATCAAACTTCAGACTCTCTTTTCTCATACTTTCCATGGTAGATCACCTTCAAGCAGTCAAGCTTTTTCAAAAGGACTTAGCTCTGATACCAATTGTTAGGCCCAAAAGGAGGAAATCACAACTAAGAGGGGGAGGGTGTGAATTAGTTGCATGTACCTAATTACTTTAATCCCACTTTATCCACTTAGATATGAAAGATAAACAATAATGCAAGATCCACAACATATAACACAGAACACCAAGATTTGTTCTAGAGGAAACCCGATTAAGGGAAAACCCCGGTGGGAGTTAAACCCACTAGATGAGTATACTCTATTAAACTCATATTGCCCAGTTAAGAGAAAGATAGAGAAAAAATGATGCACTTTCAACCAAAGACTTACAACCCAATCTGTTGGCTCACTACCCAAATCTTACCACTTAGAATATAATCCCAGATCTGGCCCTCAGTTGGGTTCATCGATCTATCTTCAATTACAATAGGGTGCACATACAATCCTTTACAACCGAACTGACAAACAACATCTCCTATGCCAAAATAGTTCATATTAAGTACAAACACCACCTTATGTGTAGAACACACATACACAATCCTCTCTCTCACATACATACTCTCAATTACAAAATGATCTCTCATTTATATCGATTACAAAGAATAGTCTTCCACTAGATCAGCTAAGACCTATTACAATAAAAGATATAAACATTATGCTCAATCACCAATATGATTCAAATAAATTTGGATAAGACTTAGATAATACCCAAATATTCAACCTCGAACACGCTATACCATTGCCAATGCAACACCAAGAATCGCAACACATTCCTCCATCAAGTCGGCTAGAACTCAAATGAAGAAACACCAACATGCTACCAAAAATAAATAAATGATCATCTCAATCAATGTGGACCAACAACATGATCATCACACTATCCAAGAAAACCAACAAGTAACATGAATATGATGCAGGAGTATCTCGGGTCCTTCACAATCCTGTATCACCAAAAATAGATTTGAGTTTGTTTGTGTTTCTCGGTTCTTGTTTTGATCGAGTTGGTTTGGTGTTTCTCAGTTTCCTTTGTTCATCGGTGTTGGTCGGTTATCTCTTTGGCACTCAGTAATTTCCTTGGCACTCAATGATGCTTGTCTGGCACTCAGTTGGCTTTGCTTACCGACAGGTTTCTTTGAGTTCCTGTTGAGGCCGACTTGTGCATTGATTATGGGTTGTGGATTTAATGTTGGTATCCATCATTGGGAAGTGTGTGGTACCAAGTCTGACTATTACTTCCATTGATTGTGGATCTGAAGGCTAAATTAGTTTGGTAGCCTCTTGTATAAGTATAGTTGTTTGGTTAGAGTTTAGGAGTCAGTTTTGATAGGAGTAAGAAAGAAGATTAGAGATTGTTGGCAGATCCTTGCATGTTTGAGGACTTCTGTAATTCATTGTAATATCTAGCTGAAATCGAGAAGGCCTTATAGCTTGGCATGTATGAATCAATTTGAATTAATATATGAATGATCTTGCATTTTCTCTCTCCCACTATGTTGTTGTTTCTTCTGCGTGTTGTTGAGAAAAGTGGTTCAGGTTAGGGTGTGCTATTCCTTGGCCCCTCCCACCCTCTCCTGCGTCAGGTGGTATTAGAGAGAGGTGAGATCTAGATCTAGGTTTGTGAATCTAGATTTTTAGGTTCCTTATTATGAAGCCCTAGTCAAATTATTGTGGGGTAGAAGATTGTGATTTGACCCGCAGTTGCAGAGAGTTTTCAAGATGGTTCATGGGAGGTGAGATGCAGATCTAGGATTGGAAAACATGTTGAGACAAATTGCTGCTAGATTGGAAGTTGTTGAAACAACCTAGAGAAGAGGAAGACATCTTGAAGATATTAGAGATGATGAAATTGAGGTAGAACAAGGTGATGTAGAACTTGCACCTATTGTGGATCAGGGTTAGAAAAGATTCTTGAAGGCTTTGACAAGTTTGAAGTCTACACCACACTTTAATCCTCCTAAGTATGGTGGAAATATGGATTTTGATGAATTAGTGGATTGGATCATAGAGATGGAAAAGTATTTTGAGTATGAAAATGTACCTAAAGATAAGAAAGTGAAAATTGCAAGCACAAAGTTGAAAAGTCATGCATCCTTATAGTGGGAACATCTGTAGCTGGACAGAAAGAGGAAAGACAAAGACAAAATCAAGGTATGGAGTAAAATGGTGAATAAATTGAAAGGAAAGTTCTTACCTTGTGATTATCAGATTAACCTAGTTAGGTGAATGCAAAGTTTGAGGCAAAAAGATAGCTCGGTAAAGGAATATAATGAGGAATTCTATAGATTAGATATCAGATTTGGACATGATGAAGATGATGTGCAAAGAATTTCTAGGTACCTAAATGGTTTGAGAGTTTCCATCCAAGAAGAAATCATTTTGGTCAAATTTGAGAACATTGAAGAGGCTTATCAATTTGCATTGAAAGTTGAGGAGAAATTGAACAAGAGACATGAGCAAAGACAAAGAGGTAGAGGTGGTAGATTCCCTAGAGGAAGAGGTAGATCTTATGGTGAAAATGATAGATCTGAACTAGAAAAGACAAATTTGGATAAAGGCAAGACCAAGTGGAAAGGTGAAAGTTCATCTAGAGTTAGAGGCAGTAACTATTGAGGTGGTTATAGTAGAGGAAGTTTTTGAGGAACTTGTTACAATTGTGGAGAAGAAGGACATAGATATTTTGAGTGTACACATGCAAGTAAGAAGGTTGGTAACAGTAGAAATGCTTTGGTGCAAGAAGAGTCACCAAATGAACCTAAGAAGGAAAATAACTTGATAGTGAGGAGAGCACTATGGAATGAAAGTAAAAAGGAAGATCTAGTAAGGACAAGGTTTTTCAAGACCAGATGTAGAGTTTCTAATAAAGTTTGGAAGGTAATCATTGACAGTGGTAGCTTAGAGAATCTGGCATCTGAAGAAATGGTCACAAAGTTATAATTGGAATGGTTGGAACATTTGAAGCCCTATCAAATTTCATGGATGAAAGACGATCATACACTCCTGGTAAGTGAACAATGTTATGTGAATTTAAAGATTGGAAAGTACTATGATAAGGTGTTATGTGATATCATGCCTATGGATTGTTATCATATTTTTTTGGGTAGACCTTGGAAATATGATAGACATGCTATATATGATGGGAGATTGCATAAGTATACTATTGTGGCTGATGGAAAGAAACAAATCTTGTTATCTTTGATGGAAGAACCTGTTAGTAATGTTTGCACATCTATGAAAGTTTTCTTGATGGAAGGAAGAAAGTTTGTTAAGGATTTAAAGAGAAATGATGTATGTTTTGCTGTGATTCCTAACAAACTGAGTAAGAAAATAGAGGATAATGTTCCTAAGGAGATTGATAAGTTACTCACTGAATATAGTGAAATCATTTTTGATAATGTACCTGATGGTTTGCCACTAGAAAGAAGCATTGATCATTGTATGGATCTAATCCCCAGAGCTAGTTTACTGAATAAGGCACCTCATTGGTTGACACCTACCGAATCATGAATTGAACCGACAGATTCAAGAGTTGCTAGAGAAAGGTTTGATCAGAGAAAGTTTGAGTCCTTGTGCAGTACCTATGGTATTGGCACCTAAGAAGAATGGAGAATGGCTAATGTGTACTGATTCCAGAGCAATCAATAAGATCATAGTGAAGTATAGGTTTCCTATACTGAGAATGGATGATATAATGGATAGTTTGACTGGAACAAAGTATTTTACCAAGATTGATTTGAAAAGTGGGTATCATCAGATCAGAATCAGAGAAGGTGATGAATGGAAGACTTCTTTAAAGACAAAAGAAGGTTTGTATGAGTGGTTGGTTATGCCTTTTGGTTTAACTAATGCACTGAGTACTTTTATGAGGTTGATGAATGAAGTTTTGAAAAAATTCTTGGGTAAGTTTGTGATTCTATATCTTGATGATATTCTGATATTCAGTAAGACCAAAGAATAACATTTGTTGCATGTTAGGCAAGTTTTGCAGAGATTGAAAGAAGAAAAGTTGTTGATAAATTTGAAAAAGTGTTCATTCATGAAAGAGGTGATTGTGTATTTGGAATTTTTGATTTTAGCTGATGGTTTGAAAATGGATCCTAAAAAGGTTGAAGCTATTTTGAATTGGCCTACACTTGTGAATGCTAGTGAGGTAAGATCATTTCATGGTTTGGAAATTTTTTACCCAAATTTGATTAAAAATTTTAGTTCAATTTGTAAAGCTCTGATTGAGACTATGAGAGGAGACAAAAGAGAATTCATGTGGACACATGGAGCTAATAAAATTTTTGAGACTCTGAAGTAGAAGGTTGCTGAATTGCTTGTTTGGCATTGCTTGATTTCAATAAGGTCTTTCAAGTGGAATGTGATGCAAGTGGAAGTGCAATTGGAGCTGTGTTGAGTCAAGAAGGTAAACTTGTTCCTTTCTTTAGTGAAAAGTTGAATGATGCAAAAAGGAAATATTCTGTGTATGATCAAGAATTCTATGCTATTTTTTAAGCACTGATGAAATGGAGACATTATTTGATATCGAAGGAATTTGTGTTGTATACCGATCATAAGGCTTTACAGTATTTGGGTAGTTAGAATAAGTTGAATCAAAGACATATGAAATGGGTTGAGTATTTGCAGAGTTATACATTTGTGATAAAACATAAGTGTGGAGTCACTAATCGAGTTGCTGATGCATTGAGTAGAAGGAGATCTTTGATGACTGAGATGAAAATTGGAATTTAAGACTTTGATGACATGATATATTCTTATGAATTTGATCCTGATTTTTCTGAGCCATGAAGAAAGTGTAGAGCACCTATTCAAGATCAATAGAGTACGAAATGGGATGAATATTTTATGCAAGGAGGTATGTTGTTTAAAGGTATTTAGTTGTGTATACTGAGAGGACCTATGAGAAATAATTTGATAAAAGAGAAACATAGTGGTGGTTTGGCTGGACATTTTGGTGTTGATAAGACATGGAGTTTGCTTAAGGAGAAATACTTTTGGCCTCAGTTGTATAAAGATGTTTAGAAATTTATGAAAAGTTGTGGAGTTTGTCAAGTTGCAAAAGGAGTTAGTTAGAATACTAGATTGTATACACCGATTGTTGTACCTGAGAAACTTTGGATTGACATTAGTATGGATTTTGTTCTTGGCTTACCAAAGATAGTAAGAGGTAATGATTCTATAATTGTTGTTGTGGATAGATTTTCTAAAATGGCACATTTGATACCTTGTAGAAAGATATCAGATGCATTACATGTAGCAGATCTTTTCTTTAAGGAAATTGTAAGATTGCATGGATTACCGAGGAGTATTATCTTTGACCGAGATAGTAAATTTGTTGGATACTTTTGGAAGACTCTTTGGAGAAAGTTGGGTACTGAGTTGAAATATAGTTCTACATTTCACCCACAAACTGATGGATAGACAAAAGTTGTGAATAGAAGCTTGGGAAATCTTTTGAGATGTTTAGTTGGAGACACACTAGGTAATTGGGATTCAGTGTTGGAATAAGCAGAGTTTGCATACAATAATTTAGTGAATAGGAGTACTGGAAAAACACCATTTGAGATTGTGAATGGCATACAACTGAGAGGTATATCTAATTTGAGAGATATTGATGATGAAAGAAAGAGAAGTGTTGAAGGAGAAAAATTTGTTGAGTACATGAAGACATTGCATGAAGATGTGAAGCTGAAACTGGAAAAGAGTAATCAGAAATACAAAGACAGAGCTGATAGATCAGTAAGACATAAGACTTTTGATGTTGGTGATGAAGTGATGGTTCATTTGAGAAAAGACAGATTTCCTATTGGAACATATGGGAAGCTGAAGATGAAGAAGTTTGGACCTTGCAAGATTTTGAGAAAATTTGACAGTGGAAATGCATATGAAGTTGAGTTACCTGATGACATGGATATATCACCTATTTTCAACATTTCTGATTTGTATGAGTTTCATGAACCTGAAGAAGACATGGCAGTACCGATGGAATATCCTAAGAAGTAGAATGAAGAAGTTGAGCATATTTTGGGGCAAAGAATTGGAAGAAGTACAAGAGGTAAACAATATATGGAATATATGGTAAAGTGAAAGAACAGACTGATTGAAGATAGTTCATGGATATCATAGTCTGAGTTGGATGCATCTTGGATCATACCTGCTAAATGATTCAGAGAATCATTTCAAAATAACCCCAGGTGTCTAATGCAGGAGCATCTTAGGTCCTTGGCAATCCTGTATCACCAAAAATAGATTTGAGCTTGTTTGAGTTGCTCGGTTCCTATTTTGACTGAGTTGGTTCGATGTTGCTTAGTTTCCTTTGTTCGCCAGTGTTGGTCGGTTATCTCTTTGATGCTCGATAATTTCCCTGGTGCTTGGTGATGCTTGTCTGGCGCTCGGTTGACTTTTCTTACCAACGGGTTTCTTTGAGTTCCTGTTGAGGCCAACTTGTGCATTGATTATAGGTCATAGATTTAATGTTGGTTTCCATCATTGGGAAGCATGTGGTCCCAGGTCTGACCATTACTTTCATTGATTGTGGATCTGAAGGCCGACTTAGTTTGGTAGCCTCTTGTATAAGTATAGTTGTTTGGTTAGAGTTTAGGAGTCATTTTTGATAGGAGTAAGAAGATAGAAGATTAGATATTGTTGGCAGATCCTCACATGTTTGAGGACTTCTATAATTCATTGTAATATCTGGCCGGAACTGGGAAGGCCAGATATTACAATAGTGGGTTACACTTTTTTAGACATGTTGATTTTTGATGAAATAATAGTTTTTTAATAAAATATGATTATTTAAGCCTTGAGAGGTTCCATTTGAAAGAATTAATTACAAATGATTAGCTCAAAGCCTCTTAGATTAAAAAAACATTGATATAACATCTATACTCATCATTCATACATACAATGGAGTCTCTTTTGCACCTATTAAAATGCTGATAAAAATCACTTAGATTTTATCTTTTGGCAGATCAAATGAATCCATTTTAAAAACCTATGTATTTAGTAAAGTACTATTGTGAAAACTCTTTCCAATGATTATAATGTTAATATATATTAATTTTATTATGACTTCATATTTTTAGTTTTACGAAACATAGATATTTCATTGTATGTCTACCTCTATGTTTGATGCTTATGGAAAAATAGTAAATAAGAGAAAAAAAAATCTAAAAAATATTTATGCCCTAGGTATTGAAGTTCTCTTTCTGTCAAAAAAATAAAAAATTAAATTGGACAAATACACAAATTATAAGCTATGCAGTCAAGGTATGTCAAAATTATGATTTAGTCAACTTCAAACATTAATAAAATATGAAATAATCATGATAATGTCATCAAACCAATTGCATGACTTTCATATGGATGTTAAAAACAAAATTCAAAAGAATCCCATTGATATCTATTTTAGAAAAAAAGTTATGCTCTATGAAAACAATGTAACTCTTTGAAAATGACGTTTTCAGCAACATACTAGTTTTTGTGGGAGAAAGAAAAAACCAATCAAATAAATTAAAATATAAAAATAAAAAATATATTTAGAATCTAGATAGAAAATCCTAAAAGACTCTAATTTACTTCATCTTCTGATTCCAAATGGTTTAACGAGAATATGCATTTGAATCTAAAAGTTTTTTTCAAAATGTAGAGTTCGGTGTTCGTTCAGGCAAAAAAGTGTAACCCACTATTGTGGGTTTACCCCCCGACATGTATGAATTAATTTGAATTAATATATGAATGATCCTGCATTTTCTCTCTCCCACTATGTTGTTGTTTCTTCCACATGTTGTTGAGCAGAGTGGTTCAGGTTAGGGTGTGCCATTCCTTGGCCCCTCCTGCCCTCTCCTGCGTTAGAATACTATCCAAAACCTTCACATCATCTCCAATATCAAATCCAAACTCGTCTTTATCTCTGATCAATAGGAACACTAAAATACCAAACTTTGACATAACAAAAGATAGCTTTTTGTACTTTGAATCATGAGCAACATTAGTTGTGAACTCAATGATAGGGCACAATGCAATCACTAGCTTCACAACTTCTAAAACATCAAATCCTAGTCATACCGAAGCCAAAACAATAGCTATAAGTAGTTAAGTTGCATACAAAAACAACAAAATAATATATCAAAATTTGATGTGCTATTCCAAAACTTAAGATACACAAAGTTAGCTATAACAATTATAAAACTCTTCCCCTAACTAAAAAACTTTAGATTTGATTTTTTATAATAATCCATAGTTAGGCAGAAGAAACATATTAATAAAAGAGTGGAATAATGGTTGAAGAAGCTGTCAAATCCAAGTGACTAAGATCTCATGAGCTCACATTTGAATTGCGTGATCCACTCAATTTTCACATTTTAATCTTGTGAGGAAAGAAAAAATAAATTGAAAAGATGCTTGGTTGGACTTTGCTGGCAATAGCACATGAAGTCTCATGCCTAACAACCATCATAAAAATTCTCACTCTGAAATAAATCTTCAAATAATTCCTTAATCTTAGTCAACACCCCCCAAAAAAATAAAAATTTTCTAAAAAAATTGGCGTGGACAATTCAAAGGTAATGACATCACCAAAGAGTTTATTTGGTATTTTCTCTATTCACATGATAGAAAAACATAAATCTTTGTCACAAGCAAAGCAAAAATCTCTTTCAATTGTTTTCTTCCCTCTGAAAATCCCAACAAATGTCAATTCTAAACAAAGACTACTAATCTACCATTTAATACTATGGTATAAAGAAATCTCTTGAAAAACGTTCTATTTTGACTGGTCATAATCTACTTTTTTTGGTCTTTATGTAGAAATATTTTATCACCTAGCTTTAAATTAATGAAAAAACTTTACAAAAAATATTCCCATTATTTAGGCCACCCATCTTCCAATAGGGAGTTTCTTAATATAATTAATTAACTAGTACTTGCATTGTTAATAGGAAAATTAAAGAAGTGTGATGGATCGGTTTTGCACTGCCTTCTAAATTTTAAAATTAATAGAATTGTGATGGAGCTTATTGGCTAATTAATTGTAAATATTCTTTTTTCTCATCTTTAAGGAGTCATACAAGTAGAGTTGAAAAATCAAAATGTAGAATATATATGTTTTTAATATTGGCATATCTGTATTTAAGAAAATATCTTAACAAAAGCTAGACTAATTGAATTAAAAAATACTTCACATTCATAAATATGAACAAATAACTACTAAAAACAACTAAGAATAGTATATAAATTCTTGAAAATTTCCCTTAGTAAAAATAGCTGTAAAATTTGAAGTTTCATTATTTAAAATAAAATCTTGGATATTTTACTTTATAGATATTGAAAGAGTATTCTTTCCATTAGAAATAAATTTATTAGCGTACATTGTTAAAAATTTTAAATATTTAATTTTTAAAAAAATTATCAAATTATAAGCTGGAAAATAGAAGTTAAATTTTTTAACATATGCACTTTCTACCTATGAGTATTTATATTCATTTTCATTTAGTTGGAGACACACCAGGTAATTGGGATTCAATGTTGGCACAAGTAGAGTTTGCATACAATAATTCAGTGAATAGGAGTACTGGAAAAACACCATTTGAGATTGTGAATGGCATATAGCTAAGAGGTATATCTAATTTGAGGGATATTGATGATGAAAGAAAGAGAAGTGTTGAAGGAGAAAAATTGGTTGAGTACATGAAGACATTGCATGAAGATGTGAAGCTGAGACTGGAAAAGAGTAATCAGAAATACAAAGACAGAGCTGATAGATCAAGAAGACATAAGACTTTTGATGTTGGTGATGAAGTGATGGTTCATTTGAGAAAAGGCAGATTTCCTATTGGAACATATGAAAAGCTGAGGATGAAGAAGTTTGGACCTTGCAAGATTTTGAGAAAATTTGACAATGGAAATGCATATGAAGTTGAGTTACCTGATGACATGGATATATCACCTATTTTCAACATTGCTGATTTGTATGAGTTTCATGAACCTGAAGAAGACATGGCAGTACCGATGGAATATCCTAAGAAGCAGAATGAAGAAGTTGAGCAGATTTTGGGGCAAAGAATTGGAAGAAGTACAAGAGGTAAACAATATATGGAATATCTGGTAAAGTGGAAGAATAGACCGATTGAAGATAGTTCATGGATTTCATAGTCTAAGTTGGATGCATCTCGGATCATACTTGCTAAATGATTCAGAGAATCATTTCAAAATAACCCCAGGTGTTTGATGCAGGAGCATCTCGGGTCCTTGGCAATCCTGTATCACCAAAAATAGATTTGAGTTTGTTTGAGTTGCTCTGTTCCTATTTTGACTAAGTTGGTTTGATGTTGCTCGATTTCCTTTATTCGCCGGTGTTGGTAGGTTATCTCTTTGGCACTCAGTAATTTCCCTGGTGCTTGGTGATGCTTGTCTGGTGCTCGGTTGGCTTTGCTTACCGATGGGTTTCTTTGAGTTCGTATTGAGGCCAACTTGTGCATTGATTATGGGTCACAGATTTAATGTTGGTATCCATAATTGGGAAGCATGTGGTCCTAGGTTTGACTGTTACTTTTGTTGATTGTGGATCTAAAGGCTGACTCAGTTTGGTAGCCTCTTGTATAAGTATAGTTGGTTGGTTAGAGTTTAGGAGTCAGTGTTGATAGGAGTAAGAAGATAGAAGATTAGATATTGTTGGTAGATCCTCGCATGTTTGAGGGCTTCTATAATTCATTGTAATATCTGGCCAGAATCAGGAAGGCCTTACAGCCTGACATGTATGAATTAATTTGAATTAATATATGAATGATCATGCATTTTCTCTCTCCCATTGTGTTGTTTCTGCTATGTGTTGTTGAGCAAAGTGGTTCAGGTTAGGGTGTGCCATTCCTTGGCCCCTGCTGCCCTCTCCTGTGTCAGAATACTATCCAAAACCTTCACATCATCTTCAATATCAAATCCAAACTCATCTTTATCTCTAATCAACAGGAACACTAAAATACCAAACTCTGACATAACAAAAGATAGCTTTTTGTACTTTGAATCGTGAGAAACATTAGTTGTGAACTCAATGATAAGGCACAATGCAATCACCAGCTTCTTCTAAAACATCAAATCCTAGTCATACCGAACCAAATACTCATCCATTGTTCACAGGAACACTGTGACACCAACAACTAGCAAATCGATCATTCCTCATTCAAACTGTCATACCAACCTTTGTGAACCTCTGCAGATGATCTAAATATACCTATGAATAATACCTCACGATCTCAACTCAAGATCTTCAACATAACACTTGATCAACTGAAATCCTTTATACCAAACGCATTGAACACATTGTCTAAAATAATAACTAGTATGTTGACATCAATGGCAAAACATTAATGTTAGTACACCCAAAATCCAAAACTCTGACATGCTCAACAATCTTCCAACATTGTCATCTATATATTAATTACAATTAACACCACTTATTCTTATCAACAATACATATCAACACACATACTTCACTAACGCTCTCAACTAAAATAAATTCATTTATAAACATTTTTAAAGCACATTTATCTTGATTAATGTTAGTACATAATTCTTCTCTCCCTCTTTGAAACTATACATTATTTATCATCTATATAATCAAATAGAATTAATCCCAACTTTAAATTTATATGATAAGTGACACACCTCATCCTAACACAAACCTAATTCACTTTTCCCATGCTTATTCATATCAACAATACATCTCAACTCACATACTTTACTAACAATCTTAACTAATTCAATTCATGTAACAACATTTTTTAAGCATACTTCTTGTTTAATACATTATTGTCCAAACCATTTAACCATTTGGTGATTAGAGGAATAACACTAGTTACGACCTATGTTCCAATTACTATACATTAGATTTCGCTACTTAAAGCCCACTAAAAATGATCTAGCGGGTGAATAATTGTCCATGTTTTCAGAAAAATGTTAGTAAGTAAATCATTTGTGCAACTTTATTCGTACCAGTAACACACAATTATTGGAACATTTGTGCAAATTTTTTGGTTGTCATAGCAAATGGGTAAAGGGCAATAGGAAAATATTTTGGACAACACTTTGAAATGACCACTTTTTGACCCTTGTATGGATGGCGAATCCTACAACGTTTGTCTTTACCATGTAAAGAAGCCAAAACAATAGCTATAAGTAGTTAAGTTGCATACAAAGACAACAAAATAATATATCAAAATTTGATATGCTATTCCAAAACTTAAGATACACAAAGTTAGCTATAACGATTATAAAACTCTTCCCCTAACTAAAAACTTTAGATTTGATTTTTTATAATAATCCATAGTTAGGGAGAAGAAACATATTAATAAAAGAGTGGAATAATGGTTGAAGAAGCTGTCAAATCCAAGTGACTAAGATCTCATGAGCTCACCCAAAGTAAACATTTGAATTGCGTGATCCACTCAATTTTCACATTTTAATCTTGTGAAGAAAGAAAAAATAAATTGAAAAGATGCTTGGTTGGACTTTGCTGGCAATAGTAAATGAAGTCTCATGCCTAACAACCATTATAAAAATTCTTACTTGTGAAAGAAATCATCAAATCATTCCTTAATCTCAGTCAACACCACAAAAAAACAAAAAAAAAAAGAGTTTTCTAACAAAATTGGCGTGGACAATTCAAAGATAATGACATCACCATAGAGTTTATTTATTTGGTATTTTCTCTATTCACATGATAGAAAAACATAAATCTTTGTCACAAGCAAAGCGAACATCTCTTTCAATTGTTTTCTTCCCTCTGAAAATCCCAACAAATGTCAATTCTAAACAAAGACTACTAATCTACCATTTAATACTATGGTATAAAGAAATCTCTTAAAAAACGTTCTATTTTGACTGGTCATAATCTACTTTTTTTTGGTCATAATATTTTATCACCTAGCTTTAAATTAATGAAAAAACTTTACAAAAAATATTCCCATTATTTAGGCCACCCATCTTCCAAAAGGGAGTTTCTTAATATAATTAATTAACTAGTACTTGCATTGTTGATAGGAAAATTAAAGAAGTGTGATGGATCGGTTTTGCACTGCCTTCTAAATTTTAAAATTAATAGAATTGTGATGGAGCTTATTGGCTAATTAATTGTAAATATCCTTTTTTTCTCATCTTTAAGGAGTCATACAAGTAGAGTTGAAAAATCAAAATGTAGAATATATATGTTTTTAATATTGGCATATCTATATTTAAGAAAATATCTTAACAAAAGCTAGACTAATTGAATTAAAAAATATTTCACATTCATAAATATGAACAAATAACTACTAAAAACAACTAAGAATAGTATATAAATTCTTGAAAATTTCCCTTAGTAAAAATAGTTGTAAAATTTGAAGTTTCATTATTTAAAATAAAATCTTGGATATTTTACTTTATAGATATTGAAAGAGTATTCTTTTCATTAGAAATAAATTTATCAGTGTACATTGTTAAAAATTTTAAATATTTAATTTTTAAAAAAATTATCAAATTATAAGCTGGAAAATAGAAGTTAAATTTTTTAACATATGCACTTTCTACCTATGAGTATTTATATTCATTTTCATTTAAATTTATGTTCAAATTTCTTATTCAATTAAGACATTGCAAGTATTGTTAATAGAATAATCATAGCTTAAGAAAATCCAAAATTTAGTTGAAGAATTCAATCATCAACAATCTTCAACTACAACATTTTAATTTCATAAAGAAAACCTTTTAATTTAGAAGGGAGAAACATATCATTAAAATAGAATTAATAACAAATTTTCTCCTAAAAGTAACCCACTTAAATGCATTTACAAAATAGTCCCAACTCTTCTACAATTTTTTAACTAAATTAAATTTACAAGAAATTGTGAAGTAATTTCAAAATTTGATTAGTTTAAAATGTTTATATACTTTTATCAACTATGAATATCTACAACTATTAGCACGTAGTGAAAAACATTACTTCTAAATTCAACAAAGTTAAACCTATTGCTTATTCCAATTTGTCATTCCTATTTCTAGACTACCATATATCCACAGATATTCATTTGTCCTTAACAATAAAAAATTAAAATAGTTCATTGCATGGATATAAATTTTAACTATAATGTAGACCCAAAAGGAGGAGTGGATAATATTGCAATTTACCAGTGGAGCTTCATCAATTATACAAATGATAGATGAGGCGTATCAGTTTATCTTGGCTATCCTAATTTTTAATTGATAACATTTATTTGTGAGGTGCCTATTTTATCATTCAACTCACTACTATCAATTATGAGAAATATGAAAATTTCATCTTCAAATAAGATCAACTGTTTGAATGCCACTTGTTTCATTTGCATTGTAACTGTTATAGAATTGTAGATGGACTATGCTTCAATTTCTGCATGACTGTTAGTGAGGATGACAAAATTAGTTAAATGGTTTATTTATTGACAAAGGTTTTTCAATATACTATGTGACTGTAGACACCTTTCAGTGTAATTAAACAACAAAATAACAGTGTTGGCTCTTACATTTAGGCAAACACAAAATCCATTTACAACAATGTCAAAAAGACAAACATATTATTAACAATTCCAAAGTCAATTTTTACTTAAACAAAACGTGAAATATTTTGCAATGGAAACAAAATAGATAACAAGATAGATAAGACACACACAAAGAATATAACACAAATTTTATCTAGAGTGGAAACCCTTTGGAAAATAAAACCACTTGAATTGTCTCACTGTCTTATGTGAAATATCCTTTTACAATGCCTCACTGGCTGTACATATGTCTCACTTACAATGCTATCTCACTGATAGACTTTTCAACGTCTCACTAGCCTTTTCTCTCTTTGCAATCTTTGATTTTTATATAGAGTTAGGATATTTGAGTGAAATGGTAATCATAATCCAATACAACACATTCTTGGGTACATGTGACACTATGTACCAAACAATGTATCATGGGTAAAAGTACAAACCTATGTCACACTTTTACAAAGGAAAAGGTCAACAACACACAAACTGTTCAACTTTAATGATATAAATGTGGCATTTTTGTTTAGAAATTGAAGATAATGCAAACTGATGAAATGTTTAAAATTGAATAAAGTTTACTCCTATAATTTTTTAAATTTCTTTTGAACAAGAATTGACACAGTTTTTTAATTTTTAAAGTCCATTTTTCAGTTGCTAAAAAATGCTAAAAATATGGGGTCTAGTTCCCGCCAAAAAAGTATATACAAATAATCTTTTTTTCCTCTAATTTTAAAATATGTTATAGATGACATGTATAGCTAGTTCAAAAAAGAAGAAAGATTAGTTTTTTATGCATATTTTCTCTGATATAACTATTCAAAGTTGAACTTATCCGAAATCGACAGTTTTCATCTCCCGTCAAATTTCTCCAATCAAATCTACACCATTCAAAAAACAAATTACATATTCTTGAAGATGACTCTCTCCTCTAGTGTTAAATATAAATTTTAAATTTTTATGATATGATTTACTATTTTTTTTCTTTATTTGAAGCAACATCTTCTCTAATGTTAAAATACCTACTTGCAATATTTTGAAATTATAATCTATTAGATCTAATCAATACTATAAAATTTATATGACAATAATCTTGACTCTAAGCTCTACAAAAGGATATTTTTATATTTATTTTTAAAATATCATTAAAAAGAGTAGGAGTTATTGAAATATCACTTTCCTCAAATAATTTTATTTCTTTTGTAATTGGACCCAAATTAGTATAAAACATGCATTTAATAAATATTTTCAATTGGAAAAGTTGAAGAACTTATATAATGCATCTAGCTAGACCATATGTTTGAAAAAATAGTTTTTAGTTAGAATTACTCTAATTCAGCTGTCCTGATAAGTTAGCCTAAAACGTGACACAACTTTGTGCTTTTACCCTCATATTAAATTAAGATAACCACATTATCAACCAGATATTTATGATTTTGAAACTAATGTGCACAATAAATAATGAATATTTCATTAAAAACCAATCAATCTTTCTCTGTACATAGATAATATCCTCATTAACAAATTGAAATACATCTACCATGAAAAAATAATTTGCAAGTTATTCAAACTGTGTTTGCACATGTGACTGATTAAATATCAAAATTTGATTTCCATTAAGTTAATGTTTGTTCATCAAGAAATTTGAAATGTGTTGGTTTGTCGGATATCTCTATTTACCAAATTTTACTCATGATAAACACAAAGTAACTCAAATGATAAAATAAACCCTCATAGATATGACACTAGAGTAAATACAACATTAACAATAAGGTATATCGACGTGATTCAACATTAATCGAAAGCCCCTTGACTAGAGTTGAGGTGGTATTTATCAAGGAAAGAACAAAAGGATAATGCATAGACTGAATCAGGTTAGACATAAATCTTAACCTTTGGACAATGAAAGAATTCATGCAACATATGTTCAACCTAGGATTTAGTAAAGAACTCTTATCATAGTGATAACAAAAGAATAACATCAAATAAAATTGTTCTTTAAAAAATAAAAATAAAACCCTAACTAGGGTTTAAAGAAGTTAAATCAAATGCACAAACACTACTGAAAAACTTACCCTCAATTAAAAAGAACACATAATCTCCATGTTAACAAAACTCTTAGTCAAATATACAACATGAAATGACTCATACCCAACCCGTATACAACTAAGTATTCAAGAAACTAAAATTAGGGTTAAGTATTGACAAAGACTTCATAGTATACAACGTTAAGACACAATCATTAACATGGATAACTTAACATGGAAAAACTTAACACATAGAATAAATAAACACTCAAGAACTTGAAAAACCAAATAGTAATTAACAGTAACAACATGGAAAGGGAACACCTGGAAAAGATCAATCTTTAAATTCCTTCAAGATCCTATATACTCTTCTCATAGATGTCCTTCACACCCTTTCAAAGATCTTTTTCAAAAAACAACATAGAAATTTCCATAGTATTCCATGCCTTTGCCACCATCAAAATCTCATTCATAACTATCATTGTGATTCAAGCTCGTGTCCTAGTTTGGGCATAGCCCTAGCTCTTCGAGCTTTTGGGACTTTACAAAATGAATAATACAAATTTCCTTTACAATTACATGCTAATAAGAATGGCATGTCATTTCATGCCTTAATTACATTTGATAAACCATTGATATAACCTTAGCACCATGGTGCTAAGTGTTGTGTCTTACAACACTTTCAACTTTATAACTTCCTAAGAAAGGTTGACCTAAAGGCTTTCTTTTATCATTGTAAACATATCATTCCCTTTCTAATGACTTTAAGTCATTCAAATCAATTAAGACCAATTCCATTTTTCAATTCAACTTAAGCACTTTCATTGACTTAAGATGCAACTTCAAGAGCATAGTGAGAAACCTGTAAACACATTTTGCATTTCATATCTAACTATCAAGACATTAAAAATGAATGTATCTATTCATGTATCACAACATGTATTCATGTATCAAATTGAACCAAACTCTCTAACTGTATCAATTTCACCAAAAACATGTATTGAGTTCCCTGTCAAAAATGTCATATTACAAAAATGATTACATTATGTCACTAATCAAACCAAGTAAGTACCATGATGCCAAGACATGTATCATGCAATCAAGTGAACTGAATCTTCCCACTGAACTAATCAAACTTAAACTAAATGTCATCAAATGTAAATGACATCACAAGTTAATGAAGTTAATTCAAACCAAATGATCAATGCCAAGTTAAAAATAATATTTATGATCAATGCTCAATGCCAAGACAAATGGTATCAAATTGAATCACTAATAAGCATATTTGACAAGTTAGTGTTTGGGCATCAAGGACAATACAAAGAGAGGAGCAACAAACTCCTTTTTCCTTGGTGTCAAAACACTAACTGTGTATGTAAAATAACTTCATGAGACATTATATCAATCACAATATCAATGCAAATACTAAAGATCTATTATGATTAACATTCAAATTTTAAAAGATTGAGATCATCCCATAGATATCTAACTAGAAGGACTAAAATAATTCTCTCAGCTTATTAACAATCCTAAAGTGTCAGCTCCTAGAATAAGAGTATGCTAATTTTATAAAATGATGAACTAAGATGCAATTTGTATACCAATTAAGCTAAATTTCCCTATTCTAAATGCTCAAATCTACTCAAATCATGACTGAATTTTTCCATTATGATGATACTAAATGCAATTACAAATTTTCCCCAAAAGATAATGGATGCAAGCTGACTATAACTATGATGCTTAAAAATTGGGATCCTTTACTCTAATTGTGCATCCTATTTATAGGATTTCCCAAGGGAAGGGGATTGAGTTTGATTGGAGTTGAGTTAACCATGATCAAGATTATGGTTGAGTTGTGTTTGTTGAGGTGTCTCAAATGAAGTGACAAGATTGATTCATTTAAAATGAAGGGTCAAGATAATAAAGCCTATTAGGAATCCATGTGCACACAATACTCCTCTCCTATTGGATGAATTTATTTTTGTCTTGTTGTGGTTGGGGAGGAATTTATGGATTTAGTAATTCAAAGAATTAATCAAATTAGCCGTGTATGCAAATTGAAGAGGTTGGATTGAATGAATTAAATGAACTATATAATTAATTGATTTATTAAATTACATGGTTATTTAATTTTCTAACTTAATTAATCTAATAATGGCTTTTATTTAATTAATAATTATCTTTGACTTGGTTTGACCATTTCTAGGTGTATACAATTGCCCCTCTATGAATTGACCTACAAAGTGCATTGGTTCAAAGAATGTATGATGTTCAATTTTTTATGTCTAATACAGATTTGATTGACTTGATGACGTAATGTTAATATGATGATGATAAAACCTCAATGCAAATCCTTGATTTCAATTTTGATTAATTTTGATGCCCCACTGATATTTTGTGCTCTGATAGTCGTATGCCCCCCCAGAAAATAGATCAAAGTGATTTTGTTCAATTTTGACGATTTTCTGATTTTTTGTGATTTTTGGATTGTTTGTGTAAATTTAATTTTTGATTTATTTCTTGATAAATAATTGATGAGAAAATATGCCCCAGTCAAAAAATTTGATTAAAAAGGCTCAATTTTTAAATAAAGTGGAAAAAACACCCCATTAAAAAGTCAAAATAGGCATATAAGTGCTAAAAAATCACTTTTTTCCTCCCATTTTTACACTTCTACTTTTTATTTTTCACTTTGAGTTCTTTTTTTACTTTCTTGTCAAAACCATGGTGGTCCCAATTCAAGAGAACTGATTTGACCGAGGGAGGAGATTCAACAATTGCCTATGTATGGACCCTAGGTATGTGTTGAAAACCCACTTTTTCTTTTATATTGTTAGAAATAGGGAATATTGAGAGGGGGGGGGGGGGGGGGTGAATCAGTATTCTATAAAATTTATCTTTTTCCCAATTATGGATATAACAGATTATCTTTATACATGCATAACATAAAAAGCTAAACAACATGGATAACAATAAAGAACTCATAACACATTATTTGTTCTCAAGGAAACCCTGGCCAAGGGAAAACCCCGGTGGGGATGGTACCCACAAAGATCCACTAATAAAAAGTATCTTGTTAAGGATGTTGACCATATTAGGAGTCTATTACAAACATATAGTTTATCAGTCCTGATTAAGGGACTATATGCCTTGTTAGAAGCCTCAACCCTGTTAGGAGTTGGTAGTACAAAATGTGATTACCAACTGAGCCCACTGCCCAAACAAGTAATGTAGTATATACACTAATTACAAAATAGGTTAAGGTACATAACCTTATACTGCTTGCATCAATATCTCTTCGATGATCTTTCACTATCGCTATTACATATGCTTCATATACTTCGTATCACACTTCTACAAGTACTTGCTGCTTGTTACAATTACAACTACACTTTACAATTAAAATTACATTTACATATATACCAATAGCTTTATCCAAGAGTAAACATCTAGGATGTCATCTCTTTATATTGTTAAGACATTATTTTGATAAACAAAATAATCCCTTAACTCTTTACTAGTTCTGCCTTCATATTCTATCCTGTCGGCTTCACACTCTCTTCGGTAAAATGGTCATAACTTCTTCCGTACATGCTGTATTGATTTGTGCTCTGAGATGGGTCATCATTAGTCACCATAGAGTCTATGTTCAAGTGAAAAAGCACTAAACTAACTCCAGTCAATGTCACAAACAAAAACTGTGTCCGGGTACACTGGTAAAAATACTGTCTCATACTTAGACAAATTTGCAATGCGCTCTGCCATACTTTCTCTTTGACTTGTGCGATCTTCATGTGGATCATATGTTTCCATAATGACAACATCTATACAATCAACTCAGCCAAATTGCCAACAATCTCCCACTTTGTCATTGGTGGCAACATATGAGAAAATTGGCTAAGTGTTCTAAAAAATTGTTAAAATTGTGGCCATAGTATAACATATACATACTATCCTTATAACTCCTTAAAAGAAATATTATCTCTAATACAATACTCCCCCTAAGAGTATCAATCCTTATCATATACTATCAATTTTCTGCTAAATATCTCTCCCCTTTTGACAATAATGACAAAATTGTATCACAAAAAGTTATACCTCAATTTATTTATTGCAAAGCCGGTAGGCTTGCAACACAATTTGAAAAATCTGTCTTCATGGTTTCTATCTCCTTTTCCCATGATTTCTTAATGGAATTTGCCACATTAAGTAGTGCACTGAGTCCATAAGATGCTATTTGACATGCTTGGAGGTTTTCAAAGTTAAATTTCTAAAAAGATGACTTAGCTGTAAGAAAATCTTCCAACTTCTCTTCAATAACACTTAACTTCATAGAAGCATGCTCTCTCAAAAGAGTATATCTTCTTAATTTCCTGTCTTTCTCATCTTGTACAATTCTGATTTCATCATACAGTTGCCTAACTTTCTTCTCAACATCACTGGCCTTCACATTAGGATTTGATAAAAGGTTTGTTTCATTTAGAATGTCTACTTCCTTCAATTTTATCTTCTGATCTTCCTCATCTGTCAAAGTCTCTGATTTTGTACACTGTATGTACAAAGATTTTCCTATTTCCAGATGTTTCCTCAAATCTTTGATACAGATATCAAGAGTATTGATATCATTGCTGATGTACTGATTGATGTTCAACAACATTCTATTGACAATTTGGCTGAGTTGATTGCATAGATGTTGTCATTATGGCAACATATGATCCACATGAAGATCGCACAAGTCAGAGAGAAAGTATGACAGAGCGCATTGCATATTTGTCTAAGTATGAGACTGTATTTTTACCAGTATACTCGGACACAGTTTTTGTTTGTGACATTGACTGGAGTGAGTTCAGTGCTTGCGCACTTGAACATAGACTCTATGGTAACTAATGATGACCCATCTCAGAGAGCAAGTTAGTACAACATGTACGAAAAAACTTATGATAGTTTTACCAAAGATAGTGTGAAGCCGACAAGACAGTATTTAAAGGCAGAACTGGTAAAGAGTTAAGGGATTATTTTGTTTATCAAAATAATGTCTTAACAATATAAAGGGATGACATCTTAGATGTTTAATCTTGGTTAAAGCTATTGGTATATATGTAAATGTATTTGTAATTGTAAGTAGAAGTAAGAAATTATAATAAGCAGCAAGCATTTGTAATAGTATGATGCGAAGTATATGAAGCATATGTAATAGTAATAGTGAAAGATCAGTGAAGAGATTTTGATGCAAGTAGAATAAGGTTATTTACCTTGACCTATTTTGTAATTAGTGTATGTTGTACATTACCTGTTTGGGTAGTGGGCTCAGATGGTGATCACTTTTTGTACTACCAACTCCTAACAGGGTTGAGGCTTCTAACAAGGCCTATAGTCCCTTAATCAGGATTGATACACTATATATTTGTAATAGACTCCTAACAGGGTCAACATCCTTAATAGGATACTTTTGATTAGTGGATCTTTGTGGGTACCATCCCCACCGGGGTTTTCCCTTGGCCAGGGTTTCCTCGAGAACAAATCATGTGTTATGAGTTCTTTAGTTTTATTGCTATGCATGTTGTTTAGCTTCTTATGTTATGCATGTATAAAGATAATTTGTTATATCCATAATTGGGAAAAAGATAAAGTTTTTAGAATACTGATTCACCCCCCCCCTCTCAGTATTACCTATTTCTAACAATTGGTATCAGAGCTTAGTTACTCAGAAAATAATCATTCAAGGAAAGCCTAGCAGCTTGAGTAAGATCTCTATGGATATGGATCAACTACAAAAGAATCTTGAAGAAGCTCTTGAACAGATTGATATGCTTACTGATGAAAGAGACACTCTAAAAGGAAAATATGATGATGCAAAGAACCTCATTGAGAAATTGAAAAACAAATTAGAAGATATGAGATCTGAAAGAAATCCAAAGTTCTTATTGAAGATTATGATGACAATTTCGAAAAAAAAAATGAGATCCTTAAGCATGAATTGAAGATAGAAAATTTGAAGCTTAGTTTGAAAGATGGAAATGGCAAGATTGAAGCAAATCTGAAATCTTAGAATGAAAGTCTAAAAATTGAAAATGAAGGACTGGAATCTAAACTTGGAAATGTAACATCTAAACTTGAGAAATACAACAAGATTGTGAAAGGTGAACTGAATCAATCCAAGGAACAACTTGAAAGCCTATATTCAACTAGTGAGAGGATTGATACACAAGCATCTTTTCAGAAACCATTCTATGATAAGACTGGTCTTGGATTTAACACTCTTAATGCAAATAATGAAAGCAAGGAACCAGATATGAAAGTTTTTGAAAGCTTAGATGAGAAGAAGCCTGATGAGATCAACAAATCTGAAGATACACCTAAAGAAGAAGAATCACCGAAGCAAGAAGAATCATCCAAAGGTATGCAAAGAGAATTCAAAGGTACATATTTTTCTTGTAATACTATTGGTCATATGAAGAGAGATTGCACACGTAAGAAATTTAAACCTCTTAATGGCTATTGTTATAATTGTCATGGATTTGGACATAGAGCTATTGAATGTAGGAAACCTAAATTTTTTGAGAATAATAGTAATAGTAGAATGTTTAGGAATACTAACAATGTAGATAAGAAACCTACTGAAGATATGAACAGAAGAAATGGAGTAATATGTTATAGATGCAACAAGATTGGACACATTGCTAGAAATTGCAGATCATAGATTAATCCACCTGGACTAAGATATGGAAGCAATGGAATTTTTTGTCAGATATGCAACAAGATTGGACATACAACAAGGTTTTGTAGAATGAAAAATGGAGTTTTTCATCATAACCCTAACCCTAGAAATCATGAAAGAAGAAATGAAGATGCAGGTAACAGTCAGAAAGGTTGGTGTAGCAATACAGATGAAGTGAAGTTTGTTAAAAGCACAGATCAAGGAGACATATTCAACATTGAAAACAATTAGAAAGGTGAAGTATCAAGTGGTAAGAATGAATCCTTACCTGACCTATCTCAAAGCACTTAATTTATGAAAATTATAGTAGATTAGGAACTTAGATTAGTGTAGAAGTAGATTTATGATGAATTAAGTCTTGTGAAGTTAATGGAAGGTAGTTCATGATATTATAATGCTATGGTTGAGAGGACAAAGAAAAATATTATGTGTTGTGAGATCACAAGAAGTTTTAAGTTTTGTAGGATAGCAGAAACAACTTTTTGGAAAGAAGCGACAAAAGAATTGAATGCGATGTTAGAACTAAATGAGATTGAAGTATTAAAAGATTATGATTGATGTTATTTGATCACCAAAGCAAACACAAGTGTTAAAGAGATCAAGAACAGTGATTGGAAGTGTTTTGTAATGATTTGGTGAAGGATTTGAGCGCCGAATCTACGCAAGCCCTAAAATCATGAATTTGAGGTATTTTACTTGACAGATTTGTGAATCGGTAAAAGGAATTTGAAGTAATCATGGATGTATCTTTAATTCACAATATTAGAGATAAAAATAGACCTAGAATGAAGAGGGAACCAATTGAACATCTGGAAGAAGACCCTAAGTTAGCTTTATCATCCGTACCAAATGGAGTTTTGCATTTAGAAAATGTAAGAAGTTATCTGGGATGCAAGTTAGAAACCATCAATGATAGTGATTTTACAAGTGAGTATGAGAAGATTTACAACCAGGACATGTCATTGAAACAAGGTTATGAACATTTGAAAGACAATGATATTGTTAAGTATGCATTGCAGTATGAGTTTGATGATGAAGAATGCACGAAGATAATCCTTAGTAGAATTCATAATGGGAAGTTTTGGCTAGAAGATAGAGTGATATGTTAGAAAGTAAAGTCCACCAAGGTAACTAAGTGGGGGGGGGGGGGTGAATCAGTTATCAGATAATTATAACTTTTACCAATTTCAACAACATTTAACCATGTAAGAAATATAATTACCAACCATAGAAAGATATTCATACACAATGACACAATAACACAAGATATGTTGACTAGGGAACCTCTTGATCAAAGAGTAAACCCCAGTGGGAATGATGCCCACAAAAGATGCACTAATATGAATATTCCTTGTGAAAGGATGGACTTTGTTAGAATTCTTATGAAATACATTCAATACATATAAATCCTTGTTAGAAGATTTTGAATCCCTGTTAAAATATTCTAACCTTGTTAGGAGTTATGGAAGACAGAAGGACTCATTGCCCAAACAAGTTCAGGGTAAGATCACTGAACACACTGTCCAAATGACCTTAAGATTATTTAGTAGAATAATATAAAATATTTTACCTCCTCACTATGCCAAACCGCACTCACTGCTACACCAGATCTCACTTTCAGATCTGTGTACTTCGCAAGTCTTCCTTCACAATTTTGCTTTCACAACTTCATAGGCCCTCTTCTTCACTTCATGCATACATTCACATTCAATCATACCATGCTCATGTTAGGAATGAATGCTGGATGTTGGTAGTCATTCTATAGTAGTTGTTGTTGCATTCATGACTATGATTGTCATTGATGTCAACACAGTGATCTTCTGGAGACTAGCAGAGAAGCAGACAATGTTTTGATTAGCGCACATGGGATATTGCAGATGAAGCTATGTGATGTTGAGGTTATATTATTTGATATGTTATTTGTCTATGGTTAAGAGCGTAGACAAAAATTCATTTATTCATAGAAGTTATGAGCATTTCGGTGGAAGTAGTATTTAGGCAGTGTTCCTGAGTAGCAGTTTGTGGAAATCGGATGATATCTCCTAATTGGGATGGAATCTGGTTTTGCATAGTTAAAGGGAAGGTTGAGACACATTGATAGTGACCTAGTTCATAATGAAAACTTTGAGGTTACATGAGTGAAGATTTATTACATCTGGAAGTCAACAATTTTGTGTAATTTTGATGTAGCATGTGGAAACTTTTATTTTGTATTTGTGTGCCAACTCATTTGTAATTATTTGAGTGCGGTATAAAGGAAGGAATGTTTTACTTTATTCAATATGGAAGGAATAGTGGTAGTAATGTGAAAGAAGTGTGAGCATGGTATGGTTGAATGCAAATGTAAGCATGAAGTGAAGAAAAGAGCTAATGAAGTTGTGAAAGTGAAATTGTGAAGGAAGATATGCGAAGTACAAAGATCTAGAATTGAGATATGGTGTAGCAGTAAGTGCAGTTTGGCATAGTAAGGAGGTAACATATTTCATATTATTCTACTGAATAATATTAAGGTCATTTGGACAGTGTGTTCAATGATCTTACCCTAAAGCTGTTTGGGCAGTGGGTCCTTCTGTCTTCCATAACTCCTAACAGGGTTAGAATATTTTAACAGGGATTCAAAATCTCCTAACAGGGATTCATATGTACTGAATGTATTTCATACAACTCCTAATAGAGTCCATCCTTTCACAAGGAATATTTATATTAGTGCATCTTTTGTGGGCATCATTCCCACCGGGGTTTACTCTTTGATCAAGAGGTTCCCTAGTCAACATATCTTGTGTTATTGTGTCATTGTGTATGAATATCTTTCTATGGTTGGTAATTACATTGCTCACATGGTTAAATGTTGTTGAAGTTGATAAAGGTTATAATTATCTGATAACTGATTCACCCCCCCTCTCAGTTATCTTGGTGGACTTTACTTTCTAACAATTGGAATCAGAGCAATAGGTCCTTGAAAGAAAAGTTTAACAGCTTAAGGAGATCCATGGCAAATTTTAGGAAAGAAAGCCCTAAGTTTGATGGACTAAATTTTGACAGCAAGAAAGAGAAGATGAAGACACATTTACTATGTTTAGGACCAGGTTATTGGTTGATTACAAAGAATGAGAAGAATATCATTGGAGAAGATAATCTTGAGACAGGATCTAAAGATGAGCTAGATATATTCATGTGTAACATACTTGCAAGATAAGCACTTTTGACAGCTTTCGGAGAATGAATACAGTCAGGTAAAATGTTTAACAAAAGCCCATGAAATTTGGAAAGCTTTACACTCTACTTTTGAAGGCGATGAACATGCAAAGAGAGCTAGATTACATAATTGGATATGTGCATTTGAAGATATAAGAATGATGGAAGATGAATCTGTTAGAAGCTATATTGGTGGAATGTCAAAAATTGTTGCAGGAACAAAAGTTTATGGAGGAACAAAGACAAAGAATGAAGTGATATGGAAAATTCTGAGGACATTGACTCTTGTATTTAAGCAGACAACACAGATGATTGAACAAGTTATACCTTGTACTACAAAATTTACAAGAGAGACTCTTCTTGGAAGATTGGAAGCAGCAGAAATGAACCTGAGGGTATTAGAAGACTTACCTAGAATGGAGACAACATTCAGTGCTCTTAATATTCATCCTACTTTATCAAGAAGTACCAATGTGAGTGGAGATTATGCTAGTAGCAGTAGATCTAGAAATGAAGAAGATAAGAAGATTGAAGAAGGTATTGCCTTGCTTGTGAAAAGAGAACCAGACGGTAAGAAAATTTTTAAATGTTGGACTTGTCAAGAATATGGTCATTTTGCATCTAAATGTTCTAAGAGAGTTAAGAAGTACATAAATAATTTCAAGCCTAGAAGATATAAGGAATGTTATTATGCTAATGATGAAGATCTTGAAGCTAGTATAGAAAGAACTTTGAGTGAAAGTGATACTGATATTAATGATGAAATAGGATTTGTAGCAATTAAAGAAGAGAATTTTGAATATGATGTTCAGGAATAAAAAGCATTAGTTTCCCAAGTTGAAAAGAAAGCTGATTGGATTATAGATAGTGGTTGTTCACATCATATGACTGGTGACATGAAGAAGTTCATAAAGTTTAGCAACTATGATGGAGGAATTGTTAGAGTTGGTAACAATGCACCTTGTTTGATTAAAGGTATAGGATCTATTACTCTTGATGGAAAGACTAATACTGATGATATTTAATTTTTTGATGGATTGAAACATAATTTTTTGAGTGTTGGATAGTTAGTGGATAAGGGATATCAAGTTTGGTTTACTGAGAAAACTTGTGTGATAAAGGATAAAGATGGAAATCTAATTAGAACTAGATCTAGAACCAGAGGTAATGTATTTCAGTTGAATCCTACTGAGATGACATGCTTGATTACTAAAATTGATGACAGTTGGTTGTGGCATAGAAGGTTTTGTCATATAAACTTTGATAACATTGTGAAAGTAAGTACTACACTTGCAGTAAGGGATTTGCCTAAAATTATGAAGCCTACTAACATGATTTTCAAAGAATATGTGATGGCTAAGCAAAAAAGAAGTTCATTTCCTAGTAAGAAGTTCACATCGGCAGAGAAGTTGGAGATTGTTCATACAGAGTTGAGCGGTCCTACTAGGACTAGAGGATTCTATGGAGAAAGGTATTTTATGATTCTTGTTGATGATTTTACAAGAATGATGTAGATTGCATTTTTAAAAGAAAAATCTGAAGCATTTGATAAGTTTAAGATCATTAAGAATAAAGTTGAGAATGAATCTGTAATGAATATTAAATGTTTGAGATTTGATAGAGGTGGTGAATTTACTTCTAGAGAGTTTAACACTTTTTGTGAAGTGAATGGTATTAAGAGACAATTTTCAGCCCCTAGAACACCTGAACAAAATGGTAATGCAGAAAGAAGAAACAGGTCAGTGACTAAAGCAACAAGAGCTATGTTATTTGAGATTTGGTGAAGACATTTTGGAGAGAAGTAGTGAATAAAATACTATATACAATGAACATAGTAAAAATCAGAGTAGACACAAACAAGACACCTTATGAATTATGGTTTGGACATGCACCCTCAGTTAAGTATTTTAGAATTTTTGGAAGCAAATGTTATATAAAGAGAGATGATGATATTGGAAAGTTTGATCCAAGAAGTGATTAAGGTATTTTTCTTGGATATTCTTTGAAGAGAAAAGCATATATATGTTACAATAAGAGAACTAAAACTATTGTTGAAAGCGCAAATGTTAAAGTTGATGAGAAGTTTAAAATTCAGGAAAAAATGCTTGACTATGAATCTGATGAAGAAGCTCATCCTCAACCTAACATTGAAAATACTGAATTATTCTATGAGACTGACAATGAATTATTGAATGAGAGTCCTGCAGAAGAAACTAGAGAGGAATCTAGAAAAGAATCTACAATTGAAGCAAGATTTGTAACTATGACACCGAACATGTATATATCAAGACATCATCTTGTTGAACAAGTTATTGGAAGTTTGGACAAAGGACTTCTAACTTAGAATAAAGTACATTTATGTTTGATTTCTCAAATTGAACCTAAATCTACTAGTGAATCTTGTGAAGATGAACATTGGATTAATGCTATGAAAGAAGAACTAGATCAAATTGAAAAGAAAAAGACATGGGAATTGGTCCTAGACCTAAAGACAAGAATGTGATTGGAACTAAATGGGTATTTAGAAACAAGATGAATGAACAAGGAGAAGTAGTAAGAAACAAAGCAAGATTAGTTTGTAAAGGATACTCACAGCAACAAGGAATTGACTATGAAGAAAAATTTGCACCTATGGAAAGAATTGAAGCAGTAAGAATGTTCTTGGACTATGCATCTTTTAAGAAATTCAAAGTGTATTAGATGGATGTGAAGTCAACATTTCTGAATGGAGAATTGGAAGAAGAAGTCTACATTGAGCAGCCTGAAGGTTTTCCTTTGACTCAAGGAGACATGGTATGTAAACTGAAAAAAGCATTATATGGACTAAAGTCGACACCTAGAACTTGGTATGCTAGACTAGATAAGTATTTGTTGAAATTGGGATTTACTAAAGGAACAAATGATAGCAATCTATATACAAAAGAAATTGAAAATGGTTTGTTGATTATAGTTATTTTTGTTGATGACATTATCTTTGGAGGAGAAGATGAAGCTAGTGACAAATTTGTTGATGAAATGAAGACTGAATTTGAAATGAGTATGATTGGTGAGATGAAATGCTTTTTGGGATTATAGATAACACATAACAGTGATGGTATCTTTGTATGTCAGACAAAGTACTTGAATGATTTGCTGAAAAGATTTTGAATGGAGAACTGTAAACTAGTTGTAACACCTATGGTTACAGGACATAAACTATCTAGCAAAGATGAAACACCGATAGTTGAGAAGAAGAAATATAGATCCATGATTGGAGGATTGTAGTACTTAACACATACTAGACCAGATATACAACATTAAGTTGGAATGGTAGCAAGATTTCAAGCTAAACCTAGAGAGTCACATTATGCAGTAGTAAAGAGTATACTGAGATATTTAAGAGGTACAATGGACTATGGATTGTGGTATGAAAAATTTGATGATTTTACCCTATGTGCATATACAGATGTTGATTGGGGAGGTAGTGTTGATGACAAGAAAATCACCAGTGGTGGAGCCCTTTTTCTTGGAGGAAGATTAGTTTCTTGGCTAAGCAAGAAGAATAATTATATTTCACAGAGCACAATAGAAGCAAAAAATTGTAACCAGATAATTTGGATGAAGAAGATGTTGAAGGATATTGGAATTAGGTTTGTTGAGCCTATTGTCATACATTGTGACAACACTAGTATAGTTAGTATGTCTAAGAATCCTATTTTACATTCTAAGACTAAGCATATAGAGATCAAGTATCATGTTGTAAGAGAGAAAGTTTCTGAAAAAGAAGTCACACTGGAGTACATAAGCACAAAGGAACAGATAGCAGACATATTTACTAAGCCTTTTCCTAAGGATACATTTGAGTATCTGAGAGGTATGCTTGGGGTTATGCCCCAGCCTACTTTTGAGTAATGATGCAGTTGGTTGCATCCATCTAGTGGTATATGAGCCCTATCTTTCTTCTGGATTGGATGTTGGTACTTCATCTATGGGGGAGTATGTGAGCTGAGTCATGAGGACTCTTGTGAATGTATTTTATGAATAGTGTCTATTGACATTCAGTTGTTGTTGACATAGTGATAAAATTTATGTCATTGATGTCAATGGGGGAGAAGTGTACATGAAAATACACTTGTACCATCTGTTGGAGAGAACTGAATAGGATAACGAAGCAAGATTTGAAATGTTTGTCAGAGCAGTAGTATTGGATTTTTGGAACATTGGATGTTTTTCATCTATGTTGCCATCAATGCCAATGGGGGAGATTGTTAGGAATGAATGCTAGATGTTGGCAGTCATTCTATAGTAGTTGTTGTTGCATTCATGACTATGATTGTCATTGATGTCAACACAGTGATCTTTTGGAGACTAGCAGAGAAGCAGACAGTGTTTTGATTAGCGCATGTGGGATATTGTAGATGAAGCTATGTGATGTTGAGGTTATATTCTTTGATATTTTATTTGTCTATGGTTAAGAGTGTAGATAGAAATTCATTTATTCATAGAAGTTATGAGCATTTTGGTGGAAGCAGTATTCAGGCAGTGTTCCTGAGTAGCGGTTTGTGGAAATTGGATGATATCTCCTAATCGGGATGGAATCTAGTTTTGTGTAGTTAAAGGGAAGGTTGAGACACATTGATAGTGATGTGGTTCATAGTGCAAACTTTGAGGTCACACAAGTGAAGAGTTATTACATCTGGAAGCTGACAATTTTGTGTAATTTTTATGTAGCATGTGGAAACTTTTATTTTGTATTTGTGTGCCGACTCATTTGTAATTATTTGAGTGTGGTATAAAGGAAGGAATGTTTTTCTTTATTGGATATGGAAGGAATAGTGGTATTAATGTGAAAGAAGTGTGAGCATGGTATGGTTGAATGTGAATGTAAGCATGAAGTGAAGAAAAGAGCTAATGAAGTTGTGAAATTGTGAAGGAAGACCTATGAAGTAAAGAGATCTGGAATTGAGATCTGGTGTAGTAGTAAGTGCAGTTTGGCACAGTAAGGAGGTAACATATTTCATATTATTCTACTAAATAATATTAAGGTCATTTGGATAGTGTGTTCAGTGATCTTACCTTGAAGTTGTTTGGGCAGTCGGTCCTTCTATCTTTCATAACTCCTAACAGGGTTAGAATCTTTTAATAGGGATTCAAAATATCCTAACAGGGATTCATATGTACTAAATGTATTTCATAAGACTCCTAACAGAGTCCATCCTTTCACAAGGAATATTTATATTAGTGCATCTTTTGTGGGCATCATTCCCATTGGGGTTTACTCTTTGATCAAGAGGTTCCCTAGTCAACATATCTTGTTTTATTGTGTCATTGTGTATGAATATCTTTCTATGGTTGGTAATCACATTGCTCACATGGTTAAATGCTATTGAAGTTGATAAAGGTTATAATTATCTGATAACTGATTCACCCCCCCCCTCTTAGTTATCTTGGTGGAATTTACTTTCTAATAGCTCACATTCCTTTTTTTTTATCAACAAGGAAAAACATTCCTTCCTTTATACCATACTCAAATAATTAAAAATGAGTCGGCACACAATTACAAAATAAAAGTTTCCACACGCTATATCAAAATTACAAAAAACTGTCAGCTTCCAGATACAATAAATCTTCACTCGTGTGACCTCAAAGTTTGTGATGTGAACCACAATACTAAAAATGTGTCTCAAACTTCCCTTTAACTGCGTAAAACTAGATTCCATCCTGATTAGGAGATATCATCTGATTTCCAAAAACCGCTACTCAGGAACACTGCCTGAATACTGCTTCCACCAAAATTCTCATAACTTTCATGAATAAAATAATTACTATCTACGCTCTTAACCATAGACATATAACATATCAAAGAGTATAAAATCAACATCACATATCTCCAACTGCAATATCCCACGTGCGCTAATCAAAACACTGTCTGCTTCTCTGCAAGTCTCCAAAAGCTCACTATGTTGACATCAATGACAATCATAGTCATGATTGCAACAACAACTACTATAGAATGACTGCCAAGCATTGAAAATTCATTCCTAAAAATCTCCCCAATTGGCATTGATGGCAACATAGATGAAAAACATCTAATGTTCCAAAAATCCAATACTGCAACACTGCTGCTCTGATAAACATTTTCAAATCTTCTTCATCAAATAAAATCTTGCTTCATTTTCCTATTCTATTCTCTCCAATAGATGGTACAAGTGGTTTTTCATGTACACTTCTCCCCCATTGACATTAATGAAAAAAATTTCATCACTATGTCAACAACAACTCAATGTCAAAAGACACTATTCAGAAAATACATTCACAAGAGTCCTCATGACTCAACTCAGATACACATACTCCCCCATAGAGGAAGTACCAACATCCAATCCAAAAGAAAGATAGGGCTCATATACCACTAGATGGATGCAACCAATTGCATCATTACTCAAAAGTAGGCTGGGGCATAACCCCAAGCATACCTCTCAGATACTCAAATGTATCCTTAGGCAAAGGCTTAGTAAATATGTCTGCTATCTATTCCTTTGTGCTTATGTACTCTAGTCTGACTTCTTTCTTAGAAACTTTCTCTCTTACAACATGATATTTGATCTCTATATGCTTTGTCTTAGAATGTAATACAGGATTCTTAGACATACTAACTATGCTGGTGTTGTCACAATGTATGACAATAGGCTCAAAAAAATTAATTCCAATATCCTTTCATATTCACTTCATCCAAATTATCTAGTTACAATTGATTGCTACTGCTACATACTCTACTTCTACTGTGCTCTGTGAAATACAATTCTGCTTCTTGCTTAGCCAAGAAACTAATCTTCCTCCAAGAAAAAAGGCTCCACCACTAGTGCTTTTCTTGTCATCAACACTACCTCCCCAATCAGCATCTGTATATGCACATAGGGTAAAATCATCATATTTTTCATACCACAATCCATAGTCCATTGTGCCTCTTAAATATCTCAGTATCCTTTTTACTGCTGCATAATGTGACTCTCTAGGTTCAGCTTGAAATCTTGCTACCATTCCAACTGAATGTTGTATATCTGGTCTAGTGTGTGTTAAGTACTACAATCCTCCAATCATGGATCTGTATTTCTTCTACTCAACTATCGATGCTTCATCTTTGCTAGATAGTTTGTGTCCTGTAACCATAGGTGTTCCACCTAGTTTACAGTTCTCCACTCCAAATCTTCTAAGTAAATCATTCAAGTACTTTGTCTGACATACAAAGATACCATCATTATTCTATGTTATCTGTAATTCCAAAAAGTATTTCATCTCACCAATCATACTCATTTCAAATTCAGTCTTCATTTCACCAGCAAATTTGTCACTAGCTTCATCTTCTCCTCCAAAGATAATGTCATCAACAAAAATAACTATAACCAACAAACCATTTTCAATTTCTTTTGTGTATAGATTTCTATCAGTAGTTCCTTTAGTAAATCCCAATTTCAACAAATACTTATCTAGTCTAGCATACCGAGTTCTAGGTGCTTGCTTTAGTCCATATAATGCTTTCTTCAGTTTACATACCATATCTCCTTCTTGAGTCAAAGGAAAAACTTCAGGCTGCTTAATGTAGACTTCTTCTTCCAATTCACCATTTAGAAATGTGGACTTCACATCCATCTAATACACTTTAAATTTCTTAAAAGATGCATAAGCTAAAAACATTCTTACTGCTTCAAGTCTTGCTACTAGTGCAAAAGTTTCTTCATAGTCAATTCCTTCTTGTTGCGAGTATTCCTTACATACCAATCTTGCTTTGTTTCTTACCACTTCTCCTTATTCATTCATCTTGTTTCTGAATACCCATTTAGTTCCAATTACATTCTTGTCTTTAGGTCTAGGGACCAATTCCCATGTCTTGTTCTTTTCAATCTAATCTAGTTATTCTTTCATAGCATTAATCCAATTTTCATCTTCACAAGCTTCACTAGTAGATTTAGGTTCAATTTGATAAATCAAACATAAATGTACCTTATTATGAGTCAGAACTCCTCTATCCAAACTTCCAATAACTTGTTCAACAGGATGATGTCTTGATAGATACCTGTTTAGTGTCATAGTCACAAATCTTGTTTCAATTGTAGATTCTTCTCTAGATTCCTCTCTGGTTTCTTCTGCAGGACTCTCATTCAATAATTCACTGTCAGTCTCATAGAATAATTCAGTAGATTTAGTGTTAGGCTGAGGATGAGCTTCTTCATCAGATTCATAATCAAGCATTCTTTCCTGAATTTTGAAATTCTCATCAACTTTAACATTTGTGCTCTCAACAATAGTTTTAGTTCTCTTATTGTAACATCTATATTCTTTTCTTTTCAAAGAATATCCAAGAAAAATTCCTTCATCACTTCTAGGATCAAACTTTCCAATATCATCATCTCTTTTTATATAACATTTGCTTCCAAAAATTCTAAAATACTTAACTGAGGGTGCATGTCCAAACCATAATTCATAAGGTGTCTTGTCTGTGTCTGCTCTGATTTGTACTCTGTTCATTGTATATACTGATGTATTCACTGCTTCTCTCCAGAATGTCTTCGCTAAATCATTCTCAAATAACATAGCTCTTGTTGCTTCAGTCACTGACTTGTTTCTTCTTTCTACAATACCATTTTGTTCAGATATCAAACATTTAATCTTCATTCTAGATTCATTCTCAACTTTATTCTTAATGATCTTAAACTTATCAAATGCTTCAGATTTTTCTTTTAGAAATGCAATCCACATCATTCTTATAAAATCATCAACAAGAATCACAAAATACCTTTCTCCATAGAATCCTCTAGTCTTGGTAGGACCACTCAAGTCTGTATGAACAATCTCCAACTTCTCTGCCAATGTGAACTTCTTACTAAGAAATGAACTTCTCTTCTACTTAGCCATCACACATTCTTTGCAAATCATGTTAGTAGGCTTCATAATTTTAGCCAAATCACTTACTGCAAGTGTAGTACTTACTTTCACAATATTATCAAAGTTTATATGACAAAACCTTCTATGCCATAACCAACTGTCATCAATCTTAGTAATCAAACATGTCATCTCAATAGGATTCAACTAAAATATATTACCTCTGGTTCTAGAACCGGTTCCAATAAGATTTCCATCTTTATCCTTTATCACACAAGTTTTCTTAGTAAACCAAACTCGATATCTCTTATCAACTAACTATCCAACACTCAAAATATTATGTTTCAATCCATCAACAAAGTAAACACCATCAATATTAGTCTTTCCTTCAAGAGTAATAGATCCTATACCTTTAATCAAAAAAGGTGCATTATTACCAACTCTAACAAATCCTCCATCATAATTGTTAAACTTTATGAAATTTTTCATATCTCCAGTCATATGATGTGAACAACCACTATCTATAATCCAATCAACTTTATTTTCAACTTGGGAAACTAAGGCTTTTTCTTCCTTAACATCAAATTCACGATTCTCTTCTTTAATTGCTATAAATTCTATTTCATCATTATTCTCAGTATCACTTTCACTCAAAGTTCTTTCAATACTAGCTTCAAGATCTTCATCATTAGCAAAATAACATTCCTTAGATCTTCTAGGCTTAAAATTATTTTTGTACTTCTTAACTCTCTTAGGACATTTAGATGCAAAATGACCATATTCTTGATAAGTCCAACATTTAAAAATTTTCTTACCATTTGGTTCTCTTTTTACAATCAAGGCAATACCTTCTTCAATCTTCTTATCTTCTTCATTTCTAGATCTGCTGCTAGCATAATCTCCACTCACACTGGTACTTCTTGACAAAGTAGGATGAACACTAAGAGCACTGAATGTTGTCTCCATTCTAGGTAAGTCTCGTGATAGCCTCAGGTTCATTTCTGCTGCTTCCAATCTTCCAAGAAGAGTCTCTCTTGTAAAGTTCATAGAACAAGGTATAAAATGGTCAATCATTTGTGTTGTCTGCTTAAATACAGGAGTCAATGTCCTTAGAATTTTCCATATCACTTCATTCTTTGTCTTTGATCCTCCACAAGATTTTATCCTTGCAACAATTTCTGACATTCTACCAATATAGCTTCTAACAGATTCATCTTCCATCATTCTAATATCCTCAAATGCACATATCCAATTATGTAATCTAGCTCTCTTTGCATGTTCATCACCTTCAAAAGTAGATTGTAAAGCTTTCCAAATTTCATGAGATTTTTTAAAACATTTTACTTGACTGTATTCATTCTCTGAAAGTGCTATCAAAAGTGCTTCTCTTGCAAGTATGTTACACATGAATAGATCTACCTCATCTTTTGAAATTGATTCAAGATTATCTCCTTTAATGATAGTCCTATCATTCTTTGTAATCAACCAATAACCTAGTCCTAAAAATAGTAGATGTGTCTTCATCTTTTCTTTCTAGCTATCAAAATTTACTCCATCAAACTTAGGGCTTTCTTTCCTGAAATTCGCGATGGATCTCCTTAAGCTGTTAAACTTTCCTTTCAAGGACTTGCTGCTTTGATACCAATTGTTAGAAAGTAAAGTCCACCAAGATAACTGAGAGGGGGGGGGCGTGAATTAGTTATCAGATAATTATAACTTTTATCAATTTCAACAAAATTTAACCATGTAAGCAATATAATTACCAACCATAGAAAGATATTCATACATAATGACACAATAACACAAGATATGTTGACTAGGGAACCTCTTGATCAAAGAGTAAACCCCGGTGGGAATGATGCCCACAAAAGATGCACTAATATGAATATTCCTTGTGAAAGGATGGACTCTATTAGGAGTCTTATGAAATACATTCAGTACATATAAGTCCTTGTTAGGAGATTTTGAATCCCTGTTAAAAGATTCTAACCCTGTTAGGAGTTATGGAAGATAGAAGGACCCACTGCCCAAAAAACTTTAGGGTAAGATCATTGAACACACTGTCCAAATGACCTTAAGATTATTCAGCAAAATAATATCAAATATGTTACATCCTCACTATTCCAAACCACACTCACTGCTACACCAGATCTCACTTTTAGATCTCTGTACTTCGCATGTCTTCCTTCACAATTTTTCTTTCACAACTTCATAGGCTCTCTTCTTCACTTCATGCATACATTCGCATTCAATTGTACCATGGTCATATTCCTTTTTTTTAATCAACAAGGAAAAACATTCCTTCCTTTATACCATACTCAAATAATTAAAAATGAGTCGACACACAATTACAAAATAAAAGTTTCCACACGCTACATCAAAATTACACAAAATTGTTGGCTTCCAGATATAATAAATCTTCACTCGTGTGACCTCAAAGTTTGTGCTATGAACCACGTTACTAAAAATGTGTCTCAAACTTCCCTTTAACTACGTAAAATGAGATTCCATCTTGATTAGGAGATATCATTCGATTTCCAAAAACCGCTACTCAGGAACATTGCCTGAATACTGCTTCCACCAAAAATCTCATAACTTTCATAAATAAAATAATTGCTATCTATGCTCTTAACCATAGACATATAACATATCAAAGAGTATAACCTCAACATCACATATCTCCAACTACAATATCCCACACGCACTAATAAAAACACTATTTTCTTCTCTGCAAGTCTCCAGAAGATCATTGTGTTGACAACAATGACAATCATAGTCATGAATGCAACAACAACTGCTACAGAATGACTTCTAAGCATTCAAAATTCATTCCTAACATAATAGACATTACAGTTGATTTGATTCATGAAGTCACTGGACTGTCTAAATCTAGAGCTATTCCTTTAAATGAGAAGAACATGAGAAAGATAGTCATTGATAACACTAATTCATCCTATAATGGTAGAGGAATTGTAATTAGTAAGGTCAAACAACCTGATGTTAGATACCTATGCAAGATCCTAACAACCAAGTTTTGTGCAAATTCAAGAGAAGATGGCATGGCAACTGGAATGGTACACATAGCTTATTTGATGTGTGTTGACAAAGTCCTAGTTGATATGTGTGAAATTCTAAGAATTCAATTGTTTGAGAACTTGGAGAAGATTAAGAAGACAAAGTATGCACAATTCAGATTTTCATCTTTTGAGGAGATTTCCTTACACCATAGGAAATGATTGGAATGATGGACTAAATACAATGGAAAGGATTAATGTAGTATAAAAAAAGCATGTTATTGATAGTGTTAATGAGATTGCAATACTTGTTATTAAGACATTTCATAATATTGTGTCTAGCAGATCAAGGATTCCACAGTCTCTTGTGGAGAAATACAAGAATGAAATATGTTTTATGGTTGACACTGAGTTTACATACATTGAAGCAGTTGAACCTAGAATTGAGTTCATAGACCCTCTTGGCTATGAAATATCTAAAATAGAGACAAAAGAATATGTGAACAGGCTACTTAAATGTAAGATTGACACCCATAGTAATAGATTTGGAACTTTTGAAGAAAACTTCAACTCCACAAAGGCTACACTTGAGGAGAAACAATCTAAGAAAAGAGTTGAGAGCACTATTAAGAAAATATTGAAGGATACAAGAATGATAGATAGAGAATTCTTAGTGGCAAAGTAGATAACAACAACAATCAGAGATATTGGATAGAAAGAGATTTTATCTATACCTCCCTTATCATCTAGTGCATCACCAGTCAAAGTGAAAGTAGAGGAACCTGAGAAGGAATAAGTAGCAAGCAAGCCTACTAGATCTACTTCCTCCACACCAAGCAAGAGAGTGAAAGAAATAGCTACTGAACTTGGTAAGAGGCAGAAAACTTTGGTGCCACCAGTACCTAGGAAAATTGCAGAAATTAAAGATGATGACACTACTATGAAGAAGAAAGCATGGAAACCTAGAGTTGAGAGAGTGAATGAAGAAATTATAAAAGATGGAGATTTCACTAAAATGAATAAGTACTATGACCTCTATAACTATTCTAATAAATTGAATCTTGAAAATGAAGTGGTCAAGCATTTGATTCCAGCTAATAAGAGTTTTGACTCTATTCAAGGAAAGATTCCTGATGAATTATTGTAGAAACTTTCTAACAAGAAGATGAGAGCACAAGAAGAAGACAAATCTATTAGAGAGAATCTTGTGAAGAAACTATGTGATGTAAGAGATGATGAACATCTTAAGAAAATTCTAAAGCCCCTTAGCACCCACTTGAGAACAAAAATGAGAACCATTTAGATTATGGTAGGACAATATGAACAAGTGAATGCAGAGACTGAACAAGAAATAGTTAAAGTTATGGTAGAAATTGTTGGAGAGACATCAGTTTCAGGAGAGCAAGAATTAGAAGTAGAACAAGAGGATATTCCCTCTCCACTGGCTATTAATATTAAAGAAGAATCTATGCATGTTGAAGGTACAAGGATCACCTTGGATACTGATGATAATGTATTCAAGAATCTAGAGAACATTGTTGACAATTCAGCTCTTGATGAACTAGATAGAACTGCAGAAGTAGAGAAGACCCAATTTACTATTGAAGAACCCAAAGTATTAGAAGTACAAGCATCTGTACCCTCTAAAGAAGAAATTAGTCTTACTCCTGAGACTGGAAAGAAGAAACAAACTGGATCTTTGTTTGAGGATTTTGGAAAATAAGTGGATGACGATGATCAAATGGAATTGATCACATCTTTGAACAAAATCATTGGGAAGAATAAGAAAGTTAAAAGTCTATAAGGATGTCTGAAGGACCTAACTGAAAAGCTACAAAGTATTGTGACCACATAGATTGTAGATGCAGACCCTATGGACATGGCAAGGAAAGTGATGAGTACTTTTGATGATGAGTTCACTAACCTAGCTGATATTGCAAAAGTAAAAGCACAGGCTAACTATGAGGCTAAAATGTTGTTAAAAATCAGTTAGTACATCAACAATGATATCAGTACTCTTGATATCTGTATCAAAGATTTGAGGAAACATTTGGAGATAGGAAAAGCTTTGTACATACAGTGTACAAAATTAGAAACTTTAACAACTGAGGAAGATCAGAAGATAAAATTGAAGGAAGCTGAGATTCTGAATGAAACAAACCTTCTATCTAACCCTAATATGAAGGTCAATAATGTTGAAAAGAAAGTTAGGAAACTTTTTGATGAAATAAAAATTTTACAAGATGAGAAAGATAGGAAGTTGAGGAGATATACTCTTTTGAGAGAGCATGTTATTATGAAGTTGAGTGTTATTGAAGAGCAGTTAGAAGATTGTCTTATAGCTAAGACATCTTTTTAGAAATTCAACTTTGAAAACCTCCAAGCTTGTCAAATAGTATCTTATGGATTGAACACACTACTCAATGTGGCTGATTCCATTAAGAAGTCATGGGAAAAGGAGATAGAAAACATGAAGATAGATTTTGCAGATTGTGTTGCAAGCCTACCAGCTTTGCAATAAATAGATTGAGGTATAACTCTTTTTTGATACAATTTTGTAGTCCTCCCTACTATTATTTTGACATTGTTGTCAAAGGGGGAGAGATACTTAGCATAGAATTGATAATATATGATAGGAGTTGATACTCTTAGGGGGAGTATTGTATTATAGATAAGATTTTTTGAGGAGTTATAAGGATAGTATATATATATGTTATACTATGGCCACAATTTTGTAAATTTTTGAGATTTTGGAGTTGCACACTTAGCAAATTTTCTCATATGTTGCCACCGATGACAAAGGGGGAGATTGTTGGAAATTTGGCTCAGTTGATTGCATAGATGTTGTCATTATGGAAACATATGATCCACATGAAGATCACACAATTCAGAGAGCAAGTATGACAGAGTGCATTACCTATTTGTCTAAGTATGAGACAATATTTTTACCAGTATACCCGGACACAGTTTTTGTTTGTGACATTGATTGGAGTGAGTTTAGTGCTTGCACACTTGAACATAGACTCTATGGTAACTAATGATGATGCATCTTAGAGTGCAAGTCAGCATGGCATGTAAAGAAGAAGTTATGATAGTTTTACCAAAGACAGTGTGAAGCTGACTTGACAGTATTTGAAGGCAGAATTGGTAAAGAGTTAAGGGATTATTTTGTTTATCAAAATAATGTCTTAACAATATAAAGGGATGACATCTTAGATGTTTAATCTTGGTTAAAGCTATTGGTATATATGTAAATGTATTTGTAATTGTAAGTAGAAGTAAGAAATTGTAAGAAGTAGCAAGCATTTGTAACAGTATGATGCGAAGTATATGAAGCATATGTAATAGCGATAGTGAAAGATCAACGAAGAGATTTTGATGCAAGAAGAACAAGGTTATGTACCTTGACCTATTTTGTAATCAGTGTGTTGGCACTTTAATTTTTCAGTATGTCAATCCTGTGAAATTTTTATAAAATTGAAGTGTGCATAAGTGTTAAAAGATTGTGATAATTTTTCTACAAAAAAACCACAAAAATCTTGCAAAATTATCAAGATTTTCCCCCATATCCGACCAGCCCTAGTTAAAGTTCAATTTTAAGGAAAGCCCTAAATATTTTCCACTTTCAGAAAAACCCTAGGTCGCTCTTTTATGATCTATTGGAGTGTTACTTTTTTGAATCACTTAAGTTCCTAAAAAGGCATGTGCTCTATTTTTATCACCACGCGGAGGTCTTGTTTTTACTTTTTCCCTAAGTCTAAAGGCCCGGTGATATTAATATTTCCTAAGTCCTTAATGCCTTATCTTTCTAATGTTTCAGTGTACTTTGAATCTTGGAATCCTCAGCCGATCGATGGTTGTCATATGTTCATGTAGAATATTTTAGCTCTATGCGATCATGCGACCAGCCATCGATCTTACTTTATAGCACAACATTTCAAGTGAAGTGGGTCCACTACCATGTATGCACAAATGCTCATCTTTGATTGGTTGATATGGATAGTGATATGGTAGTTATTGGTGGGACTAGTGTCAGAGGGATCTTCAGAGTTGAAAGTAATGAAGGGAAGATTCGATGGTTGTTGTATAATCTCATAGAATCTAAGAGGCCTATGCAATCATGCGAATAACCATCAATCTTGCATAAAGCTTAGTGCAATTCTTAGGTGGGACCATTGACAGGTGTACATGACTGGTGGTTTCTCATTGGTTAAAAATAGTGGGACCAATGTTAGTTTTTGCATATGGTTTTTCTTTGATTGGTCGATAATACTTGCTGATGTGGAGGATGTCAGCAACACTGGCGCTTGGAAAGAAAGAAATTCAATGAAAACTTGCCAGGTGTTGCAAGCGTGGATTTTCATTGTTAACAAAGGTAAAGTGGGACCAGTAACTTAAAGAATAAATGATGACGATTGAATGCTAACAGTTTGTCGCATGTTCACATGAGCTTCTTTCAAGCTATGCAATCATGCGACTAACATTTTATTTTAACAATGAAAGTTATAAGGGATTGCCGCCAATGAAGGGAATGACATCATGACTTGTTGTATGTTCACATGAGCTTCTTTCAAGCTATGCGATCATGCAACAAACTGTTGGATTATTTGCTAAGTGAAAATCAACGGTCAGAATTTAAACTGGAGGTGAAGTGGGTGAAAAGTTCAAACAAGTGAGAGTTCAATCTCCTGGAAAATTAATGGAAAAATCATGCAAAGTAAATTGCTGAGATGATTGCTAATATACTAAAAATCTATGCTTCCTCGAAAGCCACAAGAAGATAAAAATTTGTAGAGGATTGGGCGAAAAGAGTTGCAGAGACCGATTGCTATTTTCTAGAGATTTTGGAGGAAAGGTTGGTTTCTTTTTCTATACATACTTGTTCTATTGAGAGGTATTATTTTTCTGCTATTCTCTTTTTGCACCAATTATATGAAGCTATAAGCCCTAGAAATGCCACCTAGGAAGGAGCTATTTGGTGAAACCAATTATCTTAAGAGAGGTCTGCATAAAGACATATTACAAATTTTTCATAACTCAACAATGAATTTAGTAGAGGTCAAACAATTAACACCAAAGGAGCCTCGGGTAAAAGTAGTAGATGGATTATATGATACAAGAAATTATATCAGGGATGCTAAGATTGGCTTTCCTAATGCAAGTGGTACTTCTGACTTCTCTGGGCTGACATTATTTATAGTAGGATTCAGCCAGAGAAATACCCCTATTCCCACCTATAATGTATGGGAAAATGACTTAGGCAAGCTTGTGGTACTCAGTGTCTTCTTAGATGCAGACCTGATGATTGAAGTTGCAAAAATATATGACCCTATTACTAGGGAGATTAGGGGTATTAGGAGCCAAAAGCTATTAACAATTTCTACTGAGGAGATCAGAATGGTTTTTAGATTGAGTGACCCTTCAAATAGCATGGAACCAATTGATTTCAAAGAATTAAGAGAGATATATGATGCACAGAGACATCTCCTTAGAATTGAAACTGTAAAAGACTTTTGCACTCAAATTGGAAAGATGATTGTTACAGGACTAGGTGCACAGGAGCCATTCAAAATAGAATATTTTGATGTACTGGCAAGCGGTGCCTATTGGTCATTATGTCAGGTTTTTGGGGAAGATGCTAATGAGAAAATGCCACAACACCTGATGTATATAGTGATCTAGATATTACATCCACATCTATTAATTACTTTTGATTATACCCCCTTCATTGCTGACTTAATCCATGATGGACTAATAGGGATTCAAAAGAGTAAAGTTGATAAACCATTTTGTTGGTATTCCTTTATGATGTACATGTTTTTGTTCAAAGGTGCTGATTATTTTGCAAAAGAAATGGAACTATCCAAACAGAGAGATGGAGAGGACATGCCTGTTCAACTATGGAACTCCAATATGACATGGGATAGAAAGGATAGTAGTTATATACGGTTTAAAAAGTGTTTTGCAACAAGATTGAGACTATTCTTTGTTCATGATAACTCTAGAGTCTCGGTTGCCTTGGCTGAAATTGTTAGACCACAACAATTTGCAAAGGACCTCAACATAGTGCACAATTGGGGTGATTTTATTTTCTATCCTTATTCAACTATTATTAGATTGTATGGTTTCAAGGGGACTCCTTTTATTTTTCCTTTCCAAGGTCCCATCAAGATTGGCATTGTAGAATTTTTTAGACAATTAGGGGACATTGAGAAGAATAATATTGCTAAGGGTAGAGGAACTTTTTTCCCAAATATTACCATTTCTCACTAGTTTATAATCACAAAAGGTGGGTGGCTTCACATGCACAAAATCCTTGAACCATATCATTTGACAACCACAATTGCCTGGACAATAGACTCAGAGGGTTTCTATAATGAATTGTTCAAAAAGAGGGTCAGATGCTCATCAATAAACCACATTTTCAATTTCCCTGAGGACATTATCAAGAATACCCCAGGATTATAGGAGCAAGCAGTCAAGAAGGAGAAGTGGTTGGTGTACAAGAAAACTTTTGATTTTTTCTGATAATTTGATCCCCAATATGACCCCATAGGTAGTATAAATCCTATGGGAAAGAGGATAGATACTCTTATGAATTGTTTTCAAGAGATTTACAAGGCTTTGGAAGAGAAGAAGAAGAAAGCCATGTAGGAAAACCTAGAGAAGGCTAAATCATTATTGGGAAAAGGAGCATTTGCAAAGATGTTGCCTCCTGGAAAATATATATTGCAAGAAAAGATTGGTTATAGTGTAATAATCCCTGAATCTGACATCAAGGAGCAGCAAAAGAAAAGGGAAGATCTCCCTTCTACATCAAAGGAGGTGGGGAAGCAAAAGGAGGTTGAGGAAACTACAAGCATACTTCAAGACCAACCTGGTGAAGACATTCTTGATTTTTCACCTCCCACCAAGAAACAAAGGATAGAAGAGAGGCCTCATGATCCAGAGGAAGAATACTCTCCTTCGCAATCACCCCTGAATGTTAGAGATGATCAGGAGACCATAGAATAGGTCCAACAAATGGGATCTTAGGGTCAAATTTTCATGACTCAAGAAGAAATAAATGAATGGATTCTAGAGCCACCAAAGGAGCCTGAGTTATGCTTAATAGAGGGACAAATTGTAGGAACAGAGTTGGACCCTATGGTCAAAAATGCATGTGATGAATTTCTGGCTGATGATGCTTTTGTGAAGACCCGGGCCTTTATACAATTTTTATGGAAATTGAACATGAGTAGATTTGAGGAAACTTGTGAGAAGAAGCACAAGGAGAATCCTGATAAGAATTTTAAAACTATTGAAGATGAAATAAGAAAAGAGATGATAGAGAGCTTTGAAAAGACTACTCCAGAAGAGGGGAGAGAATTGGTAAAGAATGCAGGAGTACTAATCCTCCTTGAATGGGACATAGCTGATGCAATGGTCCTTGACGTAGTTAGAAAACAAGTTACACCTATTTAAAGACCAAGGAAGAGGCAAAATAGGCTGTCAAAGGGGTTTGTTTCAGTAATGACCACCAAGCATTGGTCATGTGGTCACTAAAGAAGAATGAGAAAAACAAAGGAAAGCAAATAATTAAGGATAGTCTCTCTGGTGGTCTCATAGTCAAGAGGGTTCTTGACACCTTAGCAATAGAAGCATCAAGTATGGTAGTCGCCATAGCTCACCTTGCAGAGAAGGTGGTAGAAAGGGAAGCAAAAGAGAAGGATGAACTCACAAGAAAATTCAAGGAAATGCTGAGGGCATATGGAGAATTGAAATAAGGATTGTTTGAGAAGGATAAAATAATTGCAGACTTGAAGAAAAGGTTGGGGGAGGAAAGCTCAATCCAAGCACCATAACAGTTGCAACTTCCTTCTTCTACAACTAGTCCTTCTTCCTCAAGCCCCATTATTGAGTTTCCCATGTCTCCTCTTCCCCCTTCCCTGAGCAGTGAGGATGTAGAATAGAGAGAACAACATAAATTTGAAAAGAGAATAATGGACATCATTCAGCACTTTGTTAGAAATGTAAAGCCTAGGGAGGTTTATAAACATGCAGAGCAGTTATTTGACATTTTGCTTTCCTTTGGATAAGAAGAAGGCACTGTAGGAAAAATTTTGGATATATGGGTGCCTAGGGAGAATGTTTTGAAGTCATTTATTAAATCAATTAATGATCATAGTACTATGTGCCCCAAATTGGCATGTACTTATAAAATTGTCAAATCCTTTCTTGATTTTGAAGTAACTAGGGAGGAAATAAAAAGAAAAGAAGCTCTCTTAAGAGTGAGATATCTTCAGAATGATTTTCAAATATTCCCGGGTCTTGTCAAAGCAAATGGAACTATAAAAGAGAGGGAAAATTGGTTGGAGCAAATAGAATATGGGGTCTCAACCAAGATAGATGTTACTTTAGGTACCGAGGATACTCTTACCTTTGTACAAATAATTGAAATGTTACAGGATGCTAGGATGCATTTTACTAAAGTGATAACTGAAGTGCATCAATTGGTCACTAGCTGGAACAAGATTCTACTGAAAAGGGATGAGATTTTGGCATTTAATTGGCCTAATGAAGATACTTTTGTAGCTTGGGAAGCAGCGTCCTTGTCAGAGGTAAATAAAGAAGAAGAAACATCTTCTAAGGAGGCAACAGATGGAAATGCCTGAACTCCATAAAAGAATCAAGCACGGATATAACACCTAGAAGAAGTTGAACTACCCTTGGGAATTGTTACAAGATTTTGGCGCTCATCTTAACAATTCATTTTGAGAATTTGTAACAAGAAAGTTTCTATTTTAAATTTTTGTCCTATATGAGAACTCCTTTCTTGTCTTTTCTAAAAAGATGCAAAACTTGTTTGCAATCCTTATTTCTCTATAAAAGGATTACCAAGATCAGTGAAAAAGGACCGAGAACTTGATCAATTTAATTGATAAGCTTCTTGAGTCTGGGATATCATAGACTGTATTTAGGCATATTTCTGTAGAAAAACAATATTTTTGGCTCAAGTTTATTTCAGAAGGGTTGCATTGTAAAGAATTTTGTATGCATGAATATTGATATAATATTTGAAATAAATCCATGGTTTATATCTCTCCTTGAGTGTTCTTGTTGAATTATGAGTTGTTCCAATTCATTACATAGATAAATCTCTATGTGTATGTTTATATTTTTCAGCTCTGATTCATGATCAGATTAAATAAGCTTTGAATATGACATAAATTCTCTAAATTTTTACTTAAGGATACACCAGTAAGTAGTGTAAACCTAGGGATCTTTTGATAAAATCCACCAGAGGGTGATTAGTATTTTCAGAAGGTTACAATCTTTCAGATTTCAATATTTTGTTCATATATAACAATCTTGTAGTGGAAGTGCTTCCCAATGGATAAGACACTGGCCATCAGTGGTGTCCTTACATAAAGTAGTGTTTGAAAAGATTTTACTGGTATTTCCATCTTTAAATAAAAAATTGTTGAAATTCTTTGAATTAAAGTGATTTGCAGAGTAGTTTACTACCTAGTGATAGTGAAAGATCTATGAATGATTGGTTATCATTTAGGTTTCTCTTATCATTTATTTGTTACATTTGAATCGAGTCAATGATTATTGAGATAATTCTTGTGTTATTGGATTAGGAGCACCCTCCTTGGTTTTGCAGAGCCAAAAGTGTAGAGGGCAATCTTGTCCCTATAGTTGGTCTAATCATCTCTAGAGCTCAATATTTGGATCTAACCCATCCCAAAAATCTGTAGATGTATTGGTTGCCTGTTAGAGCATAAAGTCCATATTGGGAACCAACAAAATGGTGACTTTGCTGGGGAATAGGGATTGAAATACTATGATAAATTGAATTTTAGATCTTTGGTATTGTAAATTTGAATATCAAATAATGTAGGTACAAGTTGAGCTAGACTCCTAGCCTTCTTATTTGTTAGAACCAGTAAAGCACCATTGAAGAACAGAGGAATATTTGCAAGCTTTGTATTTAGTTTGAACCTGAAAATCTCATTTAGCTTTGCATTTATTTGTAGTAATCTCTATTTTGACTACTTACCAAGTATTGAATACTTTTATCTACTAAGTGTGTGAAAATATTTCCCAACTTGTGTTGGTGGCAACTCTGAAAATCTCTACAGCAGTGCTGAGTAAAGAAAATAAAAGAATAAGAAATTGTTTCACATACTTTCAATTATGAGTCAAAGAAATACTAGGGCTTGGAGGAAGGATCACCCAGAAAGTAGGTTAGAAGGTGAACTTCCAAGCACTTCTAGGACTTATTTACCTAGAAGAAATCAAAGTAGTGGTGATTTGTCTCAAGCATGGAGACAGAAGAAAAGTATGAAAATAAATAACCAACTTACTCATGACTAGGAAGACAATGCCTATGAATATGAGGAGGCAGTTGATCTAGGTTTAGGAGCATATGAGGACTTTCATTCTCATAAGGGTGATGAAGTACATCATAGGAAAAAGGTATACCTAGATGTAGAACCTCATAAGGAAATCTGAAGGTCAAGAAGTAAGAGCAGGGGCCTAGAAGGAAGAAATGATCTCCCAACTCGGGGGCCTTCTCCTTCTCAAAGCCCTAATGATCCTAGAAATCAGAAAGAGGATTTTGGGTTTGAGAATTCAGGATCTGATACCACTCTCCCAGATTCAGCGGATATTTTTGAATAAGTTTATAATTTAGAGAAAAATATCCAGGAACAAATAGCAATTAGGAGGGAGAGGGAAATGCAAAAAGAAATAAGGCAAGCCCAAATTAGGGCAGACCAGCTCAAAAGATAGTTGATGACCTTGAAGGCCATAAATTTTGTAAGAGCTCCCAAAGGGGTTGATGAACAACCTATTGTCCAACCCATTGCTGAAGTTAGGAAGACTAAGGATAAAGGAAAATAGATTTCAGCAGGAATCACAATAAATGAGCCCACAAATGACAATATCCCAATAGATCCTTTGTCCAAATTGGATAATGATTTGGAAAGGGCTAGAAGGGAACATGAGGTTATTGCTAAAGAATTAGAAAAGGCGGAGGTTGAGGATTCTACCTTGGAAATGAAAAAGAAAGTTGATTTTCTTAGACAGTCTTTTACTCCTTCAATTCCAACTAACCCTGTGATGACATCTAATGTTAATATTGGAAATTATGCTACTCAGGCTGCCATTATCACACCAATGATTACTGCAAATGTTGCTAATGTAGAAAATAAAAAAGCTTCCACCTCTCAAACAAATGCTTCATTACAAAGAGGAACAATTCACATTGAAAGGTACAGACAGCTTCTCTTTAACAATATTGCTAGTTATCCAAATTTGATTCCTGCAAAGATTAGAGAGAAATTACCTAAGTTTACTAGAAATAATGTTGTTACCCGTGAAGAGCATCTGAAGAATTTCATTGATATGATTGATGATTATGAAATAGAATATGAAGATGTGATCATGAAATTGTTTGTTCAATCTTTAATTGAAGATGCAAGAGACTGGTTCAGAGGGCTCCCTTATGATTGTATTGGTTCTTGGGATGATTTTATAAATTGTGTTAAAGATCAATACGGTGATAAAACTAATGAGGGTTTTATGTTAAATGAATTTAACAATATAAAGAAAAACCAAAATGAGGAAGTTCTAGAATTCAATGTAAGGTTTCAAAAGGCGATGCATAAACTCTTCCAAGTCATGAGGTTGGATGAGAAGGTATGTTTGGAAACATATTTAAATGATTTTGATGCCAAAATGGGATACTTACTTAGGGATAAAAACCCTATGATTATCAGAGAAGCTCAAAGATTTGTTGTGAACATTGAGAGCAATAGAAGGGTATCTGAAAAATTAGGAAGAAGAGAGGATCCTAAAACCCCTAGGTTTGAAAAGAAAGAGGTTGATAAACCTACTAATGTAAAACCTAGGGAAGATGATAACCTCAATAAGATCCTAAGTGCCTTAAGGGATTTGAAACCAGGGGAAAGTAAAAATAAATTTCAGGGAAATGATAGACCTCCTCCAAATAATTTCAACAGGCAGCCTAGAATGCAAAACTTTCCTTATAATACACAGTGGAAGGATGGAAAGCCTATAGTCCCAGAAAGGAAGGATACTAAGCCAAATGATAAAACCCCTGACCCTTTGCAAAAACATTCAATCAACATGACTAGTGAGATTCCATGGTGCATAATATGCCAATCCCCTCATGATTTAGATTATTGTGTGATTTCTCAAAATATGTCTGAAAGTAATGAACAAGGAGAAGAGGAGGATGAATCCTATGATGACAGAGGCTGTAGAATGACTTTTGCTAAGTTATGTGAAGAAGTTGATTCTAAAGAGGAAGATGAAAATCAGGATGTAAATGGTTCTCAAAATAGAAGGGAGGCTTACCATCAGCAGATTTTTTCTGATGAAGAAGAGGAAGAAATTGAAGACATAAATAGCAACTCCAAACAAGTTGAAGAACCTGTTATGTTAAGAAGACCCTTTGATGAAGAGATAGCCCAGATCACTACTGATATGGTGACATAGGCCAAAAGAAACTATGTCCTTAGAAACAGAACTATTGATAAAATAGTTGGTAAACTAGCGGGTATTTTTATTAAAAGGAATAAAGAAGACGCTAAGCAATCTGCCACAAAAAATAAGGCTATAGATGATACCAAGAATTCCAAGTCAAAAGGGATAGAAAAGCCTACTGAGCCAATCAAGGTTCTCAAGATCAAGGCTAAAACTCCAATGGTTAGCACTCCAAATGCCCAATCATAAAATAAATCAAAAGATAAAGAGCAATTGGATACAACCACACAACCTGAAGTCAAGAATGCCCCAAAGGGCAAGATAGAATTATCTATTTTAAATTATGTACCTATTGACATGAATTAGTTATTATCTTAGATCACAATAAAAGTGCCTTTATTAGAAATGATGAGGATAAGTGAACACAAAGAGAAAGCCCTTATATGGATAAATGGTCTTCAGACCACAAACATCCAGGAACCAGTAAAAACTAAGATGAAGGGTCAAGATCCAACAAAAAAGGATAGAAGAAATTATTTCAAAAATACCTCAGATCTATGTGGACACTAATTTTGTGAATACTTCTATGGGAGCTGTTGATCCTTTTTTCCTAACATTGGTCATAAATGATAAAATGTTGAAAAACTGCATGATTGATTCAGGAGCTTCAAATACGGTCATGCTTGCTGAAATTATGAGGTCAATGGGATTGTAGGTTGATAATCCTCATGGGAGATGCTAGGAAATGGACTCTAGGGAGGTACCAGTAATTGGAATAATCAAAGCCCTACCTTATAAACTTGCTTCCTGTCCTGAAAAACAATTGATTATGAGTGTCCTAGTTGTTGACATTCCTCCACAATATGGAATGCTGTTATCAAGGAAATGGAGTGCAACAATGGGGGGTAGCATCTAGTGTGACTTATCTTATGCTACTTTTAACATCACTGGTGAAAGTATTAAGGTACTCAGAGAAGTCAGAACCCCCCATATGATTGAAGAGGAAACCAATGATAATAACATGAACTGTTTCTTGGGCACTGACATAAATTCTTTTCAAGTACAAAGTATTGAAAATAAGAATGAGGTTGATTTTCCTCCTTTACCTAAAGAAGAAGGAAATATCATAGATCAGAATGATCTCTGGACTATGTATTTTGATGGTGCAAGCTCTAAAGAAGGAGTTGGTGCAGGTGTGTTGTTAATTTCTCCCACTAGAAAAACTTTTAAATTTTCCTTCACCTTGTTGTTTACTTGCACAAATAACACTGCAGAGTATGAGGCTTTGTTGATAGGATTAAGGATAGCCTCAAAACAAAAAATAAAAAATATTAGGGTTATTGGGGACTCAGAATTAGTTGTGTCTTAGATCAGATCCAAATATGCATCAAGAAACCAAAGGTTAAGACAATATAGGAATGTTGTTTGGGATGAGATAGAATAGTTTGATGCTTTTTGTATTGATTGGATGGACAGAGGCCATAATAGGATGGATGATTTACTAGCTAACATTGCATTAAGACCAGAGGATATCACTTTTGTAGGGATATCTAGGATTGAGATTCAAACTAGGCCATCCATACCAGATAATTGTGAAAATTGGCAGGTTTTTGATGATGACCTATATATTTTAAGATTTCTGCATTGTAATGCAAGTTTTGGAGACAAAGAGATAAATTTTGGTGAATATGTAGAAACATCAAATAATAAGGACTCTCTCCTTGGCAAGGAGATCTTACAGTTAAAAAAAAAAGAAGTCCCAAAGGGTTTGGTAGTGTTAGAAAGAGCATTTGATAGCCATGATAGCTCTTCCAAGGCAAAGCTTTTAAGAAAGCCTGAAGATGTGGAGGAAATAAATTTAGGAACTAAGGAAGCCCCAAAGAATGTATATATTAGGGGAAGCTTGACTCCTGAAATAAAAAAATCTCTGATAAATCTTCTTAGAAAATATAGACATGTCTTTGCATGGTCTTATGATGATTTGAAAGCATATAGAGAAGATTTATTCCAACATGAAATTCCCTTGAAGGAGAATACAAAACCTTTTAGGCAAAAATTGATACTTGTTAACCCTACCTTGGCACTAAAAATGTAGGATGAGCTAAAAAGATGAGTGATGAAGGCATCATTCAACCTATTAGACATTCAACATGGGTTTCTAATCTTGTCCCAGTAAGAAAAAAGAATGGAGACATCAGGCTATGTGTAGACTTTAGAAATTTGAACATAAATTCTTTAAAGGACAATTATGGTCTACCAAACATGGAAGCCATTTTACACACGGTTACTAGATCTGAATTAATGTCCATGATGGATGGTTTTTCAGGTTACAATCAAGTAGTTGTCAAAGAAATAGAGCAGTTCAAAACTGCATTCACTACCCCATGGGGTACTTATGTGTATGTTAGGATGCCGTTTGGTTTAACCAATGCTGGGGCTACCTTTTAGAGAGCTATGGATGTAGCATTTGCAGATTTTATAAACAAATTTACTGTTGTTTATCAGGATGACTTGACAGCTTATTCAAAAAAGAAAGACCAACATTGTGGTCACTTGGAATTTTTTTTTGTAAGAGCTCTAGAATATGGGGTTTCCCTTAACCCAAGGAAGTGTGCTTTTAGAGTAATTGAAGGTAAGATTTTGGGACACATTGTATCCAAGGACAGAGTTAAGATTGATCCTGAAAGAGTGGTGGCAATAGACAAAGTACCATTGCCAAAAAATGTAAAAGGTATCCAATCTTTCTTTGGTCAGATCAACTTTGTTAGAAGGTTTGTTACAAATTTTGCTGAAATCAGTGTTCCCATCTCCAAAATGCTAAAGAAAAATGCAAAGGTTGAATGGAGTAGTGAGGCCAAGCAAGATTTTTTTGATATCAAGATGGCTATTAAAAGTGCCCCTGTGTTAAGATCACCTGATTTCAGTAAGCCTATCCAAATCTTTTCATTTGCTTCCTATCATACTATAGCTACAATACTATTACAAAAGAACCCAGAAGGTTTTGAACAGCCGATATCTTTTTTTAGTAAGTCATTGCAGGTAGCTAAGTTGAAGTATGATATAAATGAGAAACATGCCTATGCATTGGTCAAAGCTATCAAGAATTTTAGATGTTATTTGGTAGGGGCAACTATAGTTGCATATGTGCCCAGTGCTGCTGTGAAAGACATCTTGGTTCAACAAGAAGTTTCAGGGAGAATGTTGGAAATTTGGCTAAGGTATGTACATAGATGTTGTCATTATGGTAAAATATGTTCCCTATGAAGAGCGCATAAGCTGGAAAGTAAGTATGGAAGATCGCAGACTAAAATTGTCTAAGTATGAAACAATGATTTTGATAGAGCACCCAATACAGTTTGTTTTGGTGACATTCACTGGAGCATGATCAAAGTTTGTGCAGTTGAACATAGACTCTATGGTGTTTAAGGATACCCCATCTCTATGTGCAAAAGAGTACGGATAGTATGGACAAAGTTATGACTATTTTATCGATGACAAAGTAAAGCCGACAGTGTAGTTTTGAAGATAGAACTAGTAAATGAATAAAGGGATTATTTTGCTTGTCAAAATAATGACTTAATATTATAAAGAGATGAAATTATAGATGTTTACTCTTGGATAATGATATGCAAGCTGACAAGAGAAAGATATTATGTTTGTATCTTGTATAAATAAAGATGTACCGAGCATACTTGAAATGTAACATGTAATATATGTAAATTGTTATAGTAGCAAAAGTTGTTGATGCGAAGTTGTAAGCAGTACCATATTGTAATCAGTAAACATTTGTATTACTTGTTTGGGCAGTGAGCTCATCTGGTAATCAGGTTTTGTATCTACAACTCCTAATAGGGTTGAGGCTTCTAACAAGGCCTATAGTCCCTTAATCAGGACTGATACACTATATGATTGTAATAGGCTCCTAACAGGGTCAACATCCTTAACTGGATATCTTTTGATTAGTGGATCTTTGTGGGTACCATCCCCACCAGGGTTTTCCCTTAGCTAGGGTTTCCTCGAGAACATATCATGTGTTATGAGTTCTTTACATTTACTATTGTGTATGATATTTAGTTTCTTATACTTTGTATGCATTAAAGTAATCTATTATATCCATAAGTGGGAAAAAGTAAAAGTTTGTGAAATACTGATTCACCCGCCCCTCTCAGTATTTCCTATTTCTAACAATTGGTATAAGAGCACAGTTAATCAAAGAAGAAACATTCAAGGAAAGTATAGCAGCTTGAGTAATATCTCTATGGATATGGATCAATTACAAAAGAATCTTGAAGAAGCTCTTGAGCAAATTGATATGCTTACTGATGAAAGAAACACTTTGAAAAGGAAGTATGATGATGCAAAGAATCTTATTGACAAATTGAAAGGTAAGATAGAAGATTTGATATCTGAGAAAGAATCTGAAATTCTTGTTGAAGATTGTGAAGACTTAGAAAAAGAAAATGTGATCCTTAAACATGAATTGAAGATAGCAAATATGAAGCTTAGCTTGAAAGATGGAAATGACAATTTGAGATCTAAGAATGAAATTTTAAAGAATGAAAATGAAGATCTGAAATCTAAACTTGGCAAGGTAACATTTGAATTTGATAAAGTCAAACTGCAGTATGATGAACTTGAGAAATACAACAAAATTGTGAAAGGTGAATTGACTCAATCTAAACAACAACTTGAGAGGCTATATTCAAATAGTGAAAATATTGATAAGCAAGTATCTTATGAAAAACCATTCTATGAAAAAACTAGTCTTGGATTTAACATATTGAAGATAGTTAGTGAAAGCAAGAAACTAGATCTGAATGAATGTGAAAGCATTGAAGAAAAGAAGTTAGATGAGAACAAATCAGAAGAATCACCTAAGCAAGAAGAATCACCTAAGTGATAAGAATCACCAAAGCAAGAAGATGCACCTAAGAAAGAAGAGCCATCGAAGCAAGAAGAATCATCCAAAGATATGCAAAGAGAATTCAAAGGTAGATGTTTTACTTGTAATACTATTGGTCATATGAAGAGAGATTGTACAGGTAAACAATTCAAACCTCTAAATGGTTATTGTTATAATTGTCATGGTTTTGGACATAGAGCTATTGAATGTAGAAGATCTAAATTTATTGAGAATAATTACAATAGAAGAATGCATAGAAATACTAACAATGCAGATCAGAGATCAACTGAAGACATGAAAAGAGGAAATGGAATAGTATGTTTCAGATGCAACAAAATTGGACATATTGCTAGAAATTGCAGGACACAAATCAATCAGAAAATACCTAGATATGGAACCAATGGAATCACTTGTCAGATATGTAACAAGATTGGACACACAACAAGATTTTACAGAATGAACAATGGAGGTTATCAACATAACCCTAACCCTAGAAACTATGTAAGAAGGAATGAAAATGTAGGAAACAAAGAGAAAGGTTGCTGTAGAAATGAAGATGAAGTAAAATTTTTTAAAGGCATAGATCAAGGAGGTATATTCAGCATTGAAGGTAATCATGAAGGTAATGTATCTAAAGGTAAGAATGAGTCTTTACCTAATCCTTCTTTAAGCACTTACCTAATCCTTCTTTAAGCACTTAAATTATGTAAATTTTTATAGTTTAGGAATTTAGAATTAGCATAGAGTTAGATTTTGAATGAGTTAAGTTTTGTGCAGTTAGATGAAGGTTTTTTATGTTATATTAATGCTATGGTTAAGTGTTCAAAAAGAAATATTGTGTTTTGCGAGGTTGCAAAAAGATTTATGGTTACAGGTTTACAGAATCATCTTTTTGGCATTTTGGCAGCAAAATTATTGAATGCGATGTCAAATCGAGTAAATGCTAAGTGTTAAAAGATTGAAATCAAAGTTATTATGATTATCAAGCAATTAGAAGTGATTTGTAAGTGAAGAAAGAAGTTTGGAAGTGATTTGCATAAGTTTGAAGCGCTGATCTAGCGAAAGCCCTAATTTTGTGAATTTAAGGTATTTATGCAACTACGATCTTGAATCAGCTTAAGAAATCAGATATAATCATGGATGTGTCATTGATTCACAAAAATAAGGAAGAGAATAGACCTAGAAATAAGAAAGATCCAGTTGAACCCTCAGAAAGAGATGCTAGTTTAGCCTTATCATCCGTACCAGACAGAGTTCTTCATTTAGAGAATGTTAAAGGTTATCTTGGATGCAAGTATGAAACCCTAAGGGAGAGTGATTTTAATGGTGAATATAAGAAATTGTACAACTCAGATATGTTAGTGAAACAAGGTTATGAACATCTAGAAAATAATGAAATCATTGAGTACTCTATGAAATATGAATTTGATGATGAGGAGTGTACTAAGATCATTTTGAGTAGGATACATAATGGAAAATTTTGGTTAGAAGATAGAGTTATAGACATAATTGTAGACCTAATTCATGATGTGACTGGATTATCAAAAGTTGGTGCAATCCCACTGAATGAGAAAAACATGAGAAAGATTGTGTTTGAAAACACCGGTTCAGTATACAATGGCAGAGGTATAGTCATTAGTAAGATTAAGCAAGATGATGTAAAATACTTGTGTGAGATTTTGACAAAAAAGTTTTTTGGAAGCTCTAGAGAAGATGATATCCCAGTAGGTATGGTACACATTTCTTATTTGATGTGTGTGGAGAAGAAGCCTGTGGATATGTGTGAAATTCTAAGAATACAGTTGTTTGAGAATTTAAAAAAGATAAAGAAAGCTAAATACACTCACTTTAGATTTTCCTCATTGGTTACTTACATGGTCTTCCACTTGTTAAGAAGATTTCCTTACATTATTGAATGGAATGATGGTGACAATACTATGGCAAGAATCAATAAAGTCTATATGAAACATCTTATTGAGAAGGTTAATGACAGTGTAAAGTTAGTATTGAAAACTTTTCAGAACATTGTGGTAAATAGATCAAGAATTCCTGCATCCCAAGTTGAGAAATACAAAGATGATATATGTTTTATGGTTGATACTGATTTCACTTACATTGAGGTAGTAGAACCTAGACATGAATTCATAGACCCTCTTGGCTATGAAATCTCTGAAGTTGAAACATAAGGTTATGTTAGTAGATTGTTGAAAAGTAAAGTTGATGCTCATAGAAATAGATTTGGAACATATGATGAAAAATTTGGTTCAACAAAGGCACTTAAGGAAGAGAAACAATCAAAGAAGAGAGTGGAGTCTACAATAAATAAAATTCTAAAAGAATCAGGTATGAGTGAGTAGGAATTTGATATTGAAAAGAAGACTACAGAAGTAATAAGGCAAAGTGAGATATTATCAGTCCCACCTTTGGCATCAAGTGCAGAACCTATTCAAGTAAAGGTAAAGGTTGAAGAACCTGAGAAGGAACAAGGAATCAGTCAGATAGAGAAACCCTTTTCCTCAGCATCGAGAAAAAGAATGAAGGCAAGTGCTTCAGGACTAGGTAAAAGACAAAAAACAATTGTTCCACTAGTACCTAGAAGAGTTGCAAAAATAAAAGATGATGAAGTGACAACAAAGAAGAAATCATGGAAACCAAGGATAGAAAGAGTTAATGAAGATATAATGCAGCATGGAGACTTTACCAAAATGAATAAATACTATGATTTATATGGATCCTCTGACAGATTGAATCTTGAGAATGCAATGGTTACACATATGATTTTGTCAAACAAGAAATTTGATACTATTCATGGAAAGATACCAGAAGATTTGTACAATAGACTTGTGAGAAGAAAGATGAGAGCACAAGAAGAAGATACCAAAATGAGAGAGAATGTGATTAGACAGTTTTGTGAGATAAGAGATGATGACCATCTTAAATAGATCCTCAAGCCACTTGAGACCCTATTGAGAACCAAAAGAAGAATTATACAAATAATGGGAGGATAGTATTGATGGAATATGGATGAACTGACTGAGAGGGGGGGTGAATCAGTCAACCATAAAACACTTAACAATTATTTCTTTCCAAATCCCTTAGGATATCTTAATGAATATTATCTGTTTAGCACTCGGTAAATAGATTGCAGTAACTTTGTAGATGCAGAAAGTATTAGTGAATTATCTTTAGATATTCATCAGCACTTGTATGTGATTAAGATAGCAATTAAGAACACAAGAGACACAAGATTTAACGTGGAAACCCAATATGGGAAAAACCACCAATGTATCTAGATACTGATTTTCACTTTTCTGAAGTGATGCTCGGTTAGAAGCCAACCCGGTAAAAGGTTACAAAATACACTGTTAGGTGTGACCTTGTTAGAGGATTTAATCACCCTGCTAGGAGTGGCCTGGTAAGAGGTCTTGAAAACAATTCAATGGAATTGTCACCTTGTTAGAGGATTTACAATATGGTTGTTAAACCAACTCGGTTAAGAGATTTAGAATTCACTGTTACAATGATAAGAAGGTAACAATGAAAATGACCTGTATAATAATGCAACTGTCTTGCTGATTACAAATCTCTGTTCTGCATAAGTCTGATCCTTCCTGATCGAATATATCTCTGCTGCACCTCAAGGATATCTGATCATCCTTCACAAATTCACACACACCTTTTCTTCTTTTCTTCTATATATCTTCTACTGTATATGTCTTATTTTCACATTTGACCTTTTATTTATATGATTTTAGATTTGTCAAATCGACATTACTTAGTATACCAGTCGGCTGAATTAAGAAAACTTTATTTGCAAAAATCCTTCAAGGGCCGACGGTGCTCGGTGACCATAACTTTCTACAATCTTTCAGAGACTGAGGGAACTCGGTAAACACTGATAATCCTTTTTCCTCAAAAACTGACTGAACTCGGTAGATGCTATCTTTTCTTCGACAACCGACTGAACTCGGTAAACACTATCTTTTCTTCGATAACCGACTGAACTCGGTAAACACTGAATTTTCTTTGACGACCGACTGAACTCGGTAAATGCTATCTTTTCTTCGATAACTGACTGAACTCGATAAACACTAAATTTTCTTTGATAACCGAGTGGACTCGGTAGGCACTAAATTTACTGATAGGCAGACTGACTGAGCTCGGTAGGTACTGAATGTTGCAGACTATGACATTGTGTGACATCAGAGACAATACATAATTTGAGTAGCAATTTCCTTCAGATAATTGTTTCCAACAATCTCCCTCTTTGGAATTGATGGCAACACAATATGTCATAGCATAAGAAATTTTGAAAGGATTAGCTTTGTTCAGATTCAAATCTCCCTCTGTCAGCAAACTTCCTTTTTCTTGAAAACTCTTCCTTCTAACTATTGAAAATTTCTTGAAGTAATAGCAAAGACATAGCAAACACTCCCTCTTTGACAACACATGCCAAAGACAATTCACATATTACCGGTGTAAACTAATGTACATCAAGTACTGATTCATATGCAATGATTCCTTGAATATGCTGCATCAACTGGTTGATTTTCAATCATGTTCAGGTTGATGCATCACTAAAACTACATTTAGTGAGCCTCGGATAGGGGAATGACCCCTAACTTACCTCTTAGATACACAAATGCATCCTTAGGTAATGGTTTGGTGAAAATGTCTGCAATCTGCTCTTTTGTATGAATATATTCTAATTTGATTTCCTTGTCCTGCACCAATTCTCTGACAAAGTGATATTTAATAGCAATGTGCTTGGTTTTGGAATGCATCATTGGATTCTTCAAAATGTTTATTGCACTAGTATTCTCACAAAATATAACAACTGGTTCTTTGATTTCAACCTTCATACCTTGTAATATCTGTTTAAACCAAACAATATTTGAACAATTTACTACAGCAGCAACATATTCTGCTTCAGCTGTGGATTGAGATGTGCAATTTTTCTTTTTACTGGTCCAAGATACCAGTCTTTTTCCAAGAAAAAATGCTCCACCACTTGTACTTTTTCTGTCATCAATGTTTCCTGCCCAATCAGCATCAGTAAATACTTTTAAATCTAGATTGCCTCCAAATCTATACCACAAACCATATTCTTCAATTCCTCTTAAGTACCTTAAGATTCTTTTGATTGCCATCATATGATTTTCCTTAGGTTTTGCTGAGAATCTAGCTACTATACCGACTGCTAAGGCAATATTAGGTCTTGTGTGTACTACATACTACAATTTTCCAATCATAGATCGGTATAAGGTCTGATCTACATCTTTTGAATCATCATTTTTGGTAAGTTTCAGTCCAGTACACATGGGTGTACCAACTGGTTTTGAATCTTCCATACCAAACTTCTTAAGTATTTCTTTAATGTATTTAGATTGAGTAATGTATATACCATTCTTGCTTTGCTGAATTTGAAGACCAACAAAGAATTTTATTAAACCAAACATAGACATTTCAAATTCTTTGTTCATTTGCTCTGAAAATTATTTGCACTGATCCTCATTCCCTGTAAATATAGTATCATCTACAAATATTTCTGCCAATACAATTTTGTCATTTGGTCCTTCTTTAATATACAGATTGCTGTTATCATTGGCTCTTTTGAAATTAATTTGAATCAAATAGTTATGGAGTCTTTCATACCATGCTCTAAGAGCTTGTTTCAATCCATACAATGCTTTGTGTAACCTGCAGACCATGTTCTTTTTATCTGGATCAACAAAACCTTCAGGTTGTTCAATGTAGACTTCTTCATCAAGAATTCCATTGAGAAATACAGATTTTATATCCATCTGATATACCTTAAATCCTTTATGTGCTGCATAGGCAAGTAGAGTTCTTACACCTTCTAATCTTGCAATAGGAGCAAAAGTTTCTCCATAATCTATACCTTCTTCTTGAGAATAACCTTTACATACCAATCTAGCTTTGTTTCTAAATACTTGACCATCTTCATTCAGCTTATTCCTAAATACCCATTTTGTTCCAATTACATTCTTATCTTTAAGTCTAGGTACAAGAGTCCATGTTTTGTTCTTTTGTATTTGTTCTAATTCTTCATTCATTGCTTCAATCCAAATTTCATTTTTCAATGCATCTTTGATATTTCTAGGTTCAAAATCAGTAAGCAGACATGTACCTTTTAGCTTGCTTCTTGTCATAGTACCATCTGATTTGTTTCCAATAATTTGATCTGGTGTATGATTCCTTCTGATATATTTGGCTAGTATAGGTTCCTTGCTTTTTGAATGATTCATGTTGTTGTCTTCTAGGATCTCTTCTTCAGGTTGCTCGGGCTCGGTAGATATTTGCTCGGTAACTTCAGGTTGAGACTTGGTTTCTTCTTGTGACTCGGTAACTGTTCTCGGCTTGGTAGATATAGTTTCCTCATTGATAGTTGTGTCTGCCAATGTTTCAGGTTCAATGTAAATGAATCTTCTATAGTTTTCAGGTTCCCTTTTGCTTTCTTCTTCAGTCTTTTCTGCAAACTCATCAAATTTTACATGTATTCTTTCTATGACTTTGTGAGTAGATAAGTTCAGACATTTGTATGCCTTGCTTTTGCTAGAATATCCTAAGAATATTCCTTCATCAATTTTCACATCAAATTTATTTCTTCTAGATTCTTTTAAGATATAACATTTGATACCAAATACTTTCATGTAACTTACATTGGGTTTATAGCCATACCATAGTTCATAAGGAGTTTTGAATGTGTCTTTCTTCAATTGTACTCGGTTCAAAATATGAACTGCAGTGCTGATAGCTTCCTTCCAGTACTTTATAGCGATGTTCTTTTCTATCATTAGAGTCCTTGCACAATCCATAATAGATCTATTTCTTCTTTCTGCTATTCCATTCTGCTCAGGAGTTCTAGGAGCTGATACCTGCCTTTTGATTCCTCTTTCAATGCAAAAGTTGTTGAAATCACGGGAGATGAATTCACCACCTCTGTCTGATCTTAAGCATTTCAATCTTTTCCCTGTTTCCTTTTCCACTCTTGCCAAGTACCATTTGAACTTTTCAAATGCTTCTGACTTTTCTCTTAAATACATAACAGTCATCATTCTAGAATAATCATCAACAAAAAGAATAAAGAATTTATCTCCAGTATAGCTTTGTATTCCAATAGGTCCACATAAATCAGTATGCACAATTTCCAAAATTTCTGTAGACTGATAGTTCTTACTCTTAAAACTAGTTTTACTCATTTTTCCAATCTGACAATTCTTACATAGACCAGTATCAGGTTTCTTCAAAGTAGGAATGCCTCTAACCTTCTTGAATTTTCTTATCTTTATCATGTTATCAAAGTTCACATGACATAACCTTTTGTGCCATAGCCAAATTTCTTCAATTTGAGCAATAAAACATGAATATTCACTAAGATCAAGATAAAATAAGTTACCTTTTGTTTGTTTGCCTGATCCAATGAGTTTTCCTTTTTCATCCAGCAGTCTTGCTTGACCATTCATGAATTCAACCTTGAAACCAGTGTTGATTAGCTGTGCTACACTTAGAAGATTATGTTTTAGTCCTTCAACCCAATAAGCATTATCACATATGAGTTCTTTGGTTAATGAGATTCTTCCTTTTCCTTTTATACAACAAGGTTCATTGTTTCCAAATCTTACATTGCCACTATCACAGTCTTCTAGGTATTCAAATTTTGTCTTGTCACCAGTCATGTGGTGTGAACATCCACTATCTATTATCCATATAGCATCTTTTCTTATATGAGAAATAAGTGCCATCTTATCTTCATCATCATCAGATTCATCTTTTATAGCAATAAAGACAATTTCTTCTTCACTATCATCAAAATTTTTAGCCATAAAACATGTTTTCTTACCTTTATCCTTGAATGATTTGAAATTCTTTTTGCCATAGTACTTGTGACTTCTCTTCTCTTCCTTGACCTGCTTGTTTGGGCACCTAGCTGCAATATGTCCAATTTCTTCACATGAAAAATAGATTAAAGGAGTTTTACCTTTATATTTACCTTTCCCTTTAGAGTACTTCTTTGCAAGTAATGCTTCTACAATTTCAAGATCACTATCAGAACTTTCTTCTGACACTTCTTCACTTTCTAACTGAACTTCTTTTATTTTCTTGTTCTTCTTTAGTGAAACCTTGGCCTCAAATGCTGACTCAATATTTTTGGAACTTGGAACATAGTTGTCATAGTTGTCTAATTCAAAGCCTGTCAATCTTCCAACTAAAGCATCCAAAGTTATATTGTGGTTTGTTTCACATCTTCTTTCTTGAATAGCTGATACTCTAATTGCATAGATAGGGAGTAGTGTTCTAAGTACCTTACTTATAACAGTCTCATTAGAGATTGTTCCTCCAGAAGCTTTAAATGCACTAACACTTGCTTTGATTCTTTCAACATATTTTGCAATGTTTTCATCTTCTTTCATATTCATCTTGTCGAACTGTCCTCTTAGGCTTTCTGCTTTGGCTCTTTTCACATTTGCATCACCACCATATATTTTCTTTAGTGCCATCCACATTTCATATGCAGTAGTGCATTCTTTAATATCATCAAATTCTTCATAGCTGAGAGCAGATGCAATGTCTATCATCATGGTGTTATGAGTCTTCTTCTCTGCAATGTCTTCAACAGTTAATGCGCCAGTAGGAACTGTGTATTCTTCATCAATGTATTTGCATCCTGAATCACCAATGGAAGCCAAATGAAGTTGCATGAGACCTTGCCATGCTGAAAAGTTATCTCTGTTGAGCTTCAGAATTTCCCTCTTGTAGGACATCCTGATCTTTAGCTTAGGTCCTTGAAACCCTTCCTGCAAGCACCACAAGCTCTGATACCAATTGATGGAATATGGATGAACTGACTGAGAGGGGGGGGTGAATCAGTCAACCATAAAACACTTAACAATTATTTCTTTCTAGATCCCTTAGGATATCTTAATGAATATTATCTATTTAGCACTCAGTAAATAGATTGCAGTAACTTTGTAGATGCAGAAAGTATTAGTGAATTATCTTTAGATATTCATCAACACTTGTATGTGATTAAGATAGCAATTAAGAACACAAGAGACACAAGATTTAACATGGAAACCCAATATGGGAAAAACCACCAATGTATCTAGATACTGATTTTCATTTTTCTGAAGTGATGCCTGGTTAGAAGCCAACCCGGTAAAAGGTTACAAAACACACTGTTAGGTGTGACCTTGTTAGAAGATTTAATCACCCTGCTAGGAGTGGCCTGGTAAGAGGTCTTGAAAAAAATTCAATGGAATTGTCACCTTGTTAGAGGATTTACAATATGGTTGTTAAACCAACTCGGTTAAGAGATTTAGAATTCACTGTTACAATGATAAGAAGGTAACAATGAAAATGACCTGTATAATAATGCAACTGTCTTGCTGATTACAGATCTCTGTTCTGCATAAGTCTGATCCTTCCTGATCGAATATATCTTTGCTGCACCTCAAGGATATCTAATCATCCTTCACAAATTCGCACACACCTTTTCTTCTTTTATTCTATAGATCTTCTGCTGTATATGTCTTATTTTCACATTTGACCTTTTATTTATATGATTTTAGATTTGTCAAATCGACATTACTTAGTATAACAGTCGGCTGAATTAAGCAAACTTTATTTGCAAAAATCCTTCAAGGGCCGACGGTGCTCGGTGACCATAACTTTCTACAATCTTTCAGAGACTGAGGGAACTTGGTAAACACTGATAATCCTTTTTCCTTGAAAACCTACTGAACTCGGTAGATGCTATCTTTTCTTCGACAACTGACTGAACTCGGTAAACACTATCTTTTCTTCGATAACTGACTAAACTCGGTAAACACTAAATTTTCTTTGACGATCGACTGAAATCGGTAAATGCTATCTTTTCTTTGATAACTGACTGAACTCGATAAACACTGAATTTTCTTTGATAACCGAGTGGACTCGGTAGGCACTAAATTTACTGACAGGTAGACCGATTGAGCTCGGTAGGTACTGAATGTTGCGGACTATGACATTGTGTGACATCAGAGACAATACATAATTTGAGTAGCAATTTCCTTTAGATAATTGTTTCCAACAAGTATGAGCAATTAAAGACTAAAACTGAATAGGTAGTTGTGCAAGTGCTAGCAAACTTGGTAGCAGGAAAAGATAGCAAAGATCAAGCAGTTGCAGAACCAGCAAAGAAACAGAGTTTAGAACAAGAAAAGGCAGTAGGAGAGGTAGTTGAAGTTGAAGATATTCCCTCTTCTTCCATAAAAATTGGCACAAAATCTATGGACATTGAAGGAACTAAAGTTACTTTAGATTCAGATGATGCCGTACTCAACAGTTTGGATAACATTGTTGAAAATTTGGATTTGGGAGAGAAAGAAAATACTATTGAAATAGAGACTACACATACTAAAGTGCAAATGGAAATAGAGGCCCCTACACCTACTAAAACATAAGAAGACATCAGTCTTACTCCTAAGACTGGAAAGGAGAAAGGAATAGAAACATTGATTGAATATTTGAGCAAGGAAGTTGATGATGATGATCAAATAGAGTTGATCACCTCTTTAAACAAAATTATTGGAAAGAACAAGAAAGTTAAGAATTTGGAAGGTAGTCTAAAAGACTTGACTGAGAAGCTACAAAGTGTCATATCTACAAAAGTCTTTGATTCAAATCCACTTGAAAGACCAAAGATGGTAATTAAATCTTTTGATGTTGAGTTCACTAATTTAACTAATATTGCTAAGGTTAAGGCTTAGGCAACTTATGAAGCTAAAATGTTGCAGAACATAAGGCAGAATATCAAAAATGACATTGACAACCCTGATAGACACATTAAGGACTTAAGGAAACATCTTGAGACTGGAAAATGTTTGTACATTCAGTGTACAAAATCTGAGAATATTTTAATTGAAGAAGAAAAGAAGATAAAAGAGAAGCAAGATGAAATTGCAGCAAAGACAAACTCTTTGGCCAGCCTAAACATGAAGATTAGTATGGTTGAGAATAAGATTAGGAAATTATATGATGAAATAAGGACTTTGAATGATGAGAAGAACAAGAAATCTATCAGAATAAACATCTTGAGAGAGCATGTCTCAATCAAGTTGACTATAATAGAAGAGCAACTAGATGAATGTCTTACTGCTAAGACAACATTTCAGAAATTCAATTTTGAGTCCCTCCAAGCTTGTCAGATTACAACATACGGATTGAATACTTTACTCAATGTAGCAGAATCAATAAAGAAGGCATGGGAGAAAGATTTTGAGACTTGGAAGATAGATTTTGCAGATTGTATTGCAAGCCTACCGGCTTTGCAATAAGACAGTAAGGTAAAAGTTTTGACATAATTTTTGTATATCCCTTTCCACCCTTTATTTTGTCATTGTTGTCAAAGGGGGAGAGATACTTAGAAAATTGTCTATATATGATAAGGAAGGATACTCATAGGGGGAGTTCTATGGAGCATTATGAAGTGTTATAGATTATTGTATATATTTTGAGGAGATATAAGGATAGTATACTTATTTTATACTATGGCCACAATTTTGATACAATTTTTGAGATTTTGACTTGTACACTTAGCCAATTTTCTCATATGTTGCCACCAATGACAAAGGGGGAGATTTGTTGGCAATTTGGATGAGGTATGTACATAGATGTTGTCATTATGGAAACATATGTTCCCTATGAAGAGTGCATAAGATGGAAAGTAAGTATGGCAGATCGCAGACTAAAATTGTCTAAGTATGAAACAGTGATTTTGACAGAGCACCCGATACAGTTTGTTTTGGCGACATTCACTAGAGCATGATCAGATTTTTCACAGTTGAACATAGAATCTATGGTGTTTAAGGATACCCCATCTTAGTGTGCAAAAGAGTATGGATAGTACAGACAAAGTTATGACTATTTTATCGATGACAGAGTACAGCCAACAGTGCAGTTTTGAAGACATAACTAGTAAATGAATTAAGGGATTATTTTTCTTGTCAAAATAATGACTTAATATTATAAAGAGAAGACATCCTAGATGTTTACTCTTGGATAAAGATATGCAAGTTGACAAGAGAAAGATATTATGTTTGTATCTTGTATAAATAAATATGTACCGAGGATACTTGAAATGTAACATGTAATATATGTAAATTGTGATAGCAGTGAAAGTTGTTGATGCGAAGTTGTAAGCAGTACCATATTGTAATCGGTAAACATTTGTATTACTTGTTTGGGTAGTGAGCTCATCTGGTAATCAACTTTTGTATCTACAACTCCTAATAGGGTTGAGGCTTCTAACAAGGCCTATAGTCCCTTAATCAGGACTGATACACTATATGATTGTAACAGGCTCCTAACAGGGTCAACATCCTTAACTGGATATCTTTTGATTAGTGGATCTTTGTGGGTACCATCCCCATCGAGGTTTTCCCTTGGCTAGGGTTTCCTTGAGAACATATCATGTGTTATGAGTTCTTTACATTTACTGTTGTGTATGATATTTAGTTTCTTATACTTTGTATGCATTAAAGTAATTTGTTATATCCATAAGTGGGAAAAAGTAAAAGTTTGTGAAATACTGATTCACCCCCCCTCTCAGTATTTCCTATTTCTAACAGAGAAGATGCAGGTGGATAAATAGAATCCAAGAGTTTAATATTGACATCCAAATCACCAAACTAGTGAGAGGATTGGGGCTAGCAAAACTCATGGCTCAAAGCAATTTGGATGCTAACCACATCAACACTCTTGAAGAAGAACAAAGGCCATACATATGTGATCTAGACTGCTGTGAGTGGTATGAGGATATCATTAGATACCTACAAAATCTTTCACTTCCTTCTAACATGGATGAACACAAAAGGAGGACTGTCAAATTGCATGCTCTGAAATCTGTGATCATTAAAGGAGAGTTATGGTGGAGAAGTAATGAGGGTGTCATGCTAAAATGTGTTGACCCTCAAAGGGCTAATGATTTGCTACAAAAAATGCACAAAGGTGTATGTGGTGGCCATTATATGGCCAAGACTACTGTACATAAGATACTAAGGTCTAGATTTTGGTGGCCTAGTATTTTCAAGGATGCACATTCCTTTGTCAAAAGGTGTGATGCTTGTCAGTGGTTCTCAGGAAAGTTGAAGTTTAATGGAAATTTTCCTTTGAGCCCTATGAATGTGGAAGCCCCTTTTCAAAAATGGGTCATGGATTTCATAGGAGAAATCCCAAACAAATCTAGTGGGGGACACTCTCACATATTGGTGGCAACTGATTACTTTACAAAATGGGTGGAAGCCATTCCCACTAAAAAAGAAACCAGTAAAGTGGTTATTGATTTCCTAATGCAAAATTTGTTGATAAGGTTTGGATGCCCTGAAATTTTGATATAGACAATGCTATGTGTTTCAGATCTAAAGAATTTGTTAGTTTTTGTTTACAATATGGTATAAAAGTTTCATACTCTACTCCTTAACATCCTCAAGGAAATGGTCAGGCTGAATCAAGTAACAAAAGCTTGATAAAAATTCTGAAAAGAGTCTTAGATGCGAACAAGAAGGCATGGGACTCCAAATTACAACTAGCTCTATGGGCTGATAGAGTAACAATTAAGAAGGCTATAAGGTGTGCTCCCTTTGATTTAGTGTATGGTATCCAAACCAGGTTACCTCAAAATAACTTTCTGCAAATGTGCAAGTTCATCCAATTATATGATGATGATCAAGATGATGAAATGAAGATCAGATTACAAGACTTGATACAATTAGATGAATCAAGGAGGGAAGCACATGATACAAATTTGAGATCTCAGCTCAGGTATAAAAATTTGTATGATAGAAAAACCACAATTAGAATTTTTCAAGATAATGATTTGGTCCTGATGTGGAATGCTAGGCTTGAAGACAAGGGTAAACACAAAAAGTTTGACCCTATTTGGTTGGGACCATATCTAATCAGTAAAGCATGGGGACTTGATTCATACATTCTGAAGGATTTGATTGGAAATGAAATGGAATTGTCAGTTCATGGACAATTCCTCAAATTGTACTTTTCTTAGGGTACTCTCATTATCCAAGAATAGTAGTTAGTTTCCCCTTCTAGTTGTGTGTTTGTTTTCAAGTTGTGTGAGTAGGTTAGTTGTTTTGTTTTAGTATATGGTCTGCTTATCCCAAAGTTTTTGAATTCTTATCATGCTTGCAAGAGGCATACATCCCTAGATAGAGCCACTGTTGGCACTTCAATTTCAGTATGTCAATCCTGTGAAATTTTTATAAAATTGAAGTGTGCATAAGTGTTAAAAGATTGTGATAATTTTGCTACAAAAAACCCATAAAAAATCCTGCAGAATTATCAAGATTTTCCCCCATATCCGGCCAACCCTAGTTAAAGTTCAAGTTTGAGGAAAGCCCTAAATATTTGCCACTTTCAAAAAAACCCTAGGTCACTCTTTTTATGATCTATTTGAGCGTTACTTTTTCAAATCACTTAAGTTCCTAAAAAGGCATGTGCTCTATTTTTATCATCACACAGAGGTCTTGTTTTTATTTTTTCCCTAAGTCTAAAGGCCTGGTGATATTAATATTTCCTAAGTCCTTAATGCCTTATCTTTCTAATGTTTCAGTGCACTTTGAATCTTGGAATCCTCAGTTGATCAACGGTTGTCGTATGTTCACGTAGAATCTTTTAGCTCTATGCGATCATGCGACCAGCCATCGATCTTACTTTATAGCATAGCGTTTCAAGTGAAGTGGGTCCACTGCCATGTATGCACAAATGCTCATCTCTAATTGGTCAATATGGATAGTCATATGGTGGTTCTCAGTGGGACCAGTGTCAAAGGGATCTTCAGAGCTGAAAGTAATGAAGGGAAGATCCAATGGTTGTCGTATAATCTCATAGAATCTTAAAGGCATATGCGATCATGCGACTAACCATCGATCTTGCATAAAGCTTAGTGAAATTCTCAGGTGGGACCATTGACAGGTGTACATGACTGGTAGTTTCTCATTGGTTAAAAATAATGGGACCAATATCAATTTTTGCATATGGTTTTTCTTTGATTGGTCGATAATACTTGCTGATGTGGAGGATGTCAGCAACACTAGCGCTCGGAAAGAAATAAATTCAATGAAAAATTTCTAGGTGTTGCAAGCATGGATTTTCATTGTTAACAAAGGTAAAGTGGGACTAGTAATTCAAAGAATAAATGATGGCAATTGAATGCTAACGGTTTGTCACATGTTCGCATGAGCTTCTTTCAAGCTATATGATCATGCGACTAACGTTTTATTTTAACAATGAAAGTTATAAGGGATTTCCACCAATGAAGGGACTAACATCATGACTTGTGATATGTTCGCATGAGTTTCTTTCAAGCTATGTGATCATGCGAAAAACCTTTGGATTATTTTCTAAGTGAAAATCAATGGTTAGAATTTAAACTGGAGGTGAAGTGGGTGAAAAGTTTGGACAAGTGACAGTTCAATCTCCTGGAAAATTAATGGAAAAATCATGCGAAGTAAATTTCTGAAATAATTTTTGAGATGATTTCTAATATACCAAAAATCTATGCTTCCTCAAAAGCCACAAGAAGATAAAAATTTGTAGAGGATTGGGTGAAAAGAGTTGCAGAGACCGATTGATGTTTTCTAGAGATTTTGGAGGAAAGGTTGGTCTCTTTTTTTGCACATACTTGTTCTATTGAGAGGTATTATTTTTCTGCTATTCTCATTTTGCACCAATTATACGAAGCAATAAGCCCTAGAAATGCCACCTAGGAAGGACCTATCTGGTGAAACCGATTATCTTAAGAGGGGTCTGCATGAAGACTTATTACAAATTTTTCCTAGCTCAACAATGAATTTGGTAGAGGTCAAACAATTAACACCAAAGGAGCCTAGGGTAAAAGTAGCAAAAGGATTATATGATATAGGAAATTATATTAGGGATGCTAAGATTGGCTTTCCTAATGCAAGTGGTACTTCTGACTTCACTGGGCTGACATTATTTACAGTAGGATTCAGCCAGAGAAATACCCCTATTCCCACTTGTAATGTATGGGAAAATGACTTAGGCAAGCTTGTGGTACCCGGTGTCTTCTTAGATGTAGACCTGATGATTGAAGTTGCAAAAAACTATGACCCTATTACTAGGGAGATTAGGGGTATTAGGAGCCAAAAGCTATTAACACTTTCTGCTGAGGAGATCAGAATGGTTTTTAGATTGAGTGACCCTTCAAATAGCCTGGAACCAATTGATTTCAAAGAATTAAGAGAGATATATGATGCACAGAGACATCTCCTTAGAATTGGTCCTGTAAAAGACTTTTGCACTTAGATTAGAAAGATGATTGTTACAGGACTAGGTGCACAGGAGCCATTCAAAATAGAATATTTTGATGTACCAGCAAGAGGTGCCTATTGGTCATTATGTCAGGTTTTTGGGGAAGATGCTAATGAGAAAATGTCACAGCACCTGATGTATATGGTGATCTAGATATTACATCCACATCTGTCAATTACTTTTGATTATGCCCCCTTCATTGCTGAATTAATCCGTGATGGACTAATAGGGATTCAAAAGAGTAAAGTTGATAAACCATTTTGTTGGTATTCCTTTATGATGTACATGTTTTTGTTCAAAGGTGCTGATTATTTTGCAAAAGAAATGGAATTATCCAAAGAGAGAGATGGAGAGGACATGCCTGTTCAGCTATGGAACTCCAATATGGAATGGGATAGAAAGGATAGTAGTTATATATGGTTTAACAAGTGTTTTGCAACAAGATTGAGACTATTCTTTGTTCATGATAACCCTAGAGTCCTGGTTGCCTTGGCTGAAATTGTTAGACCACAACAATTTGCAAAGTACCTCAATGATTTTATTTTCTATCCTTATTCAACTATTATTAGATTGTATGGTTTCAAGGGGACTCCTTTTATTTTTCCTTTCCAAGTTCCCATCAAGATTGGCATTGCAGAATTTTTTAGACAATTAGGGGATTTTGAGAAGAATAATATTGCTAAGGGTAGAGGATCTTTTTTCCCAAATATTACCATTTCTCACTAGTTTATAATCACAAAAGGTGGGTGGCTTCACATGCACAAAATCCTAGAATGATATTATTTGACAACCACAATTGCCTGGACAATAGACTCAGAGGATTTCTACAATGAATTGTTCAAAAAGAGGGTCAGATGCTCATCAATAAACCACATTTTCAATTTCCCTGAGGACATTATTAGGAATACCACATGATTACATGAGAAAGCAGTGAAGAAGGAGAAGTGGTTGGTGTACAAGAAAACTTTTGATTTTGTCTGACAATTTGATCCCCAATATGACCCCATAGGTAGTATAAATCCTATGGGAAAGAGGATAGATACTCTTATGAATTGTTTTCAAGTGATTTACAAGGCTTTGGAAGAGAAGAAGAAGAAAGCCATGGAGGACAACCCAGAGAAGGCTAAATAATTATTAGGAAAAGGAGAATTTGCAAAGATGTTGCCTCCTGGAAAATATATGTTGCAAGAAAAGACTGGTTACGGTGTAATAATCCTTGAATCTAACATCAAGGAGCAGCAAAAGAAAAGGGAAGATCTCCATTCTACATCAAAGGAGGTGGGGAAGCAAAAGGAGGTTGAGGAAACTACAAGCATACTTCAAGACCAACCTGGTGAAGAAATTCTTGATTTTTCACCTCCCACCAAGAAACAAAGGATAGAAGAGAGGCCTTATGATCCAGAGGAGGAATACTCTCCTTCGCAATCACCCCTAAATGTTAGAGATGATCAGGAGATCATAGAATAGGTCCAAAAAATGGGATCTTAGGGTCAAATTTTCATGATTCAAGAAGAAATAAATGAAGGGATTCCAAATCAACCAAAGGAGCCTAAGTTAGGCTTAACAAAGGGACAAATTGCAGGAACAGAGTTGGACCCTATGGTCAAACAAGCATGTGATGAATTTCTAGCTGATGATGGTTTTGTGAAGACCTAAGCCTCTATACAATTTTTATGGAAATTGAACATGAGTAGATTTGAGGAAGCTTGTGAGAAGAAGCACAAGGAGAATCCTGATAAGAATTTTAAAACTATTGAAGATGAAATAAGAAAAGAGATGACAGAGAGCTTTGAAAAGACTACTCCAGAACAGGGGAGAGAATTGGTAAAGAATGCAGGAGTACTTATCCTCCCTGAATGGGACATAGCTGATGCAATGTCCTTGATGCAGTTAGAAAACAAATTACACTTGTGTACAAGACCAAGGAAGAGGTAGAATAGGTTGTCAAAGGGGTTTATTTCAGTAATGACCACCAAGCATTGGTCATGTGGTCACTAAAGAAGAATGAGAAAAACAAAGGAAATAAAATAATTAAGGATAGTCTCTCTGGTGGTCTCATAGTCAAGAGGGTTCTTGACACCTCAACAATAGAAGCATCAAGTATGGTGGTAGCCACAGCTCACCTTGTAGAGAAGGTGGTAGAAAGGGAAGCAAAAGAGAAGGACGAACTCATAAGAAAATTCAAGGAAATGCTGAGGGCGTATGGAGAATTGAAACAAGGATTGTTTGAGAAGGATAAAATAATTGCAGACTTGAAGAAAAGGTTGGGCGAGGAAAGCTCAATCCAAGCACCACAATAGTTGCAACTTCCTTCTTCTACTATTGGTCCTTCTTCCTCAAGCCCCATTATTGAGTTTCCCATGCCTCCTCTTCCCCCTTCCCTGAGTAGTGAGGATGTAGAATAGAGAGAACAACATAAATTTGAAAAGAGAATAAATGACACCATTCAACACGTTGTTAGAAATGTAAAGCCCAGGGAGGTTTATATACATGCAGAGCAGTTATCTGACATTTTTCTTTCCTTTAGAAAAGAAGAAGACACTGTAGGCAAAATTTTGGATATATGGGTGCCTAGGGAGAATGTTTTGAAGTCTTTTCTTAAATCAATTAAAGATCATAGTACTGTGTGCCCCCAATTGGCAAGTACTTATAAAATTGTCAAATCCTTTCTTGATTTTGAAGTAACTAGGGAGGAAATAAAAATAAAAGAAGCTCTCTTAAGAGTGAGATATCTTCAGATTGATTTTCAAATATTCTTGGGTCTTGTCAAAGTAGATGGAACAATAAAAGAGAGGGAAAATTGGTTGGAACAAATAGAATATGGGGTCTCAACGAAGATAGATGTTGCTTTAGGCACTGAGGATACCCTTCCCTTCGTACAAATAATTGAAATGTTATAGGATGCCAGGATGCATTTTACTAAAGTGATAACTGAAGTGCATCAATTGGTCACTAGCTGGAACAAGATTCTACTAAAAATGGATGAAATTTTGGCATTTAATTGGCCTAATGAAGATACTTTTTCAGCCAAGGAAGCAACATCCTTGTCAGAGGTAAATAAAGAAGAAGAAACATCTTCTGAGGAGGCAATAGATGGAAATGCCACAACTCCATAAAAGAAGCAAGCAGAGATATAACACCTGGCAAAAGTTGAACTGCACTTGGGAATTGTTACAAGATTTTGGCGCTCATCTTAACAATTCATTTTGAGAATTTGTAACAAGAAGTTTCTATTTTAAATTTTTGTCCTATATGAGAACTCCTTTCTTGTCTTTTCTAAAAAGATCTGAAGCTTGTTTGCAATCCTTATTTCTCTATAAAAGGATTACCAGGATCAGTGAAAAAGGACCAGGAACTTGATCAATTTAACTGATAAGCTTCTTGAGTCTGGGATATCATAAACTGTATTTAGGCATATTTCTGTAGAAAAACAATATTTTTGGCTCAAGTTTATTTCAGAAGGGTTGCATTGTAAAGAATTTTGTATGCATGAATACTGATATAATATTTGAAATAAATCCATGGTTTATATCTCTCCATGAGTGTTCTCGTTGAATTATGAATTGTTCCAATTCATTACATAGATAAATCTCTATGTGTATGTTTATATTTGTCAGCTCTGATTCATGATCAGATTAAATAAGCTTTGAATATGACATAAATTCTCTAAATTTTTACTTAAGGATACACCAGTAAGTAGTGTAAACCTAGGGATCTTTTGATAAAATCCACCGGAGGGTGATTAGTATTTTCAGAAGGTTACAATCTTTCAGATTTCAATATTTTGTTCATATATAACAATCTTGCAGTGGAAGTGCTTCCCAATGGATAAGACACTGGCCATTAGTGGTGTCATTCTTACAGAAAGCAATTTTTGAAAAGATTTTATTGGTATTTCCATCTTTAAATAAAAAATTATCGAAATTCTTTGAATTAGAGTGATTTGGAGAGCAGTTTACTACCTAGTGATAGTGAAAGATCTATGAATGAATGGTTATCATTTAGGTTTCTCTTATCATTTATCTGTTACATTTGAACCCAGTCAATGATTATTGAGATAAGTCTTATGTTACTGGATTAGGAGCACCCTTCTTGGTTTTGCAGAGCCAGAAGTGCAGAGGGCAATCTTGTCCCTATAGTTGGTCCAATCATCTGTAGAGCTCAATATTTGGATCGAACCCATCTGAAAAATCTGTAGATGTATTGGTTGCCTGTTAGAGCATAAAATCCATTTTGGGAACCAACACAGTGTATATTGTACATTACCTATTTGGGTAGTGGGCTCAGCTGGTGATCACTTTTTGTACTACCAACTCCTAACAGGGTTGAGGCTTCTAACAAGGCCTATAGTCCCTTAATCAGGACTGATACACTATATATTTGTAATAGACTCCTAACAGGGTCAACATCCTTAACATGATACTTTTGATTGGTGGATCTTTGTGGGTACCATCCCCACCAGGGTTTTCCCTTGGCCAGGGTTTCCTCGAGAACAAATCATGTGTTATGAGTTCTTTAGTTTTATTGCTATGCATGTTGTTTAGCTTCTTATGTTATGCATGTATAAAGATAATTTTTTATATCCATAATTGGGCAAAAGATAAAGTTTTTAGAATACTAATTCACCCCCCCCCTCAGTATTCCCTATTTCTAACACATTCTAGCCTCATAGTCTTCTTGTGCTTTTACTTTTGCAATATCAGCTAGGTTAGTGAACTCATCATCAAAAGTGCTCATCACTTTCTTTTCTTTCTCTAAAGGGGCTGCTTCTACAATCTATGTGGTCACAATACTTTGTAGATTTTCAAATAGGTCCTTCAGACATCCTTCAAGACTCTTAACTTTCTTATTCTTCCCAATGATTTTGTTCAAAGATGTGATCAATTCTATTTGATCATCATCATCTACTTCTTTTCCCAAATCCTCAAACAAAGATCTAGTTTTCTTCTTCTTTCCAGTCTTAGGAGTAAGACTGATTTCTTCTTTAGAGGTTACAAGTGCTTGTACTTCTGATACTTTAGGTTCTTCAATAATAAATCAGGCCTGCTCTATTTCTGCAGTTCTATCCATTTCATCAAGAGCTGAATTGTCAACAATGTTCTCTAGATTCTTGAATACATTATCATCAGTATCCAAGGTGATCCTTGTACCTTTAACATTCATAGATTCTTCTTTAATGTTTATAGCTGGTGGATAGGGAATATCCTCTTATTTTGCTTCTTCTGCTTGCTCTGCTGCAACTGATGTCTCTCCAACAATTTCTGCCATAACTTTGATTATTGCTTGTTCGGTCTCTGCATTCACTTGTTCATATTGTCCTGCCATGATCTGAATGGTTCTCATTTTTGTCCTTAAATGGGTGCTAAGGGGCTTCAAAATTTGTTTAAGATGTTCATCATCTCTTACATCACATAGTTTCTTCACAAGATTCTCTCTGATAGATTTGTCTTCTTCTTGTGCTCTCATCTTCCTATTAACAAGTTTCTTCAATATGTCATCAGGTATCTTTCCCTGAATAGAGTCAAACTTCTTATTAGCCAGAATTAGATACTTGAACACTACATTTTCAAGATTCAATTGATCATAATATTAATAAAGGTCATAGTATTTATTAATTTTAGTGAATTCTCCATATTTTATAATTTCCTCATTCACTCTCTCAATTCTAGGTTTCCATGCTTTCTTCTTAACATAAGTGTCATCATCTTTAATTTTTGCAATTTTCCTAGGTATTGGTGGCACCAAAGTTTTCTACCTCTTACCAGGTCCAGTAGAAATTTCTTTCACTCTCTTGCTCGGTGTGGAGGAGGTAGATCTAGTAGGTTTTCTTACTACTTGTTCCTTCTCAGGTTCCTCTACTTTCACCTTGACTGGTACTACACTAGATGATAAGGGAGGTACAGACAAAATCTCTTTCTGTCAAATATCCCTAATTGCTGCTACTATCTGCTTTGCCACTAAGAATTCTCTCTCTATTATTCTTGTATCCTTCAATATTTTCTTAATAGTGCTCTCAAATCTTTTCTGAGACTATTTCTCCTCAAGTATAGCCTTTGTGGAGTTGAAATTTTCTTCAAAAGTTCCAAATCTGTTACTGTGAGTGTCAAACTTGCACTTAAGTAGCCTATTCACATATTCTTCTATCTCAATTTTAGATATTTCATAGAGAAGAGGGTCTATGAACTCCATGCTAGGTTCAACTACTTCAATGTATGTAAAGTCAGTGTCAACCATAAAACATACTTCATTCTTGTATTTCTCCACAAGAGACTGTGGAATCCTTGATCTGCTAGACACAATATTCTGAAATGTCTTAATAACAAGTACTGCATTCTCATTAACACTGTCAATAACATGCTTTTTGTATACTACATTAATCCTTTCCATTGTGGTTTGTCTATCATTCCAATCATATCCTATGGTGTAAGGAAATCTCCTCAAAAGATGAAAAAAAACATGTAAGTGATCAAAGATGAAAATCTAAATTGTGCATACTTTGTCTTCTTAATCTTCTCCAAGTTCTCAAACAATTGAATTCTTAGAATTTCACACATATCAACTAGCACTTTGTCAACACACATCAAATAGGCTATGTGTACCATTCCAGCTACCATGTCATCCTCTCTTGAATTTCCACAAAACTTAGTTGTTAGGATTTTGCATAAGTATCTAACATCATGTTGTTGGATCTTACTAATTATAATTCATCTACCATTATAGGATGAATTAGTGTTATCAATGACTATTTTTCTCATGTTCTTCTCATTTAAAGGAATAGCTATAGATTTAGATAGTCTAGTGACTTCATGAATCAAATCAGCTGTAATGTCTATCACTCTATCTTCTAGCCAAAACTTCCCATTATGAATTCTGCTAAGGATTATTTTAGTGCATTCTTCATTATCAAACTCATACTACAATGCATACTTAACAATCTCATTGTCTTTCAAATGATCATATCCTTATTTCAATGACATGTCCTGGTTGTAAATCTTCTCATACTCACTTGTAAAATCACTATCACTGATGGTTTCTAACTTGCATCCAAGATAACTTCTTACATTCTCTAAATGCAAAACTTTGTCTGGTATGGATGATAAAGCTAACTTAGGGTCTTCTTCCAGGGGTTCTACTAGTTCCCTCTTCATTCTAGGTCTATTTTTATCTCTAACATTGTGAATTAAAGATACATCCATGATTACTTCAAATTCCTTTTACCGACTCATAGATCTATCAAGTAAAATACCTTGATTTCATGAATTAGGGCTTGCGTAGATTCGACACTCAAATCCTTCACCAAATCATTGCAAAAAGCTTCCAATCACTTCTCTTTGATCTCCTTAACACTTGTATTCACTTTGATGATCAAATAACACTGATCATAACCTTTTATTACTTCAATCTGACTTAGGTCTGACATCACATTCAATTCTTTTGCCGCTTCTTTCCAAAAAGATATTTCTGCTATCCTGCAAAACTTAAAACTTCTTGCGATCTCGCAAAACATAATATTTTTCTTTGCGCTCTTAACCATAGCATTAGAATATCATAAACTACATTCCATTAACTGCGCAAGACTCAATTCATCACAAATCTACTTCTACACTAATCTAAGTTCCTAATCTACTATAATTTTCATAAATTAAGTGCTTTGAGATAGGTCAGGTAAGGATTCATTCTTACCCCTTGATACTTCACCTTTCTGATTACCTTCAATGTTGAATATGTCTCCTTGATCTATGCTTTTAACAAACTTCACTTCATATGTATTGCTAAAACAATCTTTCTTTTTGTTACTTGCATCTTCATTTCTTCTTTCATGATTTCTAGGGTTAGGGTTAGGATGAAAAACTCCATTGTTCATTCTACAAAACTTTTCTGTATGTCAAATCTTGTTGCATATCTGACAAACAATTCCATTATTTCCATATCTTGGTCCAGGTGGATTAATCTGTGATCTGCAATTTCTAGCAATGTGTCCAACCTTGTTGCATCTATAACATATTACTCCATTTCTTTTGTTCATATCTTCAGTAGGTTTCTTATTTGCATTGTTAGTATTCCTAAACATTCTACTATTATTATTATTCTCAATAAATTTAGGTTTCCTACATTTGATAGCTCTATGTCCAAATCCATGACAATTGTAACAATAACCATTAAGGGGTTTAAATTGCTTAGTTGTGCAATCTCTCTTCATATGACCAATAGTATTACAAGCAAAACATCTACTTTTGAATTCTCTTTGCATACCTTTGGATGATTCCTCTTGCTTTGGTGATTCTTCTTCTTTAGGTGTATCTTCAGATTTATTGATCTCATCAGACTTCTTCTCATCTAAGCTCTCAGATACCTTCAGATCTAGTTCCTTGCTTTCATCATTTTCTTTAAGAGTGTTAAATCCAAGACTAGTCTTATTATAGAATGGTTTATGAAAAGATGCTTGTTTATCAATCTTCTCACTAGTTGAATATAGCCTTTCAAGTTGTTGCTCGGATTGAGTCAGTTCACCTTTCACAATCTTGTTGTATTTCTCAAGTTCAGCATACTGCAAATTGACTTTCTCAAGTTCAGATGTTACATTTCCAAGTTTAGATTTCAGTCCTTCATTTTTAGTTTTTAGACTTTCATTCTCAAATTTTGGATTCACTTCATTCTTTCCATTTCCATCTTTCAAACTAAGCTTCAAATTTGCTATCTTCAATTCATGCTTAAGGATCTCATTTTCTTTTTCTAAACTATCATTACAATCTTCAATAAAAACTTCAGATTCTTTTTCAGATCTCAAATCTTCCAATTTTTTTTTCAATTTGTCAATGAGGTTCTTTGCATCATCATATTTTCCTCTCAGAGTACCTCTTTCATCAGTAAGCATATCAATCTATTCAAGAGCTTCTTCAAGATTCTTCTGTAGTTGATCCATATCCATAGAGATCTTACTCAAGCTACTAGGCTTTCCTTGAGTGATTCTTTTCTGAGTAACTAAGCTTTGATACCAATTGTTAGAAATAGGGAATACAAAGAGGGGGGGTGAATCAGTATTCTAGAAACTTTATCTTTTTCCCAATTATGGATATAATAGATTATCTTTATATATGCATAACAATAAAGAAATCATAACACATTATTTGTTCTCGAGGAAACCCTGGCCAAGGGAAAATGCTGGTGGGGATGGTACCCACAAAGATCCATTAATCAAAAGTATCATGTTAAGGATGTTGACCCTGTTAGGAGTCTATTACAAACATATAGTGTATCAATCCTGATTAAGGGACTATAGGCCTTGTTAGAAGCCTCAACCCTGTTAGGAGTTGGTAGTATAAAATGTGATTACCAGTTGAGCCCACTACCCAAACAAGTAATGTACAATATAAACTGATTAAAAAATAGGTTAAGGTACATAACCTTATACTGCTTGCATCAATATCTCTTCAATGATCTTTCACTATCACTATTACATATGCTTCATATACTCCGCATCACACTTCTACAATTACTTGCTGCTTGTTACAATTACAACTACACTTTACAATTATAATTACATTTACATATATACCAATAGCTTTATCCAAGAGTAAAAATCTAGGATGTCATCTCTTTATATTGTTAAGACATTATTTTGATAAACAAAATAATCCCTTAACTCTTTACTAGTTCTGCCTTCATATTCTGTCCTGTCGGCTTCACACTGTCTTTGGTAAAATGGTCATAACTTCTTCCGTACATGCCGTACTAACTTGCACTCTAAGATGGGTCATCATTAGTCACCATAGAGTCTATGTTCAAGTACACAAGCACTAAATTCAGTCCAGTCAATGTCGCAAACAAAAATTGTGTCTAGGTACACTAGTAAAAATACTATCTCATACTTAGACAAATTTGCAATGCGCTCTGTCATACTTGCTCTCTGACTTGTGCGATCTTCATGTGGATCATATGTTTCCATAATGACAACATCTATGCAATCAACTCAACCAAATTACCAACATATATTTTGATTAAAATAGCTAGATTTCTTAGTTTAAGCACCATTTTTTAGGGTTTTAGCTCTTTTTTCTTAGTTTTAGTGCCCTTACTATGAGTTTTGGCATGTAAACAATCTATTTGGGCACATACAAAACCCATTTTGGCACGTATGAATAGGGTTTCCACTTTGTTTTTGAGCCTATGTGCTATTAGTTTTAGCACATATACATACTGAATGCATTTTACTTCAATTTTGAGTGCTAACACCTAGAATTTTAGTGCCTACACATGGTAGGTGCATTTTCAAAGATTTTTGAGTGCGTGCACATAGAATTTTAGCAACTATGCACTCTATTTGTGTGCTCTTAGGATTTGTATGCCTTGTTAGGAATGGGAACACTGAGACCGAGGGGGGTGAATCAGTGTTCACTAAATTAAATCTTTTTCTTAGCTCTTTAATCTTAACTTGAATGCTTAAGTACTGAAATGAACATTATCATAAACAATATAGAAGAACACAACACAACACCAATATGGTTATGGGGAAACACAAATAGGTAAAAACCTCGGTAGGAATTGAAACCCACTAATATTCTGTACTAGTGTTTTATGATCCTTATTAGAAGATCCTTAACCCTGTTAGGAGTTGCTTTACAATATGTTTAGTACAGGGACCTAGTCAAGGGTCAGACCTGCAATACCCAAAAAATGAGCTATAGATTCATTAACCTCTTACATCAACAATTCGATCGAAATCAGCATCAAAGTCCTAACCTAAGGCACATCTGCACATCATTTATCAAAATCCTAATTGATTTTATTCTAATTCTTCATCGGGGAATATTTCCTAAATATTCCTATTTATCTTAATTATCTTTAATTAAATATTATTTGGTGATAAATCTCATTTATCCTAAATTTGATCAATTGAATATGATGAATATTTAATTAATTACATTAATACTACCACTTAATTATTTAATTAGATTTAATTTAATTTATTTCTAATTAATATTGTTTTATTTGACAATAAATCAAATTTGCTAAAAACAATCAATTGAATATCTATTTAATTGATTTAAAATCAAATTTATCAAATTTAATGATTTAATTAGAAAAAGGTTTGATTAAAATAATTGATTAACCCATAAATCAGTTATTTTAAATTTAAAATCAGTTAAGTTGAGAATAAATCAATTTATTTTTAAATTAATTCAAAATAAATCACGCACAATCAGAAAAGCAGGCAACAAGAAATTAACAACCAATTATAAATTTAAACTCAACATGTGATTGTGAGTTGGAAATTGATCTAAAACTCTATTTTGAGTTAAAAGCTTTTGCATGATTTTGTGAGTTAATCTATTTCTAATTGCTTGTTGACTCAAAAATCAACCCGAGTTTATCAAGAGTGATTTATGGCTTTTCTCAATGCATCCTCAAGCCCTTAATTTCTATAAAATCAAGGCTCAGCTCTTCACAAATCATCTCTCTAAATCTCTTGAATTTTCACAATTACTCTGGCAAATTTACAACTGAAGAACAAAGCTTTTGCGACAGACAATTTTGTGAGATCATTTCATAGTTTTTCATAGCTTTTGCATACTTTTGAATTCATCTTCATAGCATTTTTAGATTAATTGCATATCATTTCAATTCATTCTAGATTAGTTTCATATCAAGTTTTTCATCTAATTGCATCAAAAATCCAAAAAAAAAGATTAATTTGCATTCATATTTCATTGTTTTCATCATTTTAAATCCTTCGTTTAGGTGTTGTATTGTCACTGATCTTGGTATAATCTGATAATACCATACTTGCACCCACTAGAAGGTAGTAAATCACTTGGTTAGCTTAGTTTCATTTATTTGCAGATTTTGATTTTGCTAACCTCTAATGTTTTACTGAAGTGTTGTGTCCGCAACTAGGTACAATTTTCACACACACAGGAGCCTGTTAGGAATATTTTACAATAAAACCTATTAGGGGTGTGGATGCACTATCCTAGAGCTCACTACTCAAGTGGTGAAGGCTATAACCTTCTGATCTCAGATACACACTATATCTACTGGATGAACTGTCACTACGACACTACTTGTCTGATCAGTTCCTTTAATGCATTGATGCTTTGACCTCTTACAAAGCTATAATACATCTTGTCAACTCTTTGCACACTTTTCCTCTACTTATCTTAACTCTATATCAACTCTCAGGCTAATTACAATGGGTGCATCTAATATTTATATGCGCATACAAAACAAATAACAAGGTCAGCCCTTTAACCGATTACATACAACGCTTCCAATTGAATTGGCTCAAGCGTGTTTACAAACAAACATAATTACATGTCAAAAACCTAATTACAATAGGCACATAGAATTTACAACATAATAATATAATCACAAACCAAAATGCCAATAGTCGGCTGCTTGCTTTGTTCTTCTTTGTCATTCACTGTCTGTGCAACTTGAACTCTCTGTATCTTCTTCATACTGAACCTTCTGATCATGTGCTCTTAGAATTAGCATGAATATGATGTTACCAACTTAAATTCTAGGGTGGATACCATAATTCTATTGTATGCATGTGAGATGATGCTCTACTCTTCAGGTACTCTGTACACTATCCAGTCTTCAACACTTAGCCAATTTCTGATCTTCTCATCAAGTGTGCTAACTCCAAAACACTATATGACTTTTTTTCCATAATAAAAACACTATATTAAGTCATATACACCAGTGTAGTCAACTTGCCAACTATTTGCCCATTTTTCATTGATGGCAACAAAGGAATATTGCACAATTACTAACTATTCTCTTATACAAAAAAACTTTTGTTATATTCTATCTTATATCTCCCTTTATACTCTATCTCATATCTCCCTTATTCTTTACTTTATATCTTCTTTATATCTCTATAAATCCATATTATATACATACTCCCCCTTTGACATTAATGATAAAGGTGCTTCAAAACTATATCTACAAATACTTATAGTGAGAGAACATCTAGATATGCTATCTGTAAGTTTTGAATCTATTTCTTCCAAAATGTAATCAATGAATTTACAATCTAGAGATGGGTGCATAATGATGTTAGAAAGTAAAGACCACCAAGATAACTGAGAGGGGGGGGTGAATCAGTTATCTGATAATTAAACCATTTATCAACATTAACTTCATTATCAACTTCAACAGATTTAAACCATCTAATTAATGCAGTAACCAACCATAGAAAGATAATCATACACAATGACACAATAACACAAGATATGTTAACTAGGGAACCTCTTGATCAAAGAGTAAACCCTGGTGGGAATGATGCCCACAAAATGATGCACTAATATGAAAGTTCCTTGTTAGAGGATGGACCCTGTTAGGAGTCTTATGAAATACATTCAGTACATATGAATCTTTGTGAGGAGATTTTGAATCCCTGTTAAAAGATTCTAACCCTGTTAGGAGTTATGGAAGACAGAAGGACCCACTGCCCAAACAACTTCAAGGCAAGATCTCTGAACTCACTATCCAATAGATCTTAGGATTATTGAATAGAATAATATGAAATATGTTACCTCCTTCACACTATGCCAAAACTACACTCTCTGCTACACAAGATCACAAATCCAGATCTTTGTACTTCGCAAGTCTTCCTTCATCACCGAATTGGCTCTTTTCTTCACTTCATGCATACATTCGCATCAAAAATTTCACAACTTCATATTAAAAATATTAAAATACTCTCATAACAAGGAAAACGTTCCTTCCTTTATACCACACTCAAATAATTACAAATGAGTTGGCATGCAAATACAAAATAATAATTTCAACACGCTACATCAAAATTACATAAAACTATCGACTTCCAGATTCAATAACTTTCCAATCGTGTGACCTAAAAGTTTGTGCTATGAACCACATCACCACCAATGAGTCTCAAACTTCCCTTTAACTACACAAAATCAGATTTTATCCCAGTTAGGAGATATCCTTTGATTACCAAAAATCACTACACAGGAATACTGCCAGAATACTGCTTCCACCAAAATGCTTATAACTTTCATGAATAAATGAATTTCTTTTTGTTCTCTTAACTATAGGCTAATAACACAACAAATAACATACCATCAACTATGCATAACTCAATCTACAATATAACATGTGCGCAAAACAAAACTATGCCTGCTTTTCTGCTAAACTCCAGAATATCACTGTGTTGACATCAATGACAATCATAGTCATGAATGTAACAACCACTACTACAGAATGACTACCAAAGGCTTCAGAATTCATTCCTAATAATATCCTCCATTGGCATTGATGGAAACATAGATGAAAAACATCCAATGTTCCAAAAATCCAATCACTGCTGCTCAACTGCACTGCTGCTCATCATCAATCAAATCTTGCTTCGTTATCCTATTCAATATCTCCAAAAAATGTAGTTCCTCAATGTTTTTCATGATTCTCTCCCCCATTGACATCAATGATAGAAATTCTATCACTATGTCAAATAATAGCTCAATGTCAAAAGACACTATTCAGAAAATACATTCACAAGAGTCCTCAATGAAGCTCGGATACACATACTCCCCCATAGAGGAAGTACAAACATCCAATCCAGAAAATAGATAGGGCCATAAACCACTGGACGGATGCAACCAACTACATCATTACTCAAAAGTAGGTTGGGGCATAACCCCAAGCATACCTCTTAGATACTCAAATGTATCCTTAGGCAAAGGCTTAGTAAATATATCTGCTATCTGCTCCTTTGTGCTTATGTACTCCAGTCTGACTTCTTTATCTGCAACTTTCTCTCTTACAACATGATACTTGATCTCTATATGCTTTGTTTTAGAATGTAAAACTAGATTCTTAGACATACTAACTATACTTGTATTGTCACAATATATGACAATAGGCTCATCAAACTTGATTCCAATGTCCATCAACATCTGCTTCATCCAAATTATCTGATTACAATTGTTTTTTGCTGCTACATATTCTACTTCTGTTGTACTCTATGAGATACAATTCTGCTTTTTGCTCAACCAAGAAACTAATCTTCCTCCAAGAAAAAAGGCTCCACCACTGGTGCTTTTCTTATCATCAACACTGCCTCCCCAATCAACATCAGTATATGCACATAGGGTAAAATCATTAGAATTTTCATACCACAGTCCATAGTCCATTGTGCCTCTAAGATAACTCAATATCCTTTTTACTGCTGCATAATGTGACTCTCTTGGTTCAGCTTGAAATCTTGCTACCATTCAAACTGAATGTTGTATAACTAGTCTAGTGTGTGTCAAGTACTGGAATCCACCAATCATAGATCTATATTTCTTTTGCTCAAGTTCTGGTGTCTCATCTTTACTAGATAGTTTATGTCCTGTAACCATAGGTGTTCCAACTGGTTTACAATTCTCCATACTGAATCTTTTCAACAAATCATTCAAGTACTTTGTCTGACTTATAAAGATACCATCTTTATTTTGTGTTATTTGTAATCCCAAAAATTATTTCATTTCTCCAATCATACTCATTTCAAATTCTATCTTCATTTCATCAGCAAATTTGTCACTAGCTTCATCTTCTCCTCCAAAAATAATGTCATCAACAAAAATAACCAAAACTAACAATCCATTCTCAATTTTATTCTTCATGACCTTAAACTTATTAAATGCTTCAAATTTTTCTTTCAAAAATGCAATCCACATCATTCTTGTAAAATCATCAACAAGAATCATAAAATACCTTTCTCCATAGAATCCTCTAGTCCTAGTAGGACCGCTCAAGTCTGTATGAACAATCTCCAACTTTTCTGTAGATGTGAACTTCTTGCTAGGAAATGAACTCCTTTTCTACTTAGCCATCACACATTCCTTGCAAATCATGTTAGTAGGCTTCAAAATCTTAGGTAAATCTCTTACTGCAAATGTAGAACTTACTTTCACAATATTATCAAAGTTTATATGACAAAACCTTCTATGCCATAACCAACTGTCATCAATCTTAGTCATCAAGCATGTCATCTCAGTAGGGTTCAACTGAAATATATTACCTTTCATTCTAGATCCAGTTCCAATTAGATTTCCATCTTTATCCTTAATCACACAAGTTTTCTCAATAAACCAAACTTGATATCCCTTATCCACTAACTGTCCAATACTCAAGATTATGTTTCAATCCATCAACAAAGTAAACATCATCAATATTAGTCTTTCCATCAAGAGTAATAGATCCTATACCTTTAATCAAACAAGGTGCATTGTTACCAACTGTAACAACTCCTCCATCATAATTGTTAAAATTTATGAATTTTCCTTTATCATGAGTCATATGATGTGAACAACCACTGTCTATAATCCAATCAGCTTTCTTTTCAACTTGGGAAACTAAGGCTTTTTCTTCTTTAATATCAGATTCAGAATTTTCTTCCTTAATTGCTACAAATCCTATGTCATCAAAGTTATTATTATCACTGTCACTCAAATGTCTTTCAATTCCTACTTCAATTTCTTCATCATTTTCATAATAACATTCTTTAGATCTTCTAGGCTTAAAATTATTTCTATACTTCTTAACTCTCTTAGGACACTTAGATGCAAAATGACCATATTCTTGACATGTCCAACATTTAAAGATTTTCTTACCATCTGGTTCTCTTTTCAAAAGCAAGGCAATACCTTCTTCAATCTTCTTATCTTCATTAGATTTGGATCTGCTACTGCTGGCATAATCTCCATTCACACTTGTACTTCTAGACAAAGTAGGTCTGATGCTAAGAGCACTGAATGTTGTCTCCACTCTAGGTAGTTCTCTTGATAATCTCAAATTCATCTTTGCTACTTCCAATCTTCCAAGAAGAGTCTCTCTTGAAAATTTTGGTGTACAAGGTATCACTTGTTCAATCATTTGTGTAGTATGCCTGAATATTGGTGTCAATGTTCTCAAAATCTTCCATATTACTTCATTCTCTATCTTTTCACGTCCACAAGACTTTATTCCTGCAACAATTTCTGACATCCTACCAATATAGCTTCTAACAGATTCATCTTCCATCATTCTTATGTCTTCAAATGCACAAATCCAATTATGTAACCTAGGTTTCTTTGCATGTTCATCACCTTCAAAAGTAGAATGTTAAGCTTTCCAAATATCATGAGATTTAGTTAAACCTTCTACCTGACTGTATTCATTCTCCGGAAGTGATGATAAAAGTGCTTCTCTTGCAAGTATGTTACACATAAATAGATCTACCTCATCTTTAGAACTTGTTTCAAGATTGTCTTCTTCAATTATAGTCCTTTCATTCTTTGTAATCAACCAATAACCTGGTCCTAAACACAAGAGATGTGTCTTCATCTTTTCTTTCCAACTGTCAAAATTTACTCCATCAAACTTAGGGCTTTCTTTCCTAAAATTCACCATAGATCTCCTTAAGTTGTTAAACTTCTCTTTCAAGGACCTGCCGCTCTAATACCAATTGTTAGAAAGTAAAGACCACCAAGATAATTGAGAGGGGGGGGGTGAATCAGTTATCTGATAATTAAACCATTTATCAACATTAAATTCATTATCAACTTCAATAGCTTTAAACCATATAATTAATTTAGTAACCAACCATAGAAAGATAATCATACACAATGACACAATAACACAAGATATGTTAACTAGGGAACCTCTTGATCAAAGAGTAAACCCCGGTGGGAATGATGCCCACAAAATGATGCACTAATATGAAAGTTCCTTGTTAGAGGATGGACCCTATTAGGAGTCTTATGAGATACATTCAGTACATATGAATCTCTGTTAGGAGATTTTGAATCCCTGTTAAAAGATTCTAACCCTGTTAGGAGTTATGGAAGATAGAAGGACCCACTACCCAAATAGCTTCAAGGCAAGATCTCTGAACTCACTGTCCAATAGATCTTAGGATTATTGAATAGAATAATATGAAATATGTTACCTCCTCACATTGTGCCAAAATCACACTCTCTACTACACAAGATCACAAATCCAGATCTCTGTACTTCGTAAGTCTTCCTTCATCACTGAATTAGCTCTTTTCTTCACTTCATGCATACATTCAAATCACAACTTTCACAACTTCATATTACAACTCTTACAATCCTCTCATAACAAGGAAAAAATTTCTTCCTTTATACCACACTCAAATAATTACAAATGAGTTGGCATGCAAATACAAAATAATAATTTCAACACGCTACATCAAAATTACATAAAACTGTCGGCTTCCAGATACAATAACTTTCCAATCGTGTGACCTCAAAGTTTGCACTGTGAACCAGGTCACCACCAATGAGTCTCAAAATTCCCTTTAACTATGTAGAATCAGATTTTATCCCGGTTAGGAGATATCCTCCGATTACCAAAAACCGCTACACAGGAATATTGCCAGAATACTGCTTCCACCAAAATGCTTATAACTTTCATGAATAAATGAATTTATTTTTGCACTCTTAACCATAGGATAATAACACAAAAAATAACATACCATCAACTATGCATAACTCAATCTACAATATAAAATGTGTGCAAAATGAAATTGTGCCTGCTTTATGCTAAACTCTAGAATATCACTGTGTTGACATCAATGACAATCATAGTCATGAATGCAACAACCACTGCTACAAAATGACTACCAAAGGCTTTAGCATTAAATCCTAAAAAATTCATACTATAGCTTCTCCATCTTCTCCAAATATATGCTAGCACCATGATCATATGTCACCACGGTGGTGTCTATCTCCTTGATATTCTGATTGAGTATATCTAGTGAGGGCGCAAGAGCATTTCTAAGCTGAGTCTACCTAGCCCTTAGTTTTTACATCTCCTTTTCTACCTTCTCAATCTTGTCAATTTGTTGTTGATATACATTATTGTACATATTTATATCAGTGGATGGGTCTTTCACTGATTTCTTTACTTGCTCTATCATAGCTTCTGATTCTTGTATCTTTTTGAAATGATCATTAGTAAGCTTGTCCCGATCCATACAGTCAACAATGATCTTCCTTCCATTTTTTGCAAACTCCTTCAAAGATGCTTGACCAACTTTTAGAGAACTTAGGTCAAGTTCAAAGTCATTGACCAATTCACTCAGTCTCTTCTTCCGATACTTTTCTTCTGCAACTTGAGATGCTGACTCTTTCAAGCTAGAAAAATTTGTTTTGAAGACTATGAGGATGTTGCTAACATCATCAAATGAATGTACCTTAGACACTTTCTTTTTTGAAGGCAATAGACTATTCAATATGTTGACTGATTCAAAAAATATTGGGTCTCTCATTACCTATTTCTCATTGGCTTTCTCCATTGCTAAGACACTGATCTTGATTAGGTCTTCTTCTCGTCATGAATCCAAACTAGTTGTGTTAGGTGTCAAACTTGACATTAATGCTACTAAGGGTAGTGGAGTGATAGGAGTGTTGTCCTCTACTTCTTTCTTTACTTCAATTAGCATTTCAATAGATTTCTCATTTCCTTTTTCTTCTTCTTTTTCTTTCTCCTCTTCCATCTTTGCTTCTTATTTATTTTCTTCTTTTTCATTAGTTATATCCTCAATCAATATTTATTTTTTATTAGGAGTGTTACCACATAAGTTCTCAGCCTCTTGAGTGCTTACAAAGGCTTCTTCAAACTTTTCCAAATCCATGTCTGTTGCCTCCATAGTAACTTTTACATTGTCAATAAAAATTGAATCATCCTTGAGTTCTACTGACATGGGCGTAGACTTCTCTGCCTTTACAGATGCATCGGCTACATGTGATGAATCTTGTGGACCTATAGATGGTATATTAGTGGTCTTTGACTCTTTTTTAACCATTATGGGTACTTGAGTTGTGGGTGTAGTAGCTGGATACATGTGTCTGTTCATGAAGACCTTCTCAAAGGCTTTCTATGTTTCCTTTGCAACTAACTCATAGTTTTTGTCTATTATATGTAGGGTCCTTAACTTGGTTCTAAGATGTGGCTTCACCAGATCTAACAATAACTTCTTCTCTTGTATTTTTGATTTGCAAAAGTTATGATCATTTTAGTGCAGATTGGTCAGAACCTGATTTTATGAAATATGAATGATGTTCTTATTGGTATATGCACATATGACATGATAAATATCCAAAATTTATATTTATGGAAAGGTATTTGAGTTAGCTTTCATTTTCCATTGGTTTAGATTAATTTTGTCTTGATTTTCAAAAGTTATGATCATTTTAGTGTAGATTGGTCAGAACCTAATTTTAAGAAATTTGACTGATGTTTTTATTGGTACATGCACATATGACATGATACATATCCTAAATCTATATTTTTGGAAAGGTATTTGAGTTAGCTTTCATTTTCCATTAGTTTGAATTAATTTCATCTTGATTTGCAAAATTTATGATTGATTTAGTGTAGAATAGTTAGAATATGTTTTTTTATGACAATAGGTTTTTCGATTATCAAATGACATATTATCTTTGACTAACCTAATTTTCTACCATGTGGGGTTGACAAGTTGTGTTTCATTTTTGATTGATTTTTATAACAGTGGGTTGCATGTACAAGAATAGGTAAGTTTTTCATAACAGTGGTTTGCAGGTGCAGGTATATCCCGTGGGTACAAAAGATAGAAGACAAATGCTCAAAAAATTCTAAAATAGGTAAAAATCTACTAAGCGCATTGTGAGGAAATCATGTATTTTGTTCAATCTGATAACACTTTAATTTGGATATATAATGAACTCTCTTGTGTCAAGCTTGAGTGCCTTTATAGCTTTCATAATTCACACTTCAGTTTTGGGCTATAAAATGAACATAGATTTGCTTTTTGCATATTTGTTACACATAGTAAATAGGTCCTATGAACACTATTTGTGGATGATCTTGAGAGATTGGGTTTCATTCAATTGTTCATGCATGTGAAGCTCTTCTTGACAATAGATCCCCTTGTAGGTAGGGAGGATACTATTATTGTCTCACATTCTACTGGGTTTGGTCCTCAGCTTTTGATCGATATGTTCTCTCTCTGAAGAGATCGATAGACATAGTTGTTGACATCACAAATCTTGGTAAGATAATTTCAATCTTAGCATGTCAGATTAATCTATCTATTGTGTTTGGGTAAAATTTATAAGGCTAGAGGATTATGCTCTACTCCCTTATTTGGTAGTATCACAAACTCAAATCCTTGGATCTGGACCAAGTCCCCAAGTGGTATCTTTTGTGAGTCACCTTTAGAGAGGGTTAATCGTAGTGGACATTCCCTTTATTGGGTCAACCACATGGACATAACCTCAAGCAGTAATAGCCATTTTTTCCATTGTAGAAACAACCACCATATAAATGTCCTTGTGGAGGAAATCTTCACAGGTGTGGTCTCTTGTTGGGCTGTGAGATCTCCCTAGTAAATCCTGATTGATTAAATTCTTGAATTGTGTCAAAACCCCGATGCACCTGGATTGGAGTTCACCCTCTTGAGATCATAAAATTTGTAGAGTCAGACCATTACTACAAACCTTAGCAAAGCCAATTTTTCATTTTTTAGGACTATGTGCATTATTGAAAAACTTTTGAGAACATACACAATTAGCATTCCTAGGGATTAGCACAATAAGCCACTATTGCTTGTTCATGCGCAAGGTTTATTTTTCCCTTGTTCATTGTTTTGAGATGATTGCTTGCTTCCATTTTCTTGTTTTTTTGCATTTTTGTTTATTTGGTCCTTTGGAAATGAACAATCCCGAACTATTACATAGATCTGCAAACTTGAATAGAGGATATCTTAAAAACAATCTAAAACTGAAAACTAAAAAATTGCAAATTTGAAGAAAAAATCCTTTCTGGTGTCAAGAGTCATCTCAAAACTCATATCAAAGCTAAAGTCAAAGTTGTCAGAAGCCTTCAAAATTTGTCAGGAATCCAATTTTTGCAGCCTATTTCCAAATTCTGTCAAAATATTCACTGTGTCAAGAACAGAGCAGAAACTAGAAAGAATTTGATCATTTACCTAAAGTGGTCTCTTGAGTTTGATTTAGCCTTCTGATTTATCAATTTGAGATTTTTCATCTTGTGTCAAAACCTTGTCAAAATTATCTTCAAATTCATTCTTCATACAAAAAGGCTAAATGTTGTGAGCTCGTGTTTGCCATCTTTAGGGTGTCTACCCATACTACTAGGGCACAATATCCTTCATTTACATCCAATCTAATCTTCAATCAATCCAATCTTGACAAGGTTGTGTCATTCGATCTTCTTGAATCAAGTCATTCTTCAGTGTCTTCATATTTCTCTTTTTCTTCATCCAAGGTTAATGGTGGAAACTAGAGCTTCCTCACACAAGAAATCTAGAGAAGCACCTAAAATTTTACCTTTGTCTACTCACATGGGTCCAACCTTTGAGCAACTATATAATTCAGGTCTTTACAAAGATGACAGTCTCGACAATCTTTGATTAAAAACTAGTTACATACCCCCCCCTCCATCAACCCATGGAGGTGATCAACACAATCCACATCAATCTATCCCAGGGAGTCCTAAAACTCCTAACATGTCTCAAGGAGGGACAAACCATGATTCCCAAGGAGATCAATCACAACATGGTGCGGATCAAGAACCCACACTTGAAATTGCTCGATATCAAAATGATGATGACTTCAAGAAAATGATGAGGTATTTCTTGAAGGAAGACAAAGAAACATACTTCCTAGAGTTCTCGTCAAGGGGCTAAATTTCCTCCCAACTTTAATGTTGAAGATATCATTACGCATGAGGAAGAAACTACAATCACTACTATGATGAAATAGATGCATGCCATGCAAGTCAAACTTAACAAACTTGAAAAAGAAAAGGAACCTAAGGAGTTCTCCATGGAAGATCTATGCCCTTTTCCATTTGATAAAGACTTGTACATGCTGCCATTCCCTAAGCGAGTGGAAATACCTAAATATGATAAGTATGATGGAAACACTGATCCTCAAGATCATGTTAGAGAATTCTATACTCAATCTATGAAGTTCATGCATGAACCAACCTACCTAATGTGTCTTTTCCCTCGATCTCTAGGAGGGTCAGATATTCATTGGTTCTCAAAAATGCCCCCTACTATCAAAATTTTTGAAGAGTTAATCAAACTATTATATCAACAATACTCCTACAAGATCCAACATTTGGTCACTATGATCGACATCTGCAATTTGAAACAGAACTTAGGAGAACCATTCCTGACTTTTCTCAAACTATGGAGGAAGAAGTTTTCTCTATATGCTAGACCCATTCTAGAAACTGAGAAGCTGGAAATTTTCATCAACAATCTTGTTCCAGAACTCAAATACCATTTGCAAATGCAAAATCATACATCCTTTCATAAAATGGTAGAAAATGCAATCAAAATTGAGAAATTACTTGTGCAAAAAGGAGACATATCACTTCGAAAGGACAAGTATGAATCTAGATCTAATTCTAAAGACAAAGACAAAAAATGGAACAAGAATAAGGGCATCATCACAGATGGCATTGTTGATACTATCCATGCCCCATCTAAGGCACCCACTTTCAATCTCACTGTTGGCACCCAAGCCATCAAAACTTCCAAAGATAAAGCAATAGAATCTAACAAGAAGCCATCTGACTATAAACCTTGGGCTACAAATCCTAAATGTAAGTTTACTCCTCTTGGAGAATCCTTGGAATCCTCCATGAAGACTCTGTTGGCCAAAAACATCATCTCCTTGCCTAAGATAAAGGTATTTGATCCTGAACCTAAACCAAAATGGTGGAGAGAGAATGATTTCTATGACTTCCATCGCAATAAGGGTCGTAAGACTAATAACTGCATATGCCTGAAACACATCATACAAGAGAAAATTCATAATGGAGAAATTGTAATTGACAATCATAAAAGAAATAATGATCATACAACATTCACGGAGCCATTTCTGAAACATGGTTAAGGAGATTCATCTTCTCAGCCTAATGTGGGTGCTAAAGTCAATTATGCCTACTCTGGAAACAATGTTGTCATCAATATGGTTGAATCATGCCTATCTGAGTGTTGCAATGTCATCACAATTGTAAGAAAAGATAGAGAAAATCAATCAGCAAATGCAGTTACTTGATCACAAGATTAGGCACATCTGCAAGGAAAAATCCCAGATTCATCCAATGTCCCTAAGATACCTTTCAATCTTTCATCTGCTTATAAATAGAAGGCTACCTCTAAATCATCAAATCCTAAAGACATGAGGCCAACATCATATAGTATTTTCCAACAACTCCAACATACAAATGAAAAAATCCTCATGTTTGAGTTGCTTCAGATATCTCCAGCTCATAGAGCCATTCTAGACAAAGCTCTACTTGGATCCAATGTTCATGACAACCTTGATTTAGAAAGATTCCAGAATATGGTTGGTCATCTCACATCTCCACAGTATATCTCCTTTTTAGAGGAAGATGATAATTCCTCGAGTCATTCACATAACCAACCCTTTCACATTGAAGTCATGATCCAAAACCATCGTGTCAAACATGTGTTGATAAATGGAGGCCCTGGTCTCAACATTTGTTCTTATATCTTGATCACACAATTGGGATTCTCTGAAGCTACCATTGATCCTAAGAAGAAGATAAATATCAAAGCATATAATGAGCAAGAAAGATATTCCAAGGGAACTATTGTCTTACCTATCAAAATAGGACCCGTTGTCAGAGACACCATATGTCAAGTTCTTAATCTACCTTTGGCTTACAACATCCTTCTAGGAAGTCCCTAGATACATGAAATGAGAGCTATTCCTTCCACATACCATCAATGTGTGAAATTTCCTTATGAAGGAGTAGAGGTGATGATTCCGATAGACCTATACACAACTTGCAATGCATTGAAAGAAAGTGCTGATAAACTTGTTCCTAATAATAGGGAATCTTCCACTAAGTAGATAGACATTGCTTCAACATCCAAAATGGAAGACATTGCTAAAGAAGTCAAAATCAAAGACAATGATATGGGAGAATACACAATGGAACTTGTTTTATCTCTCACATCTCTCCCATTGTCCCCTAAATCTTATGGACAACCTTCTGAAAAAGTGAAACCTACAACTAAAGAATCCCAGGTCATATTCAATGGAAGTTTTGTCACAGAACAAGTATCTAAACAAGAGTTTGAGGAAGAAGAAGCCATGCTTGCATGGTTATACAAGGATGAGCCTCAATCCCAATCAATCTAGAAATGTGGCTCCACTTCAAGCAAAATTCCTCAGAAGTCATACAGACTAGGGGACAAATTGATCACAAAAATGGGATATAATGGAAAAGGACCTCTAAGTCTACAAGGTAAGGGTCTTCTATTACCTCTTGACCACCATGGTCAAACCAACAAGAATACAATAGGTCTAGGATATAAGAAGAAGCCTTTCTATCTTAGCAAGAACTCCCCACATGTCTTAGAATAGATTGAGCCATCCACAACAAATCAACTAAAGGAAGAAACAACTAAACAATCTAACAGTGATGATTCAGACACCACTGATGAGCTCATTCCTTATGAGTGTTTTCCTAAAGAAATAAAAGACCTTGAAGCTGAAGATGATCTAGTAAAAAGAATCAATGTAGTAGAAACACAAGAACCTACTATAGAAAAAGAGACAACTACACCATAAGAACCAGCTGATCTTGAAGGAAATCAAACATAAAAAGAAGGTGGTAGTTATTCTGAAATAGATTCCCATGAGTATGAATTCAAATTAGAATTTGAGGGTAACCCTTCTTGGGGTATTCATCCTGACTTTACACACATTCTTAGATTTCCTAGAGGCATAGATGAGGAATCAAATGACTATGAATGGGGAGCCATTCCAGAGGAAGATGAGATTATCATAGAAAAACATATTGATGTTATTCTCCAATATGCACCTAAAGCCAATGTAAGTCTAGAGTGAAATAATGAACTTAATGAGTCTAATCCACCAATGGCTGAAGTAGACTCTCACAATGACATTGAGAATATTCATGAATTGAACATTTTGAGTTGTAATATCACCTTTGAACTCAAGAGTCAAGTTAGGACCAATGATGACAGATCCATATCTGTAAACACTATTTCCCAATCTTTCACCGCTTTGACTATCCAACATCCTGAACTTCTTGACCAAACCTCCATGAATCTGAGCCAAGGAATCTATACCTTTCCAAATGACTATGCCCTTGCTTGCTACCTCAATGCAGTTGAGCCTATGATGACTTCCATCAGTGAACTAAGCATTAGCATGATGGAGTCAGACATCAAGTATCTTAGTCAAAAGAATAGAAATAAAAATAAAAAGAAAAGGAGTTATGAGGGTGAAAACCACTTTATGGCAATATCAGAGCCTACAAAAGTAAAAATAAAAGATGTATCCAAAGGTGAAAACCTCTCTGAGGCACCTAAGGATAAGATATTTGATGTCCTTCTGAGTCATTTACAAGACAAATCTCTAGTTCTAATTGAGCCCACTCAATCCATAAACTTGGGAACAACAGAAGAACCATAATTGATCCATGTAGCACAATCCTTATCAGAAGAAGAAAAGCAAAAATTTAGCACATTATTAATAGAAAAGAAGATCAACTTTTCATGGAAATATTTAGATACACTAGGGTTGGATCCTGATCTTATAATGCACCATTTATCTATAGCTCCAGGGGTTAAACCTGTTAAGCAAAAATTAAGAAAGATGCATCCACATGTTGCACTCTTGGTCAAAGCTGAATTAGAGAAACTACTAAAAGCTAGATTCATCCAAGTTATTGATTATGCTGAATGGATCTCTAATATTGTACCCGTTTCTAAACCAGATAAATCAATCAGAGTGTGCAAAAATTTTAGAGAAGTAAACAAAGCATGCCCTAAGGATGATTTTCCATTACCTAATATTGATATGATAGTGGACATGATTGCGGGCTTTGAGATGTATTCTTTGATGGATGGTTTTTCTAGATACAACCAAATAAAAATTGCTCTAGAAGATTAAGAGAAAACTACTTTCACCTGTGCATGGGGTACCTTCTATTGGAATGTCATGCCATTTGGGCTTAAGAATGCTAGTTTTATATATCAATGAGCTATGACATCTATCTTTCATGACATGATGCATCGAACTATGGAGGATTATGTTGATGATACTTTGGCAAAATCTATGATAAGATCTAAACATCTAAATGATTTGAGCAAAATACTAGATCAAATGGAGAAGTTTAGTCTTAGGCTGAACCCTAAGAAGTGTGCTTTTGGTGTCACTTTTGGAAAGCTCTTAGGCTACATTGTTTCAAAGAAAGGTATTGAAGTCGATCTAGCTAAGGTCAAAGCTATCATAGAGATGCAACCTCCCAAGAATATCAGTCAAATGAGAACATTACAAGGGAGAGTACAATCTATTAGATGCTTCATATCTCATCTAGCAGACATATCACAACTATTCACAAAGACATTACATAAAGGTGTGACCTTTGCATGGAATAAGGAATGTGAAAAGAACTTTAACCATATCAAGAAGTATCTATCAAATCCTCCTATTTTGATGCCTCCTATACAAGGGAAGCCATTGATCTTATATTTCTCTACCATAGATACATCACTGGAGACATTACTAGCACAACATGATGAGAACAAGAAGGAAAGAGCTATATACTATATCAGTAGAACATTGGTAGCATATGAGAAGAAATATTCAATGATTGAGAAAGCTTGTCTAGTTGTGATCTTTGCATCATAGAAACTAAGACACTACATGTTAGCTTATACCACACACTTGGTAGCTAAGATTGATCCACTAAAGTACCTCCTAAGAAAAGCTGCCCTCACAGGTAGGTTAGCTAAATGGGTGATGATATTAAGTGAATTTTACATCAAATATGTTGAAAGAAAAGCTATCAAGGGCCAAGTAATTGCAAATCAACTGGTTGACACACCTTTGTTTGATGATACACCAATGCAAATGGAATTCCTAGATTCCTCTATCATGAATCTTTCTTCTAGAGCATGGAAGTTATTCTTTGATGGCTCCTATACACAGAATGGATCTAGAGTAGGCATATTATTCATTACTCCTCAAGGATACTCAATCCCTAAAGCATTCAGAATCAAGTTTCCTTGCACAAGCAATATTGCTGAATATGAAGCCCTTCTTAATTGCATGAAGATAGCAATTGAATGGAGAGTAATAAAACTACACATTCATGGAGACTCACAACTTGTAATACACCAAGTCAATGATGTGTATCAAAAAAAAGATGGAAAGCTAATCCCATACAAGAGAATGGTAGATGATCTAAAGAAATATTTCATATCTATCACCTTTGAAAAAATTCCTAGAACGGAGAACAGGGTTGCTTATGCTATGACAACACTCTCTACTTTATTATAGTAGCCTAAACATGAGCTACACTATGAGTTCCTAGTAGAAGCACTATCTTATCTTGCATAGGATTCCCCTAAAACCCGCATAATCTACACTATTTTTGGTCATGATTCATCTAGATATAAATTTTTTTTCTCCTATCTCCAAGATTAAATCATTCCCAATTCCTTTAATTGATATGATAAATGAAACCTCATCCACAATGCATCTTGATATGTCATCATTGGTAACAATCTGTACAAACGAGGTCTAGATGGTACACTCCTTAAATGTTTAGAATGGGAGGAGTCTCTACGTGCATTAGAGGAAGTCCATGAAGGTATTTATGGATCACATTCTAATAGTTTAACACTAGCTCAAAAACTTATTAGGGCTGGGTACTAATGGCTTGAAATGGAAAAAGAGGCTATCAAGTTTGCTAAGAACTGTCAAAAGTGTCAAGTACATGGTAACTTAATTCATGCACCAGGGAGAAATCTAATTCCCTTTACTACACAATGGCCTTTTCACCAATGGGCATTTGATCTTATAGGAGCCATACATCCTCATTCTTCTAATGGACATACCCATATTATTACAGCTATAGACTATTTTACAAAATGGGTAGAAGCAGTCTCTTTGACTCAAGCAACCACCAAACAAATTTCAATGTTCATCGTGAACTACATCATATGTCGGTATGGTATTCCACATTCTATAGTCATAGATAATGCTGGAAAATTCAAGAAAAGAGACTTAGATGATCTATGTGCCAAATTCAAGATTACACAACATTGGTCATCAATCTACTATCCTCAAGGGAATGGACAAGAAGAGGCTTCAAACAAGAATCTATTAAAAATATTGCACTGAATAGTTAATAAAATAGGAAGAGACTGGCATCCTCTTTGGGCCTACAAAACAAGTATCAGAACACCCACTGGGGCTACACCATTCACTTTAGTTTATGGTTCTGAAGTGGTAATGCCTATTGAGGTTGAAATCCCATCACTAAGAATCAAAATGCATGGTCTAGTAACTGATGATGACTAGAGAGTGTCTAGGTTGCAAGAACTTGAACTACTAGATGAGTGCAGACAAGTAGCATATGATCATCTTAGAGTATATCAAAAGAGAATGTCTAGAGGTTACAACAAGAAAGTCAGACACAAAGAATTTTAGGTTGGTGATCTAGTCTTAAGAGAGAATCCTAAAAATCAATCACATAGAGAATGCAAGGGGAAGTTTGAACTCAATTGGTTGGGTCCCTTTGTAATCACTACTACTTTTGGCTCTAGAGCCTATCAATTCTCAATGACTGAAGAAGAATAGCTCTGAGAACCAATCAACATTCTCCATCTGAAGAAATTCTACGCCTAAGGCATTCAGTCTATGGTAAAATGTCCTTAAAAAAATCATAAAAATTAGAAAAAGTCCTAAAAAAAATGAACATCCTAGTGAAAACCTAGCAATATGCGCCTTGATGTATCAAAAAAAAATAAAAAAATATCAAAAGTACAAAAAAATTTAAAAAAATGAAAAATACCAAAAAATGAGAAAAATAAAAAGTGCCTTGGTGAAAACCTGGAAACAGGCACCTTGGTAGCAAAAATAGAATCTCTGCCAAGATGGTGAAAACCTGACAAATAGGTGCCGCTTATTTCAAAATGCTCCATCTATCAATGCAATCTTGGTCTCTCCAAACTTTTAGCCTTTCTTTAGTTTGTACATACCTCTCGGTTTGTTTCTGCATTCTTGTTTTCAATAAAGTCGGTATGTACACCAATTGGAAAAAGCATCTGTATCCTATCAATGCCTAAAACTTGGGGGAAATCAATGTCATATCCTTTGGTCTCCAGTATACCTCATAAGAGTCATATCTAGTCAAGGTCCTTCAAAGCTCAATCTGAGTCAGTCAGTCAGTCTCCTCTCCAGAAAGGATTTTGCATCTACAACAATGAAATCAAACATCAACACAAATTGAAAACAATCTATGCTTTTACATTCTTTTATCTCCTTGTATGCTTATTGATTCGCATTGAGATTTTTGCATATTGTGTCCTTTCAAGGTCTTCGATGATGTCCTTTATAGGATTTAGAGAGTGATGACTGGGGGCATAATCTTTTCTTTGTTTTCTACTTGTATGTGAAAAGCTAACAACTCTGGAAATTCTGGATTGAAATGGTGTCCGTCTGTAAGAGCCTCTATCTCATATTGGATGGCCATGCATACCTCGACCATTGATACCCAGAAAATTCAAGGAAGTTTGATCTAACTATTGTCTTTTTGAGAAAGTTCTTACTCCTACTATGAAATGCAATCTTACCTAAGGATGTGAATGATAAAGGGTCACTACGGGTAATTCACATTGGATTTAGAATGATCTCTTGATTGCTTGATGTGTTTTCTCCACAAGGCGTATTCTGGTCATCACGATGTCTATGTTTTGATGCTTATACAAATTGCTATATCAAAATGGACATGGTATTCAGGTCATCTTGGCATTTGTGCCTTGGTGCTTATATCTAATCCGACATTCCGAAAATAAAATCAATATTCATATGTCCATGGTTGTCTAGCCAGTAGGTGTTGTATTGATTCTTGCATATATAAATTAATATTTATATATTCATAGTTTCCTAACTAGTGGATGTTGTATTGATTTATCCGATTACCTAATAAAAATTCAATGATGAAAATGACCGACACATGATTAGTGACTAGGTCCTAGGTCTTAGGTTTGCATCTCATTTTGCCCTTTGCATGATTACATTTATCTCGCGATTGCCCAAATCAGCTTGACACTCAAATGATTCTTCAAAACCATGCTAAACATGACACACAGACTGAGCATTGTATGAAGGTCCCTCCAACTAAATAGCAAGTACAATCCATTTTTGGGATTAAAATCAAAATCTGAGATCATTTACTATGTCAAAATCATGATTTAAAATTTTTAAACCTAGGACGGTTGACTGCTTGCATAATTGACCTTCAATCATCATAGAAATCTAGAATTCAACTTAATTGATTACCTAACATCAAACTATCAAAATTTCAACTTGGTCAACCATGGTCAACTCATGGTCAAACCTAGTCAAACTTGATCTTCAGGACCTCCAAACGATGCAGAACGCATTTTTGAACATGTACAATCACTTCTTTAATCAATTAACATGCTTCTAAACCATTCAATGTTGACTTTTCTTGTCAGTTTTCAATTTTCATCCCCAAGGGGGCATGGTATTGCACATCAATCAATTCTATAAATCAAATTTCTTTCCTCAGTAATCAAGATAACAACCACGTCTAATTGCTGATTCATCTAAAGACCTCATCGCTTGGGGCACGTCGCTTGGGTCATATCAGATTCATTGATATCCATATCAATCTGGTATCCTAATCAATCTTGTAAATTGTATCAGCTTTTTGTAACCATCGATTCATTAGTGTTATTTCCTTGGTTCTTTTTAACTGAAGGGTTCAGATGTGATACCATTTTGATTCCTTTGGATAATCAGGTATGGAATCAGGTCACTCACTTCTTTGTAATTATAAGGTTCAGAATTAGGCATTTTTGACACTTTTTCATAATCACCAATTCATTGTTGCTATAGTTAACATCATCTTTGGTCAGTCAGGACCTAACATCTTCAAATCTTTTAAATCAGTTTCTGTCTCGAAATCAGTTAATCTCTCAGAATCTTTCATCATAAAAAATAGATTAATCTTTGAAACACTACGCTTTGCACATTGATTCAAAGAGGGGCAAAATTTAATACCCCAAAAATGGGCTACAGGTTCATTAACCTCTTACATCAAAAATTCGATTGAAATCAACATCAAAGTTCTAACCTAAGGCACATTTGCACATCATTTATCAAAAACCCAATTGATTTTATTCTGATTCTGCATTGGGGAATATTTCTTAAATATTCCTATTTATCTTAATTATCTTTAATTAAATATTATTTGGTGACAAATCTCATTTATCCTAAATTTGATTAATTGAATATGATGAATATTTAATTAATTAGATTAATACTGCCACTTAATTATTTAATTAAATTTAATTCTATTTATTCCTAATTAATATTCTTTTATTTGACAATAAATCAAATTTGCTAAAACCAATCAATTGAATATTTATTTAATTGATTTAAAATCAAAGTTGTCAAAGTTAATGATTTAATTGGAAATTTTTTTGATTAAAATAATTGATTAACCCATAAATCAATTATTTTAAATTTAAAATTAGTTAAGTTGAGAATAAATCACTTTATTTTTAAATTAATTCAAAATAAATCATGCACAATCAGAAAAGTAGGCAACTAGAAATTAACAACCAATTTTAAATTTAAACTCAACATGTGATTGTGAGTTGGAAATTGATCTAAAACTCCATTTTGAGTTAAGATTTATTTTTGCATGATTTTGCATGATTTTGTGAGTTAATCTGTTTCTAATTTCTTCTTGACCCAAAAATCAACCTGAGTTTATCAAGAGTGATTTATGGCTTTTCTCAATGCATCCTCAAGCCCTCTATTTCTATAAAATCAAGGCTCAACTCTTCGCAAATAATCTCTCTAAATCTCTTGAATTTGCACAATTACTCTGGCGAATTTACAACTGAAGAACAAAGCTTTTGCAACAAGCAATTTTGTGAGATCATTTCATAGTTTTTCATAACTTTTTCATACTTTTGCATTAATCTTTATAGCATTGTTAGATTAATTGCATATCATTTCAATTCATTCTAGATTAGTTTCATATCAAGTTTTTCATCTAATTGCATCAAAAATCCAAAAAAATAGATTAATTTGCATTCATATTTCATTGCTTTCATCATTTTAAATCCTTCATTTAGGTGTTACATTGTCATTGATCTTGGTTTAATCTGAGAATACCATACTCGCACCTACTAGAAGGCAGTAAATTGTCTAGTTAGCTTAGTTTCATTTATTTGCAGATTTCAGTTTTACTAACCTCTAATGTTTTATTGAAGTGTTGTGTCCGCAGCTAGGTACAATTTTCACACACACAGGACCCTTTTAGGGGTGTGGATGCACCATCCTAGAGCTCATTGCTCAAGTGGTGAAGGCTATAAACCTCTAATCTTAGATACACACTATATCTATTGGATGAATTGTCACTGTGACATTGCTTGTCTAATCAGTTCCTTTAATGCGTTGATTCTTTGACCTCTTGCAAAGCTATAATACATCTTGTCAAATCTTCGCACACTTTTTCTCTACTTAACTTAACTCTATATCAACTCTCATGCTAATTACAATGGGCACATCTAATATTTATATGCGCATACAAATAACTAGGTCGGCCCTTTAACCGTTACATATAATGCTTCCAATTGAATTGGATCAAGCATGTTTACAAAAAAACATAATTACGTGTCAGAAACCTAATTACAATAGGCGCATAGCCTTTACAACATAATAATATAATCACAAACCAAAATGCCAATAGTCAGCTACTTGCTCTGTTCTTCTCTGTCATTCATTGTCTATGCATCTTGAACTCTCTGTATCTTCCTCATAATGAACCTTGTGATCATGCGCTCTTAGAATTAGCATGAATATAATGTTACCAGCTTAACTTCTAGGGTACATACCATAATTATATTGTATGCACATGCACTGATGCTCTACTCTTTAGGTACTCTGTACACTGTCCAGTCTTCAACACTTAGCCAATTTCTGATCTTCTCATCAAGTGTACTGACTCCAAAACACTATATGAATTTTTTGCCATAATGAAAACACTATATTAAGTCATATACACCAATGTAGTCAACTTTCCAATAATCTACCCCTTTGTCATTGACGACAACAAAGGAATATGGCACAATTACTAACTGTTCTCTTATACAAAAAAACTTTTGTTATATTCTATCTTATATCTCCCTTATTCTTTACTGTACATCTTCTTTATATGTCTATAACTCCATATTCTATACATACTCCCCCTTTGACATTAATGACAAAGGTGCTTCAAAACTGTATCTACAAATACTTACAGTGAGAAAACATCCGGATATGCTCTCTGTAAGTTTTGAATCTCTTTCTTCCAAAATGTAATCAATCAATTTACAATATGGAGATGGGTGCATAATGCATATTGTAGCTTATCCATCTTCTCCAAATCTATGCTAGGACCATGATCATATGTCACCATGGTGGCATCTATCTCCTTGATATATAGATTGAGTATATATAGTGAGGGTGCAAGAGCATTTCTAAGCTGAGTCTGCCTAGCCCTTAGTTTTGACATCTCCTTTTCTACCTTCTCAATCTTGTCAATTTGTCCTTGATATACATTATTGGACATATTTATATCAATGGATGGGTCTTTCACTAATTTCTTTACTTTCTCTATCATAGCTTCTTCTTCTTGTATTTTGAAATGGTCATTAGTAAGCTTGTCCTGATCCATACAGTCAACAATGATCTTCCTTCCATTTGCTACAAACTCCTTCAAAGATGCTTGACCAACTTTTAGAGAACTTAGGTCAAGTTCAAAGTCACTGACCAATTCACTCAGTCTCTTCTTCCGATACTTTTCTTCTGCAACTTGAGATGCTGACTCTTTCAAGATAGAAAAATTTGTTTTGAAGACTGTGAGGATGTTGCTAACATCATCAACTGAATGTACCTTAAACACTTTCTTTTCTGAAGGCAATAGACTATTCAATATGTTGACTGATTAAAAAAATAGTGGGTTTCTCATTACCTATTTCTCTTTGGCTTTCTCCATTGCTAAGACACTGATTTTGATCGGGTCTTCTTCTCCTCATGAATCCAAACTAGTTATGTCAGGTGTCAAACTTGATAGTAATGCTGCTGAGGGTAGTGGAGTGATAGGAGTGTTGTCCTCTACTTCTTTCTTTACTTCGATTATCATTTGAACAAATTGCTCATTTCCTTTTTCTTCTTCTTTTTCTTTCTCCTCTTCCATCTTTTCTTCTTCTTTGTTTTCTTCTTTTTCATCAATTATATCCTCAATCAATATTTCTTGTTGATTAGGAGTGTTACTACATATGTTCTTAGTGTCTTGAGTGCTTACAAAGGCTTCTTCAAACATGTCCAAATCCATGTCGGTGGCTGCCATAGTAACTTTTACATTGTCAATAAAAATTGAATCATCCTTGAGTGCTTCTGATGTGGGTGCAAACTTCTCTAACTCTATGGATGGATCAACTGCATGCACTAAATCTTGTGGACCTGTAGATGGTATATTAATGGTCTTTGACTCTTTTGCAACCATTGTGGGTACTTGATTTTTGGGCACAGTAGCTGGATACATGTGTCTATTCATGAAGACCTTCTCAAAGGCTTTCTCTATTTCCTTTCCAACTAACTAATTATTTTCATCCATTATATGCAGGGTCCTTGACTTGGTTCTAAGATGTGGCTTCACCAGATCTAACAATAACTTCTTCTCTTCTTGTGAGCATACTGGGAGGGTTTCATCTAAGATCTTTTCCCTTATCCTTAGGTCCTCTTCAATGGCCTATCTCTTTTGGAATTATAATGTGTTCCATACATTATCTAAAATTGTAGTCTTTAGTTCTAGGATTGTCTTCTTAAATTTCAACATATGTTTGAAAATCATTCCATGTATCTCTGATTTGTCAATCTCACTATATTTCTCATAGAGCTTTCCTACTTGATAATTTCTACCTTCATCAACAATCCTTGTACTTAACACATTGAGACTAGGTTTGAAACTTACCTGTGAAGGTGCTTGAGTGTTCTTCCTATTTCTTGTTACTCATGAGGATGGATGACTAGTTCTATTCTCTTTCTTCCTCTTAGGCATTTCCTTATACTCAGGAGCAGTAAGGTCAATGGTTTCCTTGGGTGCAGAAGGAGTAACATCAATTTTTCCCTTCTGAACATTAGATTTCTCAATTTTTACCTTCTTCATCTTTGGGTCATCTGATTCTATTTTTTCTATAGCTGCGCTCTCTAATTCCAAAGCAATATTCTCTTGCCTTGCTTTGTCTAGGTCTTCTTGAGACACTCCATGAATTCTCAAAATCTCTGAAGTCACCTTGGTAACTTTTCTTTTTGTTGCTGCGCTATTCAATACAACATCTAATTCTCTTGTTTTTTCTTCATAAGTCCCCCATCTAGGTTCATTGGGGTCCTTAGGTGCTAAAAAAAGAGCTTAAGCATAAGCCTCTAGAATAGGCTCTTCCACTTCATATCCCAGTGGATGAATCCATTTTGTTCTTGGTTCAACTCAGTATGTCTGAACTCAAGGCCTACCTTAGGGATTGGCTCATTATGCTTGTTTTAGTCAAAGTGATCATTATGGGGACCTTACATTGATTATAGATCTAATCAAGCTGAGGTATTAGGTCTCCATCCTATGAAGTGGGACTAATGAGAGTACATCCTAGATGCAAGTGTGACTCCTTAGTATGCATAGTGGTATGCTCCACATCCATTTTCCATATTTACAGATCCTAATGATCCTATTCTAGACATTGATGACTTAGATTTAGAGATTAATAATGATGATGAAGAGGGTGATGATGATGAGGGAGACTAGAGACTGAGGAAATTACAATTTTGAGGAGGTAAAGTGACTATTACTCAAAATAGTAGAGTAGGTAGGGTTGTGGGTGGCATAACAAGTAGAGGTAGGGATGATAGAGAAATTGCTTCTCATGGAGTGGTATGGGGTAGAGGTGAAATTTTGATATTTTCTCCTAGGGGTGGTGGAGGTTAGGATGGTGGACCCAGTGTCTAAGGTGGTGGTGGGGTTAATGGTGGTAGGGTTAGGGTTTAGGGTGGTTAGGTGACGTAAGGGAGGACATGGAGAGGGGTCAAAGGAACACCCTAACCAAATCCACCTTGCAGAGATCACATGCGGAAATAAAAAACACACAAGTGAGTGAGAGAATGTTGATACAATTCATATATTAACTTCAATTTGATTCATACATGCTAGGATGTAAGGCCTTCCCGATTTAGGCTAGATATTATAATCAAGTACATAAGTCCTCCAACATGTGAGGATCTGCCAATAATCTCTAATCTTCCAACTTCTATCTTCTAACTGGACTGCCTCCCAAAACTCTAACTGAATAACTACATTTATACAAGAAGCTACCGAAAAAGTCAGCCTTTAGATCCACCATCAACAGAAGGAACAACTAGATCTAGGTCCACACGCTTCCTAATGATAGATACCATCATTAAGTCCATGACCAAAATTAATTGCAAGAGTCAGCCTCAACATGAAAATAAAACAAAAAACATGGTAAGAAAGGAAATCGAGCACCAGAAAAGCATCACCGAGCTCCAAGGAAATTCATCGAGGGCTAGAGAGATAACCGACCAACCCTGGCAAACAAAGAAAATTGAGAAACACCAAACCAACTCGGTCAAAGAAGGAAACAAGAAACATAGGAGAACACAAACATGTTTTTGGTGACATAGGATTTCCAAGGACCCGAGATGCTCCTACATCAGACACTTGGGGTTATTTGAAATGATTCTCTAAATCATGAAATAGTTACGATCTAAGCTGCATCCAACTCAGATTGTGAAATCCATGAAATATCTTCAATCACTCTATTCTTTCACTTTACCAGATATTTCATATACTATTTTCCTCTTGTACTTCTTCCAATTCTTTTCTCCAAAATCTACTCATCTTCTTCTATCTATTTCTTAGGATAATCATTCGGTACTGTCATTTCTTCATCTGACTCATGACACTCATATAAATCAACAATGTTGAAAATAGGTGATATATCCATGTCATCAAGTAACTCAATCTCATAAGCATTTCCACTGTCAAATTTCTTCAAAATATTGCAAGGTCCAAACTTTCAGCTTCCCATATGTTCCAACAGGAAATCTGCCTTTCTTCAAATGAACCATTACTTCATCACCAACTACAAATGTCTTATTTCTTCTTGATCTATCAGCTTTGTCTTTGTATTTCTGATTACTTTTCTCCAGCTTGTGTTTCAAATCTTCATGCAATGTCTTCATGTACTCAACAAACTTTACTCCTTCAACACTTCTTTTTATTTCATCAATAATGTCCCTCAAATCTGATATACCTCTCGATTATATGCCATTTACAATCTCAAAAGGTGCTTTTCTAGTACTCCTATTTACTAAATTATTGTATGAAAACTCTACTTGTGCCAACACAAAATCCCAATTACTTGGTGTGTCTCCAACTAAACATCTCAAAATATTTCCCAAACTTCTGTTACAACTTCTATCTGTCCATCGATCTGTGGGTGAAATGTAGAACTATATTTCAACTCGGTGCCAAACTTTCTCCAAAGGGTCTATTAGCACTTAAACTTGTAGATGATTGAAATATTTAGAAAAATTATTGAATCAATGACTCATGCAATCCCAACAGATGCATCTAGCACAATTTAAATGCTAAGGTAATAAGGCCTTGTGCCTTCTTCACTTTGAGTATGAAACTCAGGCAGGTTTACCTACAATAATTAGTTATTCTTAGAAATTTTGAGTTGAGCTTCAAAATGTGAATCAGCTCCTTCATTGTTATGTTATCCCCTTCAAGTTTAATTCAATATAACATTACGACTCTTAGTACAACCCAAATTATCCTGATGCATAGCACTGTAATGAAGATTATGAATGAAATAACATGAAACAATGGTATAAGTATATTCATCCTTCTTCCTTTTATGAGTTTAAACCCAAGGAAGGATAACCTTTTCAAAGTGCTTCTTCAAAGCATCACAAAACTAATCTATGTACTTGATATAGTCAATATAGTTTACAAACATACAAGTAAAAGTAAATGAATATAATTTTGATTAAAAGATGGTGAAAAAATGCAAATCACACTAAACCAGTGCCCTATCTATTGGGTAAGAGTCAAAATTGTAAATCTATAGAATTTTATCAATATAAAGATACTGAAATTCAAATAAATTGCCTAACAATTCATTCTCCCAATTTCCAACCCTGTCATCAAATTCGTGTACAGACTATCAAATCTTAGAGACCTCCCTAAAGGTTTTACTCTCTCCTTGAAAGAAACTTCAAGTTCAGCCCCTATATTCACCTTGTGAACAATGCATCAAACTAGCCTTACTAATTAAATGCATGAAAATTTGAAGCATCCATACATAAAGACAACCAGAATTGGCAATGAAACTTTAGTATATTTGTATTAACTTTCAACTACATCTATTACAACTTTTTCCAAAACATGAAAGAAAGTTAGAATCTATATTTAGTCTGCTTTATAAAAACTTTCACCACCACCACAAAAGAGAAAAACTTTCTATATATATCTCTAGCCATCTTGGAATCCTCAAAAGGATGCAACAAGCTTCGGATGGCTAGGAAAATGACTTGCACTAAAGACAAAAAGTACAAACCAAAAAGCAGTTATTACATAAAAAAAAAGTAGTTTGCAACTACTAACAACTTCACAGGTGGCACCTTTGTCTGGAAATATCTTCAGAGCATTTACTTTGATTTGTATCATGAATGATGACCACCATTACAGGCTAACCTACATCATTCTATGTTTAAAACATGCTCTGCCTTGAATTCTGGATCAGGTGCCATGTGTGTTCTATTCTTCTTCCTCTGCCTCTATTGCCTAGATAGTTGGCTTCTTCTTTTTCTTCTTTGTCAATTTGGCCCAAGCTGCCACATCATCATCAGATGGCTAATTATAACTCTGCATCTCCTTTAATGATTTGATGTGTAGGTCCCATTATGAATCAATTATAGCTTTGACCTCTGCAAAAAATCATGTGCAGTCACCTTCAACTTTGAACAAACTATCAATTAAACCATTGCACCCATCCAGGTCTAAAGTATTTTCACCACTAAGGAAAACCTCTTGCCTAATCACCAACTGATCCATTGATGTTTTCCATTCAGCCAAACTGACCACACTTCCATCACTTGCAAAAATAGAAGGTAAATACTTACTGTAATCTTTATCAAAAATAGCCAATTTGGATCTCACTTGGTTTGACTTCCCCTTAAAACAATTTGAAATAGAAATAGCCAACCCAATCTTCTCATAAACTTCAGTTACCACCTCAGGGATACCAGGCTTATGTTCTTGCAAACTATCAAGTTTATCAAATAACAAACTCCTCCCAGACCAAATGCTATGAAGTCACTCCAAAGTAGCCAATGATTCACTTATCCTATCATTTGTCTTATGCAACATGATGACTAACTGATGGACTGATTCCATCTTTTCTTTTATCTTGTTTTGCCTATGTTGCACAACACCAGTCATAGTTTTTAGAGCTGCTTCTAGTCTGACTTTCTCTAGGTCTTCTACTGGGCACTCATGAACCTATGTTCCCAATTGAGGAGGGGCTTCAATCAACAAAGGTGGGGGGAGGCACTACCTTAGCTGCTTCTTTGAGCTTTTCTTTTAACTCCTCTAACTCACTTTCCATCTTCTTGATCATCATGAGTTTTAGATCTCTATCCTAGGTAACCTTCATTGAATTTTCAAACAATTTTTTATATCTCTCTGATAATTGGATGGTCTTTGCCTCATTGAGATGAGCAAGGTGAGTTACTACCTTTGAAACTTCAAGATCACTTGTATTCTGTACAATCTAGAAAATTTTATTACCTTCCATTTTGTCTTCAATGCTGACTAGAGAGAATTTTTGAGTTCTTGGGGCCAATGACCAAAGTGCAACAGCTTGTGACTTTGAGTCATATCCACTCCCTCTGATCACATCATCAACATGCACTTCATAGGACAAGTTTCCCTCTGGTTGCTTTCTAATTTGGTCAATGATAAAGGTAGAAGTCAAATCCCACCTGGGAGTCAGAAGCATGCCACTTGTTTTAACCATCTCTCTGGCTTCTTCAATAGAGATCTTCTCAAGGCTGGGATCATATGACTTTAAGGCTTTCAAAGTTTCTTCACTTGGCTCCATACCTTTAGGCAAAGCTTTCTTTACTTCCTCATGTTTCCTCCAAATAAGGAATTCCATGAATTCCTTACTCTTAACAAACTGGTCATCACTAAGAAATTCTTCTTGGTATAATTCTCTTTCATCTTGTCCCAATACTAATGCCAAGTCCCCTATTTCTTATGTCTTTATCTTCTTTCCTTACCTGATTGCCTTTCTCAATTGATGGTGATAGGCCCTTTTACCTAGCACAAGGATTGAAGCACTGTCCAATATCTTCTTTTGTTTCTTCCTCTCACAAGGTTCACCCATCTCAATTTTCTATTTCTTCAAAGGTGGCTCTGAATTGGTTTCCATCTCTGTGGGATCTAGGGTTAAGTCAATAATTGGTTCTTCACCTGCTGGAGGGGGACTATTGGCCTCTTATGATTCATCAGTGAATTCCTTAGGTTCAGAGGTGGAATAGTTCCTTGACACATCTAGCTTCTCCTCAAGCATCCCTTCCAACTGGTTGGACAGGGTGCCATGCATTTTTACCATTTTTTCCATTATTTGCAAGTATGAGAGTTCAGGGAAAAATCCACTAAAATGAATTCCAGCCTCCTTCAATTGAGTCTCCAAGTCCAGTAAATCAAAGTACTTAGTCCATTTCCTCTTTGCTTCATCAAAGTTTATTATGTTTCTTACTATATCCTCTTCATCAAGGCCCTCATGTTCTCTAATCATTCCAATGTCAAGAATCAAAGTCATCCTGGCCATTCTAATGAAGCCCTCAAAATTGACATATTGACATGTGCCTGTAGTCATCTTGAAATGATTTAACTAGCTACTGACTTGATCTAGTGTCCTATTCCCAATCAGAAAGCTATCAATCTTGAATTGCCTGGGTGTGAAAGGACCCTTTCTATGAGGCCCTAGATGCTCTTTATCAGTCCACATTAACTACCAAATAAACTCCATCATGGCCACCCTAGGAGCTACATATCTTGGGAGCAGGTGTGGAGGTTGAGGGCACCCATATACTCTAATAATTATGGAGTTATTTCCCAGGTAAAAATCTCCCCAATTATGGTTTCCTAGCCACTTGTCCTCAAATTGAAATGGTCTTAAAATTCTCCAAACCTTAGTTGGCAATCTCACCACATTTGTGCCTAACATTTCAAGCATTGGATGGACAAAGTAATTCTGAAAAATGGTGAAGTCACACTCATTGGATTTGATATTCTAAACCTTCACCCAATACTGCACTGGGCTGGGAGTGTCCTTAAAATGGGTCTTAATCTTCAACACCCTTGCATCAAAGTCATTGACATGGTGGTACAGAATCAGATGCATGAGAATAGAGTAATGCAAGAACTTAATAGGCCTTTTCTTCTCCTTGACAGACACAAACCCTTCATGCATCCTATTGATTATATACTAGATATAATCATAATTAGTGTTTGTGTGGGTACTCTGAATGTCTAGGATTATCATTAAAAGATCAACATGCAATCTATCATCATCCCCATCTATACCCAAAACCCTACATAACCCATGACACAAGAGCTTCATATAATGATTGAAGGATGTAAATGAATAAGGGGCATTCATATTTGATGGGAGAGGGGCTATGTACTTATCATGTTTAGGCATATGCTTGAATATTTGGTTTTTTACTGGCCCTACATTGCTAGCATATTTTTCCTTTTCCTTCCTTAAGTCAATTTTAGTAGAAGAAGAGGAATAAAAATTGAAAGCTCTCATGAAAGACCCCCTATCTAGAGAGAGAAACACAAATTGGTCTTCACATCTAATGCATCTAGAAATAGGGTCATATAACCTAGCCAGCTCAGTGATTAAATCAACATCTACAAACACATCAGGCACAATGAATTTTTCCATTTTGAACACCCAAGCATTGCATACAGGTATAGGTCTACTTCTATTATTGTAAAAATATGAGAACAAGGAAAAACCAGAACCTGTAGAAGCAATGGGGTCCCTACATTTGTCCATGAGGTCCTCAAATGTCATGTTGATGGCTTTATTATTTTTATTTGAACCAGGTAGTAGCCTGATGGACTCATCTGAGTAATTCGGCTTCCCTCTATCATCTCCACCCTATTCTTTTGCAGCCCCACTGGATGACACTCCACTCACTACAGGATGACTCATCTTCGATGGAACATGAATTCCTTAGCTTTGCAACTCCTTGCACTATTCACTCACTACTACAATATCACAATCTTAATTATCTCTAGAATAACTTTGAGCACAAAAAGCAATGCAGTCCTGCCTATATAGCTCAAAATTTGTGTGCATACGATTTCAAAATCATAGAAAATTCAACTTAAGTCACTTCTGCATTCAATTCTGCATATTACCAACCTTCAAATCAGAGCTAGCCATGGCATGGATGCTGACAGGATGATTTAAAAAATAAAAAACATAGCCTGAGAGTAGCAATCATGGATTTTTGCATTAAAACCCTTATTAACTGATAGGAACCCTCATTAAAACCTGATTGGATGACTTTCTACCCTTTTCCAGCTTGGCACGGTACTTGTTCCACGTTGCAATGGCTCATAACACTTATGTCACAAGAACTTAACCAAAAAAAAATTAGCGATCACGCGAACAAAGGATCTCATGGTCTCTGAAAGATAAGCTAACCCAAGGATAAGTCAGGAGATCATGCGACAAGGCAATTCACTTAATCTCGGAAGGATTTTGTAACTCATGGTTTTATTTTGAGACTCCGTGACCACCGTTGATCCCAAAGATGATCAACGGTTCACGGGAAACCCTTCAAAACACATGCTAATCCATGCTCAACTTAGAGATTCAGTGACTAAAGACTTTGCCAATTCTTGGAACCATTTCTTTAACCCAACACTCACCAGGAGAATCAATGAACAAGGCTATCTCGCATTCTCAAGAAGGAATAGCTAACCATAGTCAAGCTTCGACAATGAGTGAATGCCATCTACCTTTGATTCACTGAACATTTTAAAACCAAAGGTTAGATTCTGAGATTACACGCTGACCGTTGATCCTCAACACTATCAGTGGCTGTCACTGAATCATTTAAAGTCTTTGACCATAACTCTTTTATCATGAGAATCAACAACAATTAAAAAAATACACTTAACTTTTCCTTTGTTTTCTGAGTCACTGAATCATTTGGGGCTTCACTAAAACCTCTGAGATCCCGTGAATACTACACTCACTTAATTGCTATATGACTTAGGGCATGATCACTTTTCTTTGAGATTAGGCAATAAGTGAAAACTTAGCACTCTACTAGATTTAGAGAGTATCAAACATGAGTTAGTCGCTTGATCGCCAAATGATTGTGAGTAGGACCCAATCCTTGTGAGATTAAAACACAACTACTGCATGAAAAGACAATCAATGATGCTCACTAGTTTGCTGAGGCATTTGGAACATAATTGCCTAATTAAGAGAACTAGAGAAAATTGCTACGCCAAGTCACTGAAAGTTAACAGGAAACTACCAGGAAATGAGCGAATAGGAGATAACACATTCACTGATCCGCTCAAAGGTTTGGATAACCACTAAATAACTTGGAGACTTAGTGACTAGCATGATACATGACTTGGGTTTAATACATTCACCTACTCACTAAATGACTTATAGACATGAAAATACACTGCACGATTTAGCGAACACCTGATGGAAATAAGCACGTGCATGGTCAAGACACTTAAGTTACCAAAAAGTAATCACAAATCTATTGAACTACAATTGATTTAGAATCTGATTGAAGAATTCATGATTAAAGATCAATGAGGAGTTGTTGATTAGATATGTAATATGAGTAAATTAGTATTATGTTTTCATTAATGTTAACTAGTTTGACAACACTTATCTTGTAAGTTACTATATCGAGGTAGCTGAAGAAAGGTGAAAGAGATGAAGAATGGAGAAATCTACATGAGGAAAGATGTACATGATAGATGAGGATAAGGAGCACATTGAGTAACTTGTTGATGAGTCTATGACTTGATGATATTGACTTTATTATGTTGCATTCATCTATGATGAAGTATAGAGCTGAAAGACACAAAGTAGTGTTGTCGGTAAATGAAGCATTTCTAGTATACACCGACAGAGTGTAGTGTATACCGATCATAGTATTAACTGAGTAGTGTTCATCAATGCATTTCTTTGTTAACTGAGTGGAACAAAATGAATTAAATGATTAGTTTAGCTAATAAGATTGATGAGCTAGAAAGAGTATAACATCAAGGTAATCGATAATGTTTGTTACACAGATTGACAGCTAATGAAATTCAAGAAAGATCTAAAGGATGAGAATCAAATGTGTTATTGACACAAGTACCAAGAAAGTTTGAAGCGAAAAAATCTATGAATGTGGTTAAGAGGCAAAATCTGATGGTGGAGAAGAAAATGATTTACTCATCTATATAAGAGAACAAAATTTCTTTTTAAAAAGATGCAGGAAGAAGTAGAGACTGTAGGAATATCATGTGAACAAGGTTTTCATGCATTCTGATCATACTGGTTAAGTAAGAACTGAGCTGCAAAACAATTACTGAGCTACAACGAGCAATTACCGATGGACAGTAACTTGATATAGTATTGAATTTGAAGTGAAATATTGATTAGAAGGATTTGTATGGACTGAATATTGATCTATAATCTGCAATTGAAGTTGTATTAAGGTAGATCATTTACTGTTACATATTTAACAATTGTATATAGTCAAAATCTCTTAACCGAGTCAACTTTGAAAGTCTTATGATGTATCATTCATAGAATGAACATTGTTATCCTATCAACCCCATAGTGAATGATGGTTGGACGATAACTTCTAGTCTAAAATCCTCTAACAAGGTCACACTTGACAGTGTGTTTGTAAACCTTTAACAGGGTTGGGTCTTAACTGACCTCACTTCAAAAGAGTGAACAATTTTGGGTTGCTAGTCCCAGGTGGTTTTTCCCTTTACAGGGTTTCCATGTTAAATCTCCTGTGTTATGTGTTGATTGTGATATCTGTTTGTTATCATTCTTTACATGTTACATGTTAGATTTGATCAGTAACTGTTATAGTATTTGACTGGTAATCGGTAAAAGCATAGACAGTGAAAGTAGTTATTGTTTACTGAGGAGTAGAAATTGAAGAAATAATTTTGAATTATACATTTTGTTTTGGGACACTGGATAACTGATTCACCCCCCCTTTTAGTTATTCTAATAATTGGTATCAGAGCTCTGGTTGCTTAGAATAAATTTTTAAGGACTTAAGCATAAAGATCACAAGATGTATAAGAGGGAAGTACCAAAACTGAAGAAAGAGAACTTCATAGTATGGAAAAGTAGAATGAAACTCAACACTAGATCCAATGGAAAATGGCTACGTACAACCGCCCACTAGTCCCTTAACTCTTGATCAACTAAAGGACAAGCATGAACACAATGTTACTATGATGGAACTTGCTTCTGCATGTACTGATGCTAAATTCAAATATATCAAGACATGCACGACTACCAAAGGAATGTGGGATAAATTAACACAAATATACAGTGGAGATCTAAATGTGAAAAGAGCCCGAGCTGAAAGCCTGAGAGGCAGATTTGATGATATGAGAATGAAAGAAGGTGAGAACATTGTCCAATATTCAAATAGACTAAAAGACATGGTACATGCTATTAGAGCATCTGATGGAGTAATTAATGATGAAATAGTGATAAGAAATATTCTCAAAACTTTGCTACCAGTTTATGCAATCATGATTTCTGCAATTCATGAAACAAGAGCTACATCCAACCTTACTCTTGACACTCTGATTGGTAAACTTACAACTTTTGAATTAAACAACTTTGATAACAGTGTTGTTCCTTCTGTTGAATTCATTTTCATGTCTTCTTTGAAGATTGGAAAGTCTAGTAGGAATAGTAAGAATTGTGATAGTGATGACAATACCGATGATGAACTTGATGAGCTTGAAGCACTTATGGCCAGAAGATTTCCAAAAGGAAAAGGAAGGTATAGAGGTAAGCTACCTTTGGCATGCTTTAATTGTAAACAAGTCAGTCACATCACTGCTAGATGTCCTCAAAAGAAAGATGATGATAGATCCAAAGATTGATCTAAAGGAAGCTATGGGAGAAGAGTCAATAGAGGATACTGACACAACAATAGAGACAACTGAGATGAAAAAGCCAAAAAGGTATGTTACATAGCTAAAGATATTGAAATTGAATCTGATTCTGATGATGACAAGAAGTTGTATTTGTTGGTATGAAAGATGGCTCAGAAGAGGAAGAGAAACATGAAGAGACAACACTGATCTCTAAAGTAAGCAGAAATGATACATGGATCATAGACAGTGGTTGTACACATCATATGATCGGTGATGTAGAGAAGTTTGATCATCTTGTTGAATATAATGGAGGATCTGTGAGATTGGGAAATGATGCACCTTGTATGGTAAGAGGTAAAGGTTCACTGATGATCAATGATAGATTAAAATGTGAAAATGCATACTGGGTAGATGGACTAAACTATAATCTATTAAGCATGGCTCAGCTATACAATTCAGGCCATCGATTGACTTTTGAGAGAAAAAAGGTGAAGATCTACTTGTCAGACCTGGTACACAATCTAGAGGTAATCTATTCTATCTTGATATGGATCAGTCTTCTCGTTTGTTAATAAAGGATGAAGATGCTTGGTTGTGGCACAAAAGTTTATGCCATGTGAACTTTGACAACATGATCAAGATTAGTAGAAAGAAAAGAGTTAGAGGATTGCCTAACTTGACAAAAGCTAATCATGCCATGTGCCATGAATGTCAAAAAGGTAAGATGACTAAGTCTAGTTTTAAAAGCAAAGACTATTCAACAAAGAAGATACTTGAGTTGGTTCATACCGATCTATGTGGTCCTATGAGAACTCAGAGCTATTTTGGTGATAGATATTTTATTCTTTTTGTAGATGACTATACTAGACTGATGACTATTATGTTCTTGAAAGAGAAATGTGAAGCTTTCAAAATGTTTAAGTGGTATAAAGCTAAGGTAGAGAAAGAAACCAAAAAGGAAATAAAATGTTGAAGATCTGATAGAGGAGGTGAATTTATCTCTGATGAATTTACTAATTTTTGTAATGAGCATGGAATCAAAAGACAGGTATTTGCACTGAGGACACCTCAGCAAAATGGCATTGCTAAAAGAAGAAACAGGTCTATAATTGACTATGCAAGGACATTGATGTTACAGAAGAATGTTTCTCAGACATATTGGAGGGAAGCTGTCAGTACAGCTGTGTATGTCCTTAACTAAGTACAACTGAAGAAGGACTCCAACTGAACACCTTATGAACTGTGGTTTGGACACAAACCTACTGTAAGTTATTTCAGAATTTTTGGAAGTAAATGCTTTATTTTGAAAGATGAGAGAAATGGAAAATTTGATTCTAAAGGAGATGAAGGGATATTTCTGGGATATTCCACTCCAAGTAAAGCATATAAATATTTAAATAAGGCTACAAATAAGATAGTTGATAGTACTAATGTTCATGTTGATGAGTTTGATGACAAGTACATAGAGGAAAGTGTAAAGGAACTAGAAGACTACGGTAGATTCACTTACATTGAACATCCAGAGTATCTACTGACACCGCAAATTGTAACAACCAGTCAGCAGGGAAATAATGCAGGACAATAGGAAACACAAATCGAGGAACAAGATGGAGCTATCGAGCAAGGAAATGACCCTGAATAGGATGAACAAGAAAGGAGAAATCAAGTACTAGCTAGTTTTGTCAGAAGACATCATCCTGAAACACAAATCATTAGAGATAGACATGCTGGAATGCAAACTAGAAGCAAAACAAGACCAAGTACATGTCTAATTTGTGAATTTGAACCTAAAACTATGAAAGTTGCATTAGAGAATGAAGAATGGGTTAATGCAATGAAGGAAGAAATAGAGAAAATAGAGAAGAACAAAACCTGGTCCTTAGTACCCAGACCAAAAGATAAGAATATTATCGGTACTAAGTGGATATATAGGAATAAATTGAATGAAAATGGTGAAGTCACAAGAAATAAAGCTAGATTGGTATGCAAGGGATATGCACAGGAAGAAGGCATTGACTATGGTGAAAAATTTGCACCTATTGCTAGATTAGAAGGAGTTAGAATGCTACTTGCATATGTTGCACACAAGAAATTCAAAGTTTATCAAATGGATGTGAAGTCAACATTTTGAATGGTATACTTGAAGAACATGTCTACATTGAAAAACCTGAAGGATTTGTTAATCCCAACAATAAAGACATGGTATGTAGATTACATAAAGCTTTATATGGATTGAAGCAAGCACCAAGATCATGGTATGAAAGACTGCATACTTACTTGTTAAGTATTGGATTTGTTAGAACAAGTGAAAATAGCAATCTGTATGTGAAAGGTGATACTGATGATAGTATTATCATTGCTGAAATATTTGTTGATGACATTATTTTTGGAGGATCAGATCTTGTCTGCAAGGCATTTTCTAATGAAATGCAAAAGGAATTTGAAATGTCTATGTTCGGAGAGATTAAGTTCTTTATTGGACTACAAGTGATTCAGCAGAGTGATGGAATATTTATCACACAATCTAAATACATAAAGGAAGTACTAAAGACATTTGGCATGGAAGATGCTAAACCTGTGGGAACACCAATGGCTACTAGATGCAAATTGACAAAGGAGGATGAAACTACAGAGGTAAACTAGACACTTTACCGATCCATGATTGGTAAGTTAATGTACGTAGTTCATAGTAGACCAGATATAGCACATGTTGTGGGAATTGTTGCAAGATTTTTTTCTAATCCTAGAGAATCACACATGATAGCTACAAAAAGGATCTTAAGATACCTAAAGAAAATAGAGAATTATGGATTGTGGTATCCTAAGGAAGGGAAGTTTGAACTAAAAGTTTACACTGATGCTGATTGGGCTGGAAATGTGGATGATAGAAAAAGCACCACCAGAGGAGCATTTTTATTTGGTGAAAGACTTGTAACATGGACAAGTAAAAAGTAGGCTTGTATTTCTTAGTCTATAGATGAAGTAGAATATGTTGTTTCTGCTACTAACTATTCAAACATTTCATATATCAAACAAGTGTTGGAAGGAATGAATGAGGTAATCACTGACCTGGTGATTATATATTGTGACAACACTAGTGCAATTAATATTTCAATGAATCTTGTCATGCACTCTAAGAAAAAGAATATATCTATCAAGTATCATTACTTAAGAGAACAAGTGCAAGAGAAGCAAGTGAAGTTAGAATTTGTTACGTTTAAAGAACAACTTGCCGATATTTTTACAAAACCCCTACCAAAGGACACATTTGAATACTTAAGGACTAGAATTAGGGTCCGTCCCCTGTCTATCGGTCACTAATGTGATCTGGTTGTTGCATCAGCCTACTTATATCTAAAGATCTTTCATGTTGATGTAGCATAGTTCACACTTTGAATCATGTTCAAGGTTGTGATTAAGTTTGAGAACTTGAACCAAATGGAATATCAGTATTCAGAGATACAGAGGAAGATAGAATTGTTTGTTTCTTTGTTTCTTTGGCATTGCTGTCAAAAGGAGAGACAAATAATATGAAAAGGAATGAGCTATGAAAAAAGAACAATCACCAACAAGAATTATCTAAGGGAGAGACAATCTGAATGAGACAGAGTATTGAAGATCAGTTACAGAAAACAGAAGCAAGAACAGGAGAACTGAAAAAATCACAACTACAGAATGGTAAAGCTATATTATCTAATGTTGTTTAGTAACATAGTGATTAAACATATTAAGTCTAAGTCTATTCAAATTATAGCATTTTTTTCACAAGTTGTAGAATATATGTTTGGTATGTGTATGGTACATTTCATATTACTTGAGTTGCCATCAATGCCAAAGGGAGAGATTGTTGAACTACAATTGATTTGGAATTTGATTAAAGAATCTATGATTAAAGATCACTGAGGAGTTTTTGATTAGATATGTAATATGATTAAATTAGTATTATGTTGTCATTGATGTGAACTAGTTTGACAACACTTATCTTGTAAGTTACTATACCGAGACAGTTGAAGAAAGGTGAAAGAGATGAAGAACAGAGAAATCTACATGAGGAAAGATGTACATGATAGATGAGGATAAGGAACCCATTGAGTAACTTGTTGATGAGTCTATGACTTGATGATATTGACTTTATTATGTTGCATTCATCTATGATGAAGTATAGAGTTGAAAGACACAAAGCAGTGTTGTCGGTAAATGAAGCATTTCCAGTATACACCGACGGAGTGTAGTGTATACCGATCATAGTATTAACCAAGCAGTGTTCACCAACACATTTCTTTGTTAACTGAGTAGAACATAATGAATTAAATGATTAGTTTAGCCAATAAGATTGATGAGCTAGCAAGAGTATAACATCTAGGTAACAGATAATGTTTGTTACACAGATCGATGGCTGATGAAATTCATGAAAGATCTAAAGGATGAGAATCAAATGTGTTATTGACACAAGTACCAAGAAAGTTTGAAGCAGAAAAATCTATTAATGTGGTTAAGTGGCAAAATCTGATGGTGGAGAAGAAAATGATTTACTCATTTATATAAGAGAACAAAATTTCTTTTTGAAAAGATGCCGAAAGAAGTAGAGACTGCAGGAATATCACGTGAACAAGGTTTTCATGCATTCTGATCATACTGGTTAAGTAAGAACTGAGCTACAGAACAATTACCGATCTACAAAGAGCAATTACTGGTGGACAGTAAGTTGATACAGTATTGAATTTGAAGTGAAATATTGATCAGAAGGATTTGTATGGACTGAATATTGATCTGTAATCTACAATTGAAGTTGTATTAAGGAAGATCATTTACTGTTACATATTTAACCATTGTATACAGTCAAAATCTCTTAACTGAGTTGACTCTGAAAGTCTTATGATGTATCATTCATAGAATGAATATTGTTATCCTGTCAACCCCATAGTGAATGCTGTTTGGATGATAACTTCTAGTATAAAATCCTCTAACAAGGTCACACTTGAAAGTGTGTTTGTAAACCTTTAACAGGGTTGGGTCTTAACCGACCTCACTTCAGAAGAGTGAACAATTTTGGGTTGCTAGTCCCAGGTGGTTTTTCCCTTTACAGGGTTTCCACATTAAATATCTTGTGTTATGTGTTGATTGTGATATCTATTTTTTATCATTATTTACATGTTACATGTTAGATTTGATCGGTAACTGTTATAGTATTTGACTGGTAATCGGTAAAAGCACAGACAATGAAAGTAGTTATTATTTAGTAAGTAGCAGAAATTGAAGAAATAGTTTTGAATTATACATTTTGTTTGGGATACTGGATAACTGATTCACCCCCCCTCTCAGTTATTCTAACGAAATGATAAGAATTAGGGCTAATTTAAGGGTATATATGAAGAAACAAGATTTTCCAAGGACACAACCTAGGGAAAGGGTTTTTTAAAACTTGATTAGGGAAAATTTGATGAATTTTGAAAACCTAGACCATAAAAAAATTGCAAAATGAGTAAATCATGATTTGGACAAGAAAACCTCAAAAGCCTGAAAATATATCCAACAGGGTCTTCCAAAAGTATCCAACAAATTTACTGTCTCGGTTAGAGATAATACTCTTCAGTAATCCATGCAATCTGAAAATTTACTTAAAGAAAATATCTACTATATGTATTGCATTTGATGTCTTTCTACAAGGTATAAAATGTGCCATCTTAGAAAATCTATCCACAACAACAAATATAGAATCATTACCTCTTACTGTCTTTGGTAAGCCAAGAAAAAAATGCATTTTGATATCAATCCAAGGTTTCTTAGGAACATAAATTGGTGTATACAATCTAGTATTCTGACTTACTCCTTTTGCAACTTGACAAATTCCACAACTTTTCACAACTTTCTGACACTAGTACAATTAGCACCTATTTTCAATAGACCATTGGTCAAATTTTCTACCAATATTGGTTGACTATTTGACCAATGGTTTGGTCGCTATTTTTTTAGTCAAATGTTTGACATAACGTTGTTAACATAGAAAGTTCAACACTACTCTTGGTCAAAATCCACATTGCTATTAGGAATTCATTAGGTTGAACTATCAATCAAAATAGGTCAAAATCTTTAGACCTTTTGACCTTACTTGGTCAAAATATTTAGACTGTACAATGAGGATGCCAAACCCATGACAAAAAATTTCAACATAAATTAGTCAAACATTAGGCCAATCTATGTGGGGGTTTTGACCAAAAGTCATCGAAAGATTGACTAATAATAGAATGTCAAAAAAAAACTGAAGATAAATATCTAAAGTAATCACCAATGACATCCTGCTCGGTGATTAGTCTAGATATTTATCTTCATCAGTTACTTTACAATAATATATATCACCATGTATTTTGTTATGTTACTTTACTATTTTTTTAAAATGGTAATTGGTAATTTTATTAATCATAATGGGTTAGAACCTGGCCCAAACCAGGGAAAACTTCATTTAGGAGAGCTATCTCCCCAAATATTTGGTAAACCCACATCAATCACACAAGCTTCAAAAGAAAGAAAGAAAGCATCTCCACATTTTTCTCTAAACTCCACCCTTTTTCTGAGAACAAAGGATCATGTCAAAAGCTTTCTTTTCATTTTTCATTTTTCTCCCTTTTACAGTTTCCCACCCATCCTCCAATTTGGCTGCCTCATTTTTCCAATCCCTGAGATTATCCCCCCAAGATTATCCCCTGAAATACAACCCAAACCCAAGCCAAACTTCCCATGTTGATGCATATGATCATCTAATCACTCATCCACCTTGTCTTGGCACCCAACAGGTCCTTTCTTTTCTCTGCCCTCTGGTGTGGTTGCTACCTTTCTAGCACTCTACCCATCATCAAAACCATCCACTAGGGTGCAACCTTGGACATAATTTGTCCAATTTGGATAGTAAGTCTAATTTAATTTGTCCATGGACTGAGATGTTAAATTATTGAGCTTCTCTTTATTTCAAGAATAGTTTAACATTCTCTACTTAACAGGGCCAACCACGTGAAGGTGGAAGCTCATCTGGCCCGTCCTAGGAGCCTCTTATGACCCTTTACGACATTTTAAGACCTCTAATATATATTCTTAGGGATCTTAAAGGGTCGTAAAGGGTAATAAGTGGTCCTAGGACACAATAGCTAAGAAACATAATTGTAGGCATCATGGTCACAATTTTTTGGAGACAACATAATTGAGTGCTATACCCAGATGATGCAAAGCAACTTCTGCTCCTCCGGTTCCAAGTTGACACTACAGGATCCAAAGACCATAGATAGGGAATAAATTTAGAGAGTAGAGGAGGGCCATAATGACCAAAATAATATAGGACAAACCTCAAGTTAAATGAGGCAACTGCAAACATTTTAATAGATTTTTATTATTAAATAATGAAATTTGCATATACTAGTGTTCTAAGCCCCCTCATTACATGATTTATTATTGTAAGCCCCCTCTGGCTTATGCATCTAGAAAATGAAACTACAACCTATTGGGATTGAGACAAACCTTATAAAACAACAATAGCTAAGAAGGATTGCTTGCCAACATCTACTGAATACATCGGTTGGAGGACCTTGTATTCATGAGGAGATGTTGGCAAGAGATCCTTCTTAGCTACTATTGTTTTATAAGGTTTGTATCAATCCCAATAGGTTTTAGTTTCATTTTCTATATACGTAAGTTAGAGGGGGCTTACAATAATAAATCATGTAATGAGGGGGCTTAGAACACCAGTATATGCAAATTTCATTATTTAATAATAAAAATTTATTAAAATGTTTGCAGTTGCCTCATTTAACTAGAGGCTTATCCTATATTATTTTGGTGGTTATGGCCCTCCTTCACTCTCTAAATTTATTCCTTATCTATGGTCTTTAGATCCCATAGTGTCAACTTGGAACCGAAGGAGCAAAATTTTCTTTGCATCGTCTAGGTATACAACTCAATAATGTTGTCTCCAAAAAAATGTGACCATAATGCCTACATTTATGTTTCTCAGCTATCATGTTTATGTGTATATTTTTTATGTGTTTGGGAAGACATCTTTCTAGCTTGGGCTTGGATCCTTTGGCAATTAGCTTCATAATAATGAAGTAGATGATAGATGAGCAATTAGCTTCCCAAGAAAAATCCCATAAATACACTATGTGTGCCCTAATTCCTGTGCCCTTTATGTGTACCCAAAGGATATATTTGAAACAAAAAGGGTAAGGCTAACCTTACCCTTGTTTTTTCAAATATATCCTTTGGGTATGCATAGAGGGCACAGGAATTGGGCTACGCACAATTCATATATGAGAATTTTCTTGGGAAGCTAATTGCTTATCTCTAATCCGCTTCATTTATTATCAAGATAATTGTCGAAGGATCCAAGCCTAGGCTAGAAAGATGTCTTCCCATTCTATTTAAGCCATATTCCTTGTTCTTGTCAAACTTCCTTGGTACGGTAGGCTTGCTCTCTGTAGTACTCTTCTTCAATCTGTGTTCAATGATAAGCATCTTCTTCTTCTTCTTCCTAATTGCAGCCAGAGCTTCCTTTTCATTAGGATTCAACTCCACTTCCCCCATCTCATCATCCTCGTCACCCTAAACTGCCATCCTAAGCCCTTCTTCCCTCTCCATTTCTTCAAGCCTCTACAAGATATCTGGATCAATAAAGTCTGCAACATTATGTCCATCCATGATCTTAGGAATATCATCTTCTTTCCACTCTTCATTTGCCAAAATATACCACTTCTTCAAGCTTGTAGAGTAAACTCCAACCCCACCATTTTCATTCTCAATATCCTTCTCCAGCTTCATGGCCTCCTTGGTAGCACACACCCTGGCATCAAAAATAGCTTGAGGAATACAAGGGGGCCTCTCTTTCCCATCTCATAGCTTGGGTATTGCAACATGAATTCTATTGAGTTAACTATTGATCTTCTTCAACTTCATCATAATTTCCACTCTTTGCTCCAACAACCTCTAGAATGATGCATTCTTCACCACAATCACCCCTTCTTCCTTCAAAGCACTCATACAGAGTAGCATGCCATCATCCCCCCCTCCCAATTCCCAAAGAACCCACCCATATTTTTCCTAGCCTCAGATCTTATCTCCACAACCAATTTTGCATCCTCCTCCAGTAGTGTCTCTAGTGGTTGCAAATCAATCTTATTACAAACTAAAATAAGAGGCTTATTGGAAAAAAAAGGTTTTATGATGTGAAATAGAGCTTCCTATTGCACAATACTATAACCACAGGACCCCAAAACATCAAGGAAAAACAAAACAGCCACCTTCAAATGAGCCAAGGCAATAATACTGAACATCTCGATGGTGTTGCTATCCTCCAAGGGGTGGTCTAAAATATTAGGGTATCAATAACTTGATACCTCAAGTACTTATAATCAGTATGCCTAACAAACAAAGACTTAGTAGTAAAAGAATAAGGTTGCACATCCACATCCACCCTAGTAATCTTATTAATAAAAGAAATCTTGCCAACATTAGGGTACCCATAAAAATCTTGCCTCACCTATTCAAGGTAAGCCAAACTCGGTCCAATTCTCTTAACAATGGTACACATCCATCCAAGTGTAGCAACCTTCAAAGATTTGTAGTGGTAAAGAGGATCCCCATATTTTATCATCCTAACATAGTCTTTGGCCACTTTAGCAATGAGATTGTGAGTAGTATTGATCTAGCCCTTGGCAAGATTGTTCTTGAAAAAAATTACAAAAATGAACCAATGGCATGTTAACACAATTTTTTTTTTACAAAACTAAACCAATGGCATGTTTACAATAAAGAAATAGAATGATAATAATATGCTGAAAATTCATTCTGTTTAATACATGCCAAAGGTGTTGGACTACAACTGATTTGGAATCTGATTGAAGAATCTATGATTAAAGATCACTGAGGAGTTTCTGATTAGATATGTAATATGATTAAATCAGTATTATGTTGTCATTGATGTCAACTAGTTTGACAACACTTATCTTGTAAGTTACTATATCGAGACATCTGAAGAAAGGTGAAAGAGATGAAGAATAGAGAAATCTACATGAGGAGAGATGTACATGATAGATGAGGATAAGGAACACATTGAGTAACTTGTTGATGAGTCCATGACTTGATGATATGGACTTTATTATGTTGCATTCATCTATGATGAAGTATAGAGCTGAAAGACACAAAGCAGTGTTGTCGATAAATGAAGCAATTCTAGTATACACCAACGAAGTGTAGTGTATAATGATCACAATATTAACTGAGTAGCATTCACCAATGATTTTCTTTGTTAACCGACTGGAACAGAATGAATTAAATGATTAGTTTAGCTGATAAGATTGATGAGATGGCAAGAGTATAACATCAAGGTAACGGATAAGGTTTGTTACACAGATTGATGACTGACAAAATTTAGGAAAGATCTAAAGGATGAGAATCAAACGTGTTATTGACCCAAGTGTTGAGAAATTTTGAAGCAACAAAATCTATGAATGTGGTTAAGCGGAAAAATTTGATGGTGGAGAAGAAAATGATTTACTCATCTATATAAGAGAACATAATTTCTTAATAGAAGGATGCTAGAACAAGTAGAAACTATAGGAATATCACGTGAATAGGGTTTTCATGCACTCTGATCATACTAGTTAGTAAGAACCAAATTGCAGAATAATTATCGAGCTATAGAGAGCAATTACCGATGGATAGTAAGTTGATACAGTATTGAATCTAAAGTGAAATATTGATCAGAAGGATTTGTATGGACTAAATATTGATCTATAATCTTCAATTGAAGTTGTATTATCACAGATCATTTACTGTTACATATTTAACAATTGTATATAGTCAAAATCTCTTAACCAAGTGGACTCTGAAGGTCTTATGATGTATCATTCATAGAATGAACATTGTTATCTTGTCAACCCCATAGTGAATGTTGGTTGGATGATAAATTCTAGTCTAAAATCCTCTAACAAGGTCACACCTGACAGTATGTTTGTAAACCTTTAATAGGGTTGGGTCTTAACTGACCTCACTTTAGAAGAGTGAACAATTTTGGGTTGCCGGTCCCAGGTGGTTTTTCCCTTTACAGGGTTTCCACGTTAAATCTCTTGTGTTATGTGTTGATTGTGATATTTTTTTGTTATCATTCTTTACATGCTACATGTTTGATTTGATCGGTAACTGTTATGGTATTAGACTGGTAATCGGTAAAAGCACAGACAGTGAAAGTATTTATTGTTTACTGAGGAGCACAAATTGAAGAAGTTGTTTTGAATTATACATTTTGTTTCGGGACACTAGATAACTAATTCACCCCCTTCTCAGTTATTCTATCAATTGGTATCAGAGCACTGGTTGCTTAGAACAAAGTTTTAAGGACTTAAGCATAAAGGTCTCAAGATGTATAAGAGGGAAGTACCAAAACTGAACAAGGAGAACTTCGTAGTATGGAAAAGTAGAATGAAGCTGCACATATCTGGAATTGGGAATTCTGCACTAGATATGATGGAGAATGGCTACATACAACCGTCCACTGGTCCCTTAACTCTTGATCAACTGAAGGACAAGCATGAACACAATGTTACTATGATGGAACTTGTTGCTACCTATATCGATGCTGAATTTGAAGATATTAAGACATGCATGACTGCCAAAGCAATGTGGGATAAGTTAACAATAATATACAGTGGAGATCTAAATGTCAAAAGAGCTCGAGCGGAAAGCCTAAGAGGCAGATTTGATGATATGAGAATGAAAGAAGGTGAGAACATTGTCCAATACTCAAATAGACTCAAAGAGGTGGTACATGCTATTAGAGCATCTGATGGAGTAATTGATGATGAAACAGTGATAAGCAAGATTCTCAGAACTTTGCTACTAGTTTATGCAATCAGGATCTCTACAATTCATAAAAAAAGAGCTACATCCAACCTTACTCTTGACACTCTGATTGGTAAACTTACAACTTTTGAATTAAACAACTTTGATAATAGTTTTGTTCCTTCTGTTGAATCTGCTTTGATGTCTTCTTTGAAGATTGGAAAGTCTAGCAGGAATAGTAAGAATTGTGATAGTGATGACAATACTGATGATGAACTTGATGAGCTTGAAGCACTTATGGCCAGAAGATTTCCCAAAGGGAAAGGAAGGTATAGAGGTAAGCTACCTTTGGCATGCTTTAATTGTAAAGAAGTCAGTCAGATCACTGCTAGATGTCCTCAGAAGAAAGATGATGATAGATCCAAAGACCAATTTGAAGGAAGCTATGGGAGAAGAGTCAAAAGAGGCTACCGACACAACAATAGAGACAAACAAGATGAAAAAGGCAAAAAGGTATGTTACATAGCCGAAGATATTGAAACTGAATCTGATTTTGATGATGACATAGAAGTTGTATTTGTTGCTATGAAAGATGACTCAGAGGAGGAAGAGAAACATGAAGAGACAAAACTAATCTCTAAAGTAAGCAAAAATGATACATGGATCATAAACAGTGGCTGTACACATCATATGACCGGTGATGTAGAGAAGTTTGATCATCTTGTTGAATATAATGGAGGATCTGTGAGAATGGGAAATGATGCACCTTGTATGGTAAGAGGTAAAGGCTCAGTAATGATCAATGATAGAATACAATGTGAAAATGCATACTGGGTAGATGGATTGAACTATAATTTGTTAAGTGTGGCTCAACTAAACAATTCAGGCCACCGACTATCTTTTGAGAGCAAAAAGGTGAAGATCTATGATGATGGAGGAAGACTTGTCGAAACTAGTACACAATCTAGAGGTAATTTATTCTATCTTGATATGGATCAGTCTTCTTGTTTGTTAATAAAGGATGAAGATGTTTGGTTATGGCACATAAGGTTATGCCATGTGAACTTTGACAACATGATCAAGATCAATAAAAAGAAAAGAGTTAGAGGATTGCCTAACTTGACAAAACCTGATCATGCCATGTGCCATGAATGTCAGAAAGGTAAGATGACTAAGTATAGTTTTAAAAGAAAGGACTATTCAACAAAGAAGATACTTGAGTTGGTTCATACCGATCTATGTGGTCCTATGAGAACTTAGAGCTGTTCTAGTGATAAATATTTTATTCTTTTTGTTGATGACTATACTAGACTGATGACTGTTATGTTTCTAAAAGAGAAATTTGAAGCTATTAAAATGTTTAAGTGGTATAAAGCTAAGGTAGAGAAAGAAACTGAAAAGGATATAAAATACTTAAGATCTGATAGAGGAGGTGAATTTTTCTCTGATGAATTTACCAATTTCTTTAACGAGCATGGAATTAAAAGATAGGTCTCAGCACCGAGGACACCTTAGCAAAATGGCATTGCTAAAAGAAGGAATAGGTCTATAATTGACTGTGCAAGAACATTGATGTTATAGAAGAATGTTGCTCAGACATATTGGAGGGAAGATGTCAGTACAGTTATGTATGTTCTTAACCAAGTACAACTGAAGAAGGACACCAACTGAACACCTTATGAGCTATGGTTTGGACACAAACCTACTATAAGTTATGTTAGAATTTTTGGAAGTAAATGCTTTATTTTGAAAGATGAAAGAAATGGGAAATTTGATTCTAAAGGAGATGAAGCAATATTTCTGGGATATTCCACTACAAGTAAAGCATATAAATGTTTGAATAAGGTTACGAATAAGATAGTTGAAAGTACTAATGTTTGTGTTGATGAGTTTGATAACAAGAACATAGAGGAAAGTACAAAAGAACTAGAAGACTATGGTAGGTTCACTTACATTGAATATCCAGAGTATCTACCAACATCACAAACTGTGACAACTGGTCAGTAGGGAAACAATATAGGACAACAGGAAACACCAACCGATGAACAAGATGGAGCTACTAAGCAAGGAAATAACCCTGAATAGGATGAGCAAGAAATGAGAAATCAAGTACTGGCTAGTTTTGTCAGAAGACATCATCCTGAGACACAAATCATTGGAGATAGACATGCTGGAATGCAAACTAGAAGCAAAGTAAGACAAGGTACATGTCTAATTTGTGATTTTGAACCTAAAACTATGAAATTTTCATTAGAGAATGAAGAATAGGTCAATGCAATGAAGGAGGAAATAGAGAAAATAGAAAATAACAAAACCTTGCCCTTAGTACCCTGACCAAAAGATAAGAATCTTATCGGTACTAAGTGGATATTCAGGAATAAACTAAATGAAAATGGTGAAGTCACAAGAAATAAAGATAGATTGGTATGCAAGGGATATGCACAGGAAGAAGGCATTGATTATGATGAAACATTTTCACTTGTTGCTAGATTGGAAGAAGTTAGAATGCTACTTGCATATGCTACACACAAGAAATTCAAAGTCTATCAAATGGATGTGAAGTCAACATTTTTAAATGGTATACTTGAAGAAGAGGTCTACATTGAACAACCTGAAGGATTTCATGATCCTGACAATAAAGACATGGTATGTAGATTACATAAAGCTTTATATGGATTGAAGCAAGCATTGAGAGCATGGTATGAAAGACTACATACTTACTTGTTAAGTATTGGATTTGTTAGAACAAATGAAAACAACAATTTCTATGTGAAAGGTGATACTAACGATACTATTATCATTGCTAAAATATTTGTTGATGACATTATTTTTGGAGGCTTAGATCTTGTCTACAAGGCATTTTCTGATGAAATGCAAAAGGAATTTGAAATGTCTATGTTCAGAGAGATTAAGTTCTTTCTTGGACTACAAGTGATTTAGCAGAGTGATGGAATATTTATCACACAATCTAAATACATAAAGGAAGTACTAAAGACATTTGGCATGGAAGATGCTAAACCTATGGGAACACCAATGGCTACTAGATGCAAATTGACAAAGGAGGATGAAACTACAGAGGTAAACTAGACACTTTACCGATCCATGATTGGTAAGTTAATATACGTAGTTCATAGTAGACTAGATATAACACATGATGTGGGTATTGTTGTAAGATTTTTTTCTAATCCTAGAGAATCACACATGATAGCTACAAAAAGGATCTTAAGATACCTAAAGAAAATAGAGAATTATGGATTGTGGTATCCTAAGGAAGGAAAGTTTGAACTGAAAGTTTATACTGATGCTGATTGGGTTGGAAATGTGGATGACAAAAAAAGCACCACCAGAGGAGCATTTTTATTTGGTGAAAGACTTGTAACCTAGACAAGTAAAAAGAATGCTTGTATTTCTTAGTCTATAGCTAAAGCAGAGTGTGTTGCTACTGCTACTAACTACTCAAACATTGCATATATCAAAGAAGTGTTGGAAGGAATGAATGAGGTAATCACTGACCCAGTGATTATATATTGTGACAACACTAGTGCTATTAATATTTCAAGGAATCTTGTGATGTACTCTAAGAAAAAGCATATATCTATTAAGTATCATTACTTAAGAGAACAAGTGCAAGAGAAGCAAGTGAGGTTGGAATTTGTCACATCTAAAGAACAACTTGCCGATATTTTTACAAAGCCTCTATTGAAGGACACATTTGAATGCTTGAGGACTAGACTTGGGGTCCATCCCCTATCTATTGGTCACTAGGTGATCTAGTTGTTGCATCAACCTACTTTTATCAGAAGATCATTCATGTTGATACAACATAGTTCACACTTTGAATCATGTTCAAGGTTGTGATTAAGTTTGAAGAACTTGAACCGATTGGGATATCTGTATTCAGAGATATAGAGGATGACATAATTGATTGTTTATTTGTTTCTTTGGCATTGCTGTCAAAGGGAGAGATAAATAATATGAAAAGGGAACAAGCACCAATGAGAACTATCTAAGGGAGAAACAATCTGAATGAGACAAAGTATTTAAGATTAGTTACAGGAGAACTGAAAAGATCACAACTACAAAATAGTAAAGCTGTATTATCTAATGCTGTAAGTCAAAGATTTTTTTTCAAAAAGTTGTAGAATATATGTTTGGTATGTGTATGGTACATTTCATATTACTTGAGTTGCCATCAATGCCAAAGGGAGAGATTGCTAGACTACAACTGATTTGGAATCTGATTGAAGAATCTGTGATTAAAGATCACTGAGGAGTTGCTAATTAGATATGTAATATGATTAAATGAGTATTATGTTGTCATTGATGTCAACTAGTTTGACAACACTTATCTTGTAAGTTACTATACTGAGACATCTGAAGAAAGGTGAAAGAGATGAAGAACAGAGAAATCTACATGAGGAGAGATGTACATGACAGATGAGGATAAGGAACACATTGAGTAACTTGTTGATTAGTCCATGACTTGATGATATTGACTTTATTATGTTGCATTCATCTATGATGAAGTATAGAGTTGAAAGACACAAAGCAGTGTTGTTGGTAAATGAAGCAATTCTAGTATACACCGACGGAGTGTAGTGTATACCGATCATAGTATTAACTGAGAAGCGTTCACCGATGCATTTCTTTGTTAACCGAGTGGAACATAATGAATTAAATGATTAGTTTACGTGATAAGATTGATGAGCTAGCAAGAGTATAACATCGAGGTAATGGATAAGGTTTATTACACAGATCGATGACTGATAAATTTTAGGAAAGATCTAAAGGATTAGAATCAAACGTGTTATTGACAGAAGTGCTAAGAAAGTTTGAAGTTGCAAAATCTTTGAATGTGGTTAAGCAGCAAAATTTGATGGTGGAGAAGAAAATGATTTACTCATCTATATAAGAGAACATAATTTCTTAATAGAAGGATGCTGGAAGAAGTAGAAACTGTGGGAATATCACGTGAACAAGGTTTTCATGCATTCCAATCATACTAGTTAGTAAGAACCAAGCATCAAAATAATTATCGAGCTACAGAGAGCAATTACTGACAGACATTAAATTGATACAGTATTGAATCTAAAGTGAAATATTGATCATAAGGATTTGTATGGACTAAATATTGATCTGTAATCTACAATTGAAGTATTATCATAGATCATTTACTGTTACATATTTAACCATTGTATACAGCCAAAATATCTTAACCGAGTGGACTCTGAAAGTCTTATGATGTATCATTCATAGAATGAACATTGTTATCTTGTCAACCCTATGGTGAATGCTAGTTGGATGATAACTTCTAGTCTAAAATCCTCTAACAAAGGCACACCTGACAGTGTGTTTGTAAACATTTAACAGGGTTGGGTCTTAACCAACCTCACTTTAGAAGAGTGAACAATTTTGGGTTGCTGGTCCCAGGTGGTTTTTCCCTTTGCAGGGTTTCCATGTTAAATCTCTTGTGTTATGTGTTGATTGTGATATTTGTTTGTTATCATTCTTTACATGTTACATGTTAGATTTGATCGGTAACTGTTATGGTATTAGACTGGTAATTGGTAAAAGCACAGACAATGAAAGTATTTATTGTTTACCGAGGAGAAAAAATTGAAGAAGTTGTTTTGAATGATACATTTTGTTTTGGGACAATGGATAATTGATTCACCCCCCTCTTAGTTATTCTATCAAAAGGAACAATCCCAACAATTCTTAAACATACTTTATTTGATATGATGGATTCTTAATAAAGGTCTAATTCTATAGATTGCTAGCACGAAGGAAGATTTGACCTAGCCAAATATTCCTTGTACCACACAAAAAATTGTGTGATAACTATGTCTAATCCAACCTTAATTGTTTAAGAATTCATCATATCAGATAAAGTATGTTTAAGAATTGTTGGGATTTCTATTAAACCTTTGTTGTAAACATGTCATTGGTTTAGTTTAGTAAAAAATTTTTTTTGTGTTAAATGCGTTTAAATGGAACCTTGCTTTGTTCAGTTTTCTTTCATTGTTAATTCATGGGATTATAAGCAACAACTTATCAGAAATGACAATTAAAATTTATGTTTGTCTCCACGGTCATGCCTTGTTTGCTACAGTCCTATACCTAGGTGGAAATGAATGGGTGGTTGGGATAAAAATCCCAAGAAGAGGGCAGATTTTGCCCCTTTGAAATTTGCTTTTGTTGTCAACTTGACAACAAATTTCTTATTTAGATTGTTAATATAGTCAGTTTGGTGACTAGTATCAGACATTTAGAAGTTAGTAGTTACAGTCAGTTTATTAGAGTTAGGAGTCTATTTCAAAGACATCCACGTGAAGTGGAGTGGGTGTGGTTGAATTGATGTATCAAGGAACAAATGGAAAAGGTCTTTTAATCAATAAAGACATTACCATTCTCAAAAACTTGTACACTGCCGTGGAACAATCAACACAACAGTGAAACTATATGATTGATTGAACTGATTCAACACCATTCATGGCAAGTAGATGAGTAGGTGGAATCATACTAAGTTGAAAATAAGTGATTTTGAATCATATTATAAGATTGTTTAGGGTCATGGAGACCTAGAGGCAAGCGGGGATAGGAGTTTCTTTATTGAGGGAGGGCTAATTAGGCCTACTTGGAGAGTTAGAGGGTCAAGGAAATCTTCACCAGTCAAATGATGAAGGATTGATAGTGAGATGAATTTAGTAACTTTGAAAAGGGTACTAGAAAATGTAAAAACATTGCTGGGTTATTTGGGAAGTTTTTGAATGATTTTCTAATTTCATGGTGTGAAGGGCTACTAGGAAGGCCTAGAAAGGCTATAGAAGAGGAATGGTAGAAGCTGAGTTGATTAGAGTGAATGAAGTTGGAATATGCCAATGGAATTTTTAAAACAAAGAAATAGAATGATAATAATATGCTAAAAATTCTATTATGTTTAATACACACCAAAGGACCAGAGAGAGAGAGAGAGAGAGAGAGAGAGAGAATGATGAGGATATTGATGCTCCACTTAGCTGTTACCATAACGGCTAAGCGGAGCATCAATATCCTCATCATTCCCCCCCCCTCTCTCTCTCTCTCTCTCTCTCTCCTACTCTTGTGCTAGGTCTGACTTATATAATCAAATTTTTATCCAAACTCTCTCAATTATTTAATTAGTCTATATTTATATAAAAATATTATATCTTTATGTAGTAATGAATTAAATAAGATTTGAATAAGATTAATAGGAGTTCACATTTTTATGGGAATATTCACAAAGCCATTGCCTAAGGATACTTTTGAGTATCTCAAGGGGAAGTTGGGAGTAATTCCCTTCCTTGATTCTTCTTAGAAGGAAGTAGGAAAGGCATTAGTCCTTTGGGACTAGTGGAAGGTTGACTACTCTATCTCAGGAGTAGTACCGGTGCTTACAATGAATGACACCCTTTTCCATTGATGTCAAAGGGGCAGTATATATAGAGTCAGGAAAAATAGAAGTAAAAAGAGGAGTAATGTACTAAGAGGGAGAAACATTCAGTTATGATGGCAGTACAGTTGAGGAAATGGAGATTATTAGAAAATATTGTACCAGATGGAGGATTCATCTTTGGGGGAGTTTTGAAGAGGAAATGGAGAATGTTATAAAAGAAATGGTCATTTGAGTTAGTGATGGTTTTTCATTCCACATGTTTCCATCAATGCCAAAGGGGGAGATTGTTGGAGATTTTCCAACACGCTAGTACTGACTGTATATTTGTCATTGATGACAACATATGGAAAGTAGCATGCATGGAAGTCTTATATAGTAATATTTCTATATATGTAGCATGGACATGATATTAGCATGATATCATGGGCCCTGAGGTTAACTGTTATCATAGATAGTTATATTGCAATTAGTGTCAGTAGAGTTCTTGACAGAGTAATAGATAGTGTCTTGTGTATGGTTTTCCATACAGTTGTCCTATAGGCATGTGCCCTTGGATATATGTTAAATAAATTTTAGTGATGCTAAGTTTATGGATGCATAGTCTGATGATGAACACAAGTGAAGTTATGCAATCACTATTCACCTGTAGCAGTTTCCTATGTTTGTTTAGAAGAGCCAACAAAGATTTTATTTGTTCTTGAGTTGCACCTATCTTGAGGGTATGCACCCTTGGAGTTAAGCTTGGAGAAGTATTATTGATGTTTGGTTAAGAGCACATAAGTTAATTCAGCTTATAGAGAAAGTTCCAGTTGTTTTGGTAGAGCCAACAGTATGTAGCATGCATCTACATTTATTTTATTAGATAGGTCCCAGAATGAGTTGTGTGCATAATAGAGCTGAAAAAATGTTTGTTGGAGTTTCTTATGGTTTCTCTAATATGATTTCAAGGTGGTTCTAATAGGCCAACTTGATTATATCATTTGGAGGAAAGATATTTATAGGTAGTCATTTATGATTGCTGAAGTGTGGTTCATGGTTGATTAAGTAGAGTAGAACATAGTGTGTGAAGTGTGGAACCATCATAAGAAGGTCAATGTGACCAAGTAAAGTACTTGTGCTATTCATTGGAATTGATCTAGATAGCAGGTCAAAGCATAGTTCACCAAGATCCAAATATAGTGTATATCTCTTATTCAGAAGGTTGTAGCCTTCGCCCATTTGAGTAGTGAGCTCTCGAATAGTACGTCCTCTCCCCTAACAGGGGAAATTGTAAAAGACTCCTAATAGGGTCCAACCCTTAACTAGGTCTACTATACTTAATATATTGTAAAGCTACTCCTAACAGGGTAAAGGATCTTCTAGAAAGGATCATTATACACTAGTATAGAATATTAGTGGGTATCAAGTCCCACCGAGGTTTTTACCTATTTGGGTTTCCCCATAACCAAAATATTGGTGTTGTGTTCAAGTGTTATTTCATTGTGTTTATGCTTTATGTTTAAGTATACTTAATTGGATAAAGAATTAAAACTTGTAGACAACTGATTCATCCCCCCCCCACCTCTCAGTTATCTCTTGGGACTATTCCTAATAGAATTGTCTAAATACAAACCTATTGATATGAGTCAATTGTTATCCCACATAACAGTTAAAGTTCCACTAATGGAGATGATGAGAATAGGTGAGCACAAAAATAAGGCCCTCACATGGATAAATGGTGTTATTTCAACAAGCATTCAAAAGGCAGATAAGTCTGAACAAAAGGGGAATGATATTGAAGAAATTATTTTAGAGATACCCCAAATTTACTTAGATACAAATGTTGTCAGTACTACTATGGGAACCATTGATCCTTTTTTCTTGACATTGGTTATACACTGATCATGACTATATACACTACACACTTTTTCACGAGCAAGATGAACCCCAGTTCTACCGAAGGAGATTCCATCCAAACTACTAAGTGTACTATTGATCTTGATTGGGGGACATTAGTTGATATCTCCCACATCCTAAATATGCCTTGGGCCATGCCTATTCTAAACTACTCCACTACTACTACTACTAAACAAGCTCTTGCTACTAAGAATACTCCTCCTATAATAGATGATAGTGATGAAGAAGATCTACCTCCTATAATGTCTCTATCTGACTACATTAGGTAGTATCCCAACATCAAGATAGAGTTAAAATAAAATGAGTGGGATTCCTCATCTGATGCTACCATGGCAATACAAGTTGATGTTATACATAGATATGCTCCTCTTACCAACTTTGAAAGATGAAAAAGTTCCAACATTCAAGATCAAGAAATTGATTATGATCCTTTCCACCCTTATATGGAAATCATCCCTATGGCCCCTAGACCATCTACTTCAAGCTTCACTTCAGCTGCTCCAGCAAATCATGGGTACATAAGACCCTATCCTATTACAACTTCATGGAACATTGACAAATCTAGAATTGCAATGGTTCCTATTCATGCACTCTTTCCATGTGAAGAGGGACCTAGCTCTAGGAATCAACCATCTTAGTTAGGCTCACATAATTTTCCTCTAAACTTATTTGAATCTTCTAGGATGACTCACGATTGACAACATTTTATGGAAGATAACTTTCTTGATCTATCTATTTAATTCATGAATGGTGAGGATGATGCTAATATCTTTGCACTTGATCCCATCCTGTCGACTTCTCTTCTCTCCTCCTCCCTAAGATAAGTGGCTCGCCAGCTTCTCACTTCATCTCTCCACCTAAATCAATCGTATCAACCTCATTCATCCATAATTCCTGAGTCTTTGGAAGTAACTTGGATTTGTATCTTGGATGTGTCATATAAAAAAAATAAAAAAATTGAAATCCACTTATATCTCAAGGTCACCATGTCCCGTCTAATTGACATGTAACTACAAAGAAAAAAACAATGTTCAAAAGATCACAAAGGTCTTCAAGGAAGAAAGAAGAAAAGACAATCAAAGAAAAAATGGATCTCAAAATCCATCTTACAAGAATTGCAATAAAAAAAAAAATCTCAAAGAAAAAGAAATATCAAAAGCTATGTGGATTCCTAAGCAAAACAAAGGCTTGGATATTAAGGGAAAATAAAAGTTGTTATTCAAGCTTCCAAATTCTCACACCTCCCTCCATTTCACCATCCTTGCCTCTCATACTTTCTACTCTTCACTCCATCTTTCCTGTCCTAAAGTGCATATCGATATCTCCTCATTTCTAATGACATGACTAAGAGAAATCTAGAACGTACTCTCCTTGAGTGTTTAGAATGTGGGAAATCTGACAAAGAGTTAAGATGCATCCACAAGGATATTTATGGGTTTTGCCTAAATGATATTTCCTTGACTATGGATATCTCGATGGTTGGAAACTACTGGCTAGATCCCCTAATCACTACTACAATGTCTCACTTTTCTCCTAAAATATCTCAAGTTGATTACTACTACTACCAATCATGGTCGAGATTTTGACTCTATGAGTCTCTTTGAAGGGCCACATTACTCATGATGACATTAGAATATATTAGCTACAAGAGCTATAACTACTGGATGAACTTCAGAAAGTGGTGTTTGATCACCTTCAAGCATATCAGAAGAGGATGTCCATGAGCTACAACAAGAAGGTCAGACCAAGGGACTTCCAAGTGGGTGATCTCATCTTGAGAGAAAACCCTAAGAATCAACAATAACGGATCCAGAAAGGAAAGTTTGAACCAAATTGGCTTGGTCTATATATTGTTACTATAGTATTTAGGTCTAGTGCATATCAACTCTCTACTACCGAAGGAGAAAAACTCAAAGAACCAATCAACGCTCTGCATTTAAAGCGATTCTATAGCTGAGACATCTTTTGAATGCTCCATGTACATACATATACTCTGAGAAAATACTAAAAATTGTAAAATGTCTTGAAAAAATCTATTATCCCGGTGAAAACTTGGTAAACAGGCACCTTGATAATCTCAAAAAAAAATTCAAAATTCCAAAAATACAAAAAAAATCAAATATCTAAAAATACAAAAAAATTAAAAAAGAAGAAAATGTGCCATTGATGAAAACCTGGTAAACAGGCATCATGGTAACAAAAGTAATAAATTCCTGCCAATATGGTGAAAACCTGGTAAATAGGTGCCTCTTGTTTCACAATGCTATGCCTTTCACAACATTTCTTGGCTCTGTACAGTTGCTTTTCTTCTTTGCTTCTTTTTGTTTGTTGGCTCATGCACTTGCTCTTAGTTACTTTCGAGACTATACTTGACTCTACATGGATTGAAACTGGTCACACTTGGGGGTACCTTCCTGGTTTGGGAGGGGCATTGTCCTATCTTTTTTCAAAGGATCTTCCATGCATCAATCACTAGTGGTTCTCATTGCATCTGCCTACTGATGCTTAGCTATCATATCTCTCTTTGAGGATCTTCCTCGTATCAGTCACTAGTGGTTTTCACTTCATCTGCCTACTGATATTTAGTTAGCTCTATGATGTCTCCTTGAGATTCTCTCTCACATCAGTCACCACTAGTTCTCACTACATCCACCTACTGATGCCTAACTAGTACTCTTAAGATCTCTCCTTGAGGATCTCTCATGTATTAGTCACTAGTGGTTCTCACTACGTTTGTCTACTATCATCATCCTGTTGAGACTTTTCACATATGACGTATACTTCTAATCCGAAATCAATCAATTGAATCTTAAACTAAAACTAAACTTGTAACTCTTTGAGATCTACTAAGATTTTCTTTTATGTGCTTTTCTTTTCGCTTTGTCATTTCTCCTCGAGAAACTTCAAGATGTTTATCCTGACTGAGAGATGTGAAGACTGGGGGCATGCCCTTTTCTTTTCTTTTTGTTTGACGGTTTAGTTCCGATGATCCAATGGATCCATAAAAAATGGGTGTCTATTGTGAGAGCCTCTATCTCATGTTATATGGCCATGTATACCTTGACTCCTTTTATATGGAAACTTTGGTGATGTTGGTCCTTCTCCTTGTTTGTTTGAGTGACTTCTTTTTGCTACAAGTGAACTTTCAAATGCTCATCCTGCGAAGTGAACATAAGGGTCACTGTGATAATTCTTAGTATGCTTCTCATTCACTTAGAAAAAGAAGGAACTCTTGTGTGTTCAATGTATTTATGAACAAGAAACATTCAGGTCATCCTGGCAACTATTCTTTGATGCTTATGTTAACTTGCTAAATCAAAAGGAATAGGTGTTCAGGTCATTCTAGCTTCTTGTGTCTTAATGCTTACACCTCATTCCAAAAAATCTAAGACTAATGTCATATTCATATTCTCATGATTGTCATATTAGTGGGAGTTGTATGACATCCTATGACTGTCCTATAATAAAATCTCTATAATGTTAACTATCTAACGGGTCTAGCAACCAAGTCCTTGGGATTTAATCTAGCTTAGGCTTGCATTTTCATTCTAGATTTGCATTGTAATAGTGATTTGAGGCTCATTTCATTGCATTCTCCTAGATTTTTATGCTGAGGGTTCTCATCTCACATCCTAGTTTCATCACAACTACACAAGTTTTCAGGATCAAAATTGAAATCTGACACTTCTATCTAGCTCAAAATCATGTTTTAAAATTTCTGGGACTGACATGATCAGGTGCTTTTGTAGTCGACCTTCTGATGTCATATTCTTAATAGAATCACATCTCATCATCATTTTCTTGACTTCTACATCTTTTTTCATTAATGGTCAACTTTGATCAATTCTGGTCACCCTTGGTCACTAGGACCTCCAAATTACTCTAGATCACTTCTGAATCTTCTCGATTCTTCCATCCTCTATTCTAAGTTGTTCTAGATCTCCGATTTTATCTCTATCTGCAACCTATTGCTATTAATCACTTTTATGATGTGTCATATTTCCATTTCTCTCTCGAGGGGGAAGGATGATTTCATCATTGAATCTTATCATTCTCGAATCAATTTGATCTAAATCAAAAGTCCTCATCGCTAGGGGGATCTCATCACTTAGGGCATGTTAAAGTTTTTTGTACCACACGGTCAAAATTGGATGTTCCACGATCTTGAATCACTAGGGGCATATCTGTGCCTTACATCTTGTCATCATACTGCTAGGTATTTGAGCAATCTAACTTAGATTGCTGAGGATCAAGCTTCATTCTAGATATGGTTCTTGAAATATCTTTCAGTATCTGAGCAATCTAACTCAGATCCCTAGGAATCAAGCTCTGTTTTGGAGATGATTCTTGACATCTCTTTAGGTATTGGAGAAATATAACCTCGATCCCTAAAAGTCAAGCTTCATTCTGGAGATGGCTCTCGAAAGCTCTTTTTGACCGGTATCCGGGCAATCTAACCTGGGTCTCAAAGGACTAAGCTTCATTCTGGAGATAGTCCTAAAAATCTGCATCAGTTATCATTCAATAGATGGGTATTAGGGAATTCTAACCCTAACTCCTAAAGATTAAGCCTCATTCTGGGGACAATCTTACTAAAAGTGATAATCTAACCAATGTCTTCGCAATCTAACCTAGACTTCAGAGAATCAAGCTTCATTATGGAGATGGTTCTACAACTCGGTCTGATCGATGTCTTGGCAATCTAACCTCGATGTCCGAGGATTAAGCTTCATTCTGGAGATAATCTTGAAAACCTCATCAATTGACACATCAAACTATTCTTTGAATCAAGGCGTTGATCTCACATCAATTCAAAGAGGGGAAAAATGTAATACCCCCAAATTAGCATCTTGCAATCCTAACCAATTTTGTTGCATTTAGTCTCATTTTATCAATTTCTAATCATCAAATTCCTATTGTACTAGGAAATTCTGCCTTCTATTTGACTTTACTTGACTTAGTGTCAAATGCAAAAAACCTTAAATCTCCATCAATCACATATCATATTTAATTCTGAAGTAACAACTACAAATTGGCTAAGTAAACCCTATGATTGATTAATTTAATTATAAAGTCCTAGCACTTTAATTAAATCAAATCCATCCTCTTTAGCTAAAATACACATGAAAAAGGAATTAAATAAATATTTGGTTTTAAATAAATATCCTCATCTCAATAATTGAATTTAATCATTTAAATAATTGAGAAAATCCACTTATGAGGAAATATTGTATTTATTTAATCAAATATTCTCTCCAAAAAATCTTCTCTTCAGTTCAGAAAAGGAAACTTTAAGTTAATTAAGAATCCAAAAGGGGAATAAAATAGTTAAAAGCTCCACACAGGCAAAAGAAAAAAGTTGATTGCCTCTCTATAGGAAACTTGCTATTGTAAACTGAATTCTCATTCAATCTCCACTGTCCGTCTGATTCAATCTCGACTGTCGATTGAACTAGGGACTCTATAAAAGAACCCTCATTCCTCATTCAAAGGATCCCAATTTTTGAGCAACGAAGTGCTGTCACATTCTCATTGCTTCTTGTTTACATTCAAATCTTTCATTTTCATTGTTAGTTTGATAATCATCTTAGATTAATATCACACTTAGATCAAATATGCATTTCATTATTAATCTAGTTTACTTTCATTTCTTAGATTAATGCTCATTTCTCATCATTTCTAGATGAATTGCACACTCATTTTAGATTAATCTTGCATATTCATTTCTAGATTAAACTACATAAATCCTCCATTCTAGTGCTAGTCTATGGTTGCTAGACTCTCGATTCTGAGACTGATCTCGAACCCTACCTAGATAGTAGGCAATAGGTCGAATCATTCAGATAGGCAAGATGAATAGCCTCATAGTCATTCTTGTCTGTAGCAGGTGAACAATAACTATGTTGATGTGTGAGGCTAAATTAGAGGCCCATATTTAGCTTATACAATAACAACCTCGGTACTTACTACCTCTGCCTCTAGATGAACTTTCACCTTTCCACTCGGTCTTGCCTTTATCCAAATTTGTCTTTTCAAGTTTACATCTACAGTTTTCACCATAAGACCTACCTCTTCCTCTAGGGAATCTACCACCTCTACCTCTTTGTCTTTGGTCATGCCTTTTTTCCAATTTCTCCTCAGCTTTTAATGCAAATTGATAAGCCTTTTCAATGTTCTCCAATTTGACCAAACTAATTTCTTCTTGGATGGAAACTCTCAATCCATTCAGGTATCTAGAAATTCTTTCCACATCATCTTCATTATGTCCAGATCTGATATCTAATCTATAGAATTCCTCAATATATTCTTTTACCGAGCTATCTTTCTGCCTCAAACTTTGCATTCACCTAACTAGGTTAATTTTAGAATCACAAGGTGAAAACTTTCATTTCAATTTATTCACCATTTTGTTCCATACCTTAATTTTGTCTTTTCCTTTCCTCTTTCTATCCAATTATAGATATTCCCACCACAAGGATGCATGAATTTTTAAATTTGTGCTTGCAATTTTCACCTTCTTTTCCTTAGGTACATTTTCATACTCAAAATACTTTTCTATCTCAGCGATCCAGTCCACCAATTCATTAGAATCCAATTTTCTACTATACTCAGGAGGATTAAAGTGTGGTGTAGACTTCAGATTTGTCAAAGCCTCAACAATATTTCCTCACCTTGATCCATTGCTGGTGTAGGTTCTACATCACCTTGTTCTTCCTCAATTTCATCATCACTAAAATCTTCAAGATGTCTTCCTCTTCTCTGGGCTATTTCAACAACTTCTAATCTAGCAAGAAGTTGTCTCAACATGTTTGCCAATCCTAGATCCGCATCTCACCTCCCAGGAACCATCTTGAAACCCTCTGCAATTGTAGGCCAGATCACAATTTGCTACAAAAAATCAACTAGGGTTTGACAAGAAGGAACCCTCAAACCTAGATTCACAAACCTAGATCCAAATCTCACCTTGCTCTGATACCACCTGACATAAGGGAGGATAGGGAGAGGGGTTAAAGGCACACCCTAACCAGATCCACCTTGCAAAGATCACATGTGGAAGCAACAAACACACAAGTGAGAGAGAGAATGCTGATACAATTCATATATTAACTTCAATTTGATTCATACATGTCATGATGTAATGCCTTCCCGATTTAGGCCAGATATTACTATTATACACTAAGTTTGCGCCATTTTCTCAAGCTCTCTTGGTCTTGATAACTTAGTATAACATGGGAATCATCTCCAGGTTGTGGGACCTTTGCTAACTAAGATGAAACCTCCAGGTTCTAGGCTGGTTCCTCTTGGATAATCACCCTAATTTTCTTTTAGACATGAAATTAAAACTTTTGGAGGGAAAGGGAGAGAAGGAATGCTTATAAGGGAAATGACTTGAAAGCAAACTACCTACTAGGTGATGCACTGAAACTAGGGTTTGGATCTCAATATGTAGGAATGAAATCAATGAAAAGCTTAGGTCTAGTAGGTCACAACTTACTGAATAGGCTTGCATAAATATTTCATAAGAGGGCCTGAGAATAAGGCACAACTTATGACCTACAAATAGACATTCACTTCTACAACTCGGTGTAGGATTGAGACAAGACTATTAAGGGGGCTGAGGTATACCCACAAGAACATCTAAATTAGATCAAACACAGTAACACACAAAATTGCAGAAAGCAAGAGGGATCAAGAACCCTAAAATAACATTGAGAACATGCACATACTTTGATCCAATAAGAGATAATTCAAACAAGGAACCATATGGACATGAATGATTGTCACAAAATACCTCTGTAATATTTGAATCATCAATAGGAGAAATACAACTGTATGACCCAGAGGGTAGGAATGATACCACAGATGACCTTTAAGAAAAGGTGAATTTTCTTCTACAAATTGTCCAACTCTTGAGCTCCTAAAAGCTCTAAAACAATATATACATACTCAACTGCACATAGGTAGGAGTCAAAAACCTAACTAGGGTTACAAAGGTTTACAATAAAAATATCAAACCCTAGGTGTCCTTCTGATCATCAATGTAACTCTGAAAATATCTCAACCGATTAGATATTCATCTTTGTGTGTTGATTTTGTACTGAGCCCTCCTACAGACACAACAACCTTGATCCATCTACCCACCTGCAACTCCACTAAGCTATGAAGGCTTCAAATCTGATCCTGGTATGATACTTGGGTTTAAAATGATTAACCTTATAAAAGGTGGTGCCAAGCTCATTAAAGCTTCAACAAGATGTGGTACCCTATGAAATCTATGGTGCCGATGATCAAATTGTCTACTTATCATTTTCTCAACCATCCCTTTCCTGAGGAATTCAATTCTAGCTACCCATTTATTGTGCATGGCTACAAAACGCAAACCCTAGCAAAGCCTTCGCAGAGAAATATTTAAATTTGAATATCAACAGCTAGCCCGGTCATTTTAAAACATAGTCATTGATGCGAAATCTTCCCGGTAGATGAATGACTTAGATTAACCCAGCAACAGTTTATAAAACACTTTGAATGGTCAAAAATCCATCTCGGCATGTTTGGAGCAATGAGAATCAAGCTTTTCTACACGTCAACTAATTTGGACCCACCTCGAGCCTCTCTCCTTTAAGTCATTCAGTGACTACGTGACTGAAGACTTCCTCTAAGTCGCAGAATCCTTTCCACCTCTGCCAATTTATTTAAAGATTTAGTGAACAAAGCATTCGCTAAATTTCTAAGTTGTTTGGAGCACCGCCAAATCATTTCATGAATGAGAGAACATGTGAAACTCATTGGGACCACCAAATACTCTATCAAACTTGGGCCCAGACTTGCCACTTGGCAATCTTTCATTTGCTCTGGCCGCTTCATAGGCACACACCTTGGCAAGTCCCTCTGACACGGACCCATGAAAGATAAGATCCTAATCTAACGACGGGCACAAGATGTCAAAGCCCCAGAATATTCTTTCCACTTTTACGCTAGCTCTAGATCCTTATAGACCAGGACCCCTCTATTAAATGGACCCATGATAGATCTAGTCATTGCCATGCGGACCAAACAAATTTGAGCATGTCAGCACATAAGGACCCACTGGAGGAAGCTCTGACACAAACCAAGATTAGTGGTTGTCATAAGATTGCGAGCCCTAACACAAACCCTTGCGAAGATACGCCAGTCATCGATCCTCTACAGATGTCAGAGCCTCCTGACCACTGAAAGGGCCCAGCCCCACTGACAACCTTCTGAATCAGACACTGCTGACGAATTAGGAGCTACCAAATAAGATGAGGTGGCACCGGTCCCACTGACACGTTAAATTTTGTAGGTAGAATAAATCGATGATCATCGCAAGATTTGATGGAATCTTCTGGGGCCATAAGATCACATGACCACCATCAGATCAAGAATCTTGACTTGGCTGCTTGAACCAAGATAGTTAACTTAAATGGTAACCGCTCATGGGATCGCTGAGTGTTAAGAGGTTAACCGCCAGGAATCGGAGACTTGGCGACAAAAGGATTAATAAAGGGCATGTGCAAATTGGAAACTTAAGTGATCAGGAAAAGGTAACATGAAGATATAACAAGGCTTAAGGGTTTTTTAGGATTTTGAACACCAACGGCTAGTTTATGAATTTTTTCAAGGGTTTTCTTCTAGCTAGAGACCTAAAAGATTTTGCAGAGACCAGGGGAAAAGAGGTAGACCCATGAAATTTTCTGGGAAATTTGACAAGATAAAAATAGAGGCCTTGAAATTGATTTTGGCCAAATTTGCAAAATAGGAAATTTAGGGCAACAATTACAATCAAGTACATAAGTCCTCCAACATGCAAGGATCTACCAATAATATCTAATCTTCCAACTTCTATCTTCTAACTGGACTACCTCCCAAAACTATAACGAAACAAATACATTTATACAAGAGGCTACCGAACAAGTCGGCCTTCATATCCACCATCAATGGAAGGAATGACTAGATCTAGATCCACATGCTTCCCAATGATAGATACCATCATTAAATTTGTGACCAAAATTAATTTCAAGAGTTGGCCTCAATAGGAAACTAAAACAAACAACTCGGTAAGCAAGGAAATTGAGTGCCAAACAAGCATCACTGAGCACCAGGGAAATTCATCAAGTGCTAGAGAGATAACTGACCAACCTTGGTAAACAAAGGAAACTGAGCAACATCGAACCAACTTGGTCAAAGAAGGAACCGAGCAACATAGGAAAACACAAACATGTTTTTGGTGACACAAGATTGCCAAGGACCCAAGATGCTCCTACATCATCAGGATCCTACTCTTTTAAGATAGATTATTGGATATAGACAAATTTTATTATAAATATGGGGTCCTAAAGGTCCTTGTTTGGGTTGACATTGTGGAAAGGGTCCTTTAGTTCTACCAGGCGCACCAATTATTCTAACTCCTCCTAGTCTCCTATGGTTCCTGTGTCTCCTCCTGTTTCTCCTAGCCCTCTTTCTCTTCCAAGTCAAGATATACATGCATTACAAGCTAGTGTGACTGCTATAAAGGGTTAGCTTCTCATGTGACTAGTGTTATACAGGGTTTAGATACAACTATGGATAAGATTCAATAGGGTCAGACATCTCAAGTTCCTACTCAAATAGTGCTTCCTAATCAGACAAATACTTCATCTAGACCAACAGTGTTATATAACTAAGAGGGGGAGGGGTGAATCCATTAAATCAATTATCCTACAATTCCAAACTCTTAGATGTACTTTTAAAAACTTATTCAATAAATCAAATAGCTCGATAAGATAAAAAAACTATCTTTTTGTTCATTTATCGAATACCAACAATTATCCAGACTATGTTTACTGATTAATCAAATATGAAACATGTAAAGTATGATAGAAAAATAATCATAACAAATAGCACATAACACAAAGATTTATCATGGAAATCATGCTAAGGGAAAAACCACCTAGGACTGGTAACCCAAAATATTTCACTCTTCTGAAGTGAGCTCGGTTAGGAACCAACCCTGTTAAAGGTTACAATGCACATTGTTAGGTGTGATCTGGCTAAAGGATTTATCACTAAAATTTAACTTTTAACCAGCATTCACAATGCAGCAAACAAGTTAACAATTAACATTCCTTGAATGTCATATGGAAATACAAAAGACTGTTAAGTCCACTTGGTTAAGAGATTTTGCTGTATCAATAGTTAAAATGATATAGTAGTAATTTGATTCAAATACACCTCAATTTGCAATTATTTAGATCTATGCTAAGCTCATAAAAAATCTTCTAATCAATAACCAATTCACTTCATCATATCCTTCAACTTACTTCACTCTGTGTTTATATCTCTGATGCTCGGTTATGCCTATGATTCAGCTCAGTTCTATCTGTAACCAGTTTGATCAGGAATGCATGAAAAAAATCTTCACGCGAAATCTTCTGCAGTCTCTATTTATTTGGCATAGTTCAACAATGAATCTCATGTCTCTTACGTAGACATGTAAACCATTTTTATATCAGCCATTATATTTTGCCTCTTAATCTTCTTCATCCATTTTGCCACTTCAAGATTCCTCGAGAGATATGTCAATAAAAAGTTTCATTCTCTTCCCTTAGATCATCTTTGAATTTTTTTAGTCATGGATCTTATAACAAACTTCATATGCTACCTCAGAATCATAAATAATTTCCAGCTCATCAATTTCAGTCAACTGTTATAACATTTAATGTTTTCATCCATACTCAGTTGATATTGAATGCATTGGTGATAACTAACTCAGTTATTACTATCACTCGGTATACACAAGATTGACTTGGTGTATACAAAAATCTTTAATAACCAACCACATTAACTTGTTCAATTCTGATCTCTTCTTCAAAGAATAATGTAACATGCTCAAGTCAACAATATAATGCCATAGACTCATCAATACATTACCCAATGTATACCTTATCCTTATCTATCATATCGATATTTTCTTTATGTAGATGTCTCATTTCTTCACCATTTCTTCCTTCTACAAATGTTCAGATGTTTGTAACTATCATGATAGCTAAGAGGGGGGTTGGGGGGTGAATTAGTTATTAGATAATTATAAATTTTATCATCTTCAACAACATTAAACCATATAAGCAACATAATTACCAACCATAGAAAGATATTCATACACAATAACACAATGACACAAGATATGTTGACTAGGGAACCTCTTGATCAAAGAGTAAACCCCGGTGGGAATGATGCCCACAAAAGATGCACTAATATGAATATTCCTTGTGAGAGGATGGAATCTATTAGGAGTCTTATGAAATACATTCAGTACATATGAATCCCTATTAGAAGATTCTGAATCCCTGTTAAAAGATTCTAACCCTGTTAAGAGTTATGGAAGACAGGAGGACCCACTGCCCAAACAGCTTTAGGGTAAGATCACTGAACACACTGTCCAAATAATCTTTGCATTACTTAGTAAAATAATATGTTACCTCTTCTCTGACTATGCCAAACCACACTCACTATTAATCAGATCTCAATTTTAGATCTCTGTACTTCGCATGTCTTCCTTCACAAATTTGCTTTCATACTTAGCTCTTTTCTTCACTTCATGCATACAACATCACAACCACTGCTACCATATCATAATTACAAAATTTTCACATTACTACTACATTACAACAAGGAAATACATTCCCTCCTTTATACCACACTCAAATAATTACAAATGAGTCGGCATACAATTACAAAATAAAAGTTTCCACATGCTACACCAAAATTACACAAAACTGTCAGCTTCCAAATACAATAAATCTTCACTTGTGCAACCTCGAAGTCTACACTTTCATCCACATCACTATCAATGTGTCTTAAAATTCCCTTTATCTATGAAAAACTAGATTCCATCCTGATTAGAAGATATCATCCGATTTCCACAAACCACTACTCAGGAACACTGCCTGAATACTGCTTCCACCAAAATGATCATAACTTCCATGAATAAATAAATTACTATCTACATTATTAACCATAGACATATGACATATCAAAGAGTATAACCTCAACATCACATAGCTCCAACTGCAGTAACCCACGTGTGCTTATCCAAACTCTGTCTGCTTCTCTGCAAGTCTTCGGTAAATCACTGTGTTGACATCAATGACAATCATAGTCATGAATGCAACAAAAACTGCTACAGAATGGATGCCAAACACTTAGCATTCATTCCTAACAATCTCCCCCATTGGAATTGATGGAAACATAGATGAAAAACATCCGATGTTCCAAAAATCCAATACTGCAACATTGCTTCTTCAAATCCTCTTCATCAATTAAATCTTGCTTCGTTATCCTATTCAATTTTCTCCAAAATATGTCTCAGATTGTTTTTCATGTATACTTCTCCCCCATTGACATCAATGAAAAAAAATTCATCACTATATCAACAAAAACTCAATGTCAAAAGACACTTTTCAGAAAATACATTTACTAGAGTCCTCATGACTCAGCTCAGATAAACATACTCCCCCATAGAGGAAGTACCAACATCTAGTCCAAAAGAAAGATAAGGCTCTTATACCATTGGACAAATGCAACCAACTGCATCACTTCTCAAAAGTAGGCTAGGGCATAACCCCAAGCATACCTCTCAGATACTCAAATGTATCCTTAGGCAAAGGCTTTGTGAATATATTTGCTATTTGCTCCTTTGTACTTATGTACTCAAGTCTGACTTCTTTCTCAACAACTTTCTCTCTTACAACATGATACTTAATCTCTATATGCTTTGTCTTCGAATGTAATGCATGATTCTTAGACATACTAACTATACTAGTGTTATCACAATGTATGACAACAGGCTCAACAAATTTTATTCCAATGTCCTTTAGCATTTGCTTCATCCAAATTATCTAGTTATAGTTGTTTGTTGCTACTACATATTCTGCTTTTGTTGTGCTTTGTGAGATACAATTCTACTTCTTGCTTAGCCAAGAAACTAATCTTCCTCCAAGGAAAAATGCTCCACCACTGGTGCTTTTCTTATCATCAACACTACCTCCCCAATTAGCATCTGTATATGCATATAAGGTAAAATCATCAGAGTTTTCATATCATAGTACATAGTCCATTGTGCCTCTTAAATATCTTAGTATCCTCTTTACTGCAGCATAATGTGGTTCTCTTGGTTGATCTTGAAATCTTGCTACAATTCCAACTGAATCTACTATATCAAGTCTTGTATGAGTCAAATACTACAATCCTCCAATCATAGATATGTATTTCTTTTGTTCTACTGTAGCAGTCTCATTTGTGCTAGATAACTTATGTCTGGTCACCATAGGTGTTCCAACTAGTTTACAATCCTCCATTCCAAATCTTTTCAACAAGTCATTCAAGTACTTTGTCTGACTTATGAAGATACCATCATTGTTTTTTATTATCTATAATCCCAAAAAGTATTTCATCTCACCAATCATACTCATTTCAAATTCAATCTTCATTTCATCAGCAAATTTGTCACTAGCTTCATCTTCTCCTCCAAAGATAATGTCATCAACAAAAATAACTATAACTAAAAAATCATTTTCAATTTCTTTTCTGTACAGATTGAGATCAGTTGTTCCTTTTATAAATCCCAACTTTAAAAAATACTTATCCAGTCTTGCATACCAAGTTATAGGTGCTTGTTTAAGTCCATATAAAGATTTCTTCAATTTACATACCATGTCTCCTTCTTGAGTTAAAGGAAAACCGTCAACCTGCTCAATGTAGACTTCTTCTTCTAATTCTCCATTTAGAAATGCTGACTTCACATCCATCTGATATACTTTGAATTTCTTGTAAGCTGCATAAGCCAAAAACATTCTTACTACAATTCTTGCAATAGGTGCAAAGGTTTCTTCATAGTCAATTTTTTCTTGTTGTGAGTAACCCTTACATACCAATCTTGCTTTGTTTCTTACTACTCCTTGTTCATTCATCTTGTTTCTAAATACCCATTTAGTTCCAATAACATTCTTGTCTTTAGGTCTAGGGACCAATTCCCATGTCTTATTCTTTTCAATCTGATCTAGTTCTTCTTTCATAGCATTAGTCCAACTTTCCTCTTCACAAGATTCATTAGTAGTCTTAGGTTCAATTTGAGAAATTAAACATAACTGTTCTTGTGCCTTATTTCAAGTAAGAACTCCTCTTTTGATGCTCCCAATAATCTGTTTAGAAGGATGATTCCTTAACAAACTCTTGCTAGGTGTCATTGTCTCAGATCTCTCTTCAGATGTAGGTTCTTCAATAACTTCACCATGGATTTCATTCAAAAAATCACTGTCAGTTTAATAAAAAAATTTAGTAGTTCCAGTGTTAGGTTTAGGATGAGCTTCTTCATTAGATTCATAATCAAGCATTCTTTCCTAAATTTTGAACTTTTCATCAATTTTAACATTCGCGCTTTCAACAATAGTCTTAGTTCTTTTATTGAAACATCTATATGCTTTTCTTTTCAAAGAATAAACAAAAAATATACCTTCATCACTTCTAGGATCAAACTTTCCAATATCATCATCTCTCTTTATATAACATTTGCATCCAAAAATTCTAAAATACTTAACTGAGGTTGCATGTTCAAACCATAATTCATAAGGTATCTTGTCTGTGTCTACTTTGATTTGTACTTTATTCATTGTATACACTATTGTGTTCACTGCTTCTCTCTAGAATATCTTTGCCAAATCATTTTCAAACAACATAGCTCTTGTTGCTTCAGTCACTAATCTGTTCCTTCTTTCTGTAATGCCATTTTGTTTAGGTCTTCTAGGGGTTGAATAATGTCTTTTAATGCCATTTTCTTCACAAAAGTTGTTAAACTCTCTAGAAGTAAATTCTCCACCTCTATCAGATCTCAAACATTTAATCTTCATTCCTGATTCATTCTCAACTTTATTCTTAGCAATCTTAAACTTATCAAATGCTTCATATTTTTCTTTAAGAAATGCAATCCACATCATTCTTGTAAAATCATCAACAAGAATCATAAAATACCTTTCTCCATAGAATCCTCTAGTCCTGGTAGGACCACTCAAATCTGTATGAACAATCTCTAGCTTCTCTGTAGATGTAAACTTCTTACTAGGAAAAGAACTTCTCTTCTATTTATCCATTACACATTCTTCGCAAATCATGTTAGTAGGCTTCATAATTTTAGGTAAATCTCTTATTGCAAGTGTAGTATTTACTTTCACAATGTTATCAAAGTTTATATGAAAAAAACTTCTATGCCATAACCAACTGACATCAATCCTAGTAATCAAACATGTCATCTCAGTAGGATTCAACTGAAATACATTACCTTTGGTTCTAGATCCAGTTCCAATCAGATTTCCATCTTTATCCTTGATCTCACAAGTTTTCTTAGTAAACCAAACTTGATATCCCTTATCAACTAACTGTCCAACACTCAAAAGATTATGTTTCAATCCATCCAAAAAATAAACATCATCAGTATTAGTCTTTCCATCAAGAGTAATAGATCCTATACCTTTAATCAAACAAGGTGCATTGTTTCCAATTCTAACAACTCCTCCATCATATTCATTCAAATTTATGAACTTTTTCATGTCTCCAATCATATGATGTGAATAACCACTATCTATAATCCAATCAGCTTTCTTTTCAACTTGAAAAACTAAGGCTTTTTCTTCCTTAACATCAGTTTCAGGATTTTCTTCTTTAATTGCTACAAATCCCATGTCATCATTATTTTCAGTATCACTTTCACTTAAGGTTCTTTCTATACTAACTTCAAGATCTTCATCATTAGCATAATAACAATCCTTAGATCTTCTAGGTTTGAAATTGCTTCTGTACTTTTTAACTATCTTAGGACATTTAGATGCAAAATGACCATATTCTTGACAAGTCCAACATTTAAATATTTTCTTACCGTTTGGTTCTCTTTTCACAAGCAAGGCAATACCTTCTTCAATCTTCTTGTCTTCTTCATTTCTAGATCTACTGCTGCCAGCATAATCTCTGCTCACACTGATGCTTCTTGATGAAGTAGGGAAAACACTAAGAGCACTGAATGTTGTCTCCATTCTAGGTAAGTCTCCTGACAATCTCAGGGTTATTTTTGCTACTTCCAATCTTCCAAGAAGAGTTTCTCTTGTAAAGTATGTTGTACAAGGTGTCACTTGTGCAATCATCTGTGTTGTTTGCTTAAATACAGGAGTCAATGTCCTCAGAATTTTTCATATCACTTCATTCTCTATCCTTGTTCCTCCATAATATTTTATACATGTAATGATCTTTGACATTCTACCAATATAACTTCTAATAGATTCATCTTCCAAAATTCTTATATCTTCAAATGCACATATCCAATTATGTAATCTAACTCTTTTTGCATGATCATTGTTAGTCCATTTTCCTGCCAGTGCAAAATCCCTTGAAAATGGCCTCTTCCCTGCAAATGTTTTTGTAAAAGTGTCCTTCCCTATGTTCTTCCATGTGTCACCTTGCTCCAACTCTGATCGCACCTCCTAAATCACAAAACCTAGGGAAAATTTAAAGTTTTAAGGTTTGCAGGAAATAATTTCAAAATCTGCCTCAGTGTCGAAAACCCACAGTGTTTTTGAAAATCCATGATGTTTTTAGTCTGTGTGAAAACCTTCATAGTTTTCAACCTTGTGCCTTCCAGCTTTTGTGCACTTGTCTTTTGGTGCTAGAAACTTTGTGTGTTTTTGATCCTCTTTCATCGAAAACCCTGTGTGTTTTCGACCTCATAGTTTCTTGTTTGCTAGCATTCCCTAACTGCGCAAGTGTGATGGATGGTGGGCCCAGGTCTTCAAAGGGTTTCAAATGATTGGTTGTCACATGATCACATGTTAGGAATTTTTGACATGTGACCATGCGACCGGTTGACACATGTCCCAGTGGGCCTGTCAGCTAGGGTCTGACAGATGTTTAACGGGTGACAAAGATCGGTGGTTGTCACTATACCATGAGGAAAAGATGCAAGCCTTTTAATTCTGTGCTTTAACAAGAGTCATTGATTTGATTTGAAGGCCGTTGGATTTTCTTGTAAGGGCATGCGGTGGGACCTGTCTGCTCAGTGGCACCGACATGTCTTCTTCTCATTGGTTGGCTGCATCGGTGATGTGGTTTTTCTCAGCGGGGCCCGGTGTCAAAGTTTTAAGATCTATGGTTAGTGTGTGATCACATGGAATATTCTCACCCCATGCGATCATGTGCCCACTGTCTGATTGGATGCCGATGGGTTTGTTTGCAGTGGGCCGCTATCAGAGAGTTTGTGACGTGGATGATGCGATGGCAGTCTTGTCGCCTTGTCGCATGATCACAAGGGCCATCTTTTGGCTATGCGATCATGCGACAAGGGTGCCACATTGTGTTGGGGCTTGATGACAGATGGTGATGTGCTGAGTTCTGGTTGGTTGCCGGTGTACCGAGGTAGAAAGGGGTTTGTAGGTGGGTCTTGTGGCAGGTGTGACTCGGTAGTTGTGGTGAATAGTGGCATGACATGTGGCGTATGGCGGGCCCAAGTCTAAGGAGTGGCAGTTGTTGGCAGGGCTGGGGCATGGTAAGTAATGGTTTGTCACATGATCTCATAGCCTGTTTCCTAGCTATGCGATCATGTGACTAACCGCCAGGCTTAGCGGCGGTGGTTATGTAGAGGTAGAGGGGTTCAGCTTGTCGCAGGTTCGCATAGCCCATTTCCTAGCTATGCGATCATGCGACAACCATTTGATGTCATTATTGTGGAGTTAAGTGGGTCCACGGTGCCAGTCTTTTCGACATGCTCGATTTTGATTGGTCACTGAGGGTGATATGGCGGAGGACTTTGCAAAGGGTTTGTGACCGACTGTTGACCATGGCTAAGAGTTTGCGGTCGCATGATCACAAGGGTGAGTTGGGTGCCTTGTGATCATGCGACTAGGCATAAGATGAAATTGGATTCCTATGGCGGTGAAGTTCATGACCGCGTGATTGCGCGACTAAGGGCAAACAGTGGATACTTCAAAGATATTTCATGCTTGTCTTCCAGTGGATGTTGGTTAATGTATTGTCTATTTATAGGTCTCTTCTAAGGGGAGGGTTAAAATCCTTTGAGTGGATAATAACATACTTAAATACACAGGTGGGTGCTAAGTTGAGGTTTGGTCATGGTGTGCGATTGATGTCAGGCATCAACACATTGGGTATATTATTTTCTTATTTCATAGCTATCTTTTGCAATAGGATATTTGACTCTGTGGCCCATTGGATAAGGCACTGGCCTATCAAAGACTTAGGGCATCTCAAGGGACCTTTCAATCCATTTAAAATCATTTCCATTTAGTTCCACCTTTTCCCTTTCTTGTTGATAGGTTAGGTCTCTGGTTTTCATACTCACTCCATGCAAGTTGGGCTATTGCATGAGATATTGGCTTCATTGAGGTATAGGATACCTAGAAGAGTTTGAGAACCATTCCATAGTCAGTGACCTGCAGGCCTATAGTGTGACACAAGTTTTATGAGTGTGCAGATGAGGTACACCCACCTGAGTGATGTGGAGCTCAAAGTGTAGAAGGATCTCTCTTTGATCCTTGTCAGTTGGCCCTTCTTCCTGTCAGATTTGGAGTGTTGAGTGAATGTGACACTAGCGCTGTCAATCCTAATTCCAAGCTAACCTTTGGGGAAAAAGAACACCAACAATCATCACCTTCAAAAGTAGAGTGTAAAGCATTCCAAATTTCATGAGATTTTTTCAAATATTTTACATGACTGTACTCATTCTCTGGAAGTGCTATCAAAAGTTCTTCTCTCGCAAGTATGTTACACATGAATAGATCTCTCTCTTTTGTAGTACATGTTTCAAGATTGTCCTCTTCAATGATAGTCTTATTATTCTTTGTGATCAACCAATAAGCTAGTCCTAAACATAATAGGTGTGTCTTCATCTTTTCTTTCCAGCTATCAAAATTTACTCTATCAAACTTAGGGCCTTCTTTCCTAAAATTCACCATGGATCTCCTTAAGTTGTTAAACTTCTTCTTCAAGGACCTACTTCTCTGATACCAATTCTTAGAAAGTAAAGTCCACCAAGAGAACTGAGAGGGGGGGGGGTGAATTAGTTATCAGATAATTATAACTTTTATCATCTTCAACAACATTAAACCATATAAGCAATATAATTACCAACCATAGAAAGGTATTCATACACAATAACATAATGACACAAGATATGTTGACTAGGGAACCTCTTGATCAAAGAGTAAACCTCGGTGGGAATGATGCCCAAAAAAGATGCACTAATATGAATATTCCTTGTGAGAGGATAGACTCTATTAGGAGTCTTATGAAATACATTTAGTACATATGAAACCCTGTTAGGAGATTTTGAATACCTGTTAAAATATTCTAACCCTGTTAAGAGTTATGGAAGACAGAAGGACCCACTGCCCAAATAGCTTCAGGGTAAGATCACTGAACACACTGTCCAAATAATCTTTGCATTAATCAATAGAATAATATGTTACCTTTTCTCTAACTATGCCAAACCGCACTCACTATTACATTAGATTTCAATTTCATATCTCCGTACTTCACATGTCTTCCTTCACAAATTTGCTTTCATACTTAGCTCTTTTCTTCACTTCATGCATACAACATCACAACTGCTGCTACCATATCATAATTACACACTTTTCACATTACTACTACATTACAACAAGTAAATACATTGCTTCCTTTATACCACACTCAAATAATTACAAATGAGTCGGCATACAATTACAAAATAAAAGTTTCCACACGCTACACCAAAATTACATAAAATTGTCACTTCCAAATACAATAAATCTTCACTCATGTGACCTCAAAGTCTATGCTATCATCCATGTCACTATCAATGTGTCTTCAAATTCCCTTTAACTACACAAAACCAGATTCCATCCCGATTAGGAGATATCATCTGATTTCCACAAACTGCTATTCAGGAACACTACCTGAATACTACTTCCACCAAAATGATCATAACTTTCATGAATAAATGAATTACTATCTACGCTCTTAACCATAGACATATGACATATCAAAGAGTATAACCTCAACATTTCATAGCTCCAACTACAATAAACCATGTGCGCTAATCCAAACTCTATCTTCTTCTCTGCAAGTCTTCGGTAAATCACTGTGTTGACATCAATGACAATCATAGTCATGAATGCAACAAAAATTGCTATAGAATGGTTTCCAAACACTTAACATTCATTCCTAACAATAAGTATAGTCAAAACTAGTTGATGTCAATGATAATATATTAACTAATTTAATCATCTTACATATCAATTTGATAGCTCGGTGATCTCTAATCACTATTTCTTTAGTACATCAAGATATTCAATTAGTTGTAGGTCATCAATCTCTCCCTTTGACATTGATGGCAATACAAACAATATGAAATATGCCATACCATACCAAACATCTATTCTACAACTATATAGGTAAATGATGTAGCTCAATAAGCTCTCCCTAGCTTGATATTTAATATTTTTAATCACTAGAAACAACATTCCATGTAGACTCTCCTTGCTTATTTGATATTCTTTAGTTCTTTAATTCTTTCTCACATTGGATCAGTGATCACCTAATTCATTCCTTCCAACATTTGTTTTATCTAAGCAATATTTAAACAATTATCAGAAGCAACAACATACTCTACTTTGATAGTAGACTGAGAAATACATGCTTGTTTCTTAGTTATCCATGTTACAAGTCTTTCTCCTAAAAATAATGCTCCATCAGTTTTGCTCTTTTGGTCATCAATGTTTCTAGCCCAATCTGCATCAGTGTAAACTTAGAGTTCAAAATTTCCTTCCTTTTTGTACCATAAACCATAATCTTTATTTTTCTTCAAATATCTCACAATCCTTTTAACAACAACTATATGTGATTCCTTAGGATTAGCATAAAATCTTGCTACAATCCCAACTGCATGTGATATATCAGGCCTACTATGTACCACATACATTAGTTTTCCAATCATTGATATATATGGTGTCTGATTTACCTTGGTTGATTCATCATCTTTTGTCAACTTACATCCTGTCACCATCGGTGTACCTATAGGTTTTGAATCTTCTATGCCAAAAGTCTTTAACACTTCCTTGATGTATTTTGATTATGTTATGAAAATCCCATCATTTTTTTGTATAATCTGCAAACCTAGAAAGAATTTAATCTCTCCAAACATTGACATTTCAAACTCTTTTCTCATTTCATCAGTAAAATATTTGCAAATAATATCATGTCCTCCAAATATTATATCATCAACAAAAATTTCAGCAATCAAAATATTGTCATTAGATTCTCCTTTCATGTATAAACTACTATTGTCACTTTTCCTTACAAAGCCAATACTAATAAAATAAGCATGTAATCTTTCATACCATACTCTCAATGCTTGTTTCATTCCATACAGTGCTTTGTGTAGTCTACATGCCATGTTCTTCTTACTCGGATCAACAAAACCTTTAGGTTGTTCTATGTAGACCTCCTCTTCAAGAATTCCATTCATAAATGTTGATTTCATGTCCATTTGATATACTTTGAAACCCTTATGTGTAGCATATGCAAGTAATATTTAGACAACTCAAGTCTTTCTACTGGTGCAAAAGTTTCACCATAGTCAATTTCTTCTTCTTGTGCATATCCCTTGCATACAAGTCTTGCTTTGTTTCTTGTTACTTCACCATTCTCATTTAACTTGTTTATGAAAATTCACTTAGTACCAATTACATTTTTATCACTCAGTCTTGGTACCAATGTCCATGTTTTTTTCTCTCTCTCTGTTCAATTTCTTTATCCATGGCCTTAATCCATTCCTCATTTTAAAGTGCATCTCTAACATTCGTAGGCTCAAATTAAAAAACTAAGCATGTGTTATGTCTTAACTTACTTAGTGTCATCATGCCAACTTGCTTGTCTCCAATAATTTGGTTTTTTGGATAGTGTCTTGTAACAAATCTCGCTAGTACTTTCTCTCTTCTTTGCTCATCATTCGGTTCAGGTTCATTTTCTTCCTCGGTAACTTCTTCCTGGTTCTTGATTTGTATTTGCTGATTCTTGATAGCATTTTCTTGTCGCTAGATAGACTCAACTTGTGACTTGAGTATATATTCTCGATGCTCAATATAAGTAAACCTACCATAGTCTTCTAGTTCCTTCCCTCTTTCTTTATCATTCTTCTCAGAAAACTCATCAACTTTCACATTAGCACTTTCAATTATTTTTTTAGTAGCCTTGTTGAAACATTTGTATGCTTTTCTCTTAGTAGAATATCCTAGAAATATTCCTTTATCACCCTTAGAATCAAATTTACCATTTCTATCATCTTTTAGAATGTAACATCTACTTCCAAAATTTTAGAAATAACTTACATTTGGTGTGTAGCGAAACCATAGCTCATAAGGTGTCTTATTTGTGTCTTTCTTTAGTTGAACTCTGTTCAAGGTGTATATAATAGTGCTAATAGCTTCTCTTCAGTACATTTGTGAAACATATTTATCAATCATCAATGTTCTGGCACAGTCAACTATAAGTCAATTCCTTCTTTCTGCAATACCATTCTTCTATGGTGTCCTCGGTGCATAAATCTATCTTTTAATTCCATGCTCATTACAGAAGTTAGTGAATTCATTAGAAATAAACTAACCTCCTCTATCAGATCTTAAGCATTTTAAATATTTCCCAGTTTCCTTTTCAACTTTATCTTTATACCACTTAAATAGTTTGAAAGCTTCAAATTTCTCTTTCAGAAACATAACTATCATCATCCTAGAGTAGTCATTAATAAATAAAATGAAATATTTGTCACCATAATAACTCTAAGTTCTCATAGGACAACATAAGTTAGTATGTACCAACTCCAAGATACCTTTAGAAGAATAGTCTTTTCTTTTGAAACTAGATTTAGTAATTTTTTCTTTCTGACATTGATTTCACATAACATGGATAGGCTTAGTTGGACTCGGTAAACCTCTAACTCTTCTCTTCTTACTAATTTTAACCATGTTATCAAAATTCACATGACACAGTCTCTTATGCCACAAGCACACATCTTCCTTTCTAGCCAACAAACAAGAAGTTTCAGAATTGTCAAGATATAATAGATTACCTTTGGATTGTCCACTAGTACCAACTAGGTTTCTAGTTTCATCATAGATTTTCACCTTTCTACTTTCAAATGCAACTTAGTGACCTGAATTATTTAGTTTTGCTACACTCAATAGATTATAGTTAAGTCCTTTCACCCAATATGCATTCTCACATCTAATATTATCATTCAACAAGATATATTATTTTTCTTTCACTAGAAAAGGTGCATCATTTCCCATTTTGACAGATCCTCCATTGTAGTGTTTGTGTGCACAGATGTGTGATCACACTTCTATGAGTCTTTGTATGCGAGAGTGCTCAACAGTGAGTTCTCACAAAATGACCCATAGCTCTCTATCTGAGAAGAGCATGGTTTGAATGTGGCCCTCAGATCAGCCTATTTTACCCATGCAAATACAACTCAGAATGAGAGATTCGAGTTGATCTAAATGAAACTATTCTAAATGATTTGCCATGCAAACTAAGCTAAACTAATTTATTGAAAATGAAATTAAGCTATATGTAATGGATTTAAACTAAAATGATTTGCAATTAATCTAAAATGTAAATTAATCTAAAATGTGAATGTGCAAGTTGAAATGCTAAATGATTACAAGCTATGAAATTCTGCAGCATAAGTTCGATATCAAAATTCGGGATGATTGAATGAGCATGAGAGGTCTCCTTTTATAGGAAAAGTTGGATTCGGATGTGAAAGTAGAAGCAATGTGGGATAAATGAAAAAGAGGAAACAATCATCATTTTTAGAAGGTTTGTAATAAAATGGAATTACATTTTATTTTCTTTTATTTTTATTCAATTTGTTTCCTTTTTCATCACAGGAGATCTTTTGAGAGAATATTTCATTTATTTAATTTTAAAGAATAATATCTCTTTTAATTAAATAAGGTAATATTATATAATTTAGAAATGAATATTAATTCAATAAAATAAAACCATTTAATTAAAAGAGGATTTTAATTAAATAACATTATTTCATTCAAAGAATATTAATTTCAATTAAATAATATTATTTTATTTATTAAAAAGGGATATATTTCTTTTAATTAAAAATTGATGGGATATTCAAACTTTAGGGAAAATTGAAATATTTATGATTTGATCAATAAATTTGATTTGAATGTATGACAAATATTGATTCAGGAATTGATATTGATAGATTAAATAAATGGGGCCCAAAGTCTAGGCGACCATTTTATGGTGCATACATTTGCCCCTCTTTGACTAATGTGTGATCGATTTGGGAACACATGTAGTCAAAGAAGAATTGAAATGTGAGATCGATCTGGGATCACAAAACAACTTAGATGTGTGTTCGACGAATGGGAACACATCAGGACAAACATAAACTAAAGGTCTTTGAACATGACGTCGATTTGGGATCATATCCAAAGTGAGAGATAAGAATCTCAATCAATGTTGCCCCAAGAGGAGCAATTGATAATTTGATAAAACTGAATCAAGGTTTGAAATTTGATAGGTACTGCCCCCTCGTGATCGAAATCGAAATGAGATAGAGGAGAAACAGTAAATTGATAAATTTGATCAAATCAAATGAAAGATAAGGTTCACAGCAAGAAAGATTATGCCCCAAGATTGAATTAGAAGAAAAGAAGTGGGGTGAATAGTGAATGGAAGATAGAAGTTTAGAAGAAGTGGAAAGAAATGGAGAGAAGAAATAGAATCAATCAACTGTTTACGGTAGAGAATTTCGATTGAGATCACGAAAGAAAGTAAGGAAATGAAGATCAGATCGTGACCACAGTTGACGGAAAAATCCACAAGAAAGATGAGGAAAACTCTCTCAAACTCATAATACAGCCTAAAAGTGCAAATGCTAACATGAAGCCTAAATAATGCAAGCTACATGAAAATGCAAAGATGTACTTGCATGGGTAACATAGGTATTTTGTGTTCATCATTCATTAGAGAATGTAAGAAAGCTTATTTTCATCACTGGGCCGTTATTACCGGACATCGGACAATCACACAACCATCACTAGTCACAAATGCAACTATGAAGATATGAATGTGATTTATATCGGTTTGGAATGTGGAAAGATTCTAACATGAGCATCAAAGACATAAAGGTCAAGATGACTACAATGTTAGCTTACCCAATTTAATTTAGCAAAACCATGCTCGCATCAAGGCATAAATGCCAGGAAAACCATGAGGACAGTTGTGCAAGAAACAGTCAAGGATGATGTCTCAAATATCCTAAGTGTGTCAAGGAGACAACAAAAAAACACTCAAGAGGTTCAAGACAAACACCCACAAGCAGAAAGCAAATAAAAACATGCCCCATGCCCCAAGTCCTCTAGCTATGCATCACGGAGAGACCTGTTTAGGCAAGGACACTCAACGAAAATCAATAACAGTCAGCACACAAAGAAAAGATCATGACATATCTCAGGCTGAAGTGTTTTAAAAAGTTTAAGTGTGTAAACTGATACTGAGTTTCGAGGGTAAAGGTCGAATGCTTGCTAATGGGTAAGATCACATGACCGAATTGGATAAGACCAAACTGATAAGTATTGAGAAACACTCGATGTCGGGGGTTTTGTGTTGAAAAGCACAGTTGGGTTGGTGTTGAAAAACACCATTTGTGAGGTGTCCTAAAGACAGGCATATCCAAGAGACCAAAGCTAACACAATGATGCCCCCCCTAGACACAGACAAAGACTAATTCCAAACCAAGGCAACAAGGACAAGGCATGATGGAGAATGGCTAAGTGTCGAGAGCGCATGCTAAGAAATAGGGGTGCAGAGGCCTCAAGTAGCGCCTATTTCTAGGTTTTCACCACTTGGAAGTTTTTTTTTTTTTTTTTTTTTTTTCAGGACTTTTTATATTTTTTTTGTACTTTTGCTACCAAGGCGCCTGTTTCCAGGTTTTCACCGAGGCACATTTTCTATTTTTTTTTTTTGTATTTTTTGAATTTTTTATTTTTTTGTATTTTTTTCAGGATCATATATCAATTTTTTGGATTTTTTCAGGACCATAATTATATACAAAGGATGCCCCCAGATAGAACGGGCATCAAGGATAGAACTTCTTCAGGTGCTGAACATTGATAGGCGTAGGGAGCTGCTCCCCCTCTTCAGTAGATAGTAGATATGCACCTGAACCAAAAGCTGCTGTGATAATATAGGGTCCAAGCCAGTTAGGTTTGAATTTGCCCTTTTGTTCTCTGTGTTGTTGGTTCTTAGGATTCTCTCGTAGGACAAGATCTCCTACTAGGAATTCTCTAGGGTGAACCTTTTTGTTGAATGCTTTGGACATCCGCTTTTGGTAGACCCTCATATGGTCAAATGAAGCTTTACGCTTTTCATCCAGAAGTTCTAATTCCTGTAATCTCATGGCGCGATAATCTTCATCTGTAATCAGACCTTTGAGAGAGACTCTCAGTGATGGAATCTCAACCTCTAAAGGTAACACTGCTTCAGCGCCATATGTGAGGGCAAAAGGAGTAGCCCCCGTTGGAGTACGAATACTCGTTCTATAGGCCCACAAGGCCGGATTTATCTGTAGGTGCCAGTCTCTACCATTCTTGTGAACTGTTCTGTGTAGAATCTTGAGAATGGTTTTATTTGAAGCCTCTGCCTGACCATTTCCTTGCGGGAAGTAAATGGAGGACCAATGTTGTTTTATCCTGAATCTTTGGCAGAGTTGTGTAAGGTCCTTGTTATTGAACTGACCTCCATTGTCAGTGATGATTTCAGATGGAACTCCATATCGACAGATGATATGGTTTAAGATGAATAGAGATACTGTCTTGCCTGAGGCAACAGAAAGTGGGACAGCCTCTACCCATTTTGTGAAATAGTCAGTAGCAGTGATAATAAATTTGTGCCCACCTGATGAGTTGGGATGAATCTGCCCAACAAGGTCAAAGGCCCATCGCTGAAATGGCCAGTGAGAGATAGAAGGAATTAACTCCCTACCTGGAGCATGTATCAGGTGTCCATGTTTCTGACATTTTTCACAAGATTTGGCAAATTTTATCGCGTCCATCTGCATTGTAGGCCAATAGCATCCCGCCCTAAGCAACCTTCTAGCCATGGAAAGACCATTAGAATGTCCCCCACATATGCCCTCGTGGATGTCAACTAGCGCTTGATCCGATTCCTCCTTTTCTAAACACCTAAAAAGTGTCCCATCTAGACCCCTCCTATACAAATCACCAGAGATGAGGGAATGGTGAGAGGCATTACGGATGAGGTTTCTTCTTTCAGACCGGTTGAAAGTGTCAGGGATGATGCCATCACGGAGATAGGAGTAAATGGCACCATAGCGGGAGGATTCATGGTTTATTATGGTACATATGACATGGCTTTCGGGTGAGTCAAATATGGGATAACGTAGCTCTTCCACTAGGAACTCATATCTGAACTCGTGTTCTGTTAACTGCAGAAGTGAAGCAAGGGTGGCCATAGCATCGGCTGCTTTATTCTCAGCTCTGGGGATTTGTTGAAAAGTGACAAAGGTAAAATACCGTCTTAATGAATCAACCATTTTTTTATAAGGTATCAACTTGTTATCTTTTGTTTGGTATTGCTCATTAACCTGATTAATGATTAGCTGAGAATCCCCATAGATATGTAGCTCTTTGATATTCCACTCTATAGCCATTTTGAGTCCATTTGTTAAAGCCTCATATTCAGCTATGTTGTTTGTGCATGGAAATAGTAACTTGTAGGATTTGGGAATAGTATACCCATGAGGAGAGACAAACAACACGCCAGCTCCAGAACCATTGTGCATGTAGGAACCATCAAAGAATAGCTTCCAGGATCTCTCAGTCATGTACATGAGATGTTCGTCTGGGAAGTTGACTTGAACCGGCATATTATCTTCAATTGGAAAGTTAGCCAGTTGATCTGCAATAGCCTGGCCTTTGATTGCCTTGCGTTCGATATACTCTATGTCAAATTCAGAAAGAATCATCATCCATTTAGCAAGTCTACCTGTGAGAGCAGCTTTACCGAGCAAGTATTTGAGGGGATCAATTTTTGCTATAAGATGAATGGTATGCGCAAGCATATAGTGTCGCAGCTTTTGAGAGGCAAACACTACTGCAAGGCAAGCTTTTTCAATACTTGTGTAATTGATCTCATAAGCCACTAGAGTGCGGCTAATATAGTATATGGCCCTTTCTTTCCCTTGTTCATCTAATTGAGCCAACAATGCCCCCAATGAAGATTCAGTAGCTGAGACATACAAAATAAGGGGTTTTCCTGGAATGGGAGGCATTAAGATAGGAGGATGTGCCAAATATTCCTTAATCTGATCCATGCTTTTCTGGCAATCGTCATTCCAGACACATTGAACCCCTTTATGCAGATTTTTGTTAAAGGGTTGTGCCCTATCAGCTAATTGTGAAATAAACCTCCTTATGGATTGAAGGCGTCCTTGAAGACTCCTCATTTGACTGACATTTTTAGGAGGTGGCATGTTTATAATGGCCTGAACCTTTTCAGGGTCCACTTCTATCCCTTTAGCTGAAATGATGAACCCCAATAGTTTGCCAGAAGTAACACCAAATGCACACTTTTTTGGATTTAACCTCAGTTGAAATTGTTCCATACGATCCAGAATTGCTTCTAAATCAGCCAGGTGTGTTCCTCTTTTCTTGGACTTAACGAGGGTGTCATCCACATAATCTTCCATATTTTTATGCATCATGTCATGGAAGATGGTTGTCATAGCTCTTTGATAAGTAGCTCCTGCATTTTTTAATCCAAAGGGCATGACGTTCCAACAGTAAGTACCCCACGCACATGTGAATGCAGTCTTTTCTTGATCCTCAGGAGCAATCTTGATCTGATTATACCCAGAAAAACCATCCATCAAGGAGTAGATCTCATAGCCCGCCGTCATGTCCACTATCATGTCTATGTTAGGAAGTGGAAAATCATCCTTTGGGCATGCTCTATTAAGATCTCTAAAATCTGTGCAGATTCGGATGGATTTATCGTGTTTGGAAATAGGTACAATGTTGGAAATCCAGTCAGCATAGTCTACTGCTCTAATGAATCCTGCACCAAGGAGCTTTTCTAATTCAGCTTTTACTAAAAGAGCTATATGAGGGTGCATTTTTCGTAACTTTTGTTTGACTGGTTTCACACCCGGAGCTATGGACAAATGATGCATAATGAGATTAGTGTCCAACCCTGGCATGTCCGAATATGTCCATGCAAAATTAATTTGCTTCTTTTGGAGGGACTCAGTGTAGGCTTTCTTTTCTTGAGGTGATAAAGATTTAGCCAAGTGTACAAGTTTTGGAGCCTCTTCTGTGGCCAAATTAACAGCATCTGTAGGCTCCACCAATACTGATGATCTGTCATGAAAATAACTTGGGAGACTATCAAGTACCTCATTCGTAGGTGCCTCAGAGAGGTTTTCACCTTTGGATATGTCTTTTATTTTTACTTTTTTTGGTTCTGACACCGCCACATAGTGGTTTTCGCCATCAGAACTCTTATTCTTTTTTTCTTTTCTTTTTATCTTGTGACTAAGGTACTTGATGTCTGATTCTGTCATGCTGGTAGCTGGTTCACTGGTGGAAGAGACTATAGGTTCAACAGCATTTAGGTAGCAAGTGATCTCATAGTCATTGGAAAATGTCAAGAGTTGAGGCTCTTGATGACGTTGAGACCAATCAATAAGGTTGGGATTAATGAGGGGTAGATTGATGTCTGGTTCAATATTAAGGATATAGGGGATGTCATCTCTGGTGACCGCAGAATCAGAGTCTGTCAAGTATCCCTCTAAGGTGTCTAAATCAAGATTCATCCCATCAAGTGAAGAATCATCTACTAATGCGACATGTGGGTTTGAATCTTCTAATCTAACACATGACTCATTAGCTACGTTGGGTTGAGTACTATAAGCATGAACAACATCCATATCCAAATCAACTGTTGCATCTGAGAGTGAATCCCATTCATACTCATTTGAGTCTGTGTCTGAATCCTTGCTAGGATGTTTACACCAGCTGGGTTTCCTAAGCCTCGAGGTAGAAGCCTGGACATCTTCGAGAGTCACACCTTCTCGGATGAAATTTTCAGCATGTCCTTCAGTAGTGATTTGGTGTGTACTGGTAGTCATATTTTCTGAATCTCCCCAAAGGAGATTTGTTGAAGGAACCCAATCATCTGTCATGTCTTGTTGATTGGTCAAGTCTGGTACATATTCTGTGTCAGCTTTGCTATCCCGCTTATCAGGAATGGGGATAGCGTGCTTGTTTTTCTTCATAAAGCCTAGGCCAACCGGTTTCTTAGACTTACGTCCAAAAAGATCATGATTAAGTGGTTCGGCTCTAGCATCTAATCTGTGGTTAAGAGGGCCATATCCTGGATAACCCATCTTTTTGACAAGAGTATATCCTCTCCCATAAGGCTTAGGAGAGGGGGAGAAATTTTCATTGTGCTGGTATTTCTCCTCTTTGTACATCCAATCTCGAATAGCTACTTCCTCTTTTTCATCTTGTATTGGTACTGAGGATTCAACAAATGTGTCAAATAGTGTCATCACTGAAGAAGACAGTTTCATTTCCTGTGAAGGTTTTCCATATGACCGAGGGGAAATTGGCATCTTTGCAAAAGAGTCAAGTTGATACCCCCCCATGCCAAGGTCTACTGATTTAAATTTGTTTTGACAGTCTGTTAAAGTTTCTTGATAATCCTCTGCATCTCGATTAAGAGGGACATGAACATTAGCTGAGATTGAATTAATTGATAAAGTGTTATCCCATGGTATGCAAATTTCAACTCCATTGTAGGGGAACTTAACACATTGGTGGTAGGTAGACGGCACTGCCTGCATGTCATGAATCCATGGTCTACCTAGTAAAATATTGTATGCAAGGGGTCCAGTATCAACAATTTGGAACAAGATGTCTTTTTCAACTGGGCCAATCCTGACAGGAAGGACAGCTAACCCCTTGGAACTTCGTTCTGCCTCATCATAGGCCTTTATAGTGATCTTCTTTTGACTGTCGATCACCTCCTCTGAATAGCCCAAGGTTTTTAACAAACTTAATGTACAAATATTTAGCCCAGCACCCCCATCTATCAACACGCGCCTGACATGAGTTTTATGAATCATTACTTCAATGTGAAGGGCGAGATTGTGTGGGTGGCTTAGGGATTTGTCATCATCTTCTGAGAAAGAGAGGTAATGTGGGCTGGAAATGTGGTTAACCATGCCTTGAAATTGGTCTGTATCTATGTCGTTAGGGACATTTGCTGTGCGCAAAGCATCCTCAAGGATCTGCTTATGTCTAGGGGACAACTCTAGAAGCTCCAGTATTGATATTTGCACTGGAGTTTTTTGTAGCTGATCTACAAGATTATAGTTTGGTTTGGGAGCAATGGTGGACTTAGTGACATTCTTGGATGCCACTTGCTTGGGTTTATTGGATGGACCTGAATTAGGACCTCTAAGAATGATAGGACCTTGACTCCTAGTAATAGCATTCAGGGCTTGGGAAGATGACCTAGAATGAGGACCTCTCAGCACCACAACAGGTTCTTTGTCAAAGATAGGGGGAGAGTCATAACCATGTGGGTCCTTACTCCTCATCATGTTAACACTTGGCTCCACAACTTCAAGCATGTTTATCACATTTTCTGCCGCTGTATACGTGTAGTTGATAGCAGCCTTGCCATCCTTTTGTTTAGAGGTTTCCCCCTTGTCATACTTAGGCAATGGTTCTTTAAATGCTTTGTGATCAGCATTGGTATTTAGTCCATCCACCTTAAGTTTTCCACTCTCAATGAGGTCTTGGATAATGTGCTTGAGTTTCCAACAATTTTCAATGGTATGCCCAATGCCATTATGAAATATGCAGAAAGCCTTCTCATCCCACCAATGTGGCTTAATGTCAGGGATGTAATGTTTTGCTGGATCTTGTGGATGCACAAGATTATTGGCAATGAGCATTTTGAAAACATCCTCGTAAGAATCACCAAGCTTGGCAAATTGACGTTTTTCCTTTTTAGGCTTCTCTTGATACCGTGGCTTGCTCTCTTGTTGAGGAGGTGCATTGAGCTTCATAGCTTGAACTGCACTGGACAAGTGAAGAACGGCTTGATCTTTAGGTTGGGGAGCGTCTACAACTCCGTCATTGACAACTTGTTTGTTTTTGTTCCAGTAGGTGTTCTTCCCTTTATCCTTGTTGTTGTGCTGACCATTGTTGCCATTGTTGCTATGTTTGGTCAAAATGCCTTGTTCTTTGAGAACATCTTCAATTCGACATGCAGTTTCAATCATGGTATCGAAGGAATTGAAGACTATCTTTTTGATCTCATATCTCATTTCAGGTACCAAGTTATTAACAAGGATGTCAATCTTTTCATCCTCATGGATGGTCCTAGGATACTGAGAGCACTTTCTCCTCCACCTTTGCAAGAAGGTAACAAAGGGTTCTCCCTGATTTTGTTTCAAGTTGCATAGGTCCAACATAGTAACTGATCGTGATAGATTGTACGAGAAGTGTTGGACAAATCTATGAACAAGTTCTCTAAAAGTCTTGACAGGGGGAGTGATGTTGGTGAACCATTCCATTGCTTGTCCTTTAAGACTTCTAGGGAACAACCTCATCAAATAGGAATCATCCTGATGGAATTCAAAGCTCATAGTATAGAACTGGCGCACATGGTCATGTGGATCACCACTGCCATCATATTTATCATATTGTGGGAATTCCACCCTCTTTGGAAAATCTTTCATACTCACACTTTTGTCAAATGGATTAGGACAAATAGAGTCTAGTGAGAATGAGCTCTTAGGTTGCATCATTTTTTCCATCATGTGCTTCATTTGACGGATTTCTTCCTCTTGAGAGGGACTTTGTTTTTGTATCTTGTTGTCTACATCAAAGTCATAAGGGACTCTGGCACCCTTGTTGATTAGACTTTCCAAGAACTTATCTTTGTTTTGTTCCAAATACCTATCTACATACTGTTGGAAAATAGGCTCTTGTTGCATTCGCATAAAGTCTTGAGTATCAAGGTCATAATGTGAGCTACCACCTCCGTGTTGGGAACCATGATGTGCATGTTGGGAGTGTGGTCTTGAGTTTCTAGGAGGGGTTTGCCTCCTATAGTGAGCATACTGAGAGGCCCTTCTTCCTCTAGGACTAGGAGATCTAGAAGGGGTTCGTGACCTCCTTCGACTTCGTGGTGTTTTGGAAGGGGTGGAGGGAGAATTATTTCCACTGTTAGCACCCCTGTTGTTGAATTGAGTGTTTAATTGTTGGGCTAACAACCTATCTTGCTCCTCTTGGAATGCTTTTCTCTCTATGTCCAACAAGGCTCGTTGTTCCTCTTCGAGAAGCCTAAGTTTTTCTTCTTTTGCAGCTCGTTCATTTTGTGCAACTTGTTTTTCCTTCTCAATTCTTTTTAGCCTCTCACTTGTATGCCTTGAGGCTGTTCGGAGTGGAGAGTTTGGTCTTGAATGTTTGTACAAATCATTGGTATACGTTGCATTGACATGAGCATCACCAGGTTCATTGTCTTGGTCTTCATGTTGTGACCATTGGTCTGGGTGAGCTCGTCTCTCATGCCTGTCAGCTCGTTGATGTGCATCTAGGTACCTAGTGCTGATGGGGGGTGAACTAGGTTGAGCATCATGAGAGGAATTACCAAACAACATCTTGTCTCTGTGTCTTTCATAGATATCATCAAGGGTTTGATCCATAGCTTCCCTCTCCCGTCGAGTCATGGTATAACTCATATCCATACCTGAGTGTGAAGGTGCTGAGGGGGTACTCAAATCACTAAAATGGCTCTTTGGGTCAAACCAGGTGTCAAACTTACTCCTAGGTGACTGGTCAAATATTGGTTCCTTTTCCTTTCTCTTTTGACGAGTTTGAACTGGGGGTAGTTGGTTGAAGACTATCTGGGGTCGCTTTCCTTGGCTCACTTGATATCTTGTTGTTACTGACATGAAAGGGAGAGTTCAGGAAAATAGACAATTCTAAGAAATGTCAATACCAAACTAGGATAGTGAAAGTTTTCTCTTGTCCGAGAGAGATGGTGAAAAGAAGTATTTGTAAATAGGTGCAAACCAACACTGCCACAGAGGTGCTCAATTCCTTTTGGGTGAATACCCTAGCACGTATGGATCAGGAGGATGACTTTGCACAAAGTGTATTTGAGTTTGATTGTATGAAAATGAGTGGACAAAGAGACTACTAACACTCTCCAAGTGTGTTAGCAAAAGAGTCTAAAAATTTATCTATTTGACAGAAACGATTCCTAACTTGCCAATCTCAAGCAAAATTGCTTATGAGATCAAGGATTACTATCTCAAAAAGGTCAAAGACACAAGGACCCTAAATACAGGACAAGTCAATCTTCTGGCTCAAGGTTGATGTAATGATGGTTTACTCGGAATCGATAAGCAAACTGTTTAATTCTTGCGTTATGGGCAATGTTCTCAAGTCTGGTTTGCTGTTTCTCTTCGGCTTGGGTTGCTTGGATGGTGGATTGATAGCTCTTGAGGTTTCTTTTGGCAACTTTTTGCTCTTGGTAAACTTTTGATTTGGGTAACTTTGCTTTGGGATGCTTGAGTTGATTGGGCATCACTTGGAAAAGGCTTTGCACCTTAGTAGTCTAAAATCAGAAAACTTGAGTGAAAACAGGCTTCTAGGGCAATGTAAGTCACTGATTTTATGAACAAATACGTTAAAAAGGCTTATGAAACACCTGAAACTGGGCATGCAACAAAATGATCTGAGGCGATAATATTCAGGCAAGCCGTGCGATGCTTGTTCTGGTGAAGGCAAGCGACACTGTTACCAGATTATGTCCGTGGGTTGCAAATTTTGGTGTTTTTGAGTTGTTTTAAGCACATGTGAAGCAAGCAGCAGTCATTAACAGACCTATCAAGGACAAAGCAACTTGATAGTATTAGGGGAGTCTTGTTTGAAGATGTTTTGGACAATGTTTAAGACTCAAAAAAAAAACAAGCACATAGTTATCCCTACCAAAGAAAATGGTGAGAAGTCAAAATCTTTGCCCCATTGCTTATGTGCATACGTGCACCTCACACAGCCGTGTCACCCCCTAGAGGGCGCCCGTGTTTTTGGTGTTTCCAAGGACTCAACAGTGTACGTTCAAAGGTTACCCTTGTAGCAGGGGCCAGTGTCGCAACCGCCTCCAAACGTCCAGGTGTATGCCTATGATGGGAATCTGTGTATGATAAACATACGGAGAGATTCTTCCCCCTCCTTGTGCAAAGATTATGACTCCTTTCGGAGATGAACTGGGTAGGCCACTAACTAAGAGGTTTTTACTTGGCTTCCGTTCACAATAACCTTCAGTGCCTCTGATACAGAGCTGGGGCCTCGCAGCCACACCAACACCTGAAAGTCACACACCCCCGCAAGCAGGGCTCGGAGCGGCGCCGCTCAGTGCAACAAACAGAGCCTTTCCATGATGATAGTCAAAGTCATGAAAAGGAAGTTACTATGGTTTTGGAGTCTTTAGACTCAACAAAACTTTCTTTATTATAGTGAGGTGGAATCACCGGCAATAGGTGTGTACTCACTTGGGTCGTTCCCGGAGGTTCAACTTCCGGCAGGCCCTCTAAAGGTGACTCAGGACTTGGCTCAGATTCGGGTTTCTGATTTTCTGATTCTCCCAAAGGGAGAAGAGCATACTTCTCTAGCCCATTTCTTTACCCAGACACACAAGACAAACTTAATCACCAAGTTAGTTTCACTCCACCAAATCCACACGCTTTTGGGTTTCTGGTTCTCTCTCAAGGAGAGAAGAGCATAATCCCCTGGCGAATAGAAATGCTAAAGATTCGCTAACTTTCTCCGCTTCCCTACGGATTCGTCATATTAGTAAGATCATTAGAATTCTAGGTTCATTCATGGTCATCACCTCCATGTAATGAAGAGCCAAAATTCCTACTCACTATCGAAATCCACAAGAAATTTTAACGGAGCCCTAATTAAACTATGTGAATAAAGCAGGAAAGTAAACACAATGTTTTAATGATCTTCGGCAAACGTCCTGCATTCACACCATTAGTATGTTTTTTTTAATGTCTTTGTCAAATCGTCCTGCAGAAAACTGTTATGCTGCAGAAAACAAAATTATTTTATGCAACAGAAAATAGAAAACTTGTTAGGAAAATGAAACTGTAAAACAGAAAGCAGGAAATTTTAGTTCATTGCCCCAGAATCTCGCGCGAGGAAGTACCTTGAGCGCGCGAGAAAACACAGGGTCCGCGCGAGAAAACAACAGTCCCGCGCGAGGAAACGCCAGTCCCACGCGAGAAAACACACAGTATCGCGCGAGAAAACATAGAACCAGGGGCGAAATTTTGTACAGTCTCGCGCGAAGAAACGCTACAGGAGCAGAATCTCGCGCGGATATCTCTGCACTCTCGCGTGAAAATCTGTACACAGATAGTACGGACTCGCAGAAAAAAAAAGATTTTGTTGTTTAGAGAACCTATAAAAATTTTCCTGAAAACCTGTAAAAAAATTAAAAAAGGCCAAAATTTTTTTTTTTTCTTTTTTGCAGGCAAAAAAGAAACAAAAAATAACGTCCTGTAGAGTATACCAGGACCCTTGAAACCCTTAGCCTTAGAGCAAGATAATTAATGAAAATGAAAGGAAACCCATTTTCAGGGCCCCACGGTGGGCGCCAAAAATGTGTGCACAGATGTGTGATCACACTTCTATGAGTCTTTGTATGCGAGAGTGCTCAACAGTGAGTTCTCACAAAATGACCCATAGCTCTCTATCTGAGAAGAGCATGGTTTGAATGTGGCCCTCAAATCAGCCTATTTTACCCATGCAAATACAACTCAGAATGAGAGATTCGAGTTGATCTAAATGAAACTATTCTAAATGATTTGCCATGCAAACTAAGCTAAACTAATTTATTGAAAATGAAATTAAGCTATATGTAATGGATTTAAACTAAAATGATTTGCAATTAATCTAAAATGTAAATTAATCTAAAATGTGAATGTGCAAGTTGAAATGCTAAATGATTACAAGCTATGAAATTCTGCAGCATAAGTTCGATATCAAAATTCGGGATGATTGAATGAGCATGAGAGGTCTCCTTTTATAGGAAAAGTTGGATTCGGATGTGAAAGTAGAAGCAATGTGGGATAAATGAAAAAGAGGAAACAATCATCATTTTTAGAAGGTTTGTAATAAAATGGAATTACATTTTATTTTCTTTTATTTTTATTCAATTTGTTTCCTTTTTCATCACAGGAGATCTTTTGAGAGAATATTTCATTTATTTAATTTTAAAGAATAATATCTCTTTTAATTAAATAAGGTAATATTATATAATTTAGAAATGAATATTAATTCAATAAAATAAAACCATTTAATTAAAAGAGGATTTTAATTAAATAACATTATTTCATTCAAAGAATATTAATTTTAATTAAATAATATTATTTTATTTATTAAAAAGGGATATATTTCTTTTAATTAAAAATTGATGGGATATTCAAACTTTAGGGAAAATTGAAATATTTATGATTTGATCAATAAATTTGATTTGAATGTATGACAAATATTGATTCGGGAATTGATATTGATAGATTAAATAAATGGGGCCCAAAGTCTAGGCGACCATTTTATGGTGCATACAGTGTTCAAGGTATTCAAATTTATCCTCATCACCAGTCATATGATGTGTACAATCACTATCAATAATCCAAGTATCATTCTTGCTAACTTTAGATATAAGTGTTATTTCTACATACCTTTCTTCTTCTTCTGAATCATCTTTCATTGCAACAAATACCACTTCAATTTTGTCATCGATGTCGGTGTCGGTATCATTATCATCATTTTTGAAAATTTGGCTGAGTTGATTACATAGATGTTGTCATTATGGAAACATATGATCCACATGAAGATCGCATAGATCAGAGAGCAAGTATGACAGAGCGAATTGCAAATTTGTCTAAGTGTGAGATAGTGTTTTTTCCAGTGAACCTGGACACAATTTTTGTTTGTGACATTAATTGGAGTAAGTTCAATGCTTGTGCACTTGAATATAGACTCTATGATGTCTATTGAACACCCATCTCAGAGTGCAAGTCATTACAACATGTACAGAAGAAGTTATGATAGTTTTACTGAAGACAATGTCAAGCCGACATGACAGAATATGAAGACAGAATGAGTAAAGAGTTAAGGGATTATTTTGTTTATCAAAATAATGACTTAACAATATAAAGGGATGACATCCTAGATGTTAAATCTTGGATAAAGCTATTGGTGTAAATGTAATTGTAATTGTAAAGATAGATGAAGTATCATGTAGTAGTAATGAAATGCAACAAAGCATTGATATGATGCAAAGTATATGATGCATATGTAATAGTGATAGTGAAAGAGCAACGAATAGATATTGATGCAAGTAGTATAAGGTTATGTACCTTAACCTATTTTTTAATCAGTGTATATTGTACATTACTTGTTTCGGCAGTGGGCTCATCTGGTAATCATATTTTGTACTACCAACTCCTAATAGGGTTGAGGCTTCTAACAAGGCCTATAGTCCCTTAATTAGGACTGATACAATATATTCTTGTAATAGAATCCTAACAAGGTCAACATCCTTAACATGATACTTTTTTTTAGTGGATCTTTGTGGGTACCATCCCCACCGGGGTTTTCCCTTGGCCAAGGTTTCCTCAAGAACAAATCATGTGTTATGAGTTCTTTATTGTTATGCATATTGTTTAGCTTCTTATGTTATGCATGTATAAAGATAATCTGTTATATCCATAATTGGGCAAAAGATAAAGTTTTTAGAATACTGATTCACCCCCCCCCTCTCAGTATTCCCTATTTCTAACAATTGGTGTCAGAGCTTAGTTACTCAAAAAAGAATCATTCAAGGAAAGCCTAGTAGCTTGAGTAAGATCTCTATGGCTATGGATCAACTACAGAAGAATTTTGAAGAAGCTCTTGAATAGATTGACTTTCTTACTATTGAAAAAGATACTTTGAAAAGAAATTATGATGATGCAAAGAACCTCATTGAGAAACTAAAAAACAAATTGGAAGATCTGAGATTTGAAAAAGGAATCTAAAGTTTTTATTGAAGATTGTGATGAAAAGTTAGAAAAAGCAATTGAGATCCTTAAGCATGAACTGAAGATAGCAAATTTGAAGCTTATTTTGAAAGATGGAAATGGAAAGAATGAAGCAAATCTAAAATTTGAGAATGAAAGTCTAAGGACTAAAAATGAAGGACTAAAATCTAAACTTTGTAAAGTAACATATGAACTTGAGAAAGTCAATTTGCACTATGATGAACTTGAGAAATACAATAAGATTGTGAAAGGTGAACTGACCCAATCCAAACAACAACTTGAAAGGCTATATTCAACTAGTGAGAAGATTGATGAACAAATATCTTATCAAAAACCATTCTATGATAAGACTGGTCTTGGATTCAACACTTTTAAAGAAAATGATGAAAGAAAGGAACCAGATCTGAAAATATCTGAAAGCATAGATGAGAAGAAGCCTGATGAGATCAACAAATCTGAAGATACACCTAAAGAAGAAGAATCATCGAAGCAAGAGGAATCACCCAAAGGTATGCAAAGAGAATTCAAAGGTAGATGTTTTGCTTGTAATACTATTGGTCATATGAAGAGAGATTGCACAGGTAAGCAATTTAAACCTCTTAATGATTATTGTTACAATTGTCATGGTTTTGGACATAGAGCTATTGAATGTAGGAAACCTAAATTTATTGAGAATAATGATGGTAGTAGAATGTTTAGGATTACTAACAATGCAGATAAGAAACCTACTGAAGATATGAATAGAAGAAATAGAGTAATATGTTATAGATGCAACAAGGTTGGACATATTGCTAGAAACTGCAGATCACAAATCAATCAACCTAGACCAAGATATGGAAAAAATGGAATTTTTTGTTAGATATGCAACAAGATTGGACATACAACAAAGTTTTGCAGAATGAACAATAGATTTTTTCATCCTAATCCTAATCCCAGAAATCATGCAAGAAGAAATGAAGATGCAAGTAACAATCAGAAAGGATGTTGTAGTAATTCAAATGAAGTGAAGTTTGGAAAAAGCACAGATCAAGGAGACATATTCAACATTGAAGGTAATTAGGAAGGTGAAGTATTGAAAGGTAAGAATGAATCTTTACCTGACCTATCTCAAAGTACTTAATTTATGAAAATTATAGTATAATAGGAACTTAGATTAGTGTAGAAGTAGATATATGATGAGCTGAGTCTTGCGCAGTTAGTGGAAGGTAGTTTATGATGTTCTAATGCTATGGTTAAGAGCACAAAGAAAAATATTATGTTTTACGAGATCGCAAGAATTTTTAAGTTTTGCAGGTTAGCAAAAACAACCTTTTGGAAAGAAGTGGCAAAAGAATTAAATGCAATGTCAGATCTAAGTGAGATTGAATTAATAAAAGGTTATGATTGGTATTATTTGATCATTAAAGAAAATTCAAGTGTCAAGGAGATCAAAGAGCAATGATTGAAAGAATTTTGCAAGGATTTGGAGAAGAATTTTGTGCTGAATCTACACAAGCCCTAAAATTGCGAAATTAAAGTATTTTACTTGACATATCTTTGAATTAGTAAAGGAATTTGAAGAAATCATGGATGTTTCTTTAATACACAATGTCAAAGATAAGAATAGACCTAAATTGAAAAGGGAACTAGTAGAAACCTTGGAAGATGACCCTAGGTTTGAATTATCATTCATACCAAACAGAGTTTTACACTTAGAAAATGTTAGAAGTTATCTTGGATGCAAACTAGAGACAGTAAGTGATAGTGATTTTACAAATGAATATCAGAAGATTTACAATCAGGATATGACACTGAAACAAGGTTTTGAATATTTGGAACATAATGAAATTGTTAAGTATGGATTACAGTATGAATTTGATAATGAAGAGTGCACTAAGATTATCTTGAGCAGAATTCATAATGGAAAGTTTTGGCTAGAAGATAGAGTGATAGATATTACAGCAGATTTGATTTTATGAAGTCACTGGATTATCTAAAATAGGATCTATTCCTTTAAATGAGAAAAACATGAGGAAAACAGTCATTGATAACACAAACTCATCCTATAATGGTAGAGTAATTGTGATTAGTAAGATCAAACAAGATGATGTGAGATACTTATGCAAGATCCTAACTACTAAGTTTTGTGCAAATTTAAGAGAGGATGACATGGTAGCTGGAATGGTACATGAAGCCTATCTAATGTGTTTTGACAGGGCACAAGTTGATATGTGTGAAATTCTAAGAATTCAATTGTTTGAGAACTTGGAGAAGATTAAGAAAACTAAGTATACATAGTTTAGGTTCTCATCCCTAATCACTTATATTTTTTTTCATCTTTTGAGGAGATTTCCTTACACCATAGGAAATGACTGGAATGATGGACAAAATACAATGGAAAGGATTAATATAGTGTACAGGAGACATGTTATTGATAGTGTAAATGATACTGCAGTACTTGTGATTAAGACATTTCAGAATATTGTGTCTAGCATATCAAGGATCCCTAAGTCTCTTGTTGAAAAATATAAAGATGATATATGTTTTATGGTGGATACTGACTTTACCTATATTGAAGTAGTAGAGCCTAGAACATAGTTCATAGACCCTCTTGGCTATGAGATATCTGAGATAGAGATTGAAGAATATGTTAGCAGGTTACTTAAGTGTAAGTTGGACACTCAGTGTAACAGGTTTGGAACCTTTAAGGAGAAATTCAACTCCGAAAAGATCCTAATTGAAGAGAAGCAGTCTAAGAAGAGAGTTGAGAGCACCATAAAGAAAATCCTAAAAGATACAGGGATGACAGAGTGTGAGTTTTTGGTAGCAAATCAAACAACAACAAAAATTAGAGAGAGTGGACAAAAAGAAGTTTTGTCTATCCCTCCTTTATCATCAATTGCAATACAACAGGGAGAACCACAAGTGAAGGTGAAAGTGGAAGAAACTGAGAAGGATATAGAAGAAAAGATGTCTACTATATCAACTTCCACCACACCTAGCAAAAGAGTAAAGGAAAGTGCTACTGGACCAGGAAAGAGACATAAAACTTTAGTACAACCAGTTCCAAGAAAGATTGTAGAAATAAAAGATGATGTCACTACTAAGAAGAAAGCTTGGAAACCCAAAGTTGAAAAGCTTAATGAGTAGATAATTGAGAATGGTGACTTTGTAAGAATGAACAAGTACTATAATATTTATGATTATATAGATAACTTAATATAGAGAATACAGTTGTGAAGCATATGATTTTGGTTGACAAGAAGTTTAATACAATTCAAAGATAAATACCTGATGATTTATATAATAAACTTGTGAATAGGAAGAAGATAGCATCAGAGGAGGACACAACTATAAGAGAAAAGCTTGTGAGGAAGCTTTGTGAAATAAGAGATGAAACACATTTCAATCAGATCATGAAAGCCTTAAGCACCCATCTGAGAACCAAAAGGAGAACTATTCAAATTATGGGAGGTAGATATGAAGAAATCAATTCTGAGACAGAACAAGCTATTATCAAGGTTATGTTAGAAAATGTTGGAGAATCATCAGTTGTAGTAGAGTAAGAAGGTCAGAAAGAACAAGAGGACATTTCCTCTCCTCCAGCCATTAATATTGAAGATGAAACAATGAATGTAGAAGGTACAAAAATCACCTTGGATATTGATGAAAATGTATTCAAAAATTTGAAGAACATTGTTGACAATTTGGCCTTTGAAGAATAGGAAGCTACAAAAGAAGAAGAGATGATAGAGACTACAGTTGTAGAACCACCAGTAATAGAGGAACAAGTTCCCATTCCCACCAAAGAAGATATCAGTCTTACTCTTAAGATAGGAAAGAAGACTCAAATTGGATCTATGATTGAGCATTTGGGAAAGGAAGTAGATGATGATGATTAGTTGGAATTGATCACATCCTTGAATAAAATCATTGGCAAGAATAAGAAAGTGAAGAGTCTTGAAGGGTGTCTGAAGGAAATAACTGAGAAGTTACAAAGCACTGTAACTACACAAATTGTAGAAGAAGACCCTATGGAGAAAGCAAAGAAGGTAATGAGAACCTTTGATAATAAATTCACAGACTTGTCTGATATTGCAAAAGTGAAAGCACAAACAGCCTATGAGGCTAGAATGTTGTTGAACATCAATCAGAATATCAGGAATGATATCAACACTCTTGATATCTGTATCAAGGATTTGAGGAAGCATTTGGAAACAAGTAAATCTTTGTACATATAATGTACAAAATTAGAGACCTTAACAATAGAAGAAGATCAAAAGTTAAAGTTGAAGGAAGCAGAAATTTTGAATGAAACAAACCTTCTGTCTAGCCCTAATGTGAAGGTATGTGATGTTGAGAAGAAAGTTCGGAAGCTTTATGATGAAATTAGAGTTGTGCAAGATGAGAGAGACAGGAAATTGAGAAGATACACTATTTTGAGAGAGCATGCTTCTATGAAGTTAAGCATTATTGAAGAGCAGTTGGAAGAATGTCTTTCAGCGAAGACATCTTTTTAGAAGTTTAACTTTGAAAACCTTCAAGCATGTGAAATAGCATCTTATGGACTGAGCGCATTACGTAATGTGGCAAATTCCATTAAGAAATCATGGGAGAAGGAGATAGAAGCCATGAAGATAGATTTTGTAGATTGTGTTGCAAGCCTACCAGCTTTGTAATAAATAAATTAAGGTATAATCTTTTTGTGATACAATTTTGTAACCCTCCCTACCTTTATTTTGTCATTGTTGTCAAAGGGGGAGAGATATATAGAAGAAAATTGATTGTATATGACAAGGATTATTACTCTTAGGGGGAGTAGTATATCTGAGATAATAATTTTTTGAGGAGTTATAAAGATAGTATATATTTTATACTATGGCCTCAATTTTGAACAATTTTGAGATTTTGAGTTGTACACTTACCCAATTTTCTCATATGTTGCCACCAATGACAAAGGGGGAGATTGTTGGAAATTTGGCTGAGTTGATTACATAGATGTTGTCATTATGGAAACATATGATCCACATGAAGATCACACAGGTCAGAGAGCAAGTATGATAGAGCGCATTGCAAATTTGTCTAAGTGTGAGACAGTGTTTTTACCAGTGAACTTGGACATAGTTTTTGTTTGTGACATTGATTGGAGTAAGTTCAGTACTTGCACACTTGAACATAGACTCTATGATGTCTATTAAACACCCATCTTAGAGCGCAAGTTAGTATGGCATGTATGGAAGAAGTTATGATAGTTTTACCGAAGATAGTGTCAAGCTGATAGGACAGAATATGAAGACAGAACTAGTAAAGAGTTAAGGGATTATTTTATTTATCAAAATAATGACTTAACAATATAAAGGGACAACATCCTAGATGTTAACTCTTGGATAAAGCTATTGGTATAAATGTAATTTTAATTTTAAAGATAGATGAAGTATCATGTAGTAGTAATGAAATGTAATAAAGCAGTGATATGATGTGAAGTATATGATGCATATGTAATAGCGATAGTGAAAGAGCAGCGAAGAGATATTGATGCAAGTAGTATAAGGTTATGTACCTTAACCTATTTTGTAATTAGTGTATATTGTACATTACTTGTTTGGGCAGTGAGTTCATCTGGTAATCACATTTTGTACTACCAACTCCTAACAGGGTTGAGGCTTCTAACAAGGCCTATAGTCCCTTAATCAGGACTGATACACTATATGCTTGTAATAGACTCCTAACAGGGTCATTATGCAGGAGCATCCTGGGTGTAAGAGCAATCTTGCATCACCCAAAAATATTTTTGTTTGCTTTTCAATAAGGGCTATCTTGTGCAGAGCTGCTATTTATGGAAACTTACTATTTTTAGTAAGTTGGTCATATGATCTCAGAATATTTTGATTTCACAGTTGGAGGTTCATCCTAGTCATTTCAGCCTACCAGTTGAGTTTCATTGCCACATCATCAGTATTGGTGAAGTTATTAAGATTTTTGGGTACAAAATCTTTCAGGTCAATTTTGAAGGCCTTAGAGGCTCCAGATCGTGATCGACCCCCGACTGACTGGTGCTAGCGCGAGTTAGGCACTGTAGATCTTGTCATGGCATTTCTGAAAAGTGGTTACAATAGAAAAATGGAGCTACGGTTAGAAAGTTATGGCCTCCGGAAGTTGGGTTACCTAAAATCATATTTTGTATTTCTTTTGAGCCGACCTTATTGTAAAAATTGTGAAAATAAATTAATTCTATGTATAGTTGGCCTTAAGGGCTAAATTTTTGAAACCTTCTCGGGCAGTGGAAATTGCCTATATAAAGAAGGCCCGTAGTGTTGTCTAGGCAGTTCTGGGTGGTAGATCTGGGTAATGATTCGAGGCTTTGTTCTATAGAATATTGTAAAAGGAATGCCCATATAGCTTTGCATATTGTAATTCTGAAAGTTTGTAATTCACATTTGTGGAGATAATAAGAAGCCCATTTTTTGTTCTTGCAAATTGTTGTTGTTTTTCTATTTTTGTTATGTGTTTTTGGTATTAAGGGGAGCACCCTTCATCAAGTGGTATCAGAGTAGGAGTTCCTGAGTGTGTAAACAGATCACTGATTGTGAGATAGTTTGCACCAGGACCATGGTTAGGGTTTCAATCAGAATCATGAAAATGCCTCCACAAAGGGAACATGGTGGAAGAGCTAGTGTTGTAACACCTGAGATTAGGGAACTGCAGAGACAAGTGTGAGCATTGCAAGAGAAGATTCACAGAGGAATGAAGGCCAGGCCAAAGTGGCACATGTAGATGAAGATGCCAGATCCTCAAATTATGAAGATGTTGAAAGAGGAGAAACATTGATTAACAGAAGAGTCCTGCTGAGTGGTGAGAATGAACCTAAACAAAGGAGGAGCCTGTTTTGCACTAGATGCAAGTGTGAGAGTAAATGTTGTGATGTGATTATTGATAGTGGAAACACTAACAATTTGGTGTTAGAAGAGATGGTGACAAAGTTGAAGCTCAAGAGATAGAAACTGTTAGAAATAGGAAATACTAAGAGGGGGGGTGAATCAGTATTTCACAAACTTTTTCTTTTGCCCACTTATGGATATAACAGATTACTTTAGTGCATACAAAGATTATCAAGCTGATTAACAAACATAGCAGTAAATAGAAAGAACTCATAACACATGATATGTTCTCAAGGAAACCCTAGCTAAGGGAAAACCCCGGTGGGGATGGTACCCACAAAGATCACTAAACAAAAGTATCCTGTTAGGGATATTGGACCCTGTTAGGAGTCAATTTACAATATATAGTAGATTTGTCCTAGTTAAAGGACTTTAGGCCTTGTTAGAAGCCTTAACCCTGTTAGGAGTTAGATTACAAAACCTGATCACCAGCTGAGCTCACTGCCCAAACAGGTAATACAAAATGTTTCTGACTATAGTATGGTACTACTTACAACTTCACATCAATAGCCTTTGCTGCTATCTAAATATACAACTATCGCAAGTTATCATTTTCTTTCTTTTTACACATCACACACTATACACTATACACTTTTTCATTACATTTCAAGTATGCCTAATATATGAGTTATTAGAGCTAATAACTTTATATGGTTGGCTTCCAAAATATTTATCCAAGAGTAAACATCTAGGATGTCATCCCTTCATAATGTTAAGTCATTATTTTGACAAGCAAAAATAATCCCTTAACTCTTTCGCTAATACTGTCTCCAAAACTGTTTTGTCTACAAAAACTGTCTTCAGTAAACTTCAAATAACTTCATCTATACTACTCCAAACTTTATGCGCACTGAGATGGGGTATCCTCATACTCTGTAGAAGCTTTAGTTAATTGCGCAAACAAAAATATTGCTCCAGTGGATGTCGCCAACTAAATCTTCATCGGGTGCTCTGTTAGGATCACTGTATCCATACTTAGACAATTTCTTCCTTCAACTTGCCATACTTGCATTCCAGATTTTGTGCTCTCAATAGAGATCATATGTTTCCATAATGACAACATCTATGCATCCACATTAGCCAAATTGCCAACAATATCCCCCTTTGTCATTTGTGGCAACATATGGGAAAATTGGCTAAGTGTGCAAACAAAACTTCAAAGTATTTACACAAAATTGTGGCCAAATGTTATACAACACATATACAATATTGTAATCCATATAATAGCTCCCCCTATGAGTATCCTTCCTCAACATATTTTTAATTTTTTGCTATCTCTCCCCCTTTGACAACAATGACAAAGATAGGGTGTACAAAAATTTCAAAAAAAAACTTTATACCTTGTTATCAGCTATTGCAAAGCTGGTAGGCTTGCAACATAGTCGCCAAACTCTGACTTCCATGATTCAAAATCTTTCTCCCATACCTTCCTAATGGATTTAGCAACATTGAGTAGAGTACTCAATCCGTATGCTGCTGTCTGACAAGCTTGCAGGGAATTAAAGCTAAAATTCTGAAAAGATGTCTTTGCTGAAAGACACTGCTCAAATTGGTCTTCAACAATTGAGTTCTTGATTGAGATATGCTCTCTCAAGATGTTAATCCTAATCATCTTTCTATTCTTCTCCTCTACTAACATTCTGATTTCATCATTTAACTTCCTTATGTTCTTCTCTACAGAACTTATCTTTACATTTGGGCTTGTCAAGGTGTTTGTTTCAACTGTAATTGCATCTATCTTCTCTCTGATCTTCTTATCTTCTTCAGCTATTAGGATTTCTAATTTTGTGCATTGTATATACAAACTCTTTCCAGTCTCAAAATGTTTCCTCAAATTCTTTATGCATACATCCAAATTACCAATATCATTTTGAATATTTACACTTAAATTTTATTGCATTTCTACTTCAAAGTCTTCCTGAACTTTTATTCTAGCAATATCCTTTAAGTTAGAAAATTCAGAGTCAAAAGAGTTTATTACTATTTTAGCTTTCTCAAGTGGATCCAATTCAAATACCTTAGTGCTGATCACACTCTCAAGTTTCTCTGTCAAAACTCTAACTTTGCCTTCAAGGTCCTTCACCTTCTTATTCTTTCCAATAATTTTATTAAGAGATGTGATGAACTCAAGCTGATCATCATCTTCAACCTCTTTTCCAAGGTCTTCAAAAATTGAACCAATTTGTCTCTTCTTACTGTCAAGTGCACTAGGGGTAGTGACCTCTGTCAAAATTGTTTACCTTTAACTATCTGCTCTGCTGAAACTGATTCTGATACAGCTGGTGCTTCCACTGCCTCTGTATCCTTTTCTGATTCTATAATCTTCTCTTTCTCTTCTAAAGCCAAATTGTCAACAATGTTTCCTAGATCATGAAATACTACATCATCTAACTCTAGTGTCACTTTGGTTCCTTCAATGTCCATTGATTCTTTGCCAATATTGATATGTGAAGAAGATGGAACTTCTTCAATACCAACTTCCTCTACATGCAGTTCCTCTGACTGCTTCTGCTGAGGATTTGATTCAACATGCTTTCCTGCAACTATATCTGCAAGAACTTGCATTACTGCTTGCTCAGTCTCCTTCTATACTTCCTCCTTTTTTCCTCCCATTATAAGGATTGTTCTTCTCTTAGTTCTCAATAAAGTTCCAAGAGGCTACAAGAATCTCTTCAAATGATCTTCATCCTTAACTTCACAGAACTGTCTGATTACATGTTCTTTTCATTCAGTGGAACCTCTCCAACTTTTGATAATCCAGTAACATCATGAATTAGGTCAGCATTTATATCAATAACTCTATCCTCCATCCAAAATTTCCCATTATGGATTCTACTTAAAATGATCTTGGTACATTCCTCATCATTAAATTCATACTGCATGGAATAATTGATAATTTCATTATTCTCTAGGTGCCCATAAGCTGGTTTAACTGACATGTCTTGATTATACAATTTCTTGTAATCATCACTAAAATCTGCATCTCCCAAAGTTTCAAACTTGCAACCTAAATATCCTTTAACATTCTCAATGTGCAATACTCCATCTGGTATGGATGATAGTGCTAGTTTGTTATCAAATTCAGCTGGTTCTACTAGTTCTTTCTTAATCTTAGGTCTATTCTTATCCTTAACATTATGAACCATAGAAATATCCATCTTATCAATTGATTAAAGATCAAAAAATACCTCAACTTTGCAAATCTAGGGTTTCGGTATGATCGTCACTGCAAACTGCTTCCAAACTTCTTCAAATCATCCTCAACTCCCTTTTTCTTCTTTAAAATCTCTTTTCAATCGCTTTGTAATCATGATAACTTTGATTTCAACCTCATAACAGTTCACATTAACTCGATCTGACATTGCATTCATTCATTTTGCCGCTAAAACCTCAAAAAGCTGATTCTGCAAACCTGCAACCATAAAAAAATTTGCGACCTCACAAAACATGATATTTTCTTTTGCACACTTAACCATAGCATTAGTACAACATAAAAAACCTATATCTAACTATGCAAAACTTAACTCATTCAAATTCCTAATCTACACTAATCCTAGGTCCTAAACTACAGAAACTTACATAATTTAAGTACTTAAAGAAGGGTTAGGTAAAGATTCATCCTTACCATTAGTTACATTACCTTCCTGACTACTTTCAGTGCTGAATATACCTCCTTGATCTATGCCTTTATCAAATTTTACTTCATCTTTATTGCTACAGCAACCTTTCTCTTTGTTTCCTACATTTTCATTCCTTCTTGCATTGTTCCTAGGGTTAGGGTTATGATGATAACCTCCATTGTTCATTCTGCAAACTCTTGCTAATTGTCCAAACTTGTTGCATCTCTGACAAATGATTCCATTATTTCCAAATCTCTATCCTTGCTGGTTAATCTATGACCTACAATTTCTAGCAATATGTCCTATTTTGTTGCATCTAAAACATACTACCACTTTTCTTTGATTCATTTCTTCAATAGATTTCTTATCTGCATTGTTAGTATTCCCAATCATTCTATCATAATTATTCAAAATTACTTTAGGTCTTCTACATTCATTAGCTCTGTGTCCAAAACTATGACAATTATAACAATGTCCATTAAGAGGTTTAAATTGCTTACCTCTGTAATCTCTCTTCATGTGCCCAATAGTATTACAAGAAAAACATCTACCTTTGAATTCTCTTTGCATACCTTTAGATGATTCTTCCTATTTTGATTCTTCTTGCTTTGATTCATCTTTCTCTCTAGGTGGTTCTTCTTTAGGTGGATCTTCCAATGTGTTCTTATCTACCTCCACACTTTCAGATGTCTTTAGATCTGACTTCTTACTTTCATGGTTTGTTCTAAACATACTAAATCCAAATCCAGTCCTATCAAAGAATGGTTCTTCAAAAGAAATTTGTTTTTCAGTCTTATCACCATTTGAATATAGCCTTTCAAGTTATTTTTTAGATTGAGTTAATTCACCTTTCACAATTTTATTATACTTCTCAAGTTCCACATACTGCACTTTTACTTTTTTAGATTCAGATGTTTCCTTTTCAAGTCTTGATCTCAGATCTTCATTCTCAATTTTCAATTTTTCATTATCAGATCTCAAATTTCCATCTTTCATACTAAGCTTCAAATTGACTATCTTCAACTCATGCTTAAGGATCTCATTTTCTTTTTCTAATTCATCACAATCTTCAACAAGCATATCAAATTTCTTTTCAGATTTCAGATCTTCAATCTTACCTTTTAATTTGTCAATAGCATTCTTTGCATCTTCATATTTTCTTCTTAAGGAGTTTCTTTCATCAGTAAGCATATCAATCTGTTCAAGAGCTTCTTCAAGATTCTTCTGAAGTTGATCTATATCCATAGAGATCTTACTCATGCTGCTAAGTTTTCCTTGAATGTTCCTTCTCTGAGTAACTGTGCTCTAATACCAATTGTTAGAAATAGGAAATACTGAGAGGGGGGGTGAATCAGTATTTCACAAACTTTTTCTTTTTCCCACTTATGGATATAACAGATTACTTTAGTGCATACAAAGATTATCAAGCTAATTAACAAACATAGTAGTAAATAGAAAGAACTCATAACACATGATATGTTCTTGAGGAAACCTTGGCCAAGGGAAAACCCCGATGGGGATGGTACCCACAAAGATCACTAAACAAAAGTATCTTGTTAGGGATATTGGACCCTATTAGGAGTCAATTTACAATATATAGTAGATCTGTCCTGGTTAAAGGACTTTAGGCCTTGTTAGAAGCCTTAACCCTGTTAGGAGTTAGATTACAAAACCTGATCACCAGCTGAGCTCATTGCCCAAATAGGTAATACAAAATGTTTCTGACTATAGTATGGTACTACTTACAACTTCACATCAATAGCCTTTGCTACTATCACAATATACAACTATCACAAGTTATCCTTTTCTTTCTTTTTACACATCACACACTATACACTATACACTTTTTCATTACATTTCAAGTATGCCTAATATATGAGTTTTCAGAGCTAATAACTTTATATGGTCAACTTCCAAAATATTTATCCAAGAGTAAACATCTAGGATGTCATCCTTTCATAATGTTAAGTCATTATTTTGACAAGAAAAAATAATCCCTTAACTCTTTCGCTAATACTGTCTCCAAAACTATTCTATCTGCAAAAATTGTCTTCGGTAAACTTTGAATATCTTCGTCCGTATTGCTCCAAACTTTATGCACACTGAGATGGGGTATCCTCATACTCTTTAGAAGCTTCAATTAACTACACAAACAAAAATATTGCTCCAGTGGACGTCGCCAACTAAATCTTCATCGGGTGCTCTGTTAGGATCACTGTATCCATACTTAGATAATTTCTTCCTTCAACTTGCCATACTTGCATTCCAGATTCTGCGCTCTCAATAGAAATCATATGTTGCCATAATGACAACATCTATGCATCCACATTAGCCAAATTTCCAATAGAAACACCCACATCCATATCGGATTGCCTGGGTGCAGGATGACCACAAGGTCATGGTCAGTGAACAGTGCCTAGTAAAGTTCAAGATCAGTGGGTACCAAGATGAGGTACTATGTGATATCATATCTATGGATACATGTCATATGTTGTTGGCTAGACTGTGGCAATTTGACAGATGTGTTGTACATGATGGTTGTGTGAATACCTATTCCCTAACAAAGGATGGAGTGTGACATAAGCTAAAGCCATTGAAGAAGACCAAAGAAAAGGTATGTGGTAATGCAAGAATAACATTTATTGATGGAAAAAAATTCTTAGATGGTATGAGGCATAAGCATGTGTGTTTTTCTTTAATTCCAAAAGCTGGTAAGGAGGAAGTAGAGGATGTTCTTGTAGAGGTTGTAGTTTTGTTGAATGAGTTTTAGGATATTATATCTGATAATGTACCTGATGGATTACCACCGGTAAGGAAGATCAGTCATTAGATGGATTTGATTCCAGGAGCTAGTTTGCCAAACAAGGCAGCACACACAATGACACCAGTAGAAAGTGAAGATTTTAATAGACAAGTACATGAGTTATTGCAGAAGGGGTTGATTTGAGAGAGTCTGAGTCCCTGTGCTGTACCAGCAGTATTAGCACTGAAGAAGAATGGAGAATGGATGATGTGTATAGATTCTAGAGCAACAAACAAGATCACAATCAAGTACCGGTTTCCATTGCCACAAATGGATGATATTATGGACTATTTGAGTGGGGCTATGTATTTCTCAAAGATAGATCTGAAGAGTGGATATCACCAGATTCAGATCAGAGAAGGAGATGAATGGAAGACTGCCTTCAAGACAAAGGAAGGACTGTATGAGTGGTTAGTCATGCCTTTTTGGCTAACCAATGTACCAAGCACTTTCATGCGGCTCATGAACAAGGTTCTGAAAGAGTTTATGGGTAAGTTTGTCATTGTTTACCTAGATGATATTTTGATCTTTAGTAAGACATTGGAAGAGCATATTATGCATATTCGTATGGTGTTTGAGAAGCTGAGAGAAGAGAAATTGTTGATTAATTTGAAGAAGTGCAGTTTTGTGAAGAAAGAGTTAGTGTATTTGGGGTTTGTAGTTTCAATAGAAGGTCTAAAAATGGACCTAGAGAAGGTACAAGCTATCCTTGAATGGCCTACTCCAAGGAGTGCTACTGAGGTAAGATCTTTTCATGGTTTGCCTAGCTTTTACAAAAATTTTATTAGAAATTTTAGCAGTATTTGTGGACCCTTGATTGAAACAATGAGAGAGGATAGAAAAGAGTTCAAATGGACTAATGGGGCAGATAAGAGTTTTAAAGTATTGAAACAAAAAGTTACAGAACAACCTATTTTAGCACTTCCAAATTTTACTAAGGTGTTTCAAGTAGACTGTGATGCTAGTGGTATTGCAATAGGAGCTGTTATGAGCCAAGAAGGTAAACCTATTGCTTATTTCAGTGAGAAGTTAAATGATGCCAAGAGGAAATATTATGTTTATGATCAGGAATTTTATGCTATAGTTCAGGCATTGAAGAAGTGGAGACATTATCTACTTCCTAAGAAGTTTGTTTTGTATACTGATCATCAAGCTTTGCAATATTTGAATAGTCAAGGAAAGTTGAATCAAAGGTATTTGAAATGGGTTGAGTTTTTGCAGAGTTATACATTTGTTTTGAAATATAGAAGTGAAAAGTCTAATAGGGTTGTAGATGTGCTTAGTAGAAGGCAACTATTGCTGACAGAGATGCGGATTGAGGTGGTTGGGTTCAAGGAACTCAAGAATTTGTATCTAGAGGATCCTAATTTTGGTGAAGCTTGGAAAGAACCTGTTACTCTAGATAGAATGAAGTGGCTAGATTTCATCATTCAAGATGATATGCTATTTAGAGGGAGTCAGTTGTGCATTCCAAGAAGTTCTATGAGGGAGAATCTCATCAAGGAGAAGCATAGCGAATGATTGGTTGGACATTTTGGTCATGATAAAACCCTTGCTTTGGTTAGTGAGACTTATTATTGGCTACAGTTGCAGGAAGATGTCAAGAAGTTTGTACAGAGTTGCAGAGTATGTCAGATGGCAAAAGGAGTGAAGCAAAATACAAGGTTGTATCAGCCATTACCTATACGAGAGAAGCCTTGGGAGGATATCAGTATGGACTTTATTCTTGGTTTACCAAGGACACAATGGGGACATGACTCAATTTTTGTGGTAGTTGACAGATTTTCAAAGATGACACATTTTGTTCCCTACAAGAAGACCAATGATGTTGTTCATGTAGCAGAATTATTTTTTAGAGAAGTGGTGAGACTACATGGTATGCCAAAGAGTATAGTTTCAGATAGGGACACTAAGTTCATTGGATATTTCTGGCGTACATTGTGGAAGAAGTTGAAGATAGATTTGAAGTTTAGTTCATCACATCATCTACAGACTAATGGATAGACAAAGGTGGTGAATAGGAGTTTGAGAAATTCAAGAAATGCATATGAGGTCGAGTTGCCTACTAAGCTGAAAAAGTATCATGAAGGAGGTGTTGAAGATGAGGTTACAACAACATAGTGGAGTATTCCAACAACCAGTTCAGATATCAAGGAGATTGAATACATAATGGATAGTCATGTTGGCAGAAGCACAAGGATTAAGACATATGAAGAGTATTTGGTCAAATGGAAAGGATGACCTGTTGAAGATTCATCATGGCTAGCAAAGGAGGAGGTTAATCGTCTTGGTTTTCCTCTGCACACCTGAGTCATGACAGGGTCACTTCTCAAATTACTTCGAGTGTCTGATGCAGAAGCATCTTGGGTGTAAGAGCAATCTTGCATCACCCAAAACTATTTCTATTTGATTTTCAATAAGGGCTATCTTGTGTAGAGATGCTATTTATGGAAACTTACTATTTTTAGTAAGTTGGTCATATGATCTCAAAATGTTTTGATTTCACAGTTGGAGGTTCATCCTAGTCATTTCAGCCTACCAGTTGAGTTTCATTGCCACATCATCAGTATTGGTGAAGTTATTGAGATTTTTGGTTATGAAATCTTTCAGGTCAATTTTGAAGGCCTTAGAGGCTTTGGATCACGATCGACCCCTGGCTGATTGGTGCTAGTGTGTGTCAGGCACTATAGATCTCATTATGAAATTTCTCAAAAGTTGTTACAATAGAAAAATGGAGCTACGGTTAGAAAGTTATGGCCTCCGGAAGTTGGGTTACCTAAAATCATATTTTGAATTTCTTTTGAGCCGACCCTATTATAAAAATTATGAAAATAAATTAATTCTATGTATAGTCGGCTTTAAGGGCTAAATATCTGGAACCTTCTCGGGCGGTGGAAATTACCTATATAAAGAAGGCCCATAGTGTTGTCTAGACAGTTCTGGGTAATGATTCGAGACTTTGTCCTACAAAATATTGTAAAGGGAATGCCCATGTGGCTTTGCATATTGTAATTCTGAAAGTTTGTAATTATACATTTTTGGAGATAATAAGAAGCCCATTTTCTATTCTTGCAAATTGTTGTTGTTTTTCTGTTTCTATTATGTGTTTGTGGTATTAAGGGGAGCACCCTTTATCAGGTCAACATCCTTAATAGGATACTTTTGTTTAGTGGATCTTTGTGGGTACCATCCCCACTAGGGTTTTCCCTTGGCCAGGGTTTCCTCGAGAACAAATCATGTGTTATGAGTTCTTTATTTTTATGCATATTGTTTAGTTTCTTATGTTATGCATGTATAAAGATAATCTATTATATCCATAATTGGGCAAAAGATAAAGTTTGTAGAATACTAATTCACCCCCCCTCTCAATATTCCCTATTTCTAACAATCATATCCAACAAGGTAACATGTCTTCTTTCCTTTGTCTTTGTAGTCTCTGTTGTTTCTTCTATCACAATGTTAGTTTTCTCTGTTATCTCAGTTATCTCTTCTGCCAAACTTTCCATCACTAGATCGGTCATTATCTTTATCTTCTTCTTTCATGTTAGGACATCTAGCAGCAATATGGCCAATCTCTTTATAATTAAAACATGCTAAAGGTAACTTTCCTTTATACCTTCTTTTACCTTTCTAAAGTCACCTAGCCATAAGTGCTTCAAGCTCATCAAAATCATCTTCACTGTTACTGCCACTTTCATTCTTTATGTTATGATTACTACTAGACTTACCAATCTTCAGGGATGACATAAATGTAGACTCAACACTCGGTATAATACTATTGTCATAGTTATTCAGCTCAAAAGTAGTCATCTTACCAATTAGACTATCAAGTGTAAGAGTACTACCAAGTGTAGATCTCATTTCATGAATAGAAAATATTCTAATAGCATAGATAAGCATCAAGGTTCTTAGTATTTTACTTACAATAGTGTCTTTAGAAATAATACCTCCTGCTCCTCGGATATCATTGACCACCTCTTTGATTTGGTTGGACTATTATGTGATGTTTTCACCTTCTTTCATCTTCATATCATGAAATCTACCTCTTAGGCTTTTAGCTCTGGCCCTCATTACATTTCCATCTCCACCATAAACAAGTGCAAGTTTATCCCACATTTCTTTCACTGTAGTGCATGGTTTGATACCTTCAAATTCTGCATCAAATAGAGCAGTAGCAATCTCTATCATAGTTATATTATGTTCATGTCTATGTCTCAGCTGATCAACTATCAAAGGTCCAATATTCAGTTATATGTACCCATTATCTAGGAGATGAAGAGAAGGTTCTCCAATTCTAGATATGTGCAACCTCATCCTACTTTTCCATATTGAGAAATTATCTTTGTTCATCTTAGGCACTTCCCTTTTATACATTTTGTGATATTTTTCTCAAGTCCTTGAAACTTTCCTCAAAGAAACCAATATGCTTTGATACCAATTGTTAGATATCTGAGAGGGGGGATGAATCAGTTAAATCAGTTATCCTACAGTCCCAAACTCTTAGATGTACTTTTTCAAACATATTCAACAAATCAAATAGCTCAATAAGATAAAATAACTATATTTCCATTCATTTACTGAATACCAATAATTATACAAACTATCTTTACCGATTAATTAAATATGAAACATGTAAAGTATGATAGAAAAATAATCATAACAAATAAAACATAACATAAAGATTTAACATGGAAACCCTACCAAGGGAAACACTACCTGGGACCGGTAACCCAAAATATTTCACTCTTCTGAAGTGAGCTCATTTAGGAGCCAACCTTGTTAAAGTTTACAATGCACACTGTCAGGTGTGACTTGGTTAAAGGATTTATCACTAATACTTAAATTTTGTCTAGTATTCACAATGGGGTCAACAAGATAACAATTAACATTCCTTGAATGTCATATGGAAATACAAAAGACTGTTAAGTCCACTCAGTTAAGAGATTTTACTATAACAATGGTTAAACTGATACAATAGTGACCTGATTCAAATACAACTCAATTTGCAAATAGTAGATCTATGCTAAGCTCATAAAAAATCTTATAATCAATAACCAATTCACTTCATCATATCCTTCAACTTAATTCACTCTGTGCTTATATCTCTGACACTCGGTTATGCCTACAGTTCAGCTTGGTTCTTTTTGTAACTAGTTTGATTAGGAATGCATGAAAAAAGTCTTGATGCAAAATCTTCTGCAGTCTCTATTCATCCGAATTAGTTCAACAATGAATATCATATCTCTTAAATAGATGTGTAAACCATTTTCGTATCAACCATTAGATTTTTCATCTTAATCTTCTTTGTCCATTTTGTCACTTCAAGATTTTTCGATAGATGTGTCAATAACATGTTTCATTCTCTTCCCTTAGATCATCTCTAAATTTTTTCAGCCATGGATCTTATAATAAACTTCATCTATTACCTCAGAATCATAAGCAATTTCCAGCTCATCAATTTCAGTTGGCTGTTATAACATTTAAAATATTTTCATCCATACTCAGTTAATACTAAATGCATCAGTGATAACTAGCTCGGTTATTACTGTCACATGGTATACACAAGACTGACTCAATGTATACATAAATCTTCAATTACTGACCATATTAACTTGTTCAATTCTGATCTCTTCTTCATAAAAGAATAATACAACATGCTCAAGTCAACAATATAATGCCATAGACTCATCAATAAGTTACCCAATGTATACCTTATCCTTATCTGTCATATCCATCTTTTCTTTATGTAGATGTCTCATTTCTTCACCATTTCTTCCTTTTAAAGATGTTCAGATGTTTGTAACTATCATGATAAGTATAGTCAAAACTAGTTGACATCAATGACAACATATTGACTGATTTAATCATCCTACATATCACTTTGATAGGTCAGTGATCTCTAATCACTATTTCTTCAGTTCATCAAGATAGTCAATCAGTTGCAAGTCATCATCTAGGTGATCTAGATGCGAGCACTAGTGATATTGTAACTTTAGGCTCAGGTGATGATATTTCCCAACTGGTGATATTCCACTTTCAAGTTCAAGTGGGGATACATGGGCTGGTGGTAGACAAAGTTAGCTTTACTCCTAGTTGATCATACTTATACATGCATATTGATGTTTGATGTCTCATGAGTAGGACTTTGATGATGTATATTTCTAGACATTTTTGATGATGTACCTTGATATGGACTTTTGATGGACATTTGATAGACACCTTGATATGAAGAATTTGATCTTTTCTCACCTTTCCTTGATGTTTATGATTTATCTCCTTTTTATGTCATGATATATTGGACTTTATGATTTTGATGATCTATATATGCAGATGCAATTGCGGTTCTTCATTTCCTATCTATATTCTTGATTTTTTGTATTTTTCTATGCAAATGAAATGTATGTATTTTCTTGACTTGGATGTTTAGATGAATGTGTAAATGAATACACTAATGTTTATAAATGCAATGTATAGTCATGATGATGTATATGATGATGCAATGTTTTATGTACATGTGATGGAATTAATGAACTACAATTGATTGAATATATGAATGAACTAAAGAAACAATGATTAGAGATCATTGAGTACTGAAATGACATGTAAGATGATTAAATTAGTCAATATGTTGTCATTGATGTCAAATAGTCTTGACAGTACTTATCATGTTAATTACAAACATTTGAACATCTATTAGAGGAAGAAAAGATGAAGAATTGAGATATCTACATGAAGAAAAAGATGGATATGACATATAAGGATAAGGTAAACATTGGGTAACTTATTGATGAGCCTATGGCTTTATATTTTTGACTTGAGCATGTTACATTAATCTATTATGGAGAAGAGATTTGAAATTGAACAAGTCAATGTGGTTGGTAATTGAAGATTTTTGTATACATCGAGCAAGTGCAGTGTATACCGACTAATAGTATCAACTGAGCTAGTTTAACTAGTTATCACCAACACATTTCTATATTAACCGAGAATGGATGAAAACATTAAATACAAAGAACAACCGACTGGATTTGATGAGCTAAAAATTGTTATGATTTTGAGATTAAGGATGAATTTTGTTATGAGATCCATGACTAACAAAATTTGGAGATCTTAAGGATGATATTGAAATGTGTTAATGACACATCTACCAAGGAAGGTTTAAGAGGCAAAATGGACGAAGGAGATTAAGTGGAAAAATCTAATGGCTGATATGAAAATGGTTTACTGGTCTATATAAGAGATATGAGTTTCATTGTTGAAACATGGTGGAAGAAGAAGACTACAGAGATATCACGTGAAGACTATTCATGCATGCTTGATCAGACTAGTTATTGAAAGAACCAAATTGCAGAGTTAACCGAGTGTCAAAGAATCATTTACCAAGTGAAAGTAAGTTGAAGAATATTGATGAAGTGAGTTTGATTATTGATCAGAGGATTTGTATGGGATTAGCATAGATTTGAATATCTGCAATTGAGTTTTATTTGAATTAGATCATACTGTATCAGTTTAACCATTCATTCAAAAAATCTCTTAACCGAGTGGACTTAACAGTCTTATATTATGCCCTATGTCATTCAAAGAATGTACATTGTTATATTGTTGACCCCATAGTGAATTCTAGTCAAAAGTTAACTATTAGTGATAAATCCTCTAACTAGGTCACACTTAACAGTGTGTTTTTAACCTTTAACAAGGTTGGCTCTTCACCGAGCTCACTTTAGAAGAGTGAATTATTTTGGGTTATCAGTCCCAGGTGGTTTTTCCCTTAACATGGTTTCCACATTCAATCATTATGTTATGTGTTATTTGTGATGATTATTTTTCTATCATACTTTACATATTGCATAACTAATTTGGTCGGTAATCACAATTAGCTATTTACTAGTAATCGATAAAGTGAATAGACAGGTTGATAGTTTATGTTACTGAGCTACATAATTTGTTAAAATTATTTGATAAGGTACATATTTGTATTTGGGATTGTAGGATAACTGATCTAACTAATTCACCCCCCCTCTTAGTTATTCTAACAATTAGCATCAGGGTGTATTGGTTTCTTGGAACAAAGTTTTAAGGACTTCAACAGAAAGATTAAAAGATGTATAAGAGGGAAGTACCGAAGCTGAAAAAAGACAACTTTACTACATGGAAAAGTCAGATGAGAATTCACATATCTAGAATTGGAGAATCTACTATACCTTTACTTAATAATGGCTAAATAAAATCGATGGTTGGTCCTTTGACTCTTTCTCAGTTGAGAGATCGACATGAACATAATATTACTATGATAGAGATTACTACTACTCTATTTGATGTTGAATTTGAGGATGTCAAGGATTGAACTACTGCAAAGAAAATGTGGGATAAACTTGGTCTATTTTATGGTGGTGATGCACATGTGATGAGAGCCAGAGCTGAAAGTTTGAGAGGTAGATTTGATGACATGAAAATGAAGGAAGGAGAAAATATCACACAGTACATAAACCAAATAAAAAAGGTAGTCAATGTTATCCGAGGAGTTGGTGGTATCATTTCTAAAGATACAGTGGTAATTAAGATACTAAGAACCTTGTTTCCTTATGCAATTAGAATATCTACTATTCATGAAATGAGGTCTGCACCTGGTAGCACTCTTAATCTTGATAGTCTGATTGGAAAATTAACAACTTTTGAGCTGAACAATTTTGATAATAGTATGGTACCAAGTGTTGAGTCTACTTTTATGTCTTCTTTGAAGATTGGTAAATCTAGCAGTAAGCATAATATAAGAAATGAAAGTGATAGTAATACCGATGATGAGCTTGATGAACTTGAAGCTCTTATGGCCCGAAGACTGTAGAAAGGTAAAGGTAGATATAAGGGAAAGTTACCTTTAGCTTGTTTTAATTGTAAAGAAGTTGGCCATATTGCTGCTAGATGTCCCAATAGGAAAGAGGAAGATAAAGATAGAGATTGATCTGGTGATGGAAGCTATGGAAGAAGGAACAATAGAGGTTACCGTCACAACAAAAGAGACACCTGAGATCACAAAGATAAGGGAAAAAATGCATGCTATCTTGTTGAAGAAGATGACACTGACACTGACACTGATGATGATCACTAGGGATTGCACCCGTGATGGCTAAGTATGAAACCTAGCAATCCCGTGAAACATGGGAATACTCTCAGGATGTGGGACTACTCCACTAAGAATAGACCTCTGGATTAAGGGCTGGCTTCCCCGTTTGTATCACCTAAATTGAACTGAACTTGAAGGGAAAGGGAGAGAGATTGCTTAAAAATGAAATAACTAAAATTTAAACTTAGGTGATTCACCAAACTGGATAGATCCAAAAACTAAAAAACAAACTCACAATGTAATCCAACATCTAACATAAACACCACAACCCTTCCAAATCTGATTTTTCCCCTTAGAAAATAATTAGGTGCGGATTGTAAATTAGAAGGAAAGATAGATTCCACAACTCAAACACATATAGATGCACACAGATTTGAAACCTTAAGGAAAAATAGTGCTTGCAAACATCAAAGTGAACATAATATCAAGTGAAGGATTAGATTTTAATCACAACACATGACATTATGTTCACTTTGATGTTTGCAAGCACTATTTTTCCTTAAGGTTTCAAATCTGTGTGCATCTATATGTGTTTGAGTTGTGGAATCTATCTTTCCTTCTCATTTACAATCCGCACCTGATTATTTTCTAAGGGGAAAAATCAAATTTGGAAGAGTTGTGGTGTTTATGTTAGATGCTGGATTACATTGTGAGTTTGTTTTTCAGTTTGTGGATCTATCCAGTTTGGTGAATCACCTAAGTTTAACTTTTAGTTATTTCATTTTTACACAATCTCTCTCCCTTTCCCTTCAAGTTCAGTTCAGTTCAGGTGATACAAACGGGGAAGCCATCCCTTAATCTGGAGCTCTATTCTTAGTGAAGCAGTCCCACATCCTGAGAGTATTCCCATGTTTCACGGGATTGCTAGGTTTCATACTTAGCCATCACAGGTGCAATCCCTAGTGACAATAGTTTTTGGCATGCCCGATGGGACAAAGACTTAGTGAGTCTAATTTCCTAGAAAGTTTTATGAAAGTTATTGTGTGGTATGAGTAGTAACAATGTTTTGAAGTCATACCTAGTGAATCTAATGGTGTTTTATGCAGATCAGTCCCTAAGCTTATGAGTGGAATTCCAACCAGGTAGAGTAAGAATCCTTTCATGTATGCAGAGCTACCATCTATCAAGAAGAAGTCTAAAGTAGCTCAAGCTAGTGCATCAAAATCTGTAAATCCTACTCCCAATCCTACTCCTAGGCCTACTCACCTTCCTACAAGTGCTTCCCCAATCTAGTCAATACAAGTATTACTACCCATACAAGCAGCCCCTGCGATTCAAGTTCCCCTAAATCCTCCAATGGCTCAACCCAGATTGCATCCTTTTGTAGCTTTCAATCAAGACATTCCTTTAAATTTACAGCAGCATGATGACATACCTATATCAGCCCTCAAGAGCTTGCCTATGTTTATAGGAGAGGATCAAACCTCAACCATTGAGCATATAAGAGATATAGCATCCCTTTGTGCCCTGCATAATATAACCCAAGATAATGTTGCTGTGAGATTGTTGGCAACCTCATTTAAGGGAAAAGCTTTGTAATGGTTCAAAAGTTTACCAGTTGGTTCTATTGCGGATTGGGATGGGTTGGGTCAAGCCTTGACCAATCAGTTTGAAGAAAAATTAGACCATCTTTCATTAGTTGAGCCCCTAACTACTATCAAAAGAGCACCTCAAGAATACATGATGGATTTCAATTTTAGATTTCAGAGGACATGGATTAGGATACCAGCTACGGTTAGACCTTCAAGCCAACATGCTTTCTTGTATTATCTAAGAGCCCTTAACAGTGATAGCTCTGTTATGATCCAATCAATGGGTGGGAATAATCTACCAGCAGCATATGATCTTGCCATAAGAGCTGAAAATAGTCTAATCCAAGCTGGAAAGATAGCCCCAAGGCCCCCAATGCCTATTTTTCTAGAGCTTCATCTTATTCTTGAAGTAATTCCAGCCTTGGCATCTATTCCACCTCTCCCAGCTCCTCCTCAACAAGTTTCTAACCCAGTTGTGAATCAATCCTAAGAGCTGACTGAGATTAAAAAGGCCTTGCAAATAGTTACTAATGAGCTGGTTAGTCTAAAGAAGCAACAGTCCCAGCCTTACCAGCAACCCTATCAGCAACCTTATCAGTAGCCCTATCAAAATCATTACCAGTAGAACAAGCCCCAATACCAACAAGGCCAACAAGGTCAAGCAAGAAGCTATAACCAAAAGACCAGCCAACCTTATAATCCTAACATTCCTAGTGCTTCTAGGGAGCTGGTTCCTGTAGCCCAGAATAACATGGCATAAGATTACCAATGGGGCTTCCCTTACAATCAACAAAATATCTAGGGGATGTGTCCTAATGGCTATGCTTAGGCCCTCATGGTATAGAACAATGTGATGATGCCATAGGAGATGGTTCGACAACCAGAAATCCAGCAAGATCCAGTTGTTACTACAAATGAAGTCCAGGCTCTTGAGGCAGCATTGGTGAACTTTCAGAAGGAAGACTTTTGTGGGGTGAATTTCTCACCAAATGACAACTCAAGTTATACTCCTATTGCAGCCAACACAAGATCCAAGAAGAAGGCTTTAGAGGTAGAGCAAATGGCCTCTACCAGTCAATAAGCCCCTATTGTGAATCCACAACCCAAAGTAGTTCAAGCTCTAGTCCTAAACCAGTCTAAAGAGATCAAAGAACCAGTCAAGGTGGCTACACAGTTGGTATCTACACAAATAGAGGTTGTTGTACCTAAAGGATAGCCTAAAGCAAGTTTGGGATCCTTTAATATTGTGGAACAAATGAAGAAGACCTCCATCAGCATACCATTGATGGAAACTTTGGCAATCCCTAGACAAAAGGACCTAATATTGAATGAATTAGCTAAGGTTTCACCAAGTCAAGGAGCTGTTTTGGAACAACCTAAAGTCTTGGTGGCTGGAACATCCCAGATGGATCAGTAAAAAGAAGAAGTTAGCTCATAGCCCATTATTGTCTCACAGATACAAGGAAGCTGATCCAATAAAGAGTTTCATGAATGATCTGGGTCCTTGATGTGGGTAACGATAGAATAATTTCATTATACTTTATTTGTTACCCCTTCAAGGGCCAAGAGCACACATAGTGTGTACATATGGGGAACATTTAGATGATCCAACATCAATCACAAAAGAATTATAAAAGGTTTCATGGCATCTGGTTCTGAACAAAGCTAATGGAAGAGTACACAAATCTATGGACCAGATAGGGCACTTTGTTGCATAGATGTTCAAATGGCACAATATTGAGGGCACACAATCCACAAATCCAGAAAAGGTACAGAAAAAACATGTAAATCCTTGCTAGTGGGTCTGTTATATATAACATACACTGGTGGCATAAATCAAATGAAAAATGTTCACAGGCATAGATCAGGTTGATAGCAATAGTTTCATTATATCAAGGCTGCATAATCAGATGGGCATACCAGGGTAAAAGTACAATCAGTTGTCACCTTTTAGGCTAACTTATTAGCACAGCTGAATTTTAGCATTTCTAACTAAAAATTAATTTTGGTCAAACACATGGTCTAGCTAGATTCATTCTAGCTAAGTTAGATAAGCTCTTTAACTTTTCCAATTGGAAATATCTATTAAATGCATGTTTTATACCACTTTGGGTCCAATTACCATAAAAATAAAATTATTCCAGAAAAGTGGCATTTCAATAACTCCTAATATTTTTAATGATATTTTAAAAAAAATTAAAAAATACCCTTTTGTAGAGATCAGAGTCAAGAATATCCTCATATAAATTTTATAGTGTTTTAATTAGACATAGTATATTGTAATTAAAAAATATTGCAAGTAGGTATTTTAACAGTCAAGGAGATGATGATTCAGAGAAAGAAAAAAATAGTAAATCATACTAAATAAATTTGAAAAATATATGGTGCACTAAAGGAGAGAGTCCTCTTCAAGAATATATATTTCTTTTTTTGATTGGGATAGATTTGTTATGAAAACTATGTTGCGAGATGAAAACTGTCGATTTCAGTGAGTTGGAATTTGAATTGCTATAAAAAAGAAAATATAGGTCACAAACCAATTTTTATTTCTTCATGCACTAGTTATATATGTCATCTATGATATATTTTGAAATTAGGGGAAAAAATGTTTATTTACATATAATTTCTTGGTGGGAACTAGACCCCTACTTTTTAGCATTTTTTAGCATCTGAAAAATCATCTATAAAAATTAAAAAAACATATCAATTCTTATTCAAAAAAATTATAAAAAATATTAATCATAAACTTCATCCATTTTATCACATTTAATTAGTTTACATCATCTTCAAATTCCAAACATAAATGTCATTTTTATACTATTGAAGTTGAACAACTTTGATTTTGTTAGCCTTTTCCTTTGTAAAAGGGTGACAGCTTATTGTGCTTTTATCCACCAGCATAATGATGTTCCAGGCATGGCAACTAGTGTACATACAGTGAGGTTTGCAAGATACAAGCAATAAGATGATGCCTCTAAAAAGAGAGATATGAATGTAAATAACAGGGCATATATAATGCCAGTCAATAAGCAATTGATTAACACTTCTAAAGCATGATGAACATTGGTGTGTGCCTCTAATTGACATGGGGACATTAACAAACACAAACAAAAATGCTACAGTGAATGCACCAATAGTGATGAAGATATGATAGTCAGTAAATAATGCTAAGAGGATGCTCTCAAGCCATGTTTACATATATGATCAGTAGTGAACAAAGAAATAACATAATGGCCATGCCCTAACCAATGGTTCTTGGGCCAGTAATGAACAAAGCTTTAAATCAGTGCCAAGTCTCAGCCGAGTACCCTCACAATAGGGATCACAATATAACAATGATAACAAGGCTTCATTTCTACATGATTCAGTGCTATGTTAATACCAGATGGCATTAGCAATGGCTATAAGAAACATAATGAACAATGATGCCTAGTTTCAAGATATTGGGCTAGAAACAATGATACTATAGGCATGCTGTGCACTACCTTTAGTGCTCTCGGGCTAATAGGAATAGGCAGCAATAAGGGTGTGATAATGGTGCCAACAAAAAATGGATGTAGAGAAATTCAAAATGGGCCAACATTCTTATTCACCATGCCCTCAATTAACAAATGCAATATTTCATCGGGCTAGGTTGACACAGTAATGCAATTCAAAACGTGCCTTCAACAAGCATATAAAACAAAGAAAACACAAAGATTCTGGTGCCATGAGGGCTATCTGATGCAAGGAGGTACAACCGTGCCCTGGTATATAGTTTATGAATGCTAAATCAAGTGGTAATACCATGCAATCAAACAATGTGGATTATAACAATAATCAATATACCAATTTTCAATGCCCTCGATGAACAATGTAATGGTTCTCGGGCTAAGAAACATACAACCAATGGCAACAACATCAAATAACACAATGCTACAATAATCAAATCCAAGTATCAATGCCATAGAAGGAACAACAATAAAAATTGCAGAGACACGGTGCCTTCATTGCCTTCGCAAAATAAAGATCATAGATACAGTGCGGTGCCCTAGCTCAAACAGAGAAAGATAAACAAATGTATCGAGTGCCATAATAGAGATGTGAAGCCATATTACACCATGCAAATGACAAAGTGCTAGTGCCCTAGCTCTCAGGCCTGTTAAAACATACACAGTGCCATCTTAAAATAGAGATCCAATGCAATGAGCAATCGAATGTTATAGAAAATTACAATCATGCTCTCGATACATCCAATGAAGCAAGGAGTGTGCAACCGATGCAATCTGCATTCTTAGGCTATTGAAAATAGTCTAGTATGCTTTTGAGGATGCAACATGGAAGTATACATAGTATACCACAATAGTACCAGAATGCATAGCAGAGCGCAATCAAGGGGATGTGTTTGCAGTGAGGTTTAGTAATACGCCTCGAGTATGCCTTAGTAATCCAAAAATGTGCCATTGCCTTGCATCTTAGGCTTAAGAAAAATAGAGAATTCATGATAATTGTCGTACCCTAGTTTCAAAATAGAAGAGGAAATGTATTGATTCAAACAAAGATACTATGCAATAAATCCATGCCCTAGCCTTCACATCATCGGGCTTTCAAGATAATACAATAAGCTATCAGTGCTACAACAATTTCAACAAAAGAAAAATCAAACCGTGCCCTAGTCTTATTGCAATATACCATGGTTTATTCATGAAATGATGATAGAACCAAAAATATCAAATGCCCTAAGAAATAACAGAGAAGTAATAGAATATATCATTGCAATGCAACAGTGCTATGCCATATCAAATACTAGTGCCAATTCAGAATACAAGATCATGCCTTCGAGATGTAGTGAAAAGAAAATGAAATTGATGCCTACCTCTTCATAATGCCAAGATCAGTGCTGCGCTATTTCTAATTCCATAATGGAAGGTTGCTATTCAGGTTGCTGAGGAGTTCCAGATACTACCAGTTGCCGAGTTCCAGTTTCCTTTGTAGGGATGTTACCAATTTTTGAAGGAGGGTTTCATTATTGACACATATTTCTTTTGTCTCCCTTTTTAGGGTTGAACATTTTTAGCCTTTTGATATGTTTCATGGGCATAGGCCTTATTCTTGTAAGGTATTAACATAATTATCTCTTCTAGAGGTAATTATATTAATTATTTTTTTCATGCCTTAGGCTCTTACCATAATAGTCAGTTTGACTTAGGATATGTGTCATTAAAATCATATTTTTTGCATAGGGGAGGCTATTATTTCTAGATTATTTATGTCATGTGGATTAAATAAGATATAAATATTCTAGATATTTTCCTCAACATTTGAGTTGAGATTATCTTTAATATATTTAGAATCCACTTGATGTTAGTAAAGGGGGAGAATATTTTAATGTTATAAGTCAATGAAAGAGCCTCATTGTGAGATATTTGACATATGGCATTTTATAAGCCTTGTCAGAATATCATTTATTCTGCATGACTTAGTGGGTCTTGGGTCTTTCTTTGACTAGTCTATTTTAGGGACTCCACTTTTCCCATTCCCCTATATTCTTGGGAATTGGGCATCCAAATTTTAGAGTGATGGGATCATGGTCCTAATGGCTGGTTTTTTCTATTCATGGCGAGGTAGTGGACTTGATGGCAGATTCTCCAGATTTCCTATATATGCCTCTCACTTAGGTGATAGAAGGCTAGTTCTTCTTTCCCTCATTCTCATGAGGTGAATGTTGTAGCTCTTTGAGAAGCAATCTAATGTTCTGACTCCTTTTATTCCAGTTAATAGAAAATTGTCCTTCTTTTCTATAGCTTTGTGAGTTGATTTGATGGGCTTAATGTCATGTGTTGTGATTAAAATCTGATCCTTCACTTGATATTTTGTTCACTTTGATGTTTGCAAGAACTATTTTTCCTTAAGGTTTCAAATCTGTGTGCATCTATATGTGTTTGAGTTGGGGACTCTATCTTTCCTTCTCATTTACAATCCGAACCTGATTATTTTCTAAGGGGAAAAATCAGATTTGGAAGAGTTGTGGTGTTTATGTTAGATGTTGGATTACATTGTGAGTTTGTTTTTCAGTTTGTGGATCTATCTAGTTTGGTGAATCACCTAAGTTTAAATTTTAGTTATTTCATTTTTATGCAATCTCTCTCCCTTTCCCTTCAAGTTTAGTTCAGTTTAGGTGATACAAATGGGGAAGCCGGCCTTAATCCGGAGGTCTATTCTCAGTGAAGCAGTCCCACATCCTGAGAGTATTCCCATGTTTCACGGGATTGCTAGGTTTCATACTTAGCCATCACAGGTGAAATCCCTAGTGACAATAATGTCCCAATAGGAAAGAGGAAGATAAAGATAGAGACTGATCTGGTGATGGAAGCTATGGAAGAAGGAACAATAGAGGTTACCAACACAAAAAAAGAGACACCCAAGATCACAAAGATAAGGGAAAAAAGGCATGCTATCTTGTTGAAGAAGATGACATTGACACTGACACTGACACTGATGATGATATAGAAGTAGTGTTTGTTGCAATGAAATATGATTCTAAAGAGGAGGAAATGTATGTAGAAACAACACTTATTTCTAAAGTTAGTAAAAATGATACTTGGATCATTAATAGTGGTTGTACACATCACATGATTGGTGATGAAGATAAGTTTGATCATCTTGAGCATTATAATGGAGGATCAATAAAAATGGAAAATGGCACACCTTGCATGGTTAAATGAAACAGATCTATTCTGTTGAGTGATACAATTAGATGTGATAATGCATATTGGGTAACAGGATTGAATTACAATTTATTGAGTGTGGCACAAATTAATAACTTAGGTCACCAAGTGGCATTTGAAAGAAAGAAGGTGAAGATCTATGATGAAAATGGAAATCTTGTTGGAACATGAGGAAAATCAAAAGGTAACTTATTTTATTTTGACAATGTTGAGACTTCTTGTTTACTAGTGAAAAATGAAGATGCATGGTTATGGTATAAGAGGTTATGTCTTGAAAATTTTGATAACATGATTAAGATTAGTAAAAAGAGAAAAGTTAAAGGATTGCCTAGTCTAACCAAACCTGATCATGCTATGTGCCATCAATGTCAAAAAGGAAAGATGAAAAAATATAGTTTTAAAAGTAAGGACTACTCATGTAAAGGATTTTTGAAGGTGGTTCACATGGACTTATGTGGTCCCATGAGAAATCAGAGCTACTATGGAGATAGATACTTTATTTTGTTTGTTGGTGACTATACTAGATTGATGATAGTTATGTTCTTGAAAGAGAAATTTAAGGCATTCAAACTATTTAAATGGTATAAGGATAAAGTAGAAAAAGAAACCAGAAAATAATTGAAATGCTTAAGGTCTGATAGAGGAGGTGAGTTTCTTTTTGATGAATTCACTAACTTCTGTAATGAGCATGGTATAAAAAGGTAGGTTTCTGCACCTAGAACATGACAGCATAATGGAATTGCTGAAAGGAGAAACAAATCTATTGTTGATTGTGCTAGAACATTGATGATTGAGAAAAATGTTGCACAAATATACTAGAGAGAGGTAGTTAGCACAACTGTATATGTCCTAAACTAAGTTCAACTAAAGAAACACACAAACAAGACACCCTGCGAGTTATGGTTTGGATACACACCGATTGTAAGTTATTTCAAAATTTTTGGTAGCAAGTGTTATATTTTGAAAGATGATAGAAATGGAAAATTTGACTCTAAAGGTGATGAAGGATTATTCTTGGGATATTCTACTAAAAGTAAAGGTTATAAATGTCTGAAAAAAGTTACTAATAAGATGATAGAAAGTGCTAATGTAAATGTTGATGAGTTTGCTGATAAGAATGATGTAGAAAGCATGAAAGAGTTAGAAGAATATGGTAGGTTCACTTATGTTGAAGATCCAGAGTATCTACTGAAGCCACATGCTGATTCTACTGAGCATCAAAAAAATGCTACCAAGAATCAATAAATGGAAATTGAGAATCAGGAAGAAGCTCCTGAGGAGCAAAATGTACCTGAAAAAAATGATAAACAGAGGAGAGATCAAGTGCTTGCAAGATTTGTTAGAAGACACCATCCTAAGAACCAAATCATTGGAGATAAGCAAGCTAGCATGCTGACTTGAAGTAAGTCAAGACATAACACATGCTTAGTTTGTGAGTTTGAACCAAAGACTATTAGGGATGCACTTGAAAATGAGGAATGGATAAATGCTATGCATGAGGAGATTGAAGAAATTGAAAAGAATAAAACATGGACCTTAGTGCCTAGACCAAAAGATAAAAATGTTATCGGTACTAAGTGGATTTTTAGGAATAAGCTGAATGAGAATGGAGAAGTTACAAGGAATAAGGCAAGACTTGTTTGCAAGGGATATGCACAAGAAGAAGGTATTAATAATGGTGAAACCTTTGCACCTGTTGCTAGACTGGAAGGAGTTCGAATATTTCTTGCCTATGTTGCACATAAGGGATTTAAGGTATATCAAATGGATGTGAAATCAACATTTCTGAATGGAATACTTGAGGAGGAGGTCTACATAGAACAACTTGAAGGGTTTATTGATCCGAATTAGAAAGACATGGTATGTAGATTGCACAAAGCTTTATATGGACTGAAGAAAGCACCAAGGGCATGGTATGAAAGATTACATGCTAATCTTTGACGCAAGGAAGGAAGCAAGAGGGGCCAAAAGATGGTGCACCTTGATGATCCAAGCTTGCTCAACACATGCAGAAGCCAACAAACACAATATTGAGAGAGAATGCAAAACTTTCATATATTATCATCAATTGAATCATACATGTCAGGCTGTAAGGCCTTCCTAGTTATGGCTAGATATTACAAAGAATCTCATAAGTCCTCAAACATGCGAGGATCTATTACAAATCCCTAATCTAATGTATCCTATCTTCTATACCAAAACTCTCTCCTAAACAACACCCAAATACCTACATTTATACAAGAAGCTACTAAAATGAGTCAACCTTCGGATCCATAATTAATAGAAGTAATGGCTAGATCTATGACCACATGCTTCCCAATGATGGATACAAACATTAAATCAATGATCTAATATAAATGCACAAGTCGACCACAATAGGAAACAAAATTAAACCCGTCGGTAAGCATGATAACCGAGTAGCAGATAGATAATGTTGAGCACTAATGAAATAATCAACCACCTAGGAGAGAACCAACCACACTCGGTAACCAAAGGAAACCAACCAACTACCAACCAAATCGGTCAAAGAAGAAAATGAGCAACACAGAAAAACTCCAAATTATTTTTGGTGACACAGGATTGCCAATGACCTAAGATGCTCCTGCATCAGACACCTAGGGTTATTTTGAAATGATTCTCTGAATCATTTGGTATGCCTGGTTTGAGCTACATCCAACTTAGACTGAGAAATCCATGAATTGTCTTCCATCGGTCTATTCTTCCACTTAACCAAATATTCCATAAACTATTTTCCTCTTGTGCTCTTTCCAACTCTTTCCTTCAAAATCTGTTCAACTTCATCATTCTACTTCTTAGGATATTCTGTCAGTATTGTCACTTCTTCATCAGGTTCATGATACTCATACAAATCAGTAATGTTGAAAATAGGTGATATGTCCATTTCATCAAGTAACTCAATCTCATATGCATTTCCATTGTCAAATTTCTTTAGAATCTTGCAAGGTCCAAACTTCTTCATTTCCAGCTTCCCATATGTTTCAATAGGAAATCGACCTTTCTTCAAATGAACCATCACTTCATGACCAGCATCAAAAGTCTTATGTCTCCTTGATTTGTCAGCTCTATCTTTGTATTTTTGATTATTGTCTTCTAGCTTCAGCTTCACATCTTCATGCAATGTTTTCATGTACTCAGCAAACTTTACTCCAACACTTTTCTTATTCTCATCAACAATGTCTCTCAAATTAGATATTCCTCTTGGTTGTGTGCCATTCACAATCTCAAATGGTGTCTTTCCAGTACTCCTATTCATTGAATTATTATATGTAAACTCTGCTTGTGCCAACACAAAATCCCAATTACTCAGTGTGTCTCCAACTAAACATCTCAAAAGACTTCCCAAACTTCTCTTCATAACTTCAATCTGTCCATCAGTTTGTGGGTGAAATGTAGAACTATATTTCAACAACTCAGTGCCAAATTTCTTCCAAAGTGTTTTCCAAAAGTATCCAACAAATTTACTATCTCGGTCAGAGATAATACTCCTCGGTAATCCATGCAATCTGACAATTTCCTTAAAGAAAAGATCTACTACATGTACTGTATCTGATGTCTTTCTAAATGGTATAAAATGTGCCATCTTAGAAAATCTATCCACAACAACAAATATCGAATCATTACCTATTACTGTCTTCAGTAAGCCAAGAACAAATTCCACACTGATGTCAATCCAAGGTTTCTCAGGAACAATAATCGGTGTATATAATCCAGTATTCTAACTTACTCCTTTTACAACTTGACAAATTCCACAAATTTTCATAAATTTCTAAACATCTCTATACAACTGTGGCCAATAGTACTTCTCCTTAAGCAAATTCCATGTTTTATCAATGCCAAAATGTCTAGCCAAACCACTACTATGTTTCTTCTTTATCAAATTAGATCTCATTACTCCTCTCGGTATACACAACTGAATACCTTTAAACAACATACCTTCCTGAATAAAATATTCATCCCATTTAGTATCTTGTTGATCTTGAATAGGTGCTCTGCACTTTCTCCATGGCTCAGAAAAATTAGGGTCATTTTCAAACAAACCTTTCATCTCGTCAAAACCAAGAACTTCAATTTTCATCTCGGTCATCAAAGATCTTCTTCTACTTAATGCATCAACAACTTGGTTATTAAGTCCACTCTTATGTTTGATAAAAAATGTATAACTTTGCAAATATTCAACCCATTTCATATGTCTCTAATTCAACTTATTCTTACTACCAAAATATTGTAAAGCCTTATGATCAGTATACAACACAAATTCACTCGGTATCAAATAATGTCTCCATTTCTTCAGTGCTTGAACAATAGCATAGAATTATTGATCATACAAAAAATATTTCCTTCTAGCATCATTCAACTTTTCACTAAAGAAAGCAACAGGTTTACCTTCTTGACTCAACACAGCTCCAATTGCACTTCCACTTGCATCACATTCTACTTGAAATACTTTACTGAAATCAGGTAATGCCAAAATAGGTAATTCAACAACCTTCTGCTTCAGAGTCTCAAAACTTCTATTAGCTCCATGTGTCCACTTGAATTCTCTTTTGTCTCCTCTCATAGTCTTAGTCATAGCATTACAAATTGGACTAAAATTCTTTATGAAATTTTGGTAAAAACTTGCCAAACCATGAAATGATCTTACCTCACTAGCATTCATAGGTGTAGGCCAATTCAAAATAGCTTCAACCTTTTTAGGATCCATCTTCAAACCATCAACTAAAATAACATATACCAAATACACAATCTCTTCTTTCATGAATGAACACTTTTTCAGATTTATCAGCAACTTTTCCTCTTTCAACCTTTGCAAAACTTGTCTAACATGTAACAAATGTTCTTCTCTGGTCTTATTGAATATCAAAATATCATCAAGATATACAATCACAAACTTACCCAAGAATTTCTTCAAAACTTTATTCACCAACCTCATAAAAGTACTTGGTGCATTAGTTAAACCAAAAGGCATAACCAATCACTCATACAAACCTTCTTTTGTCTTGAAAGTAGTCTTCCATTCATCAGCTTCTCTGATGATACCCACTTTTCAAATCAATGTTTGTGAAATATTTTTCTCCATTCAAACTATCCATTATATCATCCATTCTCGGTATAGGAAACCTATACTTCACTATTATCTCATTGATTGCTCTGGAATCAGTACACATTCTCCATTATCCATTCTTCTTTGGTGCAAATACATCAGGTACTACACAAGGACTCAAGCTTTCTCTGATCAAACCTTTCTCTAGTAACTCTTGAATCTGTCGGTTCAATTCCTGATTTTTAGTAGGTGTCAACTAATGAGGTGCCTTATTCGATAAACTACCTCTAGGGATTAGATCCATACAATGATCAATGCTTCTTTTCAATGGAAAACCATCAGGTACATTATCAGAAATGATATCACTGTACTTGATGAGCAACTTATCAATCTCCTTAGGGAAATTATCCTCTATTTTCTTACTCAGCTTATTAGGAATCACGACAAAACATACATCATTCTTCTTCAATGAGTTAACAAACTTTCTTCCTTCCATCAAGAAAACTTTCACAAATGTGCAAACATTACTAACAGGTTCTTCCATTAATGGTAACAATATTTTCTTCTTTCCATCAGCCACAATAGTATATTTATGCAATCTCCCATCATATATAGCATGTCTCTCATATTGCCAAGGTCTACCCAACAAAATATGATAACAATCCATAGGCATGATATCACATAATAGCTTATCATAGTATTTTCCAATCTTCAAATTCACATAACATTCTTCACTTACCAGGAGTGTATGCTCATCTTTGATCCATGAAATCTGATAGGGTTTCGGATGTACCAACCTTTCCAACTACAATTTTGTGACCATCTCTTCAAATGCTAGATTCTCCAAGCTACCACTGTCAATGATTACCTTCTAGAATTTATCAGAAACTCTACATCTGGTCTTGAAAAAACTTTTCCTTACCAGATCTTCCTTCTTGCTTTCATTCCATAGTACTCTCCTTACCATCAAGTTATTTTCTTTCTCAGGTTCATTCAGTGACTCTTCTTGCACCAAAGCATTTCTACTACTACCAACCTTCTTACTAGCTTGTGTACATTCAAATGATCTATTTCCTTCTTCTCCACAATTATAACAAGTTCCTCGGAAACTTCCTCTTCCATAACCACCTTGGTAGTTACTACCTCTACCTCTAGAACTTTCACCTTTCCACTCAGTCTTACCTTTGGCCAGATTTGTCTTTTCAGGTTTAGATCTACCATTTTCACCACTAGATTTACCTCTTCCTCTAGGGAATCTACCACCACAACCTCTTTGTCTTTTCTCATGTCTTTTGTTCAATTTCTCCTCGACTTTCAAAGAAAATTGATAAGCCTCTTCAATGTTCTCCAATTTGACCATGCTAATTTCCTTTTGGATGGAAACTCTCAAACCATTCAAGTATCTGCCGATTCTTTCCACATCATTTTCATCATGTCTAGATCTGATATCTAATCTATATAATTCCTTAGTATACTCTTTTATTGAGCTATCTTTCTATCTCAAACTTTGCATTCGTTGAACTAGGTTAATCTGATAATCATAGGGTAAGAACTTTCCTTTCAATTTATTGACCATTTTACTTCATACCTTGATTTTGTCTTTTCCTTTCCTCTTTTGATCCAATTACAGATGTTCCCACCATAGGGATGCATGACTTTTCAACTTTGTGCTTGCAATCTTCACCTTCTTATCCTCAGGAATGTTTTCATATTCAAAATAATTTTCCATCTCAGTGATCCAGTCCACCAATTCATCAGAATCTAGCTTTCCACCATACTTAGGAGGATTGAAATGTGGTGTTGACTTTAGACTTGTCAAAGCCTTCAAAAATATTTCTTCACCTTGATCCATAATAGGTGCAAGTTCTGCATTCACCTGTTCTTCTTCAATTTCATCATCACTAACATCTTCAAGATGTCTGCCTCTTCTCTGGGCCGTTTCCACTACTTCTAACCTAATAGCAATTTTCCTTAGCATATCTGCCAATCCTAGATTTGCATCTCACCTCCTATGAACCATCTTGACAACCCTCTACAATTATAGGTTAGATCACAATCTGCTACCCCACAACAATAGACTAGGGCTTCAAGAGGAGCCTACAAACCTAGATCCATAGAACTAGATCAATATCTAACCTCACTCTGATACAACTTGACGCAAGGCAGGAAGCAAGAGGTGCCAAAGGATGGTGCACCCTAATGATCCAAGTCTGCTCAACACATGCAGAATCCAACAAACACAATAGTGAGAGAGAGAATGTAGAACTTTCATATATTATCATCAATTGAATCATACATGCCGGGTTGTAAGGCCTTCCTGGTTACAACCAGATATTACAAAGAATCTCAAAAGTCCTCAAGTATGCAAGGACCTGTTACAAATCCCCAATATAGTGTCTCCTATCTTCTATCCCAAAACTCTCTCCTAAACAACACCCAAACATCTACATTTATACAAGAAGCTACCGAAATGAGTCGGCCTTCAGATCCATAATTAACAGAAGTAACGGTAAGATCTAAGACCACATGCTTCCCAATGATGGATACAAACATTAAATCCATGATCCAATATAAATGCACAAGTCGGCCACAATAGGAAACAAAACTAAACCCATCGGTAAGCATGAGAACCGAGCAACAAACAGACAATGTCGAGTGCCAGTGAAATAACCGTTTGCCTAGGAGAGAACCGACCACACTTGGTAACCAAAGGAAACCGACCAACTACCGACAAACTTGGTCAAATAAAAAACCAAGCAACATAGACAAACTCCAAATTATTTTTGGTGACACAGGATTTCCAAGGACCTGAGATGCTCCTGCATCAATCTTATAAGTATTGGATTTGTAAGAACTAGTGAAAATAGTAATATGTACATGAAAGGAGATTCTGATGATAACATTTTAATTGTTGTAATATTTGTTGATGATATAATATTTGGTGGAAAAGATCAGATTTGCAAATCTTTTGCTGATGAAATGAGAAAGGAATTTAAGATATCTATGTTTGGAGAGATTAAATTCTTTCTAGGTTTGCAGATTATATAACAAAAAGATGGGATTTTCATCACACAATCAAAATACATTAAAGAAGTTGTTGGTATTATTTTCAAAGTTTTCAAGGTTGCATTTTAATTCTTTCTTTTTTGATAGTTTTCCTAGTTTTTGTCCTAATTTTCGTACAATCTTCCTATCCCAGATGCTAAAATTGTTCGTAATGCTGAAAAACCCTAAGTGCTAGGTCGAAAATGCTTCTAAAAGTCCAAAAACCCTACAAAAACCTAACCATGTTCTATTTTTTTGTTACTTTTTCAAATTACTTAAGTGAACCTTTAAGCATGTGTGCTTTATAATTACCACTTAGTCGCCTAGTCTCCAAAATTTTTTAGCATATTCCTCTTAATCTGGCGATTTAGAAAATACCTCTATCATGCAATCTCTTTAAGTATGGAGAATATTCTTTTTCTTCATGAGACTTAGTGGATTTCTTTTAGTCACCAAGTCTCCAGATGTTCTATGTGAGTTCTAGCAACTACAATGATGAATGTTTTGAAGGCAACTATAGTCGCTCAATCTTCAGATGCAAAAAGCCTTTAGTCGGGTGATCTCTTAATGGGATAATGAAGTAATAAAGTATTCAGTGATTATGAGACCTCTATTTTAGTCACCAAGTCTCCAAATAAAAGATGGCAGTTATGTTCTTTTTAGTTGTTGGGTCTCCCAGTTCTTAGATGGTTAATGTTAAAATCCAGCAACCCAATGACTGCAGCAGTCGCGTATTCTTAGACTCCCGATAGTTATGTTATAAACACTCAGTGATCTAGTGACACAGTTATCTCTTGATCTCACAATGTAGCGGTTAAACCATAATATATTCAGTGACTCAGTGATAGCCATAAGATGGAGGAAGAATCAATGGTCAACATTATATCGCATAGTCTAACCAAATTTAAGAAAGATATCTAGCAACTTGGCAAATAAAGGTTTTGTGTAGTCTCTGGATTTAACCAGTGTAAAGATAAATATTAAGAGACTGTGTGATATCTTCAATCACATGGTCACCAGAGGGTAATGGGTTAAGATAAAGGTTTTCAAGGAGTAAATCTGAACCATTGATATAGTTTCAATCAGGTGGTGGTCACATTATCTCCCAATTGAACCCTGAGTTAAGAAAAGTTGCAACAATCGTGAGAAGTTCTTTGTCACCCAATCTCTGAGCAAAACTCAGGTTAAGAAAATTGTCTAGCAACTGGAAGGTAACCTTAGTCATGCGATCGCAAGATGATTAAAGGTTAAGTATTGACCGAGGTCAAAAAATGAAAGAAGAATATGAATCCATTTGCCAAATTTGATGACATGTTCATTCTTGATTGGTCACAGAGTAAAATAAAGGATTAATAATCTCTTAGTGACTATGAGATAGAATATAGTTGCTAGATCTCCAGGAGAAATAAATCAAATATTTTTTCCTATAGTCGCTAGGTCTCCAGATAAGTTCAATCTCCAGGTCTCTAGAGGAAGTCAAAGTCATAATGAAAGTGCAGGGTTTAAGTGACTACTATTGATTTTGTTCTTTATGAATTTGGATCTGACGATTGTCTCTAAATCACTAGATAAAAGTGATGTCATCCAAGAAATGTTGAGACTAAGTGACTACCATCAGATTTAGATCCTGTGGCTATCATGCAATCGCATGAAGAAATAAGGAATTGAAAAAATATTTAGCAATAAAGAGATTTCTCTTTAGTCGCTAGGTCTCTGGATAAGCAAGGTCGGGTAATCTCCAGAAAAGGTTCAACAAGTCAACAATTTATGGCGATTAAGAGACTCACTATGTAGTCACTAAGTCTCTCAATAAATAAGTAAGGATGTAAGACTTAGAAAGGACTGTAGTCACCAGATCTTGGGATAAAATTGGTAAGTGATAAATTTTGTAGTGACTGGGAGATAGACTATAGTCACTAGATCTCAGAATGAGAAATTATGATTTCATAAGGTCGGCTGATTATGAGATAAAATGATTAATGGCCAAATGTTTTAGCAATTATAATTATTGCCTATAGTCGCTAGGTCTCTGGAAATTATTTCATGATGTAACGATTAAATATTTCCCTTTAGTCACCTAATCTTTGAAGAATGTGAAAAGCACCAAATCTTTCAACGATTGTGATTGGCTTTGTAGGGCTTTATCACCAGAAATCAAATTTGATTACCTATCATTATCTCATCTCATAGCTAGTGAATTGAAGTTTAGGGCATGCCAAGTAATGGCAGATTTGACATGAATTATAGAGTTTGAAGTCTCGAAAGGGAAATTGCATTTAATTCTCTGGAATTAATACAACTAATTGTCACTCATTCAAAAATTTCCAAGTATTCTAGAGAGCTGGAGCTAAAATGTATGAGAATTTTTTGAGTCTTCTAGCAATGAGAGAATTCAAAGTTTCAAAAGTTTCAGAAGAATTCCAATTTGCAGTCAGAATGAATCAACCGTCAACTAGTGGGGCTTCTACTAGCAGGGGTTCCAAGGAGAAAGCAAAAAAAATCTACTCGAATGAGTTTCTCACCTTGCTACCAGGATCATCACATAATAAAAAGGTTAGTGACAAGTGCTTCCTTGATAATTTAAGAAACTGTAGAGATGCAAGAATCCCTGAGGTTACTGGGATGCAATTGTTCAAATATTTTTATAAAAATGTTGATAGTCCAATACCTATATCAAACCCTTGGACCTCAGGGTTGGCCAAGTTAATTGTCCTAGATGTCTTCATAGATGTTGACTTGTTGATTGTGTTAGGAAATAATTATGACCCCCTATCTAGAATAATAAGAAAGCATGATGGCTCAACTTTAGTTACATTAGACATAAATAATTTCATGAGGGCTTTTGGTATCAACATCCCCATGGCCACAAAAATCAATCTACAAGCCCAGGCCAATAGGTATACTTGGGAATCTATCCTTGTGTCAAAGGAGATCCAAAATCATGTTCCACAAGGCAAAAAGAACTACATTGCACCAATGGTTGGAACAACCCCTTACTTTTACAAAGACTTATGCTTCTATGTAAAGTATATTGATTTTGGTTTGTGTGGAGTGCTAGGAGTAGACGGTGGGATAGAAAGGGTTACATCTGACATCCTGATGATGGTGTTAGACTCACAGAAAATGCACACAAGAAAAGGATATGACTACATTGGGTATGTCATTGATAGAATGCATGAGGGATTGGGGGAAATAAGGAGGGAAGATTCACCTAGGATTTTGCACTTCTCACTTTTGATGCACCTCATTCTGTTCTACAACTACAACATCATGAATGTAAAGGACCTTAGGCCATAAATAATGTGGAAGGGAAGGACAAATCCAGTACAATTTTGGATTAGGGCATGGAGTAAAACTTCACTAGAATGTGACTTTTGTTCTTTTTAGAATTGGATGGTGCAGCCAATTTTAATCGCCTTGGGAGTGAATCTTTACAGATTGCCAATAAAGGCTCTACAACTAATAAGACCTTGTCAATTTATTGACAATGGGCTAAATGCCACAACTAGGGAGACTTTTACTATGATAAGAATCTATGGGTGCCCCCAGCCACCCCATATTCTACCTTTCTTTGTTCCACCAAGAATTGCTTTTTTGGAAATTATTTGGTAGCTAATGCTAATTGAAAAGGAGCATTTAGCCTCCCTTAGAAAGGGTACATTTACCCCTAGACACTTTTGTGTATGCAACTTCACAATTGGGAAGAATGCATTTGCCAAGTTAAATGATTGGTTGAGCCAATTAAAGATGAATGCTGCAGCACCTAGGTATGTTGACATAGAGGGTTTCATTTTAATGGCTAGGAAATATTACACTCCTTCTATTCCTATAAATAAAAGACATGAGGAGTATCCTGAGGAAGATCTCATCAAGAACATCATAGAGGATGAAGAAGTGGACAAAAGAGCTCATCAATTCAATGATTTAATGTCATTGGAGAACAAGATGAAAAAGTGGGGATTGTCCTTTGGGGCTTTCTACCCTATAGTGCCTTATCTACAAAGGCTAGAAATGATGATGGACAATTTCCATACATTGGTCAACTCAATTGAGGACCAAATAGATGACAAGGATAGGGAAAAAGAGAAGCACTCAGAATCAGATTATGAGGATAGTGATGGAGGATACCCAATATACAACCTTCCTTCTATGGAACAAAAATCTCCTATTAGGCAAGAAGGAGAGAAAAATATCATAATGGATTTGACAGAGCTCCCTAGCTCTCAAGATACTAATGAGCCTCCGTAAGAAGTAGAAATTGCAAATAGGAGAGTCTTCACAAGAAAGGGTCCTTGAGAAGAAAGGAGACAAAATAAAGGATCTCTTTGGACAGGTGATAGAGCCCATGATCATAGACTCAGGTAGATGATTAGAAAAGACAAGATAAAACAAAAGATGGTAATAGAAGAAGTTGAGTTTCCCTTGGCCTTAGGTAGAGATGAGAGAATGTTGGAACAAGAGGCTTTCTTGAAAGATGACAATTTCATCAAATCAAATGAATTCAAGCAATTCCTATTATGGCATAAGCAAAAATAGGTTGCAACAACTGTGTAGATCATAGAGGAAGGCCAAGTCCCTGATGAGGCCCTCCAAGCTTTGAAGGATTATGATCTTGAGTTAGAAACCATTACTCCTGAAGAAGCTAGGAAATTGGTAAAAGCTAGTAATATGTTGTTTGTACCTAGGTGGGATTTGGCCTCAGCTTTCATCATTGACTAAATAAGAAAGCATGAGAATGTAAATTTAACTTCAAAGATCCAAGTGGGGGATTTGATAAGAGGGTTTGGATATAGCCCTAAAAATCAGGCACTGGCTATGTGGAGCCTCTATCCAAAGGATCAGAAGCCTTCCCTATTAAACATCCAAGAAAAGATGGATGGTGACAAGATTGTGTGGTCAATCCACAACACTAGAGATCTTGAGATTTCACAAGTGCTAACTCATTTTTCTAGGTTAAATGAGGACAAAACCAAGAAACTATCAAAAAGGAACCCAATTTTTTTTTTGGATTATAGTGCATTGGTGAGGGATAGAGAGATACAAATAATAAAAGAGAAAGAATTAGAGAAATGTGTGGATGATTTGCAACAATAGATCCTCAAAATGCCTATAGTTACCCCTACACCACCAGAATAGCCACTTTAGATAGAAACACAAGGTAGGGATGAGGAAGAAGCTACAACAACAAAAGAGAAAGTGAACATTAAAAAAACTGAGGTTGTTGTGCAATCCTGGTTGAAAATCTTGCAACATAGGATAGAGGTTTTGAAGGAAAAGGTAGAGGTAGTTTATACTGAATATAATAAATTACCTGGCTTGCAAAGTGAGGTAAATAATTTTGTTTCTATTTTAAGTACTTTTCATTCAATTTGGTCAATAAGGGAATCATTGTTTGAAAGACTAGCAACAATGTAGTCTCTAAGGAATGACATCCTAGAGTTAGTTTTGCAAGTGGGAGTTGAAATTGAAAAGGAGGAAGAAAGACTTTTTTGAGTTATCTCAAAGATCGGGAAGAGACCTAAGATTGAGGTCCCGACATTTTCTAGAAATCTTAACCCAGAAGAGTTGATTGATTGGATCAATGAATGTGAAGAATATTTTGAGTATGAAGATATCGAGGATCTTGATCAGGTCAAGTTTGCGAATGCCAGACTGAAGGGTCATGCGAAGATCTGGTGGTGGGAGATTCAGTTGGACTAAAATAGAAGAGGAAAGGATAAAATCACAAGATGGTGGTGGATGGTGGATAAATTGAAGTGATAGTTCATCCCTGTTGATTATAAGCTTGACCTACTGAGGAAAATGCAAAGTTTGAAGAAAGCAGGAAGATCTGTTCAGGAGTATATAGAGGAGTTCTATCGAATCCTCATCAGAATAGGCCATGTAGAAGTTGACAAGGAGAAATTTTCCCATTACCTTAATGGGTTGAGGCTGAGCATTCAAGAGGAATTGAATCTAGTTCGAATGAACAATATTGAAGAGGCATACCAGTCTGCCCTAAAAGTAGAGGAAAAGTTGAACAAGAATTTTGAGAGCAGACAAAGTGGAAGAGGTCATGATGGAAGATCTGGTGGATGGTGATATGGAGACCGAAATGAAGATCAGAATCAGAGAGGAGATAATTCCAATTTTTTTCAAGATCAGAATAATAGAGATCAGAGAGGAAGAGGAAGAGGATGAGAATCTAGAAGAGGAGGCTTCCGTGGAACATGTTTTCACTGTGGAGAAGAAGGTCATAGGGCATTTGAATGTCCTCAATGCCAAGGATGGATGGATAGGAGGAATGAAGGCCAGGCCAGAGTTGCACATGTAGATGAAGATGCTAGATCATCGCATTCTAAAGATGCTGAAAGAGGAGAAATGCTGATTAACAGAAGAGTCATGTTGAGTGGTGAAAATGAACCTGAGCAAAGAAGGAGTCTGTTTCGCACCAGGTGCAAGTGTGAGGGTAAGTGTTGTGATGTGATTATTGATAGTGGTAGTACTGATAATTTGGTGTCAGAAGAGATGGTGGAAAAGTTGAAGCTCAAGAGGTAGAAATATCCACATCCATATCGGGTTGCCTAGGTGCAGGATGACCACAAGGTCATGATTAGTGAACAATGCCTAGTGAAGTTCAAGATCGACGGGTACCAAGATGAGGTACTATGTGATATCATATCTATGGATGCATGTCATATGTTGTTGGGTAGACCTTGGCAATATGATAGATGTGCTATACATGATGGACATGCGAATACCTATTCCCTGACAAAGGATGGAGTGCGACATAAGCTAAAACCATTGAAGGAAACAAAAGAAAAGGTATGTGGTAATGCAAGAATAACTTTTGTTGATAGAGGAAATTTTTCAAATGGTACGAGGCATGAGCATATGTGTTTTACCTTAATTCCAAAGGTTGGGAAAGAGGAAGTAGAAGATGTACCTATAGAAGTTGCAGAGTTATTGAATGAGTTTCAGGATATTGTATTTGATAATGTGCCTGATGGATTACCACCAGTAAGAAAGATAAGTCATTAGATGGACTTGATTCTAGAAACTAGTTTGCCAAATAAGGTAGCACATAGAATAACGCTAGAAAAAAGTGAAGAGTTGAAGACAGATTTGAAGTTTAGTTCATCACATCATCCATAGATTATATATGGAAGTAGTCCCAGAAATGCATTTGAGTTGAGGAAGATAGATAAAGGAGAAATAAGTAGTGATGAAGCTAAGGATTTTGCAAAACATTTGAAGAACATCCATGAGGAGGTGAGGAAGCATATTACCAAGATGAATGTGTAGTATAAGGCTAAGACATATGAGAAAAGGAGGCATAAGGAATTTTAGGCTGGAGATGAAGTCATGGTTCATTTGCGGAAGGAAAGATTCCTAGTTGGTACATATAACAAGCTAAAACTGAATAAGTTTGGGACATGTAAGATACTGAAGAAGCATGATTTAGGAAATGCATATGAGGTCGAGTTTCCTACTCAGTTGAATATTTCACTAGTATTTAATATTTCAGATCTGACAGAGTATCACGAAGGAGGTGTTGAAGATGAGGTTACAACAACACAGTGGAGTATTCTAGCAACCAGTTCAGATATCAAGGAGATTGAAGACATAATGGATAGTCATGTTGGTATAAGTGCAAGGAACAAGACATATGAAGAGTATTTGGTCAATTGGAAAGGATGACCTATTGAAGATTCATCATGGCTAGCAAAGGAGGAGGTTAACCATCTTGGTTTTCCTCTGCACACCTGAGTCGTGACAGGGTCACTTCTCAAATTACCTCGGGTGTCTGATGCAGGAGCATCCTGGGTGTAAGAGAAATCTTGCATCACCCAAAAATATTTATGTTTGCTTTTCAATAAGGGCTACCTTGTGCAAAGCTGCTATTTATGGAAACTTACTACTTTTAGTAAGTTGGTCATATGATCTCGGAATGTTTTGATTTCACAGTTGGAGGTTCATCTTAGTCATTTCAGCCTACAAGTTGAGTTTCATTGCCACATCATCAGTATTGGTGAAGGTATTGAGGTTTTTGGGTATGAAATATTTTAGGTCAATTTTGAAGGTCTTAGAGGCTCCAGATCATAGTCGACCCCTAATTGACTAGCGCTAGCATGTGTTAGGCACTGTAGATCTCATCATGGCATTTCCGAAAAGTGGTTACAATAGAAAAACATAGTTACGGTTAAAAAGTTATGGCCTCCGAAAATTGGGTTACCTAAAATCATATTTTGTATTTCTTTTGAGGCGACCCTATTGTAATAATTGTGAAAAATAAATAATTCTATGTTTAGTCGGCCTAAATGGCTAAATTTTTGGAACCTTCTTGGGCGGTGGAAATTGCCTATATAAAGAAGGCCCGTAGTGTTGTCTTAAGTAGTTCGGGACAGTTCTGGGTAGTAGATCTGGGTATTGATTCGAGGCTTTGTCCTATAGAATATTGTAAGGGAATGCCCATGTGGCTTTACATATTGTAATTCTGAAAGTTTTTAATTCCACATTTGTGGAGATAATAAGAAGCCAATTTTTTGTCTTGCATATCGTTGTTGTTTCTCTATTTCTGTTATGTGTTTGTGGTATTAAGGCGAGGACCCTCATCAATAGTTATTTCTGACTCACACCAAAGGGTGGTGAAATACTTATTGTCATAGGAGCTTATAGACTTAGTTTTTGATTCTTTGGAATCTAGTTGTTTCTGAATGTATTGACATAGGAAGTTTATCAATAAAATATACTAAATTTCCATGTATATCTTTTATTGTCTTCATGTATGATTTTGATTTCTCTATGTTTAAATTTGCAAGGCATTTTAGATACATCTTTCTACAAGGTAGATAGTGGGGTTGAAACTTGATTTCCTTTCAAGGGAGGGATAAATCTTGAGTGAGGTCTTTGAGATTTTAGTCTTCATATATGAATTAGATGATATGATTTATACATAAGAGGGTAATTTGTAAGGTATTTTATCTGGGGTTTGGGTGTGTTTGACTTGAGAGATTTTCTGTAGATGTGCATTTATTGACTCTAATGCCCTAGGATTTGGCACTGGTCTATGCTTATTTTGCAGTTGTTTTCATCATCAATCAAATTAAAAGGATTTACTTTAAGTTGTATGAGTTATATGACTAGATCTGTATCAAGTATACAGGTCATAATTGTGATGCTTAAAGAATTCAATCTAAAGAGGTAATACTCACCTAAAGCTTTAAGTTCAAAGAGAAGAAGGATTGTAAATCCTTAATACCTTAGTGTTGATTATTGTTGATGTATCTATTGGGACTGCTAGAGTTATAAATTAGAGTTTTTCTGATTAAGTTTTGATCATCTACAATTTTGAGCACTAACAAAATTGTCGATTTTGCTGGGGATTCTCTAAAATTTTTGTGCAACAAATTTGCTAACAGTTATGCTCACAATTTATTGCTGCATATAGAAGACCAATTTATTAATATATTCCCATAAATTTGTGGGTGGTGACTCTAAGATCTGTGTTACCAGTTGTTGGTAAAAGTTTTATAAATTTTGAGTTTATCTTGTCCAAAGTGACATGAGTAAGCCTAGTAATACTAGATCTTATTACAAGGATCGCCCGGAAAGAAAAATGGGTGAAGAACTACATACTCTTAGTAGAAAGAAATGCTCTAGAAGGGGAGCAACTAGTAGTAATTCTCCTAGACCATCTCAAGAATATATTCCAATTCCCACCCAAAATGAGATTCCATTTTTTCCCAAGAATCCTGAGTTCTTAAGTCCTCCTCAGGAGGATGAATTTATAGATGTTGGTTTCTTCCTTGCATAAGAAAACCTAGATCAGACAGAATATGCTTTTGTTGCTAACACTAAATCTAATGATTCTGAGAAATTGAGGGAAGAAGTTTTGGCTCTGAGAAAAAGGGACCAGGAACAATTCTTAGAAATTACTAAAAGGAAAAAGGAGCAGGAACAAGAAATCTATGAGTTACTCATGGAGAAGAAAGAGCTCCTTAGAAAGATAAAGAACAATGAGATCTAGGAAAATAGTCTAAAATAGAAGGTCACGGGTGTAAATAGTGAGTTGTTTGGGGATGTCAAAATCTTGAGACAACAAGTAAATAACAATAAGACAAATCTTGAGAAAGATGAGTTTGAGGGTGAGGGCCATGTCTTGAGGCAATTGCATCCATTAGAAATCAAAAGATATGAGGATCTCAAGAATAAGGTGATGGGTGCATCTGACCAAAGAAAGAAAAAGGTACTTGGGATTTGCATAAATGATTCTAAAAGGAATGATGTTGATCCTGCTACGATATCTCAAGCTAGGTTAGATCTAGAAAAGGCTAGAAAAGCCAAAGAAGATTTGGCCATTCAATTAGAAAAGCTAGAGTTGGAGGCTACTGCAGATGAGATGAAGAATAAAATTTCTTTCCTTCATACTAATATGAATACTAATGCTAGTAGTTCAATCCTTGTTGTCAGTGGGAAAATACAACATAATGAGTCTACTGGTCCTTTTCCTAACACCCAAGCCTTAGTCTCCAATCAAATGATCCAAGGACCACTTCAAAATGTAATTCATACAATCCCCTTGACTGATAATCTTGTTGGAAATGTTGTACATCAGAATACTGGAGGAGGTGGAGCCCAAGCTTCACAGAATATTCAAAAGAGGCCAGTCCATTTGGATAGATACAGGTCATTATTCTTTGATGGTATTCCTGGTCAACCAAATGTCATCCCAACTGAGGTAAGAGACAAGATCCCTAAGTTTACTGGGAATAATGTTATTACATGTGAAGAGCACCTCAAGTCTTTTACTGATAAAATAAATGATTATGAGATTGAGAATGAAGATGTTGTCATGAAACTTTTTGTTCAATCTTTGATAGAAGATGTTAGGGATTGGTATAGAGGTTTACCTAAAAATAGTATTACCTCATGGGATGAATTTGTAAGGATCCTTAAAGAACAATATGCTGAACATGTCAACTCTAGTTACATGCTAAATGAATTCAATAATATCAAGAAGCATGCAAATGAAAGTATGTTAGAGTTCAATAATAGGTTTTAGAAGGCCATGCACAAATTATTCCAAGTTCTAAGATTGGATGATGAAGTTTGTTTAACTACTTACTTCAATCCTGTAGAGGGAAAGATGTCTTACCTCTTAAGAGATAAAAGTCCACATACCTTGAGAGATGCTTTCAAATTAGCAATAAATATTGAAATCAATAGGAAAGCATTTGGTCAAATGTATAAAAGAGATGAAGGTAGATTATGGAAAGAGACAAGGCCACATAATGTGAAACCTAGTAGGGAAGAGGACAAGGTTGACAAATTGGTGAATGTTGTTAAGGATTTGTCTACTAGATTTGATAAAGGTGGAAAGACCTTCCAAGATAATAGAACACCTTATCAAAGGTAGGAGAGATTCCCTATTCTACATGACCATCCATATAAGACAAATTGGAAAGATGGGAAGCCTGTTTTTGATAACCATGAACCACAAAAGGGAAGAGATACACCTGATCCTTTGAAGAAGAAAACTACCCACAATGTGGAGAATATTACATGGTGTGTGGCCTACAACATGCCTCACTCACCTTTTCAATGTGTTGTTGCTCAGGCTCTAGAAGATGAGCCATAAGATTCACCTACAGGAGACCATGAAGGCTCTGAAAAGCCTATAGTAAATATGTTCACCACTCAATGGGTGGATGAATCTGCCTCTTCAAATGATGAAGAGATAGTAGAAGATGTTGACTATAGGAAGAGAACTCTCCCTTCTTATGAGAAACAAGTATTTTCCCATTCTAATCATGAAGAATCTAATACTGAGCTTGGTAAAATAAATATGATTAGACCAGAGATGGAAGATAATCATTGGAGAAAGCCTAGTAAAGAAGAAATTAAGAATCTGATTGTGGCTACCATTTCTCAAGCTAGATCTTCTTATAATTTGAGAAATAGAAAAGTTGATGTGGACCAAGGAGTTCCTAGGTCAGTTTTTGTCAAAAATGATTCTCAGAGTAAGGTTTCTCCCAAACCTGTTGCTTCCCCTAGCAAGGACAACAACAACAAGCAACAATCTATTGTGGTTCATAATGCTAAGAAGAATGAGGAAAATACCATAGAACAAAGAAATAAGAGGGCTAGTGGGAAAAGAAATTTATCTAACCTTTCTAATGAGGCCCCAACTTTTTACATGAGACATGCTCTATCTCAGATGAAGGTTTCAATCCCTTTATTAGAAATGTTGAAAATAAAAGAGCATAAAGTAGCAGCTTTGGCTCTGATTAATGAACAAGAAGACATTCCTGTTGTGATAGAAAGGAAAGTACCAATGTTAGGACTTGAGATAACTAAAGGAGTTTCCAACTTTTGTGTTGGAAATATTGTAACTCAAGATCCTTCCTCCATTGATCCTTTCTATGTCACTTTAATTGTGAATAATTTATTGGTAAGGAATTGTATGATAGACTTTGGTGCTGCAACAACAGTGATGCCCTACCATGTAATGAAAGAGTTAGGACTTCAAGTTGATACATCTAATGGTAGATGTTATGCTATGGAAAAAAAAGTAGTTCCTATGGTAGGGACCTTGGTTGGAGTAGAGGTGAAAATTACTGCATTTCCTGAGGCCACCTATAAAATGGATGTTGTTTTTGTTGATACCAAGCCTCATTATGGTATGCTACTATCTAGACAGTGGGAGACAACATTAGGAGGAAAGCTGCAATTAGATTTTTCATATGCTACAATCCCTTTGAATGGCACTAAGGTAAATTTGTATAGAGAACCTCATTCATTAGCAATGATTGAGATGGTAGCCTCTAAAGATCTAAATTGCTGTGTAGATATTGACATGAATAACTTCATGATAAAAGAAATTGTGCCTCAGCCTAAAAAAACTGATCCAATTGTTGATGAATTACTCCTACAACAAGATGGACTATGGAAATTATGCTTTGATGGCATATGTTCTAAAGAGGGCTCAAGAGCTAGTGTTTTACTAATATCCCCATCAGGTATTACTTTTAAGTACTCTTTTCTGTTGACTTTCCAATGTGCAAATAACACTGCTGAGTATGAGGCTTTGATTTTGGGATTAGATATCGCAATCAAACATGGTATAAGATGTTTAAAAGTTTATGGAGATTCCCAATTAATCATTGCTTAGATCAAATCACAATATGCTACTAAGGATGACAGACTTAGGTTATACAAATATGTTGTCTGGGATATAATTGAATTTTTTGATCCTTTTAATATCCTGTGGGTGGAAAGATCAAAAAATATTATGGCAGACTTCCTTGCAAATGTTACATTAAAAAGAAATGATGCAACCCTTACTAGGGTGTCAAAATTGGAAATAAAAAGTAGGCCAGCTATCCCTGATAATGTTTGCAATTGGCAAGTTTTTTAGGATGATAGTGATATCTTAAGGTTTATTCAAGGCTTAGATTTGGATAATGGTTAGCAAATTGACCTTGATGCTTATCAAGAAACTGTTGATGGAAAATATTTGGTCATGGGAAATGAGATTTTATAATTACCCTCTAATCATATCCCCAATGGTTTAGTCAAGTTGGAATGGATGCTCAAAATAAATGACAATCACATGTCCCAAAAATCAAATGCCAAGGTGGATGACCTAGAAGAAATAAACTTAGGGTCAGAATCTTCCCCTCAAGTTGTCTACATTGGGAAATGTCTCAGTAAGGATATAAGAAATAATCTAATAAGGTTGCTAAAAATATATAAGCACGTCTTTTCCCTATCATATGATGACCTCAAGGCCTATAGGGTAGACTTGATTCAATATGAGATTCCTTTGAAAGAAGACACCGAACCATTCAGGCAAAAGTAGAGTCCCATTAATCCCTTATTAGCTACTAAAATGAAAAGAGAATTGACCAAGATGAGGGATGTAGACATCATTGAGCCCATTAGACATTCTTCTTGGGTCTCAAACTTAGTACCAGTCAAAAAGAAGAGTGGTGATATAAGGTTGTGTGTGGATTTCAGAAATTTAAATGTTGCTTCACTCAAGGATAACTATGGACTACCTAATATGGAAGCTATGCTTCATAAAGTGACTACCTGTGATTTGTTGTCCATGATGGATGGATTCTTGGGATATAACCAGGTCCTAGTCAAAGAATCAGAGCAGTTCAAGAAAGCATTTACTACCCCTTGGGGAATATATGTGTATGTCAAGATGCCATTTGGTCTAAAAAATGATGGAGAAACCTTCCAAAGGGTGATGGATGTGGCTTTTAAAGACCTCATTAATGTCTTCATGGTTGTGTACCAAGATGATTTGACTGCATGTTCTAAGAGAGCTGAGGATCATTGTAATCACTTAGAAAAGGTTCCGATGAAGGCTCTAGAGTATGGCATCTCTCTAAATCCTAATAAATGCCACTTTGTTGTTACTAAGGGAAATATACTAGGCCATATAGTGTCTAAAGAGGGAGTGAGAATTGATCCTGAAAGGGTAGAAGCTATTAAGAAGGTCCATGCTCCCAAAAATCTCAAGGGTGTCTAGTCTTTCTTGGGACAAATAAATTTTGTCAGAAGATTCATTGCAAATTTTGCTAATAAACCCATTGTCAAGTTACTAAAGAAAGATGTAAAATTTCTATGGGATCAAGAAGCACAAGAAGCCTTTGAGAAGATAAAGAAATCAATTCAGGATGCTCCTATTCTGACATCTCTTGATTATTCCAAGCCCTTTTCTCTATTCTCTTTTGCATCTTTTCACACCATTACAACAGTCTTGCTACAAAAGGATGATGAAGGATTTGAACACCCCATTGCCTTTTTTAGCAAGTCATTACAGTCAGCAGAATTGAATTACGAGCTGATGGAAAAAAAAGCTTATGCTTTGGTAAAAGTTGTCAAAGCATTCAAACCCTATCTGGTATGTGCTAAAGTAAATGCATATGTCCCTCATGCTGCAGTCAAAGATATTTTAGTACAGAATGAAGTCACAAGAAAAAGATGTAAATATATCAATAGAATCCAAGAATTTGATTTGGAACTTCACATTACTAAACTTGTCAGAGGACTAAGTCTAGCAAAGCTGATGACTGAAGAAAATATGGACCTGATTCAGGTCAACAATGTTGGTACCAATGGAAGAGATGTCACTAGCATTGAAATGCAGCCCTAGTACACAAATATAGTATTTTTCCTCAAGAATGCTATTTTCCCAAAGGACCTTAATGATAATCAAAGGAGAATTTTAAAATTGCAAGCCCAGAGATATGTGTTACTGCAAGGTGATTTGTATTGGAAGGACAATGATGGGATCTTGCTGTTGTGTTTAGAGAAAGGATAGTCTGAGAAAATTTTGAAATAAATGCACTCTGGAATGTGTGGAGGACACCAATCAGCTAGAGAAACTACTCATAAGATCCTAAGAGCTTGGTATTATTGGCCTGTACTATTCAAAGATACCCATGCATTTGTTAGAAAGTGTGAACCATGCCAGAGGTTCTCAAACAAGTTGAAATTATCAGGAGCATTAATGTTGAATCCTGTAGTGGCAGAAGCTCCTTTTTCTATGTGGGGCATTGATTTCATTGGGGAGTTTACTGAAAAGTCTAGTGGAGGACATAGTTGGATAATTGTAGCCACTGACTACTTCACCAAGTGGATTGAAGCAATTCCAACAAAGAAAGCTACAAGCTCAGTGGTTATTGATTTCTTGATGGATAATATTGTCACAAAGTTTGGTGTTCCTATTGGAAATTTGGCTAAGTTGATTGCATAGATGTTGTCATTATGGAAACATATGATCCACATGAAGATCACACAAGTCAGAGAGAAAGTATGACAAAGCGCATTGCATATTTGTCTAAGTGTGAGACAGTATTTTCACCAGTGTACCCGGACATAGTTTTTGTTTGCGACATTGACTAGAGTAAGTTCAATGCTTGCACACTTGAAAATAGACTCTATGGTGACTAATGATGATCCATATTAGAGTTCAAGTTAGTATGACATGTACAGAAGAAGTTATGATAGTTTTACCGAAGACAATGTGAAGCCGTCAGGATAGAATATGAAGGCAGAATTGGTAAAGAGTTAAGGAATTATTTTGTTTATCAAAATAATGTCTTAAAAATATAAAGGGATGAAATATTAGATGTTTTCTCTTGGTTAAAGCTATTGGTATATATTTAAATGTAATTTTAATTGTAAAGTGCAAGAAATAGTTGTAATTGTAACAAGCAGCAAGTATGATGCAAAGTATATAAGCATATGTAATAGCGACAGTGAAAGATCAGCGAAGAGATATTGTTGCAAGCAGTATAAGGTTATGTACCTTGAACTATTTTGTAATCAGTTTATATTGTACATTACTTGTTTGGGCAGTGGGCTTAGCTAGTAATCACATTTTGTACTACCAACTCCTAATAGGGTTGAGGCTTCAAACAAGGCCTATAGTCCCTTAATCAGGACTGATACACTATATGTTTGTAATAGACTCCTAACAGGGTCAACATCCTTAATAGGATACTTTTGATTAGTGGATCTTTGTGGGTCATCCCCACTGAGGTTTTCCCTTGGCCAGGGTTTCCTCAAGAATAAATCATGTGTTATGAGTTCTTTAGCTTTATTGCTATGCATGTTGTTTAGCTTCTTATGTTATGCATGTATAAAGATAATCTGTTATATCCATAATTGGGAAAAAGATAAAGTTTGTAGAATACTGATTCACCCCCCCTCTTAGTATTCCCTATTTATAACAATTGGTATCAGAGCTTAGTTACTCCGAAAAGAATCATTCAAGGAAAGCCTAGCAGCTTGAGTAAGATCTCTATGGATATGGATCAACTACAAAAGAATCTTGAAGAAGCTCTTGAACATATTGATATGCTTACTGATGAAAGAGACACTCTGAAAGGAAAATATGATGATGCAAAGAACCTCATTGAGAAATTAAAAAATAAATTAGAAGATCTAATATCTGTAAAGAAATCCAAAGTTCTTATTGAAGATTGTGACGACAATTTGGAAAAAGAAAATGAGATCCTTAAGCATGAATTGAAGATAGAAAATTTGAAGCTTAGTTTGAAAGATGGAAATGGCAAGAATGAAGCAAATCTGAAATCTAAGAATGAAGGTCTAAAAACTGAAAATGAAGGACTCACATCTAAACTTGGAAATGTAACATCTGAACTTGAGAAAGTCAATTTGCAGTATGTTGAACTTGCAAAATACAACAAGATTGTGAAAGGTGAACTGACTCAATCCAAGAAACAACTTGAAAGGCTATATTCAACTAGTGAGAAGATTGATAGACAAGCATCTTTTCAGAATCCATTCTATGATAAGACTGGTCTTGGATTTAACACTCTTAAAGCAAATGATGAAAGCAAGGAACCAAATCTGAAAGTATCTGAAAGCTTAGATAAGAAGAAGTCTGATGAGATCAAAAAATATGAAGATACACCTAAAGAAGAAGAATCACCAAAGCAAGATGAATCATCCAAAGGTATGCAAAGAGAATTCAAAGGTAGATGTTTTGCTTGTAATACTATTGGTCATATGAAGAAAGATTGCACAGGTAAGCAATTTAAACCTCTTCATGGTTATTGTTATAACTGTCATGGATTTGGACATAGAGCTATTGAATGTAGGAAACCTAAATTTATTGAGAATAATAATAATAGTAGAATGTTTAGGAATACTAACAATGAAGATAAGAAATCTACTGAAGATATGAACATAAGAAATGGAGTAATATGTTATAGATGCAATAAGGTTGGACACATTGCTAGAAATTGTAGATCATAGATTAATCCACCAGAACGAAGATATGGAAGCAATGGAATTGTTTGTTAGATATGTAGCAAGATTGGACATATAGCAAGGTTTTGCAAAATAAACAATGGAGTTTTTCATCCTAACCATAACCCTAGAAATCATGAAAGAAGAAATGAAGATACAGGTAATAGACAGAAAGGTTGCTGTAGCAATAAAGATGAAGTGAAGTTTGTTAAAAGCACAGATCAAGGAAACATATTCAACATTGAAGGTAATTAGAAAGGTGAAGTATCAAGTGGTAATAATGAATCCTTACCTGACCTATCTCAAAGCACTTAATTTATGAAAATTATAGTAGATTAGGAACTTAGATTATTGTAGAAGTAGATTTATGATGAATTAAGTCTTGTGTAGTTAATGGAAGGTATTTTATGATATTATGATGCTATGGTTAAGAGCACAAAGAAAAATATTATGTTTTGCGAGATCGCAAGAATTTTTAAGTTTTGCAGGATAGCAGAAACAACTTTTTGGAAAGAAGCGGCAAAAGAATTGAATGCGATGTTAGAACTAAGTGAGATTGAAGTAATAAAAGATTATGATTGATGTTATTTGATCATTAAAGTGAACACAAGTGATAAGGAGATCAAAGAGTAGTGATTGGAAGCTTTTTTACAATGATTTGGTGAAGGATTTGAGTGCCGAATCTACGCAAGCCCTAAATTTGCAAAATCGAGGTATTTTACTTGATAGATCTGTGAATCGGTAAAAGGAATTTGAAGTAATCATGGATGTATCTTTAATTCACAATGTTAGAGATAAAAATAGACCTAGAATGAAGAGGGAACCAGTTGAACCTTTGGAAGAAGACCCTAAGTTATCTTTATCATCCGTACCAGACAGAGTTTTGCATTTAGAGAATGTAAGAAGTTATCTGGGATGCAAGTTAGAAACCATCAATGATAGTGATTTTACAAGTGAGTATGAGAAGATTTACAACTAGGACATGACATTGAAACAAGGATATGATCATTTGAAAGACAATGAGATTGTTAAGTATGCATTGCAGTATGAGTTTGATAATGAAGAATGCACTAAGATAATCCTTAGAAGAATTCATAATGGGAAGTTTTGGCTAGAAGATAGAGTAATAGACATTACAACTGATTTGAATCATGAAGTCACTGGACTATCTAAATCTGGAGCTATTCCTTTAAATGAGAAGAACATGAGAAAGATAGTCATTGATAACACTAATTCATCCTATAATGGCAGAGGAATTGTAATTAGTAAGATCCAACAACATGATGTTAGATACCTATGCAAGATCCTAACACCAAGTTGATGGAATATGGATGAAGTGACTGAGAGGGGGGGGTGAATCAGTCAACCATAAAACATTTCACAATTATTTCTTTCCAGATCCCTTAGGATATCTTAAAAATGTTATCTGTTTTAGCACTCGGTAAATAGATTGCAGTAATTTTGAAGATGCAGAAAGTATTAGCAAAATTATCTTTTAGATATTCATCAGCACTAGTGTATGATTAAGATAGCAATTAAGAACACAAGAGACACAAGATTTAACGTGGAAACCCAATATGGGAAAAACCACCAATGTATCTAGATACTGATTTTCACTTTTTTGAAGTGATGCCCGGTTAGAAGCCAACCTGGTAAAAGGTTACAAAACACACTGTTAGGTGTGACCTTGTTAGAGGATTTAATCACCCTGCTAGGAGTGGCCTGGTAAGAGGTCTTGAAAACAATTCAATGGAATTGTCACCTTGTTAGAGGATTTACAATATGGTTGTTAAACCAACTTGGTTAAGAGATTTAGAATTCACTGTTACAATGATAAGAAGGTAACAATGAAAAATGACCTGTATAATAATGCAACTGCCTTACTGATTACAGATCTCTGTTTTGCATATGTGTGATCCTTCCTGATCGAATAAATCTCTGCTGCACCTTAAGGATATCTGAACATCCTTCACAAATTCGAACACACCTTTCCTGTCTATCTTCTATAAATCTTCTGTTGTATTTCTTATTTATTTTTCACATTTGACCTTTTATTTATATGATTTTAGATTTGTCAAATCGACATTATTTAGTATAACAGTCGGCTGAATTAAGCAAACTTTATTTGCAAAAATCCTTCAAGGGCCGACAGTGCTCGGTGACCATAACTTTCTACAATCTTTCAGAGACCGAGGGAACTCGGTAAACACCGACAATCCTTTACCTTAGATAACCGACTAAACTCGGTAAACACTGAATTTCCTTTGACGACCGACTGAACTCGATAAACACTGAATTTCCTTTGACGACTGACTAAACTCGGTAAACACTAAATTTCCTTTGACGACCGACTAAACTCGGTAAACACTGAATTTCCTTTGACGACCGACTGAACTCGATAAACACTGAATTTCCTTTGACGACCGACTAAACTTGGTAAACACTAATCTTCCTGTCTGGCAGACCGACTGAGCTCGGTAGGAACTGATTGCTGCGGACTATGACATTGTGTGACATCAAAGACAATACATAATTTGAGTAGCAATTTCCTTTAGACAATTGTTTCCAACAATCTCCCTCTTTGGCATTGATGGCAACACAATATGTCATAACATAAGAAATTTGAAAGAATTAGCTTGGTTCAGATTCAAATCTCCCTCTGTCAGCAAACTTCCTTTATCCTGAAAAATATTCCTTCTGAGTATTGAAAATTTCTTGAAGTAATAGCAAAGACATAGCAAACACTCCCTCTTTGACAACACATGCCAAAGACAATTCACATATTACCGGTGTAAATTAATGTACCTCAAGTACTGATTCATATGCAATGATTCCTTGAATATGCTGCATCAACTGGTTGATTTACAATCATGTTCTGGTTGATGCATCACTAAAACTGTATTTAGTGAGCCTCGGATAGGGGAATGACCCCTAACTTACCTCTTAGATACACAAATGCATCCTTAGGTAATGGTTTGCTAAAAATGTCTGCAATCTGTTCTTTTGTATGAATATATTCTAATCTGATTTCCTTGTCCTGCACCAATTCTCTGACAAAGTGATATTTAATAGCAATGTGCTTAGTTTTGGAATGCATCACTGGATTCTTTGAAATGTTTATTGCACTGGTATTGTCACAAAATATAACAACTGGTTCTTTGATTTCAACCTTCATACCTTCTAATAACTGTTTAAACCAAACAATATTTGAACAGTTTACTGCAGCAACAACATATTCTGCTTCAGCTGTGGATTGAGATGTGCAATTTTGCTTTTTACTAGTCCAGGATACCAGTCTTTTTCCAAGAAAAAATGCTCCACCACTTGTGCTTTTTCTGTCATCAATGTTCCCTGTCCAATCAGCATCAGTAAACACTTTTAAGTCTAGATTGCCTCCAAATTTATTCCACAAACCATATTCTTTAGTTCCTTTTAAGTATCTTAAGATTCTTTTGATTGCCATCATATGATTTTCCTTAGGTTTTGCTGAGAATCTAGCTACTATACCGACTGCTAAGGCAATATCAGGTCTTGTATGTACTACATACTACAATTTTCCAATCATAGATTGGTATAGGGTCTGATCAACTTCTTTTGAATCATCATTTTTGGTAAGTTTCAGTCCAGTACACATGGGTGTACCAACTGGTTTTGAATCTTCCATACCAAACTTCTTAAGTATTTCCTTAATGTATTTAGATTGAGTAAGGTATATACCATTCTTGGTTTGCTGAATTTGAAGACCAACAAAGAATTTTATTAAACCAAACATAGACATTTCAAATTCTTTGTTCATTTGCTCTGAAAATTCTTTGCACTGATCCTCATTCCTTGTAAATATAGTATCATCTACAAATATTTCTACCAATACAATTTTGTCATCCGGTCCTTCTTTAATATACAGATTGCTATTATCATTGGCTCTTTTGAAATTAATCTGAATCAAATAGTTATGGAGTCTTTCATACCATGCTCTAGGAGCTTGTTTCAAACCATACAATGCTTTGTGTAACCTGCAGACCATGTCCTTTTTATCTGGATCAACAAAACCTTCAGGTTGTTCAATGTAGACTTCTTCATCAAGAATTCCATTGAGAAATGCAGATTTTATATCCATCTGATATACCTTAAATCCTTTGTGTGCTGCATAAGCAAGTAGAGTTCTTACACCTTCTAATCTTGCAACAGGAGAAAAAGTTTCTCCATAATCTATACCTTCTTTTTGAGAATAACCTTTACATACCAGTCTAGCTTTGTTTCTATATACTTGACCATCTTCATTCAGCTTATTCCTGAATACCCATTTTGTTCCAATTACATTCTTATCTTTAGGTCTAGGTACAAGAGTCCATGTTTTGTTCTTTTGTATTTGTTCTAATTCTTCATTCATTGCTTCAATCCAACTTTCATTTTCTAATGCATCTTTGATATTTCTAGGTTCAAAGTCAGTAAGCAGACATGTACCTTTTAGCTTGCTTCTTGTCATAGTACCATCTAATTTGTTTCCAATAATTTGATCTGGTGTATGATGTCTTCTGACATATTTGGCTAATATAGGTTCCTTGCTTTTTGAATGATTCATGCTGTTGTCTTCTAGGATCTCTTCTTCAGGTTGCTCAGGCTCGGTAGATATTTGTTCGGTAGCTTCAGGCTGAGACTCGGTCTGAATTTCTTCCTGTGACTTAGTTTGAACTTCTTCCTGTGACTCGGTAACTGTGCTCGGCTTGGTAGATATAGTTTCCTTATTGATAGTTGTGTCTGCCAATGTTTCAGGTTCAATGTAAATGAATCTTCTGTAGTTCTCAGGTTCCCTTTTGCTTTCTTCTTCAGTCTTTTCTGCAAACTCATCAAACTTTACATGTATACTTTCTATGACTTTGTGAGTAGATAAGTTCAAACATTTGTATGCCTTGCTTTTGCTAGAATAGCCTAGGAATATTCCTTCATCACTTTTCACATCAAATTTATTTCTTCTGGATTCTTTTAAGATATAACACTTGCTACCAAATATTTCCATGTAACTTACATTGGGTTTATAGCCATACCATAATTCATAAGGAGTTTTGAATGTGTCTTTCTTCAGTTGTACTCGGTTCAAGGTATGAACAGCAGTGTTGATAGCTTCCTTCCAGTACTTTATAGCGATGTTCTTTTCTATCATTAGAGTCCTTGCACAATCCATAATAGATCTGTTTCTTCTTTCTGCTATTCCATTCTGCTCAGGAGTTCTAGGAGCTGATACCTGTCTTTTGATTCCTCTTTCAATGCAAAAGTTGTTAAAATCATGGGAGATGAATTCACCACCTCTGTCTGATCTTAAGCATTTCAATCTTTTCCCTATTTCCTTTTCCACTCTTGCTAAATACCATTTGAACTTTTCAAATGCTTCTGATTTTTCTCTTAAATACATAACAGTCATCATTCTAGAATAATCATGAACGAAAAGAATAAAGAATTTATCTCCAGTATAGCTTTGTATTCCAATAGGTCCACATAAATCAGTATGCACAATTTCCAAAATTTCTTTAGACTGATAGTTCTTACTCTTGAAACTAGTTTTACTCATTTTGCCAATCTGACAATTCTTACATAGACCAGTATCAGGTTTCTTCAAAGTAGGAATGCCTCTAACCTTCTTGAATTTGCTTATTTTTATCATGTTATCAAAATTCACATGACATAACCTTTTGTGCCATAGCCAACTTTCTTCAATTTGAGCAATAAAGCATGAATATTCACTGAGATCAAGATAAAATAAGTTACCTTTTGTTTGTTTGCCTGATCCAATGAGTTTTCCTTTTTCATCCAGTAGTCTTGCTTGACCATTCATGAATTCAACCTTGAAACCAGTGTTGATTAGCTGTGCTACACTTAGAAGATTATGTTTTAGTCCTTCAACCCAATAAGCATTATCACATATGAGTTCTTTGGTTAATGAGATTCTTTCTTTTCCTTTTATACAACAAGGTTCATTGTTTCAAAATCTTACATTACCACTATCACAGTCTTCTAGATATTCAAATTTTGTCTTGTCACCAGTCATGTGGTGTGAACATCCACTGTCTATTATCCATATATCATCTTTGCTTATATGAGAAATAAGTGCCATCTTATCTTTATCATCATCAGATTCATCTTTTATAGCAATAAAGACAATTTCTTCTTCACTATCATCAGAATCTTTAGCCATAAAACATGTTTTCTTACCTTTATCCTTGAATGATTTGAAATTCTTTTTGCCATAGTACTTGTGACTTCTCTTCTCTTCCTTGACTTGCTTGTTTGGGCACCTAGCTGCAATATGTCTAATTTCTTCACATGAAAAATAGATTAAAGGAGTTTTACCTTTATATTTACCTTTCCCTCTAGAGTACTTCTTTGCAAGTAATGCTTCTACAATTTCAAGATCACTATCAGAACTTTCTTCTGATACTTCTTCACTTTCTAACTGAACTTCTTTAATTTTCTTGTTCTTCTTTAGTGAAACCTTGGCCTCAAATGCTGATTCAATATTTTTGGAACTAGGAACATAGTTGTCATAGTTGTCTAATTCAAAGGCTATCAATCTTCCAACTAAAGCATCCAAAGTTATATTGTGGTTTGTTTCACATCTTCTTTCTTGAATAGCTGATACTCTTATTGCATAAATATGGAGTAATGTTCTGAGTACCTTACTTATAAAAGTTTCATCAGAGATTGTTCCTCTAGAAGCTCTAATTGCACTTACACTTGCTTTGATTCTTTCAACATATTTTGCAATGTTTTCATCTTCCTTCATATTCATCTTGTCAAACTGTCCTCTTAGGCTTTCTGCTTTGGCTCTTTTCACATTTGCATCACCACCATATATTTTCTTCAGTGTCATCCACATTTCATATGCAGTAGTGCATTCTTTAATATCATCAAATTCTTCATAGCTGAGAGCAGATGCAATGTCTATCATCATGGTGTTATGAGTCTTTTTATCTGCAATGTCTTCAACAGTTAATGCACCATTAGGAATTGTGTATTCTTCATCAATGTATTTGCATCTTGAATCACCAATGGAAGCCAGATGAAGTCGCATGAGACCTTGCCATGCTGAAAAGTTATCTCTGTTGAGCTTTGAAATTTCCCTCTTGTAAGACATCCTGATCTTTAGCTTAGGTCCTTGAAACCCTTCCTGCAAGCACCAAAAGCTCTGATACCAATTGATGGAATATGGATGAAGTGACTGAGAGTGGGGGGGGGGGGGGGGGTGAATCAGTCAACCATAAAACATTTCACAATTATTTCTTTCCATATCCCTTAGGATATCTTAAAAATGTTATCTGTTTTAGCACTCGGTAAATAGATTGCAATAATTTTGAAGATGAAAAAAGTATTAGCAAAATTATCTTTTAGATATTCATCAGCACTAGTGTATGATTAAGATAGCAATTAAGAACACAAGAGACACAAGATTTAACGTGGAAACCCAATATGGAAAAAACCACCAATGTATCTAGATACTGATTTTCACTTTTTTGAAGTGATGCCCGGTTAGAAGCCAACCCGGTAAAAGGTTACAAAACACACTGTTAGGTGTGACCTTGTTAGAGGATTTAATCACCCTGCTAGGAGTGGCCTGGTAAGAGGTCTTGAAAACAATTCAATGGAATTGTCACCTTGTTAGAGGATTTACAATATGGTTGTTAAACCAACTTGGTTAAGAGATTTAGAATTCACTGTTACAATGATAAGAAGGTAACAATGAAAAATGACCTGTATAATAATGCAACTGCCTTGCTGATTACAGATCTCTGTTCTGCATATGTGTGATCCTTCCTGATCGAATAAATCTCTGCTGCACCTTAAGGATATCTGAACATCCTTCACAAATTTGCACACACCTTTCCTGTCTTTCTTCTGTAAATCTTCTGCTGTATTTCTTATTTATTTTTCACATTTGAGCTTTTATTTATATGATTTTAGATTTGTCAAATCGACATTATTTAGTATAACAGTCGGCTGAATTAAGCAAACTTTATTTGCAAAAATCCTTCACGGGCCGACAGTGCTCAGTGACCATAACTTTCTACAATCTTTCGGAGACCGAGGGAACTCGGTAAACACTGACAATCCTTTACCTTTGATAACCGACTAAACTCGGTAAACACTGAATTTCCTTTGACGACCGACTGAACTCGGTAAACACTGAATTTCCTTTGACGACCGACTGAACTCGGTAAACACTGAATTTCCTTTGACGACCGACTGAACTCGGTAAACACTAATCTTCCTGTCTGGCAGACTGACTGAGCTCGGTAGGAACTGATTGCTGCAGACTATGACATTGTGTGACATCAAAGACAATACATAATTTGAGTAGCAATTTCCTTCAGACAATTGTTTCCAACACAAGTTTTGTGCAAATTCAAGAGAGGATGACATGGCAGCTGGAATGGTACACATAGCTTATTTGATGTGTGTTGACAAAGTCCCAGTTGATATGTGTGAAATTTTGAGAACTCAACTATTTGAGAACTTGGAGAAGATTAAGAAGACAAAGTATGCACAATTCAGATTTTCATCTTTGATCACTTACATGTTTTTTCATCTTTTGAGGAGATCTCTTTACACCATAGGAAATGATTGGAATGATGGACAAAATACAATGGAAAGGATTAATGTAGTATACAGAAAGCATGTTATTGAAAATGTTAATGAGAGTGCAGTACTTGTTATTAAGACATTTCAGAATATTGTGTCTAGTAGATCAAGGATTCCACAGTCTCTTGTGGAGAAATACAAGAATGAAATATGTTTTATGGTTGACACTGACTTCACATACATTGAAGCAGTTAAACCTAGAATTGAGTTCATAGATCCTCTTGGCTATGAATTATTTGAAGGAGAGATAGAAGAATATGTGAACAAGCTACTTAAATGCAAGGTTGACACCCACAGTAATAGATTTGGAACTTTTGAAGAAAATTTCAACTCCACAAAGGCTATACTTGAGGAGAAACAATCTAAGAAAAGTGTTGAGAGCACTATTAAGAAAATATTGAAGGATATAGGAATGACAAAGAGAGAATTCTTAGTGGCAAAGTAGATAGCAATAGAAATCAGAGATATTGGATAGAAAGAGATTTTATCTGTACCTCCCTTATCATCTAGTGCAGCACTAGTCAAGGTGAAAGTAGAGGAACCTGAGAAGGAACAAGTGGCAAGAAAACCTACTAGATCTACCTCCTCCACACCAAGCAAGAGAGTGAAAGAATTAGCTATTGGACCTGGTAAGAGGTAGAAAACCTTGGGGCCACCAATACCTAGGAAAATTGTAGAAATTAAAGATGATGACACCTCTGTGAAGAAGAAAGCATGGAAACCTAGAATTGAGAGAGTGAATGAAGAAATTATAAAAGATGGAGATTTCACTAAAATGAATAAATACTATGACCTTTATGACTATTCTGATAAATTGAATCTTGAAAATGAAATGGTCAAGCATTTGATTCTGGGTAATAAGAGTTTTGACTCTATTCAGGGAAAGATACCTGATGAATTATTGAAGAAACTTGCTAATAAGAAGAAGACAAATCTATCAGAGAGAATCTTGTGAATAAACTATGTGATGTAAGAGATGATGAACATCTTAAAATTTTTTTGAAGCCCCTTAGCACCCATTTAAGGACAAAAATGAGAACTATTCAGATCATGGTAGGACAATATGAACAAGTGAATGCATAGATTGAACAAGCAATAATCAAAGTTATGGTAGAAATTGTTGGAGAGACATCAGTTGTAGCAGAGCAAGCAGAAGAAGCAGAATAAGAGGATATTCCCTCTCCATGAGCTATTAACATTGAAGAAGAATCTATGAATGTTGAAGGTACAAGGATAACCTTGGATACTAATGATAATGTATTCAAGAATCTAGAGAACATTGTTGACAATTCAGCTCTTGATGAACTGGATAGAATTGCAGAAGCAGAGAAGACCTGAATTACTATTAAAGAACCCAAAGTATCAGAAGTGCAAGCATTTATACCCTTTGTGGAAGAAATCGGTCTTACCCCTGAGACTAGAAAGAAGAATCAAACTGGATCTTTATTTGAGGATTTGGGAAAAGAAGTGGATGATAATGATCAAATGGAATTGATCACATCTTTGAACAAAATCATTGGGAAGAATAAGAAAGTTGAAAGTCTAGAAGGATGTCTGAAGGACCTAATTGAAAAGATACAAAGTATTGTGACCACATAGATTGTAGAAGCAGACCCTATGGAGAAGGCAAAGAAAGTGATAACCACTTTTGATGATGAGTTCAATAACCTAGCTGATATTGCAAAAGTGAAAGCACAGGCATACTATGAGGCTAGAATGTTGTTAAACATCAGTCAGTACATCAACAATGATATCAATACTCTTGATATCTATATCAAAGATTTGAGAAAGCATTTGGAGATAGGAAAATCTTTGTACATATAGTGTACAAAATCAGAGACTTTGATAGCTAAGGAAGATCAAAAGATAAAATTGAAGGAAGCTGAGATTTCGAATGAAACAAACCTTCTATCTAACCCTAATGCGAAGGTTTGTGATATTGAGAAGAAAGTTAGGAAATTTTTTTATGAATTCAGAATTTTTCAAGATGAGAAAGACATGAAGTTAAGGAGATATACTCTTTTGAGAGAGCATGTTTCTATGAAGTTAAGTGTTATTGAAGAGTAGCTAGAAGATTGTCTTACAACTAAGACATCTTTTCAGAAATTCAACTTTGAAAACCTCCAAGCTTGTCAAATAGCATCTTATGGATTGAGCACACTACTTAATGTGGCTGATTCCATTAAGAAGTCATGGGAAAAGGAGATAGAAAATATTAAGATAGATTTTGTAGATTGTGTTGCAAGCCTACCAGCTTTGCAATAAATAAATTGAGGTATAACTTTTTGGTACAATTTTGTAGCCCTCCCTACCGTTATTTTGTCATTGTTGGCAAAGGGGGAGAGATATTTAGCAGAAAATTGATAGTATATGATAAGAGTTGATACTCTTAGGGGGATTATTGTATGATAGATAAGATTTTTGAGGAGTTATAAGAATAGTATATATATGTTATAATATGGCCACAATTTTGTCAATTTTGAGATTTTGGAGTTGCACACTTAGCCAATTTTCTCATATGTTGCCACCAATGACAAAGGGGAAGATTGTTGAAAATTTGGCTGAGTTGATTACATAGATGTTGTCATTATGGAAACATATGATCCACATGAAGATCACACAAGTCAGAGAGAAAGTATGACAGAGCACATTGCATATTTTTCTAAGTGTGAGATAGTATTTTCACCAGTGTACCCGGACACAATTTTTGTTTGCGACATTGACTAGAGTGATTTCAATGCTTGTGCACTTTAACATAGACTCTATGGTGACTAATGATGACCCATCTTAGAGTGCAAGTCAGTATGACATGTATGTAAGAAGTTATGATAGTTTTACAGAAGACAGTGTGGAGCTGACATGACTATTTTGTTTATCAAAATAATGTCTTAATAATATAAAGGGATGACATCTTAGATGTTTACTCTTGGTTAAAGCTATTGGTATATATGTAAATGTAATTGTAATTGTAAAGTGCAAGAAATAGTTGTAATTGTAATAAGAAACAAGTATGATGCGAAGTATATAAAGCATATGTAATAGCGATACTGAAAGATCAGCGAAGAGATATTGTTGCAAGTAGTATAAGGTTATGTACCTTGACCTATTTTTTAATTAGTGTATATTGTACATTACTTGTTTGGGCAGTGGGTTCATCTGGTAATCACATTTTGTACTACCAACTCCTAACAGGGTTGAGGCTTCTAACAAGGCCTATAGTCCCTTAATCAGGACTGATACACTATATGTTTGTAATAGACTCCTAATAGGGTCAACATCCTTAACATGATACTTTTGATTAGTGGATCTTTGTGGGTACCATCCCCATCAGGGTTTTCCCTTGGCCAGGGTTTCCTCATGAATAAATCATGTGTTATGAGTTAGTTTTATTGCTATGCATGTTGTTTAGCTTCTTATGTTATGCATGTATAAAGATAATCTATTATATCCATAATTGGGAAAAAGATAAAGTTTGTAGAATACTGATTCACCCCCCCGCTCTCAGTATTCCCTATTTCTAATAGTTCCTGTCAAGATAGTGATGGATAATGCAATGAGTTTCAAATCAAAAGAATTCAAGGATTTCTATTTAGAAATGGGCATAATAATGTCACACTCATCCCCATACCACCCACAAGCTAATGGGTGAGCAGAATCAAGCAATAAAATTATTCTGTAGATCCTGAAGAAGACCTTAGAAAAGAATAAGAGAACTTGGCATTCAAAGCTTAAATTAGCTTTATTGGAAGATAGGATCACATAAAAAAGAGCCACAGGAAAGTCTCCTTTTGAAATGGTTTATGGTATTAAATCGAGGCTACCTATGAACAACTTGTTTCCAATTCACAAATTCATGCAAGAGGAAGATTTGGAAATATCCGATCCTCTAGAAGATAGGGTGCTCCAGCTTGTTGAATTGGATGAAACAAGAAGAGAAGGTCAAAAGGAAAACATTAGACTATAATAGAAGATGAAGTATCTATTTGACAAGAGGGAAACTATCAGGAAGTTCCAACTTGAAGACTTGGTCCTTCAGTGGAATGCAAGAAGTGAGGATAAGGGCAAGCATAAGAAAATTGAATCATTATGGTTAGGTCTCTATATTATCCATCAGGCTCATGGGAAAGATTCTTATTTCCTAAAAAATATGGATGGTGAAGAACAAGAATTTCTAGTGCATGGAGAATTCCTGGAATTTTTCTTCATTTAAAATAAATTATGTTCCATGCACAGTATTCTTTGAGTGTATAGGTGTGCTTTATTTCAAGTCATGTGTTATTTTCTTGTAGTAGGTTAAGTTTTGATTGGTCTGCTACCCAGAGATTTTGGCTTCTTGCTATAAATTGGCATTTAAGCATCCTCAAAGAGAGCTACCATTGGTAGTATTTTCAAAGTTTTCAAGGTTGCATTTTAATTCTTGCTTCTTTGACAGTTTTCCTAGTTTTTATGCTAATTTTCCTGCAATCTTCTTCTCCCAGATGCTAAAATTATCTGTAATGCTAAAAAAACCTAAGTGCTAGGTCAAAAGTACTTCTAAATGTCCAAAAACCCTACAGAAACCTAACTGAGTTCTATTTTTCTGTTACTTTTTCAAATTACTTAAGTGAACCTTTAAGCATGTGTGCTTTATAATTACCGCTAAGTCACCTAGTCTCTGAAAGTTTTCAACATATTCCTTTTAATCAGGTGATTTAGAAAATACCTCTGTCATGCAATCTCTTTAAGTATGGAGAATATTATTTTTCTTCATGAGACTCAGTGGATGTTTTTTAGTCACCAAGTCTCCAGATGTTCTATGTGAGATCTAGCGACTACAATGATGAATTTTTTGAAGGGAACTATAGTCACTCAATCTCCAGATGCAAAAAGCCTTCAATCGAGTGATCTCTTAATGGGATAATGAAGTAATAAAGTATTTGGCGATTATGAGACCTCTCTTGTAGTCACCAAGTCTCCAAATAAAAGATGGTAGTTATGTTCTTTTCAGTCGCCAGATCTCCCAGTTCTCAGATGGTTAATGTTAAAATCTAGCAACCCAATGACTATAGTAGTCGCGTATTCTCAGACTCCCAATGGTTATGTTATAAACACTTAGTGATCTTGTGACATGGTTATCTCTTGATCTCACAATGTAGTGGTTAAGCCATAATATATTTAGTGACTCAATGATAACCATAAGATGGAGGAAGAATCAATGGTCAGCATTATATCTCATAGTCTAACCGAAGTTAAGAAAGATATCTAGTGACTTGGCAAATACAGGTTTCGTGGTCTCTAGATTTAACTAGGGTAAAGAGAAATATTAAGAGACCGTGTGATATCTTCAGTCACATGGTCACCAAATGGTAATGGGTTAAGATAAAGGTTTGCAAGGAGTAAATCTGAAATGTTGATATAGTTTCAATTGGGTGGTGGTTACATTATCTCCCAATTGAACCCTGAGTTAAGAAAAGTTGCAGTGATCGTGAGAAGTGCTTTGTCAACCACTCTTTGAATCAAACTCAAGTTAAGAAAATCATCCAGTGACTGGAAGGTAACCTTAGTCACATGATCGCAAGATGACTAAAAGTTAAATATTGACCAAGACCAAAAAATGAAAAAAGAATATGAATTCATTTTCTAGATTTTATGACGTGTTCATTCTTGATTGGTCACAGAGTAAAATAAAGGATTAATAATCTCTCAGTGACTATGAGATAGACTATAGTTGCTAGATCTCTAGGAGAAATAAATCAAATATTTTTGCCTATAGTCGCCAGGTCTCCAGATAAGTTCATTCTCCTGGTCTCTAGAGGAAGTCAAAGTCATAATGAAAGTGTAGAGTTTAAGCGACTGCCATTGATTTTGTTCTTTATAAATTTGGATCTAACGGTTGTCTCTTAATCACTAGATAAAAGTGATATCATCCAAAAAATGCTGAGACTAAGCAACTACCGTCAGATTTAGATCTTGTGGCTACCATGACAATGCATGAAGAAAGAAGGAATTAAACAAATATTTAGCGATAAAGAGATTTCTCTTTAGTCGCTAGGTCTCCGAATAAGCAAGGTCGGGTAATCTCTAGAAAAGGTTCAACAAGTCAACAATTTATGGTGATTAAGAGACTCACTATGTCGGTGCTAAGTCTCTCAATAAAGAAGTAAGGATGTCAGACTTAGAAAGGACTGTAGTTGCTAGATCTTGGGATAAAATTGGTAAGTGATAAATTTTGTAGTGACTGGGAGATATACTATAGTCACCAGATCACGGAATGAGAAATTACAATTTCATAAGGTCACTTGATCATGAGATAAAATGAGCAATGGCCAAATCTTTCAGCAACTATGATTATTGCCTATAGTCGCCAGGTCTCTGGAAATTATTTCATGATGTAACGATTAAAGATTTCCCTTTAGTCGCCTAATCTTAGAAGAATGTGAAGAGCGCCAAATCTTTCAGGGATTGTGATTGGCTTTGTAGTCACTTTATCACCATAAATCAAATTTGATTACCTATCATTATCTCATCCCATGGCTAGTGAATTGAAGTTCAGGGCATGCCAAGTAATGACAGATTTGACATGAATTATAGATTTTGAAGTCTCAAAAGGGAAATTGCATTTAATTCTCAGGAATAAATACTAGTAATTGTCACTTATTCAAAAATTACAAAGTATTCCAAAGAGTTCGAGCTAAAAAGTATGAGAGTTTTTTGAGTCTTCTAGTAGTCAGAGAATTCACAGGTTTAGAAGAATTCCAATTTGTAGTTAGAAAGAGTCAACTGTCAACCAGTGGGGCTTCTACTAGCAGGGGTTCCAAGGAGAAAGTAAAAGAAAGCTACTCGAACAAGTTTCTCACCTTGCTACCAAGATCATCATAGAATAAAAAGGTTAGTGACAAGTGCTTCATTGATAATTTAAGCAACTGTAGAGATGAAAGAATGCCTGAGGTTACTGGGATGAAATTGTTCAAATATTTTTATAAAAAATTTGATAGTCCAATACCTGTATCAAACCCTTGGACCTCAGGGTTGGCCAAGTTAATTGTTCTAGACATCTTCATAGATGTTGACTTGTTGATTGCGTTAGAAAATAATTATGACCCCCTGTCTAGAACAATAAGAAGGCATGATGACTCGACTTTAGTTACACTAGACATAAATTATTTCATGAGGGATTTTGGTATCAAAGTCCCCATGGCCACAAAAATCAATCTATGAGCCCAGGGCAATAGGTATACTCGGGTTTCTATCCTTGTGTCAAAGGAGATCTAAAACCATGTTCTACGAGGGAACAGGAACTACATTGTACCAATGGCTGGGACAACCCCTTACTTTTACAAAGACTTATGCTTCTATGTGAAGTATATTGCTTATGGTTTGTGTAGAGTGCTAGGAGTAGAGTTACATCTGACATGTTGATGATGGTGTTGGAATCATAAAAAATGCACACAAGAAAAGGATATGACTACATTGGGTATGTCATTGATAGAATGCATGAGGGATTAGAGGCAATAAGAAGGAGGGAAGATAGAAATTGAAGGTAGGGATGAGGAAGAAGCTGCAACAACAAAAGAGAAAGTGAACATAGAAAAAACTGAGGCTGTTGTGCAATCCTGGTTGAAAATATTGCAACATAGGATGGAAGTTTTGAAGGAAAAGGTGGAGGCAATTTATACTACATATAATAAATTACCTATCTTGAAAAGTGAGGTGAATAATATTGTTTCTATTTTAAGTACTTTTCATTCAACTTGGTCAATAAGGGAATCATTGTTTGAAAGACTAGCAGTAGTGCAATCTCTAAGGAATGACATCCCAGAGTTAGTTTTGCAAGTGGGAGTTGAAATTGAAAAGATTGGTGTTGCTTCATCTTTCTTTAAGGGTAAGGCCAATCAAATTGAGGTAAAGATGGCAATGTTTTGACCTAGTTTCAATAGGTTCATTCCTCATATCAGAACAGAGGAAGGGGAAGTAAAGAATTTGGATACATGGAGGTCAAATTTTGATCTCTTATTGCCTAAGAAGGAGGCTTTCCTTAAAGATAGAAATGAGGTTGATATAGATCACTTCAACATAGTTCTTGATGAAGCTTTCAAGGCATAGATGGACTTCAGCAAGTTCATCATGGATATAAAGTAGATTTCTGATGAAAGATGAGAGAGACATAAGAAACAACTACATAGCATTCAGTAGTTTGCATGGCCCACATAGGAATAGGTTACTACATGGAACAATATGACAAAGCCCAAGAGGAGTAAGCTTGCAACAGATGACCTTGATGATTTTGAAGATGAATGAGCTCCAGCAATGCACCTGACCTATGACCACAAGGAGAAAAAATGATCATACATAGGATGATGTAAGTTAGCCGGTTGGTAGTACTCATTGACACAACAAACTTCAGCAGTTGCATCTGAATACCTATAGACAAAGGTGCAACTCAAATGGACGTTCAACATAAGAAGGAACAACTTTTGGTGCTACTTTCTCTCTTTTCTATTAAAAGCTTTAACTCTTTTGTATTTTAGTTCAAGTCACTATCAGAGACACCCGTAGCTTGTTGCATCCTTTTCTCAAGGATCCCAAGGTGGTCTCTCTATATATAGTTATTTTTGACTCACACCAAAAGGTGGTGAAATACTTATTGTCATAGGAGCTTATAGACTTAGTTTGTGATTCTCTGGAATCTAGTTGTTTCTAAATGTATTGACACATGAAGTTTATCAATAAAATATACTAAATTTCCATGTATATCTTTTATTGTCTTCATGTATGATTTTGACTTCTCTGTGTGTTTAAATTTGCAAGGCATTTTAGATACATCTTTCTACAAGGTAGATAGTGGGGTTGAAACTTGATTTCCTTTCAAGGGAGGGATAAATCTTGAGTGGGGTCTCTGAGATTTTACTCTTCATATATGAATTAGATGATATGATTTATGCATAAGAGGGTAATTTGTAAGGCATTTTATCTGGGGTTTGCGTGTGTTTGACTTGAGAGATTTTCTGTAGATGTGCATTTATTGACTCTGATGTCCTAGGATTTGGCACTAGTCTATGCTTATTTTGTAGTTTTTTTCATCATCAATCAAATTAAAATGATTTACTTTAAGTTGTATGAGTTATATGACTAGATTTGTATCAAGTATACAGGTCATAATTGTGATGTTTAAAGAATTCAATCTAAAGAGGTAATACCCACCTGAAGCTTTAAGCTCAAAGAGAAGAAGGATTTTAAATCCTTAATACCTTAGTGTTGATTATTGCTGATGCATCTATATTCGGACTACTAGAGTTATAAATCAGAGTTTTTCTAATTAAGTTTTGATCATTTGCAATTTTAAGCACTAATAGAAGTATTGAAAACTTTTGACATGGAAGATGCTAAACTTGTGGGAACACCGATGGTAACTAGTTGTAAATGAACAAAGGATGATGAATCTACCAAGGTAAGTCAGACTCTGTACCGATCTATGATTGGTAAACTGATGTATGTTGTACATAGTAGGCCTGATATTGCATGTGTAGTGGAGATTGTGGCAAGATTTTCTACCAATCCTAAAGATTCACATATGGTTGCTATAAAGAGAATCTTGATACACCTGAAGAAAACAAAGGACTATGGATTATGGTACACATTGGAAGGAAAATTTGAACTGAAAGTTTACACCATTGCAAATTGGACTAGAAACATAGATGACCGGAAAAGCACAACCGATGGAGCACTATTTTTAGGGGAAAGGCTTGTGACTTGAATTAGCAAGAAACAAGCATGCATTTCTTAGTCCACTATTGAAGTAAAGTATGTTGCCATTGTTACAAATTGTTCAAATATAGCTTGGATTAGAAAAGTGTTACAAGGAATGAATGAGGTCATCACTAACCTGATGATTATATATTGTGACACCACTAGTGCTATAAATATTTCTAAGAATCCTGTGATGCATTCGAAGACAAAGCATATATCTATTAAGTATCACTACTTAAGAGAACAAGTTCAAGAAAAGAAAGTACAACTAGAATTTTTAACATCTAAGGAACAACTTGCTGACATCTTTACCAAACCATTACTGAAGGACACATTTGAATATTTGAGAACTAGACTTGGGGTCTGTCTCCTATCTACTGATCACTAAGGTGAATTGGAGGTTGCATCAACCTACACTTATCAGAAGATCATTCATGTTGATACACATAGCTCACACTTTGGATTTTGTCTAAGGTTGTGAAAGATTGTAGAAGCTGGAACAAAAATTTGTTTATCTGTACACTGAAGGTACATGATATGAACCACATGACAAAGAAATACTTGACTATTGTAGATTTTTTTGTTTGTTTGTATATTTTCTTTGAAATTGTTTTCAAAGGGAGAGAGAATGAATATGGAAAATCAATTACTGAGAACACACAGAAAGGGAGAGACTTTAATATTTGTTGCTGAGAACAAAGGGAATCTGAGAGATGAAAAGATCAAATCTATAGGGAGAGTCTACACATGTAATGTTGTTATGTTTTGTAGCAATTAAACATATTAAATTTGAGCTTACCGAGCTACATCATTTATTTGCATAGTTGTAGAATACATGTTTGGTATGTGCATGACATATTTTCATATTGCTTGTGTTTCCATCAATGCCAAAGGGAGAGATTGATGAACTACAACTGATTGAATATCTGAATGAACTGAAGAAACAATGATTAGAGATCATTGAGTACTGAAATGACATGTAAGATGATTAAATCAGTCAATATGTTGTCATTGATGTCAACTAGTCTTGACAGTACTTATCATGTTAGTTACAAACATCTGAACATCTGTTAGAGGAAGAAAAGATGAAGAATTGAGATATCTGCATGAAGAAAAAGATGGATATGACAGATAAGGATAAGGTAAACATTGGGTAACTTATTGATGAGTCTATGACTTTATATTATTGACTTGAGCATTTTACATTAATCTATTATGGAGAAGATATTTGAAATTGAACAATTCAATATGGTCGGTAATTGAATATTTTTGTATACATCGAGCCAATGCAGTGTATACTGATTGATAGTATCAACTGAGCTAGTTTAACTAGTTATCATCGACGCATTTCTATATTACCTGAGAATGGATGAAAACATTAAATGCAAAGAACAACCGACTGAATTTGATGAGCTGGAAATTGTTATGGTTTGAAGATTAAGGATGAAGTTTGTTAAGAGATCCATGGCTGACAAAATTTAAAGAAGATCTAAAGGATGAGACTGAAACGTGTTAATGAGACATCTGCCGAGGAAGGTTTAAGAGGAAAAATGGATGATGGAGATTAAGCAGAAAAATCTAATGGCTGATATGAAAATGGTTTACTTGTCTATATAAGGGATATGAAATCATTGTTGAAACATACCAGAAGAAGAAGACTGGAGAGATATCTTGTGAAGACTATTCATGCATGCCTAATCAGACTGGTTATTGAAAGAACCGAATTGTAGAGTTAACTGAGCGTCAGAGAATCATTTACCGAGTGAAAGTAAGTTGAAGAATATTGATGAAGTGAATTTGATTATTGATCAAAGGATTTGTATGGGCTTAGCATAGATCTAAATATCTACAATTGAGTTGTATTTGAATCAGATCATATTGTATCAATTTAACCATTGATTCAAAAAATCTCTTAACCGAGTGGACTTAATAGTCTTATATTCTTTCCTATGTCATTTAGAGAATGTACATTGTTATCTTGGTTACCCCATAGTGAATGCTAGTCAAAAGTTAACTATTAGTGATAAATCCTATAACCAGGTCACACTTAATAGTGTGTTTGTAGCCTTTAATAGGGTTGGCTCTTCACCGAGCTCACTTCAGAAGAGTGAATTATTTTGGGTTACTGGTCCCAAGTGGTTTTTCCCTTAACAAGGTTTCCACATTAAATCATTGTGTTATGTGTTATTTGTGATGATTGATTTTCTATCATACTTTACATACTGCATAATTGATTTGGTTGGTAATCATAGTTATATATTTACTGGTAATCAGTAAAGTGAACAGACAGATTGATTTTTTATGTTACCGAGCTGCATAATTTTTTGGAATTATTTGATAAGGTACATCTTTGTATTTCAGACTATAGGATAACTGATCTAATTGATTCACCCCCCCTCCCAGTTATTCTAACAAGAATAAATGATTTTAATGTTTTATGATATGTAACTAAATGTTTATGAAATGATGTAAATGTAATGATCTACTTATGAAATGATGTAAATGTCATATATAATGTGTAATGAACCTAATGGATTTAAATGAACCTTAATATGATGCAATTAATATGATGAATATAGATGGAAATTATCTTAATGATTAATGTATGACTCTGTATAATAATGATCCTAAATAAAAGCTACACGATTTAATGATTAATGTGATGCACCTAATGTAATTAATAATTAATGATTAATGAGATGCAACATGAAATGAACCTAAATAATTATAATGATGAACTTATATAAATGACTTAATGATATGTAAAATGAAATGCATTTAATAGTAAATGTTTAATGAATATGTAATTATGAGATGAGTTTTAATTAAATGTAATGATTAAGATAATGATAATGATTAATGCACTTAATGATTAATGTGATAAATGCAACTAATTAGATAATGATTAATGATTAAAATGAGATGCACTTGATGATAATGCACCTACATGCAAAAAAAATACAATGGCCTAAATGAAAATGGATTGTTTTTGTTAAAGTCCAATATATTCCTTCTTGATGAGAGTTTTGATGATGTGACCCTAGTTAAATTTACACCCTTTCTCTTGAGAAATCCCATAACAACTATAATGCAAGACTGATCTAGCATGAATGTGAATGTAGCTAAATTGGTGTCACTTATCACTAGACCCATTTATGTAGCTATAAATTTAAGACCCCTCGAGAACAGTAGAAAAACATTGGCAAATTTTTTGGTGCTCCTTGTAATCAAATGTAATTATATAGGCAAATTTTTCATTTTACATGTAAACATAAAATTTATTATTGGAAAATAATTTGCAATTGACCAAAACTAGTGGGAAATTATTGGCGAATCTTTTTTTTTTTGTGCTAGAGAAACATATTACTATTGTTGAATTTCTGTTGTATTCAAATAAATGTAATAAATAATTTGGCGATTAAGAGATGTTTTACTGTGAATAGAATTTTTTATTGGCAATTTTCACTACCATACATAACCAATGCAATCATTTTACTAGAGATATTTATTTAGTTTACACAACAATAAAAAAATTCTTGGCAAATTACACTTTTGTATTAAAACTCACAAAATCATTATACTAGAAGCTTACACAAATATATTGGAAAATTATATAAATATAAAAAAGTTTAACAATTTTGATAGTCGATAAAGCTTACATAAGATCTAACATTACAAAAAATATATTTTTCTATAGTAACCAGTTTCTTTGCTAAGCCGCTTTGAGTCCAAACCCAAGTTCCCAACCTATACATCAAAAGATTTAATTTACATAGATGAGAGTCTGTTGGAGACACCATTATTGTTATTTCTTTGATAGCCTTTCCACACCATTATTATTTGCCTTCAAATTTGTGCTTCCCTTTGGATGACCTCATCCACATTTAGCCTATTTTTTGTAGAGGTAACCCTTGATGGCATTCAGGCCTTTTCTCATAGCTGACCTGTGCACTTCAAGATTATCATAAAAACTCCAAATTATAAAAGGATGAATAGAGATAGAGGGGTCTCCTTGGTATTCACCAATTTGGAACTAGTATTCATCATGAGCCAGAAAGCCCATCCCCATCCATGCCCTGACTAGGATATCCTCTAGACCACCTCTCCATTCTTCACAAACTCAAGAAATGATGACCCAAATTGCCTCTGCCACTATGCCTAATTCTAGACACCGTGCTAATACGAGTGATTAAATTTACACATTTAACTTGTAAAGACCCTCCATTACAAGATAGTCATGACCCAGGATGATTGAAATATTGTCATTAAACTCATTGTCCTTAAAGTAGAAAATGTTTCTCAATCTGTCATGAATGACCTCCTCCCAAAAAGGTTCCATAACTATTTATTTTGTAGTGCGAAGGGAGAAGTTGGCTAAGATTTTTCTTACATTAGCATTCACCATTGTAACTATCTATTTTTACTTGATTTGGCAATTGAAATCCAAAATACTTTATAGCCAGTTACCATTAAGTTTGTACGCGAGTAATCTAAAGCCAAATATTTTGTATTTATTAAAAACTAACATCTGAGTAAATAGTATTAAATTTGAATTATTCAGACATTAAGCTGACAATATTACACAGATCAAATTTCAATTAAATTAGTTAATGTGATGACAGTGTTATTTGATATGATTGCTCTATTCTTTTCCATGTGGACACATGTTCCCATTTTGTGGTTTCATAGTATTGTAGTTGTGATGAGAGATTATTTTATTTGACTGATGTAGACATGTGTTCCCAATTTTTTCTTTCACAATATTATAGTTCTACGAAGAGATTGTTTGATTTGAATAATGTAGATACGTGTTCCCAATACGCACATTCACAATATCAGCCTTGCATTGATTTTAACTTTTAAGTTTTAGAGCACATGTTAATGTTATTTTTTCATTTCCTGATGCATTAATATTGTTATACTAATATTTTATACCCTTAGGATCTTAGGCTCTAGTGATTTCCCCTTCGCATGTAACTTAACCCTTAAATTGTGCATGTGTGTGAAGTCACTTTTAAGTTTCGGGGTAAATATCTGACGATACCAATTTCCTTCTCAATGTCATCATAATTAAGACATGTGTTACCTTTTTTATGACAAGATAACCACTCAGTGAATGGTACCATAACATGGGATGGTTGTTCACTGGTGTGTTGGAAGGTTTCTTTTGTTCTAATGCTCAGATCCATCGTACGCGACACTTCCATTGTGGATTTCTTAACAATGAAAAATGCAACTTGCAGGTGCATTGGAAGGTTTCTTTTGTTCCAATGTGATGGCATGTCCTACATGCACTTTAATCATATATTCATTAACCATGGAAAATGAAACTCACAGGCACATTGGAAGGTTTATTTTGTTCCAATACTTGGGTGCGTCCTACGTGGTGCTTCCAACATGGATTTTTTAACCATGGAAAATGTAACTCACAGACGCATTGAAATGTTTCTTTTTTTCAAATGCACTGATGAGTCCAATGTGGTAGTTATTTTATAAAGCTAATTTTGAATTTCAATGCGCACTCTTGATATTTCGACATCAATAGCTAGGGTTTAAAGATGAGTTGAACAAGGTGTTTGTGCCATTTAATACTAGAAAAGATAGAGGAATAGAAGAGATTATGGATTAATTTCTCATCATTTCAAAGAAGTGAGGTGAACTAAAGAATAGCAATAGATTTCCAGTGAACTTGTAACATGTTACATAGAAATTCCAATCAATAAAATCAGTTATATTGTAAACAATAAGTAAAAGAAAAAATCTCATGAAGTTTTAATTTCCTAAAAAAGTATCAATTTGAAAGGATTGAAAGGGGAGGGTTAGATTTTATATTTGGGCAGTTAGGGTTTCTATTTTTTTATAGCAATGTATAGTTCATTAAAGAGACAAAATCCTGCAGATGATGAACCTACTCATAAGAGACAAAAAAGGTGGAATTTGTGTAATGACATAATTGTACTACTCCCTAATTCTAGAGGAAGGGAAAAGACAATGAAAAATTTCCCAAAATTTGTTAACAAAAGAAAAGATGCTAGTGAAAATCACATGAAGGTTAGGGGTGTTGGAAATATTCAGGAATTAACTGAGTTACTGAGAGGGGAGGGGTGAATCAGTAACTCCAAATTTTCTTTCAATTACAGATGTATTAACATGTAATTTACTTTAACCTCTGCATACAGAAAGCATGAAACTTAAAAGCATTCACAATAATGACACATAGATTTGGTTACCTAGAAACCTTCCAAAAAGAAAGTAAAACTGGGGTGGGGATGAAACCCACAAAGCTTTAATACTGCAAAATAAAGTTGGCCGGTTAAGGCTTACAATTTGATCACTTCTGATGATCTGCCCTGTTAGGAGCAATAAGGATTGCTAAATCCACCCTATTAAAGGATTTACAAACATACAATGAAGTATGCACTCGGTAAAGAGATTTTACAAAAGACTGTTAAGTCTACCCGGTTAAAGGATTTAGTACTGATTCACCTGTTAGGATGAAACAATAGATCTCTTGCTTTGCAACTGGATTGCTGATTGAGATTTGCTGATGTACTGATCACCTTCTGTGATGAATTTGTCTTTGCTGTTCCTTATACTACTGAAGCTCTTTGTAATTCGCTTATCTCTGCCTTTCTTTCTTTTTCACATACATTCTTATTACATTCTTCTTAACATTTTTACAACATTGTTTATATACAAGTCTTAAACAATTAATTACAATTACAATTACAAAGTCGGCTTGACAAATAAACATAAGTGCTACTAAGTCAGCCCAAGTATGGTTACACGGTTCCTTCAAACTAACTCGGTGACTTTCTGATACTCGGCGTCCACTGCATTACTCGGCATCGTCATGCACTCGGTAGAAGTGAAGGCACGGTTCATACTGACCACTCGGTAGGTTTTGAACTCGGTAAATACTGGTGACTCGGTAGACATGATGTTACTCGGTTTACACTGTCCTGCTCGGTTTGTACTAACTTGCTCGGTTTGCACTGTTTTGCTCGGTTTGCACTGTTTGCTCAGTTTGCACTGTCTGCTCGATTTGCATTGTCTACTCATTTTGCACTGTCTGCTCGGTTTGCACTGTCTGCTCGGTTTGCACTGTCTACTCGGTTTGCACTGTCTGCTCAGTTTGCACTGTCTGCTCGGTTTGCACTGTTTGCTCGGTTTGCACTGTCTGCTCGGTTTGCACTGTCTTCTCAGTTTGTACTGTCTACTCGGTTTGTACCCAGAATGCAAATAAGTGTTGTCACTAGTGGCAATTCTATTTAATGCCAACAATCTCCCCCTTTGGCATTAGTGACAAAAAAACTTATTGGCCAAAACTTATATACATGAATCATGCTGAGTTTTAAAATGATTTTTCAAAATTTGTCTTTGTTATAGGGCTTTATACATTGTCTCCCCCTTTCAATGTGCTAACTGTTTCTATACAAATCCTCTTCTATACATATATCTCCCTCTATACATATCTCCCCCTTTTTGACGATAATGCCAAAGGTGTATATACAAGTTATTTATAGAGAGAATCCAAAATTTGATAGAAAATCAGAATGTACCTTCATTATTAGTGCCAGGGTTATGTCCCAACTTTCTTGTAGAATCTTGCATGTTTGGATTGCAATTTGGACTTCTGCAGAGAGTTTAATCATGTGATCTGCTATAGAGAACTGATTGTCATGAATCAATGTTTTGGAATGTTCAATGTGCTTATACATTGTATTCATGATGGGAAGGATCATGTGTTGGATGTCTAGCAGTGTGGACCGGATCCTTGTGTCTTCTTTCAGTAGATCTGACTGCATATTTGATAGGTATGAGATTTTCATGTGATGAGCAGAGCTTGAACTTGGTTCAAGTTGCAGCTTCTATATGCTAATCTTCATATCTTCATCCATTTTATTCATTTTATCCATGACATCCTTTGTGAACTCGGCAATGTTGCACAATCTGGCCAAAAGAAAGGTAGCATTCGAATAGGTAGATTCAATGTTTGACAAAACTGAAGAAAATTCTACTTGGTTAATAGCTATGTGCTGAGCAATGTGCTCAAGCACTTTATTGTTGAATCTCTTCTCGGCTCTTTCAACTAACTTTTCTGTCCCAGATGAATCCTCATTGTATTTATTAACTGCTTCTGCTAATTGTAGCAAAACATGTTGGGAGGAGTCTACTTTAATACCTAATGCATTAGACAAGATGTCCTTAGCATCCTTGATGATTTGATATTCCTTGTCTCTCTCCTCTTTAAGCTTCTTTTGTTTTGCTTTCCTTTGGAGGATCTCACCTATATTTTGCATTTGGTCCGCTGATAGATTTGCAAAATCTAATGTTGGAATCTCTATCTCTTCATCTAGGTCTATATCCTCTACTATATTCTTACCCAAAAATTTTATACTCCGTAGAGCCTTAGGCTTATCTGTACTTAATGCCTTAGTAGTAGTGACAGTAGATATAGTAGGGCTGGCTATAGAGACTGGCACACTGTCTACTAGAGAGCTTAAAATATTTACACTTGTAGATTCAAAAACTGGAAAACTTACTGCTGGAAAACTTGATGATGTGGGAGATTGCAACTCGGTAGAAGAAATGGTAGTTGCTTCTGTTGTTACAATAGATGATTGGACAAATATTGAAGTTGTCACAACCATGCTTGAAGGTGTCTCCGGGCTGGATGTAGAGACTTTTACTGGAGAGGTAGGAAGGGATGCAATGACTTCTACTGCTATCCTCACAGTATCATCTACCTTAGTGGCTTCTTCTTGTTCATCACTGTCATCTTCAATATCTTTTATTATGACTGTTTCAATACTCGGTTGGTGAAGGTGGTATATGTTCTTCCATGTAGCATTTGCAGCCTTCACAACCGATTCAATATTGTTGATCAGAATCAAACAAGTATTGAACCTTAGTGTCATCTTATTTTCATTTTCTTTTAATGCCTTCTTTACTTCATCATTTTTCAAGCTCGGCATTAACTGTCTCAGGGTTTGATCAAATATGTCTATCACAGTTTGCTTTGCATTGCTCCATCTCATTTTTATTGGACTTAATAAGACAGCTGGAACCTGTGGGGCTATGTCATCAGGAGAGTATTTCCACTGTCCCATCTTTTCAATAACAGCATCTTCTATTTCCTTCTGTTCTGTTTTCGATCTGGTTTCATATTTAAAAGATTTTATGTTACTTACTCCAGATCCTGATCTGTCTCTAAAGAGTTTGATCCTTTCTTGAAAGTTTAGAGGAGGCCTTTTGAATACTATGTCTTTATCTGCCTTGTCTGCCTTACCTCTTGCATTTCTCCTTGTAAATACAGCAGTGGGAGGCTTAGGTTCCTTAGTGATGAATACCTTTCCTTTCTTCTTTGCAGGTTCTGGTTCCTCTGTTTTCTCATCCTTTTCCTCTTCTTCTTCATCTTTTTCTTCTTTGTCCTCGGTTATCATTTGCATTTTGGCTATCCTCTTCTTTCCTTTGTTTACCGCCTGTGGAAGCTTTATGCTTAGTTCAATTCTCACCTTAGCTTCATCGTATGTTCCAAAATATGGCGCTTTGGGATTGACAGACTGATTAAGAAGAGCTTCAATAATATTCTTGGTTTCATCAATATTTACCTCATAAGGAAGAGGTTTTACATATACAGTCCTCGGTTTAGCTGCTTGAATATATACATTATCACAATCCACCATAAAACAAATGTCATCCTTGTAATCTTCCACCAACTTCTGTGGAATCCAGAATCTGTCATTCATTTTCTCTTTGAAAGACTCAAAATAATTATCCATGATGCTTTCAAAATTTTCACCCATTTCTGAGATGTATTCATTTATTTCATAAAGGACTGGCACATCTTTTCTCCATACAACTTTTCCTTTAGAAGGGAAGAATTTCTGAGCATAGAAGAATAAACAGACCAATAAGGATCCAAACTTACATGGATTGTTTTTGGAAGTTTGAATGCTTTCCATGTTTTTGTTAAACTGCTTTAACAATAAGTCTGCTAGGTCAAATGTTAAGTTATTCTTGACCACTTTGTATGCTAGGTCAATAGCTTCACAGGAGACACTATTCTGTCGACTAGAACTGTAAATCTTATGGGCAATTATGTGTGTACCAAACTTCAGTTCAGCATCGGTAATGCTGCTAACTTTCATGCCTCTATCATCCCATTCGGCTAGGGTTTTCTTCTCTAGTTCCGTCCGACCTAGGGTTTTGGTAGTTTTTGCTTTGTTCAACATGGGAAGACTGGTGATTTGATGAATCATCTTCTTTGTGATCTCTATGGGTTGCTCAAGCCAAATCTTGCCATCATGTACACGGCTGAGAATGTATCTAACCCATTTATCTTGAAAGTTTTGAGGTAGATGTGCAATGTGAACTAAACCTTTATCTTCCAGATGTTTATGCTCGGGTTTCAGAATACCATCCACACATAGTTCCTCACGCACAATATCTAGTTCTAGGTTCCCCATTTCATGAATTGAATAGTTGAAATGATTGCGGATATGGTTAATAAGTAGTACCTTAGGAGGAATCTGAGATTGAGCTCCGTTCGGATCTAGGGCTGCTGCAATTGCGGGCACGATCTTGAAATCTGGTGCTTTCCATTCCCCTTGGACTAACATATCAGATTCTTTCTTCACTGAGGTACTGGATGATGCCATGGTAGCTCACAGAAAATTCCTTTTGCAAAAGTATTGAATCGCTGGGTTGCTCTTGAAATTTTCTGCTCTCAAAGTGCTAAAGGTTCGTGGTGAAGAATGAGTTCGATTACTTGCCTCTTGTTTACAACTCTGTCATTAATGCTCAGTACAAATTAGGGTATGAATTCTGATAGACTGTCACCCACTAAGAATTAATTGCTCGGTAAAGACTTCGCAACTCGGTGAACTTGAGAATTCATATTGCTCCGACCTCGCTCGGTAAAGACGGGTACCGACCTTGCTCGGTAAAGACTGATACCGACCTTCCTGTGATCTTACTACATCTTGTATGCTGATTTAGATCTTTCTTTTAATTCAGTTCTGGAACTGTTTGAGATTGGTCTATGAGAATAAAGTTCTAGTGCTTTCTTGGAAATTTAGTTTGAGTCGGTAGAGCCACCCATTCCATTACTTGGACTGGTTTTCTCGGTAGATTTAGGAATCCATTTTTGTCTCACCTGTTTCCTGACCTTAGTTGCTTCATTCTTCTTTCCATCTTCAACTTCACTAGCATTCATGCAGTTTCTGGCTATGTGATCGAGTTTAGTGCATTTGAAGCATCTTACGGTAGTATCTCTCTTCCTTAGATGATGTTTTATGCAATTCATGCCAATGTGTCCATATTCTCCACAGTAATGACATCTACACCAGGTGTTGTAGTCCCATCCAAACATTGCTTTCATAATTTGTTCTGCTGGATTGAATATTTTGGATCTGCACTCGGATGCCTTGAGACCTTGTTTGTTGCATTTGTGACAATTACCTCTGAATCTAGGTTTTTCCCTGCATAAATTTGCTTTGTGACCATGTTGATTGGAGTTGTAACATTTTCCATCGAATTCTACTTTTTCATTGTTCCAACATTTATTTGAAGTATGTCCTATTTTACCACAATGATTACAAGTAGGTTTTTGATTTCTTTGAGTACCTTGCTTAGAGGATTCACTTTCTCCTTTGTATCCAAGTCCTGCTTTTCCTTTTTGTCTATGAAGATTTCACTCATACAGCTGATTCAAGTCTTCTTGACTTTTCAGAATTCCTTCATTGATTTGTTTTTCAGCGTTTAGGTCATCCACCAATCTTAGATTGATTTCCTTTTCAGATCTTAGTTCTTCTCTTGTGCTTTCTATTTCTGATCTTAGATTCAGAATTTCCTCATTTGTATGAGAGATTTGATCAATTAGGTTTTCTAGCTGAAGGGTTTTATTTTGGACTTCAATGTTCCTTCCATCTAATTCATCTTTCAACTTGTTTCTTTGTTCCAAGATCTCACAAAATCTTGTAGAGTGTAGCTCTTGTTCTCTTTTTAATTTTCTCACTTCTTCCTGTAGAGACCCATTCTTTTTTAGGAGTTCTTTGATAGCATTGTTTGCTTCATCTGAGCTATTTGAGGGAAAAAGATCTTCAATATTTTCTTCAATGTAATTCTGATCATTCATCTGATTTGCAAGTTCCTTCCTTCTTCTTAGGGATTGGGAAAGATGTTCTTTTGCTTCTTTAAGTTTAGCTATGGCCATTTCCAGATCTAGCTTTTCATTTTCAATCACCTTGTTTAGTTTGAATACCTCCATTGTCCTGGATCTTTGCTCAAGCTAGTTAAGCTTTGACTTGAGAACCAATGCTGCTCTGATACCAATTGTTGGAAATATTCAGGAATTAACCAAGTTACTGAGAGGGGAGGGGTGAATCAGTAACTCCAAATTTTCTTTCAATTACAGATGTATTAACATGTAATTTACTTTAACCTTTGCATACAGAAAGCATGAAACTTAAAAGCATTCACAATAATGACACATAGATTTGGTTACCTAGAAACCTTCCAAAAAAAAAGTAAAACTGGGGTGGAGATGAAACCCACAAAGCTTTAATACTGCAGAATAAAGTTGGCCAGTTAAGGCTTACAATTTGATCACTTCTGATGATCTGCCCTGTTAGGAGCAATAAGGATTGCTAAATCCACCCTGTTAAAGGATTTACAAACATACAATGAAGTATGCACTCGGTAAAGAGATTTTACAAAAGACTGTTAAGTCTACCCGGTTAAAGGATTTAGTACTGATTCACCTGTTAGGATGAAACAGTAGATCTCTTGCTTTGCAACTGGATTGCTGATTGAGATTCGTTGATGTACTGATCACCTTCTGTGATAAATTTTTCTTTGCTGTTCCTTATACTACTGAAGCTCTTTGTAATTCGCTTATCTCTGCCTTTCTTTCTTTTTCACATACATTCTTATTACATTCTTCTTAACATTTTTACAACATTGTTTATATACAAGTCTTAAACAATTAATTACAATTACAATTACAAAGTCAGCTTGACAAATAAACATAAGTGCTACTAAGTCAGCCCAAGTATGGTTACACGGTTCCTTCAAACTAACTCGGTGACTTTCTGATACTCGGCATCCACTGCATTACTTGGCATCGTCATGCACTCGGTAGAAGTGAAGGCACGGTTCATACTGACCACTCGGTAGGTTTTGAACTCGGTAAATACTGGTGACTCGGTAGACATGATGTTACTCGGTTTACACTGTCCTGCTCGATTTGTACTAACTTGCTCGGTTTGCACTGTTTTGCTCGGTTTGCACTGTTTGCTCGGTTTGCACTGTCTGCTCGGTTTACACTGTCTGCTCGGTTTGCACTGTTTGCTCGGTTTGCACTATCTGCTCAGTTTGTACTATCTGCTCAGTTTGTACCCAGAATGCAAATAAGTGTTGTCACTAGTGGCAATTCTGTTTAATGCCAACAAGGGGTCACAATATTTTCAGGCTAAATCAGAGAACCCACAGTGAGAGTCGAATCTATGGAAGTTGGTAATGGCTAGATTGATTGTCCCTAATATCTTTGTCAATGTAGATTTAATTAAGGTTTTAACCTGTTGTTACGATGAGTTCAATATATAGGTGCATTGAGAGAAATGCAAGAGTCCTACTACAGATAAATAAAGCAACTATTTGTGAAGTATTTAACATGAAGTACTATGTCAATCTTGACATGAAAACTAACCTGCAAAGGTTAAAGGAGGAATATTAGATTATGGAAGGGATGTATAGAAGAATATTGTTGCCTATGCATAGGCCTAGGGTTGATGGGAATGTTAAAAAATTTGCAGGCTTTGAGTTTCTCCCATACAATTTTAATTTTTTCTTTAAGTATTTTTAGATGACCTATTACAGGGTAAGTCAGGTGGAAAGCTATAATGATGATGAAATGATGCCACAAGAAATTAATGTCCTAGTTTGTGATATTCAAGATCCCCAAAAAATAGAATCCTTGATTATGACCAGGTTATAGATAATATCCATAAGGCATTATGGGAGATTACAGTGAATACATTTGTAGGGAGTTTCAAATGATATTCATAATTATTGTATATGTTGTTGTGGAAAGGGCATAAGAATAATGTATGGAGTCTCAAACTCCATATTCAGTCAATAGACAAGTTTGGAAATCCTAAGCCAGTCTAATTATGGACCAATATTTGGGACAGGGAATATTAGTATGCTGAGCATTTTCACTTTGAATAATTATTTGTCAAAAGAATGTATGATATTATACATCATAATCTATCAATATTATCTCCCATGATTATAAAATTTTTGAGACCAAAAGGATTGGAGAAGGAGATTAAGGTCACAATTGATCACATGAATTGGGCCGATTGGTATCTTCCAGAAAGGTATGCATACATTAGAGTCTATGACTTTGAAGGAAATCCTTATGTTTTACCTTTCTTTGTGCTAGACAGATTAGCTATTTTGAAGATTATTTGGAAAATGTTTGAAGCCACATCAATTTTTAGGAGAAATCATAAGGATTATTTTATCCCTTCTTATCTATTCTTTGGAGATTTTGAGATCAACTATTGGGAGGGTTATCGGGTTGCAATCAATTTTTTGTAAACTTATAGATTGAGAGTGAGATAAGAAGCAAGAAAATTTGATCCTAAGGGATATTTCAATCTTCCAAGAAATATATAGGTACATGATCTTATCAGTGCACCTTTTTTTTAGAAAGAGGACTTGTGGAGAAATTATTCTTCTTATGAGGAGGGGAGAACGAGAGTGTTGACATATCATAGGATATAAGAAGTAGAAAGGAGAAGAGGAAAAAAACCCTAATTATGCAGGGTCATTTCCAAATGAATCTTATAGGTTAGGAGGATGAAATTTTTTATTCAAAGTGAGAGGATTATTATACATGAGTTTCACTTGGCTTCCCCACCCAACCCTACTACTTCAGTAAGTGCCATTGGTGCAACAACTCAGGTTGTCCCCTTGAGAAACATTCACTAGCAGCATCATCTTCCATTGATGTTTACCAAGATTTTAGTAGTACTATAAACTAATAAGAAGATGTGGAAGAAATATCTCAAAATGTTCAACTTGAGCCCTACCAACTAATGACGGGGGATAATGATAATATTTTGGAAATTATTGAGTATCTTAATGAAGATATAAGGAGGGCTGCTGAGGATTTTATTGGTGATGAGGAATTTATTAAATATTATGAATTCAAGATGTGGATTTACAAAATGAAAACAAAAGAGTTAATAAAGAAGATTGACATAACCGATAAGAATAAAAGGGATGAAGCCACATAGGTTTTCTGGCAAGATATTAGAAATGAGATGAAGACAATGACCCCAGAAAGGGGTAGGAAAATCTTGAGTGGTGCTAGTTTCTTATTGTTTCTAGGTATGGATATATCCACATGTATTGCATTTGATAATTTAAGGAGATATCAAGATATTGATTATAGAACTAGTGATGAAGGAATGGACAAGTTGTGTTATGGATTTGAGTTTAACTTAAATGATAACACATTGGCATTATGGTTCTTGTATCCACCAAATAAGAGGCCAATTACAATACAGAACCCTTAGGAAATCCTTGGTCAATTTATGATGTATCTGTTAAAGGATGTCACTTCAGAGCAAGTAACATATGTAATATTACATAGTACAATTTTAAATAAAGAAAAATTTGAAGAGAAACCCCAGTTGGTTAAGGGTTTAAATGAGAAAATCAGGGAATTGAAAAGGCAAGTGGATACATTTCCTAGAGAGGGATTATTGTTGGATGCTGATATTTTAAAATTGAAAGCTGATATTTCTTTGAAAAGTAAGAGGAGGACTGAGGTAGAGAAACAAATCCTGATTTCCAAGGATGAAAATCTAGCAATGAAGAAGGAATTGAAATTATCAAAATGGAAAATGGTCAGGGAATTAATTAAATCTAAATACCAACAAGTGATACCCTACTTGCATAAAATTTGGGCTACATACCAAGATATGGTTAAAGTGGAAAAGAAACAAATCAAGATAGGGATTTATCTAAAACTCACAAAGAATGCTTTGATCAGAAAGTAAATATTGCTATGTAAGTTTAATAAAGAATGCATAGGATGGAAAGTAGTGGAATGCTTTTCTAGAAGAGACAAACAATAATTTGAAAATGGTTAATAATTTATTGGATAATAATTTTGTTTATCATAAGAGGTACTGTAAGATATTTAGAAAATTTAAAAAGTTGTGTGGCACATCACCTCCCCAATTCTGCAAGGACATAGGGGAAGAAAAGACAGAGGATGAATGGAAATCAAAATTGCCACAATATATTTTGAAACCTATTGTGTATAATGTCATTCATGATGTAGATGATTTGGTAAATAATTTGCACTTTCATCTTAATGGACTTTATCATGTGGAATTTGAAATAAAGATAATTAATAGGGTGAATGCAACATTAGTAGAGTATGATGAACACATCAAGTAGTGCATTGAGTTTATGTGAAAGGAAAATTGACACATGGATGGAGAATAACAAAAGACAAATTTGAGCGGTTCTCTATTTCTTTCTTTGAAGTTTTAAAAATTTTTCATGAAGATGAAATCAAATATTCCTTTTTTTGTAATTGTTAAGAGATAATTATTTAGGTAGTCTCTAGTCTACATGTATTTAACTAATGAAAATATCAACATAATTTGTTTCCCGTTTCATTCTCTTTGTATTATATGATGTGGTCTATTAACATTGTCACTTTGTGTTTATCGTAATTGTGTGATGTGTAGATTTGGCTCTTTTCTAGGAAACGATAAAATTCAAATCACCTAGTGAATTATATTTGAGTACATGTTTAGTTAGTCTCTTGTTTACATGTATTAAATATTTAATTAATGAAAATTAACAAAGTGCACATGTATCCTCTTTGTACATACTACAATTTCATTTTCTTTGTGCCTTTTTATAGAAATATTGTATGCTTACACATCATTAGATAAATGTATTGATAATATTCTATTAATAGCCACTTTCCATGAATACTACATTATAATCATGATGGGCCAATGCCAAATGATAATTTGAATTGAGTACATAATAAGGCAACATCACATAAAACCTTGAGAGAATAAAAATTTGATATTAACATCACATCACATCAAAGGATTTGGAATTATTATTTAATATTGACAATTAATAAATAAATTAGGTAGCATTTTTAAGCTATCTGTAGAGTTTTTTTTCTTCATCAATTTTCTATGTTTAGATAGCGTATTGAAAGTCTAGTATAAGCCTATTTACATTTCATCTTTCTTTCTAAATTCTCTTAGAGTTTGAATAGATAGAGTGTATAATCAGAAGATGGATACTCCTATTAGGTTGAAAAGTACAACTGAGGAAGATCAAAAGGCATTTTTGGGCACTGCCATAGACGAGATTTTGGAATCAGTTTGTAGGTAGGGCTAGTTTGAAATGTTTATAAAGGATGTCATGAGGATGGTGTTGGGCCATGAATTTTTGGTATCTATTGAAAAATAACATGTGAATACGAACATTACGTCTTGGTTTTTGGCCTCTCTTTTGGACCTCAGAGGAGACAAGGTGGATATGTTGCTGCTGCTAAGACAAATTTTTAAAGAAGAGTTCTTGGGGGATCACATTCAAGTTTTTGTCCTAGTAGAAATAGGGGTGAGGATCCCATGGACAAGGGATATACCAAATTTCTTCCATCTAGGCCAAAATGTAGCCCTAAAACTATTTATAGTGAACCTAAATAACGAAGAACTGATGTGACAGAGGAAATGGGGGACGATTGGGAGGGATTTTCTTCATAAATGACTTCTCCTTGATGAACCACAAGACTATGAATGGTTGTAGGAATTTGGACAGCTTGTCATCTCTGATGCATTCAACTTAGAGCCAAGGTAAGAAGAGAAATAACAACCTATTTTTTTAGAAATGAAGGGGTTAATGTTTTTTTGTTTTGAATTCACATGTCAAAGTGTAATCAAAATTATGTGGGAATTCATTATTCTATACATCTAAGGTCTTACAAATACATGTTGTTCAATGTACATTATAAATAGTCATAGAAATGTCAAATAGTAATGAAAATATTGTAAATTTTGAATAAAATGCTTTGTCGCACTGAGTAGTTTTCACTATTCAAAATATTACCAGTGAATACATAACTACAATTATAAGAATACTATGATAACATAATGTATGAATACATAAAATCTATTAATTTATATTAATGTATTTCAAGATCCTTATAACATCCATTTCATGCATTCTTTCCAAATAGTAGCACTATACAAAGGACTATTTCCAAAACCTCTGTTATAAAAAGACCCCTGAGGTTAAATTATAGTCTATAATAAATGAGTCATCTAATAGACTACTAGTCTACCATTAAAACAAAAAAAAATGTAGAACAAACACATAGAGTGGCTTAGTACCCCATTCTTCAAGTGGTTTAGACCCGTCAGTGCCTTCACCTTGCTGCATTCACAACCTCTCATTCTAGTTGGGCTAGCTTGACCCTGACTTCATTGGCAAGGACAATGAATGGACATTCCTCTTCGTAGTTGGTATGGGATTCCCCTCTTGTAACATCCCTTACCTCTTGCTGGTCTTCAAAATTCCGCTCCTCTGCATTCCCCAATTCCAATTGCCCAATAGTATCCTTATCATTGTATTCATCAAATTCAAATTCATCAAGAAACTCTTCATCAGTTAGATAGTCCAATACCAATTAGCCAATTTGGGTTCCTTGATTTTGGCCAAATAGAGGAGAAAATCAATGTGCATGCTTATGTTACCTCACCGACCCTGTAGCAACTCCAATTTTTTAGTATACACAATTGGGTGTTTTACCACCCAAGGTCCCTGATTGTAGTACTTTTCTGGTAGGGGAATAATGAGTGCCCTAAGTTCCCCATCCACATTGTTAAGCACAAAATCAATGTTCTTTAGATACTTATGCTGAAACAAAATTTGGATGAGCTTCTTCTCCCAGTCCTTGGAAACCCCCACATATAAGAGCATGAATAGGAAAAAATATGGGATGTCTGAGCTGACCTTGTGCCTATTATGGGTCAATAAAAACTCCAGACCTAGCACTTTCTTCACCGCATGTATAATGTATGTGTGGTCATTCTGCAATACACCACTTAATTTCCTATTGAACTTACTTCTCCCCGAAATGATCCTTGTGGTTTCATTGAATTGAGCATGATATGAGTTTCCATTTCTCCCAACTGAGAATTTACTAGTGCTACTGAGAATTCCCAACACTCATAGTTTTGAAGTGTAGAGTTACACTGGAGCCACTTGAATCTTAATTTCCAATTTGTAGGAAAACACTCAATTTGACATTGCCAATGTCATAGGTGGTCTGAGTGGGTGCCCTAATTAATTTACCTTATACCCCAATGAAATTACTTAGTACACTACATATAAAAAAATTAGGGAATAAATATTATTTCCATGTAAACTTTATTTAAAAATTCAGACCGAAATTCTAAAAGATGAAATTTTTTGCAAACTTCCTTCGGAAAATTTTTTTCTTGATTTACAAGGCACATATACCTTCAAGTATATGTAATGAATTAAAATAGGGCATGCCTTTAACCTGAAGGAAAGAAGGAAAACTAATATCTATTCATAACTATGAAAAAAGATGCAAAATTTAGGAATTTAGGGAGGCTTAAAAATGGAGCAAATTCCCAATTATTGACACATTTACTCTAATATTCAAAATTAAGAAACAAGGAAGATTCATTTCTAAATGTATGAATGTTCGAGATATAAATTCATCAAACATTGGAATTTCATAATCCATCAAACATACCATATAATCTAAACAAAAAAAAGTAAATTTAAAAGATGATAATCATGAATAGAATTAACAACACAAAGTCTCAGAAATTCCTTATATTTAGATAAAATGGAAGAACTCAAAGTACCTATTTTTATGTGCAGATAAAATATTAATAAAATTATCCCCCCATATTTTTATTTACCTAAAAATGATTATATATAATATAATTGAGAATCAAAATATTGGGGCTCTGTCCAACCTGATCATATCCAGTAGATCCTGCATGACGTCAACAAGTTCATTTGCTATCGCTTTATCTTCCCTTCCTCTAAGCATGTCATGCAATTCTTCTCCACCTCATAAATTTCTCTCTTGTAACTAAAATCACTTGTCATAACTTCCTATGTGGCTATGAAGTGTGTTGGTTCTTCAAAAGATTTTACACTCCATGAGATACCAATATGCTTATGACTGATGTTAAGGAGTGGTTAATTCCAAATATGGGAAATCTATAAGCAACTGGACCAACTATAGGGACAAGACTGCCCTCTTCACTTTTGGCTTTGCAAAATCAAGGCGGGTACACCTGATCCAATAGATTTAACTCTGTTCCTTATTCAATATTGGATCTTACAATAGATGACAGTGAGAAAGTACTAAACAACAACCTATTATGCATTAACTCTCCATCACTGGGTAGAACAACTACAAAAGTAAATAAAAGTAAAATGACTGGTAATGATTATGTGATTTCTTGTAGAATGTAAACAACCATGCCAAACTTGCATCACTACAAGAGATACTAACTTATGATCAGTGCCTTATCCATTGGGCATCACTCCTAAAGAAAACATGGAATACAAGAACAACTACTAGATTCATCCAAGAATCCAAGCCATAAACATAGTTAAACATCTCTTACACTACTTACAAATATCCTTCCTGATTGAACCAAATGAATCTATGCTTCACTCAGAGATTTTTAACTTGATCCTAGATCAAGACTAAGAGATAAAACATATACACCAGTAATCTAATGCAATGAGTTGGAAAATTTAGAATTCATAAAGAACAACTAAAGGAGAGATCCAAGAATGAGAAACTATATTGAGTATGTGGACTCAAATCCTTGTATTACAAACTGATTCAGTAATATCATAGACAATATGCAAAAGATACAGAAGGTTTCTCCCTAGTATTGATACAACTAGAAAGAAATGTTACAATCTGGACTGAGGATACACACTTAGCTTTTCAGCTTCCTGTGTCAAGAAATTCCATCCAGCCCTTCTAAATGATCATAAAAATCCTTTTATAAGAACAAGGATGCAACAAGAAAATATCATTTAGGGCATTTTTAGGGCAAAAAAGTCAGCCCTAAGACTCTCAAAAATATCCTAGACAAATCTAATTTCAATTACATTCCAGAAACATCTTTTACAAAATATCTACATTTCTTACCCAAATCTGAACCCAGAAAACACAGTCCATTACTGCTCTCACCAACTTTGTCAAAACTAAAAATAAATGCCATCATTTTGTTCCTCATCTTTTGGCATTTTTGAAAACATATTATACTAATATATTCTGATAAAAATAAAGCCTTCAAACCTTATTTTCCATGAACAACCTGTATTAATTAAATTTTTGAATTTATGAATAGTCCCAACTTTATAAATTCGAAATTAATATCTTTATGCAGACCCTAAATTTTGAGGTGGGCCCAAGTGCCATGTGGCACTACATGATTTGTCTACTGATCCATCTCATCACCTAGCTAGACCCATCAGCATAACCCTGCCACATGTCACTCTCTAGTTGACCTGTACCGCTGACCGTGCATCTCCCTGACAACTCACCTCAGGACACGTATCACACTGTCGCTCTTCCACAATGGTTAAAAAATGAGCATCTTTCTTTTGTGCTTTAGTGATGATCGTCAGATCGGCATGCATCCCAAGGTGGCCGACCAACTACTTGAGCTCTGCTTTGTCACTGCCTTGTGCCAGGTGTCATCCTTATTCATCTGCTATGTCCACCTTATCGTCAAACTGCATCTGCTGGGCCACATCATCAGATTGATAGGTGTCACCATCTCATTAATCCTCTATGTTATCTTCCTTGAAACTCCATCTTAGTGCTTTAGCGACGTCTGTTGGATGTAGGGCACACATCACAATGCATCAGATCTGTGCACTATGGGTTTCATCAAAATACAACTTACTCTTATGTGGGCCCATCACTGAGTCATCATCCATGTCAACACCTTGGTCCACGTGCCTGCGTAAGAGACCTCCAGTCGGGCATCCTCATTTGGACAACATACATGTCTGTGTTATTCTATATAAACATCTCATTTCCTTCTTGTGGCATCAATGTGGGACAATCCATTTTTAATTTTATAATATTTCACTCAAAATAATATAGCATCTGCACCTGGTGGGCCCCATGAAATCCAGCTAGTCTCCATAATCTTCCCTCTTTCCTTTACTCTACCCCATATTGAAGCAAAGCTTACTTTAAAGGACCTTCTTGTACAAAAATGGGTAACATGTGGGATTAAACATCACAATGTGCCTCCTTTTCCAGTCATCCCATACACTCATGCTTGCATGCTGGGTGAGTTCATACAACACCCTAAGCGCATACTTTAACTCCTGATGCGCATAGCACCAACATTGAAATGCACATTCCTTGCTACACAACTGAATGTGTAATCCATACTCCCCTCTGTCTGCAAACTTTAAAACTAAATGGAGATGCACATGTGGGCAAAGCCAGGGTAGGAGTGTGTATGAAGTCCTCATTTGGTGCGTTGGCTTTAAGGGTACAGGTACGCACCCCTGCTTCATTTCTCTCCCCTTCATTTTGGTGCGCAGCACCATCATTGACCTAGTGTGTGCATGCTCTCCGATCTTTGTTGCATACACAACACCCCCCATTCATGTTGGTGGCTCAAGCTCCCTCTATAAACCTGGTATCTACATAAAAACCAAATGCTGGTGCAATGGTGCATGATTTCTCCTTGGTCCGCAAGCAGTCTTCTTTTAATGCTGGCAGCTTCAATTTTTTGTTTATCCTAGGTCGTAACCTTTTAAAATAAGGCACACACACATCTTTATTAAGCTGTAAAGGATCCATCCTCCATTATGAGACATGCACTCCTCCCCCTTTTTTTTAGTTTTTGGCATGCAACACCATTTATCCCTTGGTGCGCTGTCCTCCTTCAAAACATCTGATACTTCATGCCCCAAACATATAGAGGACAAATGCTTAATGTAAAATGGTAGAAACATGCTGCAAGCTGCTGCTTTGATTGGGCACAAAAATACTACAAATGTCTTTGTTTATGGCAGGTAGATTAAAGGGAAGTCCACACAAGCCATAAAGAGATCCACGCAAGTCTGCAAGGAGTCTCACACACACCTCTGGTGCATACACATCACCCTCCACGATGCACATATCATAATTTGCTTGTGTGTTGTCTCCATGATCAAACTGTGTGTCCAATATCCCTCGTTGTGCACAAAGACTCCATGTAAGCGCTCCTATCAAGACTAGTTTGTTACTGCAATATGGATCACCAATATTATGACCAAATCAAGCTTAATGATGAGATCGGATGTCAACATCTTCTCCACATAATTTTTTACATCAAACAAGATCTCCTAAACATATCAAGGAAAGATGACAAGAAACCTGAGTGTTCCTCAAATCAGCAGAGTTAATCTTATAATCTAGAGGAGCTAAATACTCTTTCTTGTGTTGAGAAGAGAGATCAACTATGAATCCATATATGGCCTTGGTCCTTAGATTTCATTCATGGTAGGATCAAGTTGCCCTAGAAAGAAAACCCTTCTTTTAAAAATAGATTCAAATCTATTAACTTATTCCCTTCTTGCAACAATTCTACATCCCTGAGTCATATTGTTACCACCATTTTCCACAATAGCACTCCTTGTTCAGATAACAAATGGAAAGATTATCCCGTAATAACACTGACAATTCAACCCTCTCAAAATATCCTTTATCTTCTATAATAATGCCACTTGCTTTGGCTGTCAAGTCTATCGTGCCACCAGAAACAACTTTGAAATAATGAGGCAGGCTGGACCCCGGGTGGGTTCAGCCTAATTTTTTTTCAAAATTAAACAATTGGCCTTAAAAACATCTAGAATGACTGGCATCACTGGAAGATGAAAGTTGGAAAGTACAGAGATTATAGTACAGACAACAACCCTGTAAAAAGGCTTCGTCCAAAGATGAACGAGGTGAGAAATTTTAAAACTTGAAAATGCCGCTTAGGATTGCCGGCAAATTGCAAATTGAAAACACTGTCGATTGCCTCGGAAAGAGACGATCTAAAAATATCAGATGGCGAGCTTGAAATGAACCACTGAATGCATCAGAAGAATCATCAACAAAGATTGCAACAAAACAATCTTCAACTGGAAATGATCATCCAGCAAAAAGCTACGAATTTATGAAAATGACTACTTTACAGAAATATTTTATCCATACTTTTTATCATCACTAAACACCCTTTTATTGACCTTGCAAACTGATCAAATGGAAACTTCACAGCCTGAAACTCTGGATAGATGATCTTTCATATATGTATAAAACAAGGCTTTGATCAGATTCATCAAACGATCAACTGATTATCAATTATTAATCTTCAAAGTCCGCCACTTAAAACATCTTCAACCGAAAACAATCAAATTCATAGAAATTGCATTTGGAATTGACCTTGGAAAGTGATCAAATGGATTCGTCAAAATCTGAAAATTGGAATGGAGAAACACCCTCATGTCTACATTATGGAACAACCTTCAATTATGCTTGATCTCGAACCGGGTGCAAATGACAGAATCCCGAAGTGAACTAAGAAAATTGAACTATGCACTGCTGAATAAATTCAACAATCTGCAAACTGAATGGCCCTGGAAAACATGTCAAACGGGCACATGGGGGGCTGAAAATCGACGAGATGACTCGTTCCCATGCCTAAAACATGATGCAACAACTGACACATCTTGATCAATCACAGGGCACTTAATGCACTCATCTGAACAGGGCCTCTGACTAAACTGTGTAACTGATCCTCATCAAAGTATTAGAAACTACAAACGGAATCAGATTGGCAAACTAGGCAAACAGATTCATCATGGCCTGAAAATTGAAACACAAGTATTTGAGCAGTGGAAAATATGGAAAAAGGAATTTTATCAATTGGATCATAGGGTCAAAAGTTATAACTAGTCAAACAGTGCCACTCAGAAAATCGGGCAGATCACAGAAATAGGATATTTCTGGAAGACCAACTTTAGGGGATCTAAAAACCTATCAAACAGACTTGAAAAGACCCGAGCTTTAAAATATAAGCTCTCTGATATACATTATAAACATTCCCAAAGTGGTGGGCCATGAAACCTAACAGGATACAAGATATTCAAATACAAAGAGGGCCTGCTACAATGATTTGACACTTTGGCAAAAATGCAGATTTAGGTGAACACCTCAAAATGGCTACTCCCTAAACATTTCAGATTCTTCATTTAGGAGCTATAACCCACTGCATATGTCAAATGAAAGGTGTTGAACCCGTTCCCCAAGCTGTATCATATGAAAATCATTAGGCCCATTTCTATATGCTTTTGAACTAGGTCATTTTAAACTGCTCTTTGAAGCGCATAAACTTTGGCATTGGAGAATTCTCTATACCTGGGCTCAAAACTATATGAATTTTTCATAGTACCAATAGTGGCTCTGATTGGGGATGTGTGCCCCTTGTTGGCATGCAGAGAATTCATGAATCTTTGGTACAATAGACCACTCAAAAATGAAAACTGACTACTTGCTCTCTCTCAAAAATCGGGAAACTTGCTGAAAGAAACACACCACACAACTGAAAACAAAGCAACTGTACAAAATATACATCACTTGCAAAGGCTCAAAGCCTAAAAAATGGAGCCATTTCTTACCTCTGTCAAACATATGATTTTGATCCCCATATGAGACCAGCCACTTAAAAGACTTCTGACAAACATGATACCAACATATATGAATGAATTTGAACTAAAAAGTAATCCTGTACTTGCCACAACCTAAAATCTTCTAGTCACAACCAACCTTCTCATATTCCAAAAAATACAGAACATCTTTTACCTCTTCTTGTTGAGGACTTAAAATATAAAATCTATCCAGCAATGCATCAAAAAATAAGCTATAATGACCATCATGCATTGCTAAAAACTCACCTAGCTGAAAATGAAATAGATCTTCAGATTTATCTTTGTGAGATACTTCAGCCATTGAATAACTTGGTTGATTAGCTTGTGAAGAAGCAATGTTGTTAGTTACAAGATCGGTTTGCAAACTAATGGAAATCACTTCCTCATAAGATGACTGAAAACCAACACTCTCCTCACAACCTCTATCAATGTCTTGAACACATGAATCAGGATGATCAAACAATGTCTCTTCTAAAACTTGTAGGGCTAAGAGATCACATTCAGATTCATTACTTTCCTTAGTGCTCTGACTTTCACAAGACTCTCTGACACTAAACTGATCAAAATCTGAATCCATACCATCATATGAATCTTCATAGTCATCATACATGACATTCTTACATTCCTCACACTCATATGTATTGTGTTCTTGCAAAGTATTCAACCTCTAAAAATCAGCATCTAAGAGGTTTGAGATTTGTTCACTGTTCAGTGTATATGGGATTTCAATTTTATTTTCTTTGGCTTCTTGCTCAATGCTAAAAACTTCCTTCTTATTTGAAACATGGGCTGCACACTCTTGGATCATCTCATTATTGCAACAACTTTGATCTGCATCATATTTATCTTTTTTATGTTTACACAAATATCTCTTATACTGGGATAGTAGAGTTGTTCTCTTATGCTGATAAAAGGAGAGGTCTTCAAAATTTTTAGTAGAAACCTTATCAAATGTGAACTCTTCCTCATCATCTTCATATCCACTGAACTCACTGTCAACATCATAATCCTTATTTGCACAAGGCTTCTCACAAAGAGACCTTTCTGTCATATTTTGATAATTTGATTTTTTATCACTAGAAGAGCACACTTCTGTATCCAGCACAAGATCACAACCAATGTAAAATTTGGAACCATTAGACACGTTGTCCTGATTTTTCAGATCTGTATATGGAAAGCAATCAACATCTTCATTGCATGTTCAAACATCAAAAGGGAAACTCTAAAGTTCAACTATATGCATATCACACAAGTCTTCAAGAAGATCATTTTGAACTACAACTTGTGGCTTTAGACTAAACTCATTCTAGGAGATACCATCATGCTGAATTGGAAAACAAAAAGATTCATTTTCAGATTGGTAACTAATATGTTTTTGCTTACTTGTTTCAACTTCTTCAAAAAATAGAACATCAGCACTCCTTATGTCAAATACTTGGATAAAAGAACATAGCTCTAGCTGAATCGAACAATCTGACATGGAATTTGAAATGTCATTCAACTTTTCATCAAATGTTTCAAATTGTGGTTTAAACAAATCAGCAGAAAACCCATTGCACATGTCCTCCCTTTGACATACGTCTCTTTGACATAATTCACTATTGTAGGGAAGATTTTCAGCATTATTAACATTTTCCTAATAAGATATTGATTCCACATTATTGACAATATTGAAATCTTCAACACCTACATCAAACCAACTAACTTCCATTTCTAATTCAAAGGCAAACTAAGCTACCATGATTTCATATTTGGGTTCATAGAAAACTTCATCTATCTTATGATTAATAATTTCATATGGTAAATCAGAAGCTGAAAACATACAAACTAAAAAATCAATTCCATCACCACTGTTATCTGAAGCACAAGAATTCATTAGTACTCTAGTTATGTCAACCTTTTTACAATCATCTTCAGCACATGATAAGTGTTCATTCTCTTTACAAGGTTGTCCATAAATCATTTCTTTGTCTTCAAGAAGATCATGATCACTTGACTCCTCAAATCTTCTTCTTTACTATCAACATCACTGAAATCTGATAGCATTTCATCACTTGGGGTTTTATCATAATCTGATGAAAGATCTTCCCCCTCGTCATTCTCATTACTTGACTGGAGACAATAAGTCACTGCAACCTCACAACTAGAAGAACTAGTTTGAAATCTACTTGGTGTATACCCCTTGTAAATGTCTATCTCTGTATCAAGAAAATATTGTGATGTTTCACTAACCATGTTAACTTGTATATCAGGGGTAGTCATTGTTTGTTGCAAATTTTCTTCATTCATATTATGTTTAGAAGTATAACTTGAAACATGATCAGTAGGATTGGCAGAGATGGAAACACTTTGACATTGAGTTTCATTCACTGATTTACACCTATCCTCCTCAATTGGAACATCATGACAATGGATTCTAGCAGATAAAAACCCTTTAGCAATTTTATATCTCAAGTTATTTTCGATGTCCATCGCTGTCATAAAAGCCTGATGTAAGTTATTTGGCTCTTTATTTCTTAACAGGAAGCTCATTTTTTTACCAAATGCACCCAAATAAATCACTAACAAACATGGTCATTGGGTCTATAGTCTTTCGGAATATCACTTAATGTTTTGGAAAACCTGATGTTGAATGGTGGAACCAATTCATCTTTTTCAATTTGAATCTCCATAAAGTTGCTTAACAGAATGCTCACATCTATTCTTTCAGTGAACTGTTCCATGAAAGCTGAATTGAAGTCCTCCCATGAAGAGATAGAATTTGCTGGTAGTGAATAAAACCAGACCCTGGCATCATCCTTCAGAGTCTGAACCAACAACTTCATGATGACATCTTCATAGAAAATTTTTAATTCTCCCATCAGATCAGCAAACTCTTGCAAATGATCACATGTTGAATCTGATCATTTCCCCTTAAACTCTTTCAAATGCTTCCTAATCTTGGTAGGAATATCATTCAGGAAACCATGTATGCCATCAAAACATAATGGCGCATACCTCTATCCAGAAATACTTCTACTTGAATCCATTACGGAATGCACTTCCTCTTGATGAGGTTTTCAAATTTTTATTACAAATAACTTATGCAGACATAAAACCTCTTACACACATATTTTTCCAAAGATACAACCCATATTTTTTTTACAAATTCGGAGAAATATGCATACCCTTAATTCTAAAATCCTTTTATGTGGTAATTTTTCACCTAATAGGATTATACAAATATAAAGCATCCAATGAGAAATACTTGGTAAGTTTTGATGCTATAATTCTTTCTTTGGCTGGAAACGATGGTAAGTTTCAGAGCTCACTTCATAGCTCCATCGGGTTCTTTTCTTATAGAGCTGCCACCTCCCTGAAGAGGAAAAACACTTTATCTCTCTTTTTGTACACTCCTTCTAGCCAACATGAAAGTTCACCAGAATTTCAAAAACTGTTTATCAGAGTTGAATACATCATATTTTTATTTTGAAACTTGCATTGATCAAACACAGGATCTCAGAGTCGCCACTCACAACTTGGTGAGATAATTTTAAAACTGTTCAAACTAACTCTTTGCACTTCAATGGAAAATATTGGATAACAAATAAGCCAGCCAGGATTCTAGCTCTATTCGTACCCACGTTATTTATAACTAATTTAGAACACCAGAGATATCAACTGATTGAAATAGGCAGGTGAGGAGTCCAGCTCAACTTGGAACCTGCACTTTTTACTCTTGATTATAATCTCTCTCCCCAACAGAGTCGCCATTTTGTTGGTTCTTCAAAAGATTTTACACTCCATGAGATACCAATATGCTTATGACTGATGTTAAGGAGTGCTTACTTCTAAATATGGGAAATCTATAAGCAACTAGACCAACTATAGGGACAAGACTGCCCTCTTCACTTCTAGCTCTGCAAAACCAAGGCGGGTACACTTGATCCAATAGATTTACCTTTGTTCCTTATTCAACATTGGATCTTACAACAGATGATAGTGAGAAAGTACTAAACAACAACCTATTATTCATTGACTCTCCATCACTAGGTAGAATAACTGTAAAAATAAATAAAAGTAAAATGACTGGTAATGATTATGTGATTTCTTGCAGAATGTAAACAACCATGCCAAACTTACATCACTATAGGAGATACTAACTTATGATCAGTGCCTTATCCATTAGGCATCACTCTAAAAGAAAACATGGAATACATGAACAACTACTAGATTCATCCGAGAATCCAAGCCATAAACATAGTTAAACATCTCTTACACTACTTACAAATATCCTTCCTGATTGAACCAAATGAATCTATGCTTCACTCAAAGATTTTTAACCTGATCCTAGATCAAGGCTGAGAGATAAAACATATACACCAGTAATCTAATGCAATGAGTTGGAAAACTCAAAATTCATAAAGACAACTAAAGGAGAGATCCAAGAATGAGAAACTATATTGAGTATGTGGACTCAAATCCTTGTATTACAAACTGATTCAGTAATATCATACACAATATGCAAAAGATACAGAAGGTTTCTCCCTAGTATTGATACAACTAGAAAGAAATGTTACAATCTAGACTGAGGATACACACTTAGCTTTTCAGCTTCCTGTGTCAAGAAATTCCAGCGAGCCCTTCTAAATGATCATAAAAATCTTTTTATAAGAACAAGGATGCAACAAGAAAATATCATTTAGGGCATTTTTAGGGCAACAAAGTCAGCCCTAAGACTCTCAAAAATATCCTAGACAAATCTGCTTTCAATTACATTCCAGAAACGTCTTTTACAAAATATCTGCATTTCTTACCCAAATCTGAACTTGAAAAATATAGTCCATTACTGCTTTCACCAACTTTGTCAGAACTGAAATATTCTAATAAAAATAAAGCCCTCAAACCTTATTTTCTATGGACAACCTCTTTTAATTAAATTTTCAAATTTATGAATAGTCCCAACTTTATAAATTCAAAATTAATATCTTTATGGAGAGCCCAAATTTTGAGGTGGGCCCAAGTTCCACTTGGCACTACATTATTTGTTCACTGATCCATCTCATCACCTAGCTGGACCCGTCAACATACCCCTGCCACATGTCGCTCTCCAGTTGGCCTGTATCGCTAACCATGCATCTCCCTAACAACTCACCTCAGGACACATGTCGCACTGTTGCTCTTCTGCAATGGTTAAACAGTGAGCATCTTTCTTTTGCACTTTAGTAATGATTGTTGAAGTAGCACGCATCCCAAGGTGATCGACCAACTACTTGAGCTCTGCTTTGTCACTGCCTTGTGCCAGGTGTCATATCCTTATTCGTCTACTATGTCCACCTTATCACCAAACTACATTTGCTGGGCCACATCATCAGATTGACAGGTGTCACCATCTTGTTAATTCGCTATGTTATCTTCCTTGCAACTCCATCTTAGTGCTTTAGCGACATCTGTTGGATGCTGGGCATGCATCCCAATGCATCGGATCTATGCACTATGGGTTTCATCAAAATACAACTTACTCTTATGTGTGCCCGTCATCGAGTCATCATCCATGTCAACACCTTGGTCCACGCGCATGCGTAAGAGACCTCCAGTTGGGCGTCCTCATTTGGACAACATACATGTGTGTGTTATTCTATATAAACATCTCATTTCCTTCTTGTGGCATCAATGTGGGACAAACCATTTTTAATTTTATAATATTTCACTCAAAATAATATAGCATCTGCACCTGGTGGGCCCCATGAAATCTAGCTAGTCTCCATAATCTTCCCTCTTTCCTTTTCTCTACCCCATATTGAAGCAAAGCTTACTTTAAAGGACCTTCTTGTACAAAAATGGGTAACATGTGGGATTAAACACCACAATGTGCCTCCTTTTCCAGTCATCCCATACACTCACGCTTGCATGCTAGGTGAGTTCATACAGCACCCTAAGCATATACTTTAAATCCTGATGCGCATAGCACTAACATTGAAGTACAGATTCCTTGCTACACAACTGAATGCATAATCCATACTCCCCTCTGCCTGCAAACTTTAAAACTAAATGGAGAGGCACGTATGGGAAAAGCCAGGGTAGGAGTGTGTATGAAGCCCTCATTTGGTGTGCTGGCTTTAAGGGTATAGGTACGCACCCCTGCTTCATTTCTCTCCCCTTCATTTTGGTGCGCAACACCATCATTGACCTAGTGTGTGCATGCTCTCCGGTCTTTGATGCATACACAACACCCCCCATTCATGCCGGTGGCTCAAGCTCCCTCTATAAACCTGGTATCTACATAAAAACCAAATGTTGGTGCAATGGTGCATGATTTCTCCTTGGTCCGCAAGCAGTCTTCTTCTAATGTTGGTGGCTTCAATTTTTTATTTATCCTAGCTCATAACCTTTTAAAATAAGGCACACACACATCTTTATTAACCTGAAAAGGATCCATCCTCCATTATGAGACACACATTCCTCCCTCTTTTTTCTAGTTTTTGGCATGCAACACCATTTATCCCTTGGTGCGTTGTCCTCCTTCAAAACATCTAAAATTTCATACCCCAAACATACAGAGGACAAATGCTTAATGAAAAATGGTAGAAACATGTTGCAAGCTGCTGCTTTGATTGGGCACAAAAATCCTGCAAATGTCTTGGTTTATGGTAGGTAAATTGCAGGGAGGGCCACACAAGCCATAAAGAGATCCACGCAAGTTTGCAAGGAGGCTCATGCATACCTCTGGTGCATACACAACATCCTCCATATCATAATTTTCTTGTGTGTTGTCTCCATGATCAAACTGTGTGTCCAGCCTCCCTCGTTGTGCACAAAGACTCCATGTAAGCGCTCCTATCGAGACTGGTTTGTGACTGCAATATGGATCACCAATATTATGACCAAATCAAGCTTAATGATGAGATCAGATGTCGACATCTTCTTCATGTAATTTTTTAAATCAAACAAGATCTCCTAAACATATCAGGGAAAGATGACAAGAAACCTGAGTTTTCCTCAAATCAGTAGAGTTAATCTTATAATCTAGAGGAGCTAAATACTCTTTCTTGTGTTAAGAAGAGAGATCAACTGTGAATCCATATATGGCCTTGGTCCTTAGATTTCATTCATGGTAGGATCAAGTTTCCCTAGAAAGAAAACCCTTCTTTTAAAAATGGATTCAAATCTATTAACTTATTCCCTTCTTGCAACAATTCTACATCCCCGAGTCATATTGCTACCACCATTTTCCACAATAGCACTCCTTGTTCAGATAAAAAATGGAAAGATTATCCCGTAATAACACTGACAATTGAACCCTCTCAAAATATCCTTTATCCTCTATAATAATGCCACTTTCTTTGGTTTTCAAGTCTATTGTTCCACCAGAAACAACGTTGAAATAATGAGGTAGGCTGGATTCGGCCTAAATTTTTTTTGAACTTAAACAACCGGCCTTAAAAACATCTAGAATGACTGGCATCACTGGAAGATGAAAGTTGGAAAGTACAGAGATTATAGTACAGACAACAACCCTGTAAAAAGGCTTCATCCAAAGATGAACGAGGTGAGAAATTTTAAAACTTGAAAATGCCACTCAGGATTGCCGGCAGATTGCAAACTGAAAACACTGCTGATTGCCTCAGAAAGAGATGATCTAAAAATATCAGATGGCGGGCTTGAAACGAACCACTGAATGCGTCAGAAGAATCATCAACAAAGATTGCAACAAAACAATCTTCAACTGGAAATGATCATCTGATAAAAAGCTACGAATTTATGAAAATGACTACTTTACAGAAATATTTTATCTGTACTTTTTATCATCACTGAACACCCTTTTACTGACCCTGCAAACTGATCAAATGGAAACTTCACAGCCTGAAACTCTGGGTAAATGATCTTTCATATATGTATAAAATAAGGCTTTGATCATATTCATCAAATGATCAACCGATTATCAGTTATTAATCTTCAAAGTCTGCCAGTTAAAACATCCTGAACCGAAAACAATCAAATTCATAGAAATTGCATTTGGAATTGACCTTGGAAAGTGATCAAACAGATTCGTGAAAATCTAAAAATTGTAATGGAGAAACACCCTCATGTCTACATTACAAAACAACCTTCAATTATGCTTGATCTCAAACCAGGCGCAAATGATAGAATCCCGAAGTGAACTACTCAGAAAATTGAACTATGCACTGCTGAATAAACTCAACAATCTGCAAACTGAATGGCCTTGGAAAACATGTCAAACAGGCACATGGGGGGCTGAAAATTGACAAGATGACTCCTTCCCATGCCTAAAACATGATGCAATAACCAAAACATCTTTATCAATCACAGGGAACTTAATGCACTCATTCAAATAGGGCCTCCGACTAAACTATGCAACTTATCCTCATCAAATTATTAGAAACTGCAAACGGAATCAGATTGGCAAACTAGGCAAACAGATTCATCATGGCCTGAAAACTGAAAAACAAGAAGTATTTTGACCACTGGAAAACATGGAAAAAGAAATTTTATCAGTTGGATCACAGGGTCAAAAGTTATAACTAGTCAAACAGGGCCACTCAGAAAACCGGGCAGATCACAGAAATAGGATATTTCTGGAAGACCAACTTTAGGGGATCCAAAAACCTATCAAACAGATTCGAAAAGACCTGAGCTTTAAAATATAAGCTCTCTGATATACATTATATACATTCCCAAAGTGGTGGGCCATGAAACCTAACAGGATACGAGATATTCAAATGCAAACAGGGCCTGCTACAATGATTTGACACTTTGGCAAAAATGCAGATTTAGGTGAACACCTCAAAATGGCCACTCCCTAAACATTTTAGATTCTTCATTTAGGAGCTGGAACCCATTGTATATGTCAAATGAAAGGTGTTGAACCCGTTCCCCAAGCTGTATCATATGAAAATCATCAGGCCCATTTCTATATGCTTTTGAACTAGGTCATTTTAAACTGCTCTTTGAAGCGCATAAACTTTGGCATTGGAGAACTCTCTGAACATGGGCTCAAAACTATACGAATTTTTCATAGTACCAACAAAGTGGCTGGAAATGATATCAAATTTCTCAATTTCTTCTTGGTTAAGTCTGGCTGAAAGATTGGTTGAGTATTTTCATTCTAGAAATCATCATTCACAGGGAGTCCCATTTTGGAAAGTAGAACCAAAGGTTAGTGAAAACATGCACAAAATAACTTCAGCAACAAGGTGGTGATACTAATTTAACAATCCTTAATTATGGTTTATTTTCCATCGATAGTTGTGCGACACCATGGAAAATAAACTCTGCGGTGCTGGGAATTAAACACTCCATACCACTTTTGTTTCAAGATAACATAAAACTTATGACAACTTCGGTCATTTTTTAAGCTAAATGTCATATCAGGGATCCAAACAATAAATTGACTCCCCCCTTTTCTCTATTTTTTTCAAAAATGACCCTCCCTTGACAAGACCACTTATCATAAATTTTGAACTACATGTATTTAATTGATGAAAATTAATAAACATGCATAGAAAAAACAACCTTAGTGTAAATGAATAACAAAGAAGACTACTAGTAACAATGTATTTGTTGGAAATCTAATATGGCCAAGTGAGATACTAAGAGGGGGGGGGGGGGGGGGGGGTGAATCAGTTATCCAAACTTTGATACTTTGAAACTAATTCACATGTATACTATAAAATTATATTTCAATAATGAAATGAAACTAGCATTCTAATCTCATTGATCAAATGAAACACATAACACATAAATTTGGTAACCCAGAAACCCTTGAAAGATAAAACTAGGGTGGGGATGACACCCACAAATCTACACTACTGTATTATTAAAGTGTGCATGTTAGGGATACAATGTTTGATTACTTTAGATGATCTACCCTTTGAGGGGTCTGCTTTGTTAAGAGCTTACAGACTTATACAATATACCTTGATTAAAGGATTTAAAAATTATAGCTAAGTAAGCACTCGGTTAAGAGATTTATAAAGGCTTGTGAGGGCCACTTTGTTAAGAGATTTACCCTAATTCACCTGCTAAAATGTATCAGTACTTGATCCTTTGGTTTGCACTATAAATGTTGATAAAAGATCATCTCTTCCCAATACTTATTTGATCTCCAAAATCAAATGTAGCTCTATTCTATCCTTCACTACTCTGTTGGGTCACTCTGCCTGATCTTTGCATCTAACAATCAAAACACTACTCTATTTCACATACAAGAGATCCTCTTTGTTACAGTCTCTTAATACGTTTAGGGTTTTGATATCTCCTTATATAGACATTTGATCAATCTTCTAGATCAATATCAATGATCTAGATTCATTACTTATGCCACTTAAGCATTCACTTTTTTTGATAGGTTGCATGCCTTGCATAGGGATTAATAATAATAATTACAAAGCATAATCATCTCCTTGATTCTGTCAACAATCATTAAATCATGCATAGAAGTCAACCAAAATGGTTTAACTTGGTGTTTGTGCCATTACAAACACATATTTCAAAACTATCTTGCTCGACATATGAAGTCTCTAATGATCAGTCAAAACTATTCTTCATATACTGGTACTCGGCACTGACTCTTCTATACAACTTGACATAAACTGCTTGGTGACTACTGAAGTACTCGGTGACCTATGGCTTGCTCGACAGTAACTATTGCTCAATAACTATACAAGTATGTGATCAATGAAAAACTAACCTATTCAGAACATGTGTAGACATTCAAAAATTAATCATAGAAGCATATACTAAACATATAGAAAAAACTATTTGCATGATACCTCAGATAGAGCTAAAACGGGAGCACCCTATCACCATTTGATTTGCTCTTGCTTTAGGGATGTGGATGTGTTCTCTAAACACTTGGAGAATATCCCTATTGATGATTAGGGGGGATTAGGATGGATTAAGGACCATTATAACCCCATATTGGCACACAATCAGGTATAGAGCACCTAATTTGTCCCTAGGGCCTTAAGGAGCCTAATGATTAAAAAATGCAGATTAAGCTACAAATGAGTAATCTAGAGTTTGTTTTAATCCAAATGATATGTGATATGATGAAAAAAAATTCAAAACAATGAATTAAACTAGGTTAATCCATTAGTTCTAAGCTATGATGTGAGTTATGGAAGCTTGAAAATGAGTTAATATAACAAAATATGATCAAAAGCTAAGATCTAGAAACAATCTAGCATTATAACTCTACTTAGTATGATTATGTGAATTGGTGTTTTTATGTTGGAAGTAAGGGCATTTATAGGATTTGTGGAAGAGCTTGGGTTAGGAAGAGGATTTAGGGTCAAAGGTAAGGTTTGGGGTATGGTCCGAGGTAAGGTTAGGGGTATGGTAAGGTTTGACCTTGGTTAAGGTTTCTCACACATGTGTGAGCAACACTAGAGAACTATGCAAGGGGACCAAAGTGTAAGAGAATACATAGGGCTTAACTTATGGCTTGCAAGAGCCTTAATGAGTGGTTTAAGAGGCTATTAATGAGAGGGCTTGACCAAAAGTCAAGGAGACTTGGATTAGGCTAAGAAGCTTAGGAAACACCTTCTAGATAGGTTTAGGAAAGGTTTACAGAAGTTTAGGAAAGATTAGGAAAGCCTAGGAGAGTCTAGAAGATTCTAGGGTTTGAGGGATTTAAATAAATATTTCATTTATTTAGGGAATGTGACATCATTTATCAAATATTAATTCAATAAATGGGGGAAAATCACTCAAATTTGATTTGAATAGTTTGGAGAAAGATTCTTTAATTAAGTGTGTTTAATTAAAATAGGAGGAATTAATGGCATAAAATTAAATAAATAAATTAATTAAATAACAAATGATGTTGTCATCAGTGGTTTTTGGAAAATAAAAATACTTTTATTTCCGAATGGATTTTTAAGTGTCTACAAAGTCTATACATGGCTTGGCCTTAATAAGATGGCTCCGTAGCAGTGATGATCGACCAAAATTGCCTTGAAAATGACTAAGTATTAGACACTAATAGACAACATAACATAGGGATCAATAGTATTGTATAAATTTTGATAAACAATAACCATTAATTGATTATTATATGTTAATAATCAATTAAAATGTTACACCTAGATCTCTCTCTATAATTTTCCCTTAAGGGGCAGTTTGAGTGACAACAAGAAAGATAGGAATTATTTTCAAGATATGGAAACAACCTTCCCTTTCACTTCTAATTATTTCCAATTCTATCTATTCTAATAGTTATTTGTCTATCCTTTAGTCTAGAGCTACACATCTGCAGATTGGAGAATTTACAGTAACTCGTTAAATACAATGTGGCATTACCTTTCTTAACCCAATAGACCACTTACAATAAGTGAGAACAAACAAAAAAGAATACTAAATTGAACAATGAGAAATATCTATCCTTGATAAGATGATATGACTCAAGAGATTTCCTAATTTTCAAGCTAGAGGCCAATATAGCGCTGGGATGGAAATGCCCTATTATCTCTTTTTCTTCTAGAGGTGTGTGATGGAGAAAGGTCATGAGGATAACCAGTCATGTCCTACTTAAAGGTTCAATGTTACAATGTCATGTGCATAATGTAAGAATCAATGGCTTTGTCCCTCACCGTAATGTTGTGGGACCATTCTATGGACTCCCATTCTTTCACCGCTCTAGTTGTTAGAGTATAATGATACCCCTGTAACTATTTCCAATTCTATCTATTCTAAATAGGATAATTTACAGTAATCTAAATAATTCATTGGCATCAAACTTATTGACCTAAGACCATGTACTTGGGGCTTCCTATGTACATGCCATTTCTACCAGATTTTCATCTTAATGTTATTAGCCTTGGAGTACCTTATTAATAGTGATAAAAATATTGTCACTAGACTTTTTGATCAATCTAAGGATGAAAACTAAACCATCCTCTTTCTCACAAAATTGATCTTTGTATATATCCTGCCACAAGACCTTCTCCAACTGCACTCTTTAACATCCAACTAGCATAATTGTACACTTATCTAAGGGAAATACTTGAATACAAATGTATAGCCCACTGGAATGTATTTATCCTTTCCTCCCCCAGAAAATGATTCTTATTTTCCAAGTTGCAAACAATGATGACAACATGTCATTTCCTATACTGAGTGTACCCTACAAAAAGCTCTTCAACTTGGTGAATCTTGATTTAAGAAAATGCAAATGGATACTCAAAATATTTTGGTCGAATGTTACATCACTCCATGGCCTCTAATAATAAGAAATCCTCTACAAACTTAACATCAGGTGTCACTTCTTTCTTGGATTCTTCAAAATTCATTTCTAAACTCCATTTCTAGGCACCCCACTCACCCAATGGTAAACTTAGCAACTTAGTAAAAAATGGGACCTTTTAATTTAATAGTTAGTAGTAGCAGAAACATTTGCAAATGTTTGATGATAACAATAATAAATGTTGTTATACTCATGTTTTATACCCTTAGACTCCCAGTTGCTAGTGATGTCCCCTTTGCATGCAACTTAACCCTTGAATTTTGTATGTGCTTGAAGTCACTTTTAAGTTCCAGGGAAAATGTATGACGATACCAATTTCCTTCTCAATGTCACTGGAATCATGACACATGCCAGTGTTACTTTTATTTCCTAATGCATTAATAAAAAATATTATTATACTTATGTTTTATACCCTTAGAATCCTAGCCACTAGTGATGTCCCCTTCACATATAACTTATCTCTTGAATTTTTCATGTGCGCAGAGTCAGTTTTAAGCTCTAGGGAAAATGTTTGACAATACCAATTTCCTTCTCAATGTCATTGGAATAGAAACATGTATTAGTGTTATTTTTTTGTTTCCAAATGCATTAAAAAAATGTTGTTATACTTATATTTTATACCCTTAGGCTCCTAGCCGCTAGCGATGCCCCCTTCACATGTAACTTAGCCCTTAAAATTTTCACATGCACAAAGTCTCTTTTAAATTTTGAGAAAATGTCTAACGATACCAATTTCCTTTTCAGAGTCACTAGAATTGAGACACATGTTACCTTTTTTATGACAGGATGGCCACTCTATGAACATCAAACGATGCCATAACATGGGATGCCAAATTAATGGCGCGTTGGAAGGTTTTTTTTTTTGTTCCAATGCATTGGCATGTATGACATGGAGATTCTACCATGCATGGACACAATTATGTCCAAACACAGCCTTAAGAGGAAAGTAATAAAATTAATAAAGATGAATTTTTTTACAAACTTACTTCAAAAAACATACATGTGTTCATGCCCTTATTTGAAAACTTCAATTTTAATTATATACTTGAATTTAATTAACTAGAATCACAGAATAGACTATAATCAATTCATGAATGAATGATCGTTGGATGATAGAAGATCAATGATATAAGATCTATTTTGGGCCAAAGTGGTGAAGCATAAAAAATTGTTCTGAAAGTTTCTAGAAAGATGACATGTGTGATGGGTCAGCCTTCAGATAGAAGGAATAAAATTAATAAAACTTTGAGAGTACATTGATGATTGTAAAAATTTTACCATTTTTTCTTTTAGGGTTTTGAAATTAAGGGAGTTTTCTTCTTTGGACTAACTAGCCAACCAAGGAGATTCAAAAATGGTATTGAGGGATGCTATAGAGTCTACCCACACTAGTTTGTGACCTATGTATTCATCAATGCAAACTAAATAATCAAATTTTGAGTAAAATAACAAACACCTATACTTTTATTGTAAAACCTAGGGGTTAAGATTTAAATTTTTGATCTTGTATAACACCATATTTTAACCATTACCAGTGATGAAAAAAATGAAAAGAATAGTGAAAGAAAATATACACTTTACCGAACTAGTTAAAACCACAAGTTTCACTGATGAATAAAATGATATTTATGATCCTGTGGTCCATGGTAACCAATCATTAAAAATTATATTTTCATTATATAATAAGTAAAAAACTAGCAGATCAAATTGTATTATTTATTAAAAAATCGTAGGAGAGCAAACAAATAAAATTGCATCATGGGATGTTGGATTGTGACACATAATATTACCTCAAGTTTTCTCTTGCCTAAAAATTGTCATGATTGTGCCAAAAATTAAGATGAAATTAGAAGATAAATTGTTAATAAGAATACCTAAAAGAAGAATTTATCCATCACCGAGAAAGAATTTAAGAGCTTGTTGGACTTAGGGCTTGGATCAGAAAACTCCAACATCCACATTAACCTATAAAATCTTGTAGAGGAATATGAAAGAGTAAGTGAAGACAAGAAAGATAGATTTATTAGAGGTATAACAATGGATGTTTCCAAATTTTATTGCAACCATAAGCCTCCTTATAATGTTGATACTTTTGTGCCATGAGTTAAGGATACTATTTCCCTACTAACATTTTTCCTTGGATTGGAAAGTGATAGGAAATTGGGTGCAAGCCTTCTTCAAATGATATTTAATATCCATTGTATTCCTTAACTAGTTAGATATAATTTTGTCGAGCACGTTGTTCAATCCATACACAATCATTTTTTAATGATTAAAATGTTGGCAAGTTGACTACACTATTGTATATAAATATATTTAGTGTTTTTATTATGGAAACAAAGTCATATAGTGTTTGGGAGTCAGCGCACATTATCAAAAGATCAGAATTTGGTTAAGTATAGAAGACTAAACAGTTAACAGAGCACCAGTAGATCAGAGCATCAGTGCATGTGTGTATGACAGAGTTATGGTATGCACCCTTGAAGATAAGTTGGTAAGAGTATATTCATGCTAAGTCTACAAGTGCATGATCAGAAGATACAGTATGGCGAAGATACAGACAGTTGAAGTATCACAGACAGTGAATGCCAGAACATAACATAGTATGTAGCCTGTTAGTACTTAAAATTACTGATGATCAAAAGTCAATCAGAAAACTCTGATTTATAACTCCATCAGTCCCAATAGATGCATCAGCAATCAATACTAAGGTATTAAGGATTTTCAATCCTTCTCTTTGAGCTCAAAGCTTCAGGTGGGTATTACCTTTCTAGATTGAATTCTTTAAATATCACAACTATGATCTATATAATTGGTATAGATCTAATCATATAACTCATATAGTTTAAAGTAAATCATTTTAATTTGATTGATGGTGAAAAAAATTATAAAATAAGCATAGACTAGTGCCTAATCTTAGGGCATTAGAGTCAATGAATGAACATCTATAGAAAATCTCTCAAATCAAACACACCCAAACCCCAGATAAGATGCCTTGCAAATTACCTTCTTATGCATAAATAATATCATCTAATTCATGTATGAACACAAAAATCTCATAGACCTCACTCAAGATTTATCCCTCCCTTGAAAGGAACTCAAATTTTAACCCCGCTATCTACCTTGTAGAAAGATATGCCTAAAATGCCTTGCAAATTTAAACATATAGAGAAATCAAAACCATATATGAAGACAATAAGAAATATACATGGAAATTTAGTATATTTTATTGATAAACCTCCAATGTTAGTACATTCAAAGAAAAATGGATTCCTGAGAATCAAAGACTAAATCTATAAACTCCTATGAAAATACATATTTCACCACCCTTTGGTGTGAGATAGAAACAACTATATATAGAGAGACCACCTTGGGATCCTTGAGAAAAGGATGCAACAAGCTACAGGTGGCTCTAATAGTGACCTGCACTAGAATACAAAAGTTTTAAAGCATATAACAAAAAGAGGGTAAATGGCACCAATCTTGTTTCTTCTTGGAGTTTGAACTTCCACTTTGAGCTACACCTTTGTTTGTAGGTATTCAGATGCAACTGCTAAAGTTTGTTGTATGAATGATGAATGCCTAATCGGCTAACTTACATCATCCCCTGTATGATCAGTTGCTCTTCATGTGCTCATAGATCAAGTGTACTACTGGAAATCATTCATCATCCAAGTCATCCAGGTCATCTGTTGCAAGCCTACTTATTTTAGGCTTTGTCATGTTGTCCCATGTAGTAACCTGATCTTCTGTTGGCCATGGAAATTGTTGAATGCTCTGTAATTGCTTCTTTTGTCTTTCCCATCTTGCATCAGAAATTTGTTTTACATCTATGGAGAACTTTCTAATGTCCATTTCTTCCCTAATAGCTTCACCCAAAACTATGTTAAAATGATCTAGATCAACATCATTTTTATCTTTAAAAAAAGCCTCTTTCTTAGGTAGTAAGAGATCAAAATCTGACCTCCATGTATCCAAGTTCTTTATTTCTCCCTCCTATATTCTAATTCGAGGAATGAACCTATTGAAATCAGGTCCAAACATTTCCATTTTTTCCTCCACTTGATTTTCCTTGCCCTTGAAGAAAGAGGAAACAATACCAATCTTTGCAATTTTAGTTCCTACTTGTAATAATACATCTTGGATGTCACTCCTTAGAGACTGTACTGCTTCTAGTCTCTTAAACAATGAATCCCTTATGGACCAAGTTGTATGATAGGTACTTGAAATAGAAATAAAATTTTTTACTTCACTTTGTAAACTAGGGCAATTTATTATATGCAGTATAAAGTGTCTCTGCCTTATCCTTCAAAACTTCTATCCTATGCTGCAAGATTTTCAACAGGGACTATACTATACTCTCAGTCTTTTCCTTGTTCATCCTTTCTTCTATAGCAAAAACTTCTTCTTCAATTACACCTTGTACCTCTAGTAGTGCAAACTGCTCTAGTGGTGTAGGGGTAACTTTAGGCATGTTGGCAATTTGAAACTGCAAGTTCTCTACACACTTTTCTAGTTCTTTTTCCTTCATTATCAAAATCTCTCTATCTTTCACTAATGCACTATAATCAATGAAAAGATTTTGATGCCTTTCTGATAATTGTTTGGTTTTATCTTCATTTAATCTAGCAAAATGAGTCAGCACCTATGAGATCTCAAGATCTCTAGTATTGTGAATTGACCATATCACCTTATCACCATCCATCTTCTCTTGGATGTTCAACATGGAAGGATTTTGATCTTTTGGATACAGGCTCCACATAGCCAATGCCTTATTTTTAGGGTTGTACTCAAACCCTCTTATCAAATCCCCTACTTGGGTTTCTGAAGTTAGATTTATGTGATCCTATTTTCTGATTTGGTCAATTATACAAGCTAAGGCCAAATCCCACCCAGGTACAAGAAGCATGTTACTAGATTTTACTAATTGCCTAGCTTCTTCTGGGGTTATGGTTTTAGATTCAGGATCATAATCCCTCAAGGCTTGGATGGCTTCATCAGTTATCTGGCCATCTTCTTTGTTCTGAACATTGGAAGCTACCTGTTGTTGTTTGTGCCATAAAAGGGAGTCCTTGAATTCATTTGACTTCATAAAATTGTCATCCTTCAAGAAGGCATCATGTTCAAGCATCCTTTCATCTTGACCTAAGACCAAAGGTAACTCAACTACTTCTGTCACTACTCTCTATTTTCTTTTTTCCTCTCTGATCCTCTGCCTAAGCTGATGATCATGGTCTCTATCTCCTGTAAATAAAGCTTTCACTCTATCTCCCTTCTTTTCTTTGACCCTAGCTCGTGAAGATTCTCCTACTTGTAACTAATGCTTCTTCTAAGGAGGCTCACTAGTGTCTTGAGAGCTAGGAAGCTCTATCAAGTCCATTATTATATTTTCCTCTCCTTATTGAGCAGCAAGAGATCCTTGTTCCATAGTAGGAGGGATGTAGATTGCATAACCTCCATCACTATCTTCATAATTAGATTCTGAATACTTCTCCTTTTCTGTATTCTTATCATCAATTTGGTCTTCAATAGATTTGACCAATGTTTGGTAATTATCCATCATCATCTCCAAGTACTCTACACAAACCATATGCAATATACTTTACATAAAAAGCCAAATATTTGTAGAAGGGGTTGATCCAGCCACCAGTGCAATGTAATTCTTGTTGCCTCGGTGACCTGGCTTTGAATCTCCTTGGCTACAAGGACATATTCCTGAGTATACCTATTGGCCAAGGCTGGTAGGTTAATTTCTATGACCATGGGGATATTAATACCAAAAGCCCTCATGAAAGAGCTCCTATCTAATGTAACTAGGGCTGAACCATCATGTTTTCTTATCATTCTAGACAAGGGGTCATAACAACTTGCCAATGCAATTATCAAATCAACATCCAAGAAAACATCTGGGACTATCAACTTGGCTAATCCTGATGTCCAAGGGTTTGACACAGGAACTGGACTTTCAACATTTTTATAGAAATATCTAAATAAATGTATTCCATAATTTTCAAGCGTCTTGGCATCTCTTAAATAGCTCAAATTGTCAATGAAACATTCATCACTAACCTTTTTATTTTGTGACGATCCTGGTAGCAAGGTGAGAAATTCATCAGAGTAACTTTCTTTTGCCTTCTCCTTGGAACCCTTGCTGGTAGAAGCCCCACTGGTCAATGGTTGACTCATTCTGACTACAAAAGTGAATTCTTCTAAAAATTTTGAGAATGTAAATCCTCTGACTGCAGAAAGCTCAAAAACTCTCTTACTTCAGCTTTAGCTCTTTGAAATACTTGGTAATTTGGAAATGATTGACAGTTAGTTATATTTATGTTGGACAATTGAATGCAATTTTCCATTTTGAGATCTTGAATTTTGTAAATCCTGTCACTTCCACCACTACTTGGCATGCCCTGAACTTTAATTCACTAGCCGTGGGATAGGACAATGACATGTAATCAAATTTAATTTCTCGCAACCTAGCGACTACCAAGCCAACCATAATTGCTGAAATATTTGGTGCTTTTCATTTTATTCAGAGATTAAGCAACTAAGGGAAATCTTTAATCATTATATTATGAAATAACTTTCAAAGACCTGGCGACTATAGTAAAAAATCACAGTCGCTAAATGTTTTAGCCTTTGATAATTTTATCTCATGATCTAGCGACTATAGTCTTTCATAAGTATTATTTCCTTATTTTATTATTACGAGACTTAGTGACTATAGTGCAAGTCTCCTGATAACCATAACTTGTTGACTATTCAAACTTCTTATGGAGATTGCCTGACTTCACCCATCTGGAGACCTAGCAACTTTAAGAGAAGTCTCTTGATCATTGGATATTTGTTCAATTTCTCATTTCTTCATGCGATTACATGACAAGCATAGGATCTTAATCTGATGGTAGTCGCTGAGTCTTGGCATATTTTGGATTACATCACTATTATCTAGCGATTGAGAGACAACCGTTACATCTATACTTATAAGGAACAAAATCAACGGTAGTCATGCAATCTCTGCATTATCATTCTGACTTTGACTTTCTCTGGAGATCTGGAGACTAAGAATATTTGGAGACTTGGTGACTACAGCAGAAATATTTGATTCATTCTCTTTGGTGATCTAGGGACTATAATCTATCTTGTATTTACTGAGAAACTGTTAACCCTTTATTTTATTCTACAACCAATTGAGAGTGAACACGTCATCAATTATAACAGATAGATTTATACCTTTTTTGACCTTCTAATTCTCGGTTGACACTTAAACTTTAGTCATCTTGAGATTGCGTGACTAAGGTTATCTTCTAGTCACCAGATGATCCTCTTAACCTGAGTTTACTTCAGAGACTGGGTGACAAAACACTTCTCACAGTCACTGCAAGATTTCTTAACTCATGGTTTAATCCTAAGATAATGCGACTACCGCCTGATTTCAAACACATCAACAGCTCAGATTTGTTCTTTGAAAACCTTTTCCCTAACCCATGTTCTTTTGGCGATCATATGACTGAAGACATCTTGCAGTCACTTAATATTTCTCTTTACCCTGGTAACATTTGGAGACTACCCAAACCCTTTATTCGCCAAGTTGCCAGATACTTTTCTTAACCTTGGTCAAACTATGAGATATAACGCTATCTGTTGATTCTTCCTTCATCTTACAATTATCGCTGAGTCACTATATTTTCTATGGCTTAACTGCTTCATTATGAGATTAGGTGATAATCATGTCACTGGATCGCTGAGTGTTTAGAACATAACCGCCAGGAATATGAGAACATGCGACTATCATTATCGCTAGATCACTAGATGATTTTTGTAACTACCAAAGAATTGGGAGATTATGAGACTGAAAAGAAACATAACTGCTATCTTTTATTGAGAGACTCAGTGACCAATCAATGAGTTTTCTTATCATTGAAACCTTGGTTACTCGACTGCATGTCTTTTGCATGTAGAGATTTAGCGACTATAGTTCAACTCTGAAATATTTACCAGTGGTGGTCGCTAGATCTCACAAAGATCACTTGGAGACTTGGAGACTATAAACATCCACTGAGTCTCATGATAAAAGGGAATATTCTCTAAACTTATAGAGATTTCACAACAAAGCACATCTATTGAATCACCAAACTAAAAGGAATATGTTGAATGCATTTTGAGACTAGGCGACTAAGCAGTAATATAAAGCGCACATGCTTAGAGGATCACTTAAGTCATTTGGAAAAAGTAATAGAAAATTAGAACCTAGTCAAGCGTTTGTAGGGTTTTCTAGATTTTCACAAGCATTTTAACCTAGCACCTAGGGTTTTAAACATTTGAAACACAAATTTGGCATTTTCAATATGAAACTTGCAGGAGAAAAACACAAAGACCTGGAAAACTACCAAAGAAACTAGGAAGAAATACATTCTTGAAAATTTTGAAAATATTACCAACACAGCAGACTGTTGGTAATTTGATTAGCGATGATATTATTTCTTTGCAAACACTATGCAACTATTGTAATTAAGTTGTAGACATGTAATTATGTTTGTTTGTAAACACTCTTGAGCCAATTCACTTGGAAGCATTGTATGTAATCGGTTATAGGCCAACCTAGTTAATTGTTTTGTTAAGTGCATATAAATATTAGATGCACCTTTGTAATAAAGCATGGAAGTTGAAATAGAGTGAAGATAAGAATAGCAGAAGTACGTGAAGAGAAGTAATAATGTATTAGAGCTTTGCAAGAGCTCAAATCATCAGCACATCAAAGGAACTGATCAGACAAGAAGTGTCACAACACCAGTTCATCTAGCAGATATAGTGTGTATCTGAGATTAGAAGGTTGTAGCCTTCACCACTTGAGTAGTGAGCTCTAGGATAGTGTATGCCTGCCCCTAACAAGGTTATTGTAAAAGACTCCTAAGAGGGTCTGACCCTTGACAAGGTCATTGTACTAAAAACATTGTAAAGAACAACTCCAAATAGGGTTGCAGATCTTCTAACAAGGATCACAAGACATTAGTCCAGTTCTTAGTGGGTGTCAATTCCCGCTAGGGTTTTTACCTATTTGGGTTTCCCTGTAACCATATTGGTGTTATGTTTTGTGTTTATGTATCTTGTTTATGTTGATGTTCAATTTAGTACTTAATCATTGAAGTTAAATTTCAAGAGTAAAGTAAAAATATTAAATATAGTGAACACTGATTCACCCCCCTCTCAATGTTCACATTCCTAACAATTGGTATCAGAGCTTTGGTCCTTTGAAGAGAAGTTTAACCACTTGAGGAGATTAATGGGTTTAGAAGAAGTAAAACATCTGAAGAAGAATCTTATGGCAGCTCTTGAAGACCTTGATAGATCTAAGAAAGAAGTTGAAGAACTAAAATTGAAAGTCAGTAGTGCACAAGTATTCATCAAGAAATTGAGACAAGATTTGAAGGATTGTACAAACAATGACTTGGGAAAAATAGTTAAGAAGATAAATGAGGAGAACACATCTTTACAAGATCATATTAAAGAGTTGGAAGAAAAGATATCAAACAATCAAGAAGTTTATGATGAATAGATCAAAGAGAACCTTCAACTAAATGAAGAATTGAGGCAAGAAAACATGGAAATCTTGGAGCTAAGAAACAACAAAGAAAATATAGAATCTGAATTAATTGAAGCAAAGAATCACATTGATAAATTACACACAAGCAAGGATCTGATTGTATCTTAGTTATATGCTCAAAAGCTTAAAGGAGATACCAGTAGCATTGGATTCAATGAAGCACAAAATCAGATTGACAACATGTGAGAAAGAATAAAAGCACTAGATCAAGACACAACAGATGCCAAGAAGACTAAAAATCAGACTAAAGACTGAACTAGCTAAAGATGAGTGCAAGCTAGTAGACCAAACTTGTTATGCATGTAACAATAATGGATATATAGCAAGGAATTGTAAAGAGGTAAGACCTTTCAATGGTTACTGTTATTCATGCAATAAATTTGGTCATAAAGCTATGAATTGTAGAACAAGTAAGAAGAACAAGACTTAGCATAATCAGAGAAATCAGAATCAAACAAATGCAAGAAGTTCTCAGAGTATTACAAGTCAGATATGTAATTATAATGGTCACTCAAATATACAATGTAAAATGGTAACCCATATCAATGCACCAAAGAATTTAAGGCCTCTAATTATTTGTCACTCTTGTAACAAGGCTGGACACATCACAAAGTTTTGCAAATCAAGAATGCAAAGTCAGGAAAGCCCTAGAAAGCTAGAAGAATCAATATTAGATACCGAAGGAGAATTCAAGTTTGTGAAAGCTACAAATGTATACACCTAAAAATGGTCATCTAGACTATTAGCCCCTTTTGCTAAATCATCAATTACTTGTTCTTGATCAAATCCTAGCTCTATCATTTATTCAATTATTTTCTATGGGCTAACCATTTTATCCTAAGTCTTTATTTATTTAAAAGGAATATTTCATCCCCTTTTATTAAATAAAAAGCCCCCACTTTTCCTCTTATCCTAAGTTGCACAAATAAAGCATTATTCTTATTTTATAAAAAGGGAAAAAACACTTTTTGTCTCATATGGACACAAAAGTCAACTCCTATTTTCTCATTGGAGGATACTTATGCACATGGATTGCTCCTCTTTTAAGCTCCACCATTGATTAAATCTTTTGCCTCTTAATCTCCATGGTCCATTCCTCCTCATTTCCTTTAAAAAGAGAGTTAGGAATGAATGCAAAGTGTTTTGGCAGTCATTCTGTAGCAGTTGTTGTTGCATTCATGACTTGGATTGTCATTGATGTCAACACAGTGATATTCTGGATATTAGCAAGAAAGTAGGTACAGTTTTGTTTTGCACACATGTTTTATTGTAGATTTTATTTTGCATAGTTGATGGTATGTTCTTTGGTGTGTTATTAACCTATGGTTAATAGCGTAAAAAGAAATTCATTCATTTGTAAGAGTTATGAGCATTTTGGTGAAAGCAGTGTTTAGACAGTGTTTCTGTGTAGCGAAGTTTGGAAATCAAAGGATATCTCTTAGCTGGGATGGAATCTAATTTTGTGTAGTTAAAGGGATGTTGGAGACTCATTAATGATGATGTGGTTCATAGTGCAAACTTCGAGGATATGTTTGGAGAAAGTTACAGTAACTAGAAGCTGGTAGTTTTATGTGAATTTTGTGTGTAGCGTGTAGAATTTATTATTTTGTAATTGAGGACCGACTCATTTGTAATTATTTGAGTTTGGTATATAAGAAGAAATTTTTTCCTTATTGTAATGTGTACTATGAAGATTGTAATGCCAATATATGCATGAAGTGAAGAAAAGAGCTAATTCAGTGATGAAGGAAGACTTGTGACTACAGAGATCTGGAATTGTGATCTTGTGTAGCAGAGAGTGCAATTTTGGCACAGTGTGAAGGAGGTAATATATTTCATATTATTTTGTTGAATAATTCTAAGATCTTTTGGACAGTGGGTTCAAAGATCTTGCCTTGAAGCTGTTTGTGCAGTGGGTCCTTCTGTCTTCCATAAACTCTTAACCGGGTTAGAATCTTTTAACAAGGATTCAATATCTCCTAATAGGGATTTATATGCATTGAATGTATTTCATAAGACTCCTAACAGGGTCCATCCTCTAACAAGGAACTTTTATATTAGTCCATCATTTTGTGGGCATCATTCCCACTGAGGTTTACTCTTTTCAAGAGGTTCCCTAGTTAACATATCTTGTGTTATTGTGCAATTGTGTATGGTTATCGTTCTATGGTTGATCAGTACATTGATTATATTGTTTAAAGCTATTGAATGGATAAATTATCTGATAACTGATTCACCCCCCCACTCTCAGTTATCTTGGGGATCTTTACTTTCTAACAATTGGTATCAGAGCAGCAGGTCCTTGAAAGAAAAGTTTAACAACTTAAGGAGATCCATGGTGAATTTCAGAAAAGAAAGCCCTAAGTTTGATGGAGTAAATTTTGATAGCTGGAAAGAAAAGATGAAGACACATCTATTGTGTTTAGGACCAATTTATTGGTTGATTATAAAGAATGAGAAGACTATCATTGAGGAAGACAATCTAGAGGCAGGAACTAAAGATGAACTAGATCTATTCATGTGTAAGATACTTGCAAGAGAAGCACTTTTTTCAGCACTATCGGAGAATGAATATAGTCAGGTAAGATGTTTGAAAACATCTCATGCAATTTGGAAAGCTTTACATTCTACTTTTGAAGGTGATGAACATGCAAAGAAGGCTAGATTACATAATTGGATTTGTGCATTTGAAGATATCAGAATGATGGAAGATGAATCTATTAGAAGTTATATTGGTAGGATGTCTGAGATTGTGACAGGAATAAAGTCTTGTGGAGGTGATAAGATAGAGAATGAAGTAATATGGAAAATTTTAAGAACTTTGACACCAGTATTCAAGCAGACAACGCAGATGATTGAACAAGTGATACCTTGTACATCAAACTTTTCAAGAGAGACTCTTCTTGGAAGATTAGAAACAACAGAGATGAACTTGAGATTATCAGGAGAGCTACCTAGAATGGAAACATCATTCAGTGCTCTTAGCATTAGAACTACAAGAAGTACTAGTGTAAATGGAGATTATACCAGTAGTAGCATATCTGAGGAAGATAAGAAGATTGAAGAAGGTATTGCATTACTTGTAAAAAGAGAACCAGATGGTAAGAAAATCTTTAAATGTTGGACTTGTCAAGAATATGGTCATTTTGCATCTAAATGTCCTAAAAGAGTTAAGAAGTATAGAAGCAACTTTAAACCTAGGAGATCTAAAGAATGTTATTATGCAAATGATGAAGATTTTGAAGCAGGAATTGAAAAACATTTAAGTGACAGTGATAATGATAACTTTGAGGAAATAGGATTTGTAGCAATTAAAGAAGAAAGTTTTGAATCTGATAAAAGGGAAGAAAAAGCATTAGTTTCACAAGTTGAAAAGAAATCTGATTGGATTATAGACAGTGGTTTTTCACATCATATGACTGGAGATAAAAGAAAGTTTGTTAAGTTAGATAATTATGATGGAGGAATTGTTAGGGTTGGTAACAATGCACCTTGTTTGATTAAGGGTATAGGATCTATTACTCTTGATGGAAAGACTAACACTGATGATGTTTACTTTGTTGATGGACTAAGACATAGTCTACTAAGCATTGGACAATTGGCTGATAAGGGTTATCAAGTTTGGTTTTCTGAGAAAACTTGTGCGATAAAAGATAAAGATGGAAATTTGATTGGAAAAGGATCCAGAACCAGAGGTAATGTATTTCAGTTGAATCCTACTAAGATGACATGTTTGATAACTAGGATTGATGACAGTTGGTTATGGCATAAAAGGTTTTGTCATATAAACTTTGATAATATTGTCAAGGTGAGCACTACACTTGCGGTAAGAGATTTACCTAGAATTATGAAACCTACTAACATGATTTGCAAAGAATGTATGATGGCAAAGCAGAAAAGGAGTTCATTTCCCAATAAGAAGTTCACATCGACAGAGAAGTTGGAGATTGTTCATACAGACTTGAGTGGTCCTACGAGGACTAGAGGATTCTATGGTGAAAGGTATTTTATGATTCTTGTTCATGATTTTACAAGAATGATGTGGATTGCATTTTTGAAAGAAAAATCTAAAGCATTTGATAAGTTTAAGATCATGAAAAGAAAAATTGAGAATGAATCTGGAATGAAGATTAAGTGTCTAAGATCTGATAGAGGTGGTGAATTTACATCTAGAGAGTTTAACACTTTTTGTGAAATGAATGGCATTAAGAGACAACTTTCAGCCCCTAGAACACCAGAACAAAATGGTATTGCAGAAAGAAGAAATAGGTCAATAACTGAAGCAACAAGAGCTATGTTGTTTGAAAATGATTTGGCTAAAATTTTTTGGAGAGAAGCAGTGAACACAGTAGTATACACTATGAATAGAGTACAAATCAGAGCAGATACAAACAAGACACCTTATGAATTATGGTTTGGACATACACCCTCAGTTAAGTATTTTAGAATTTTTGGAAGTAAATGTTATATAAAGAGAGATGATGATATAGGAAAGTTTGATCCTAGAAGTGATGAAGGAATATTTCTTAGATATTATTTAAAAAGCAAAGCATATAGATGTTATAACAAAAGAACTAAGACTATTGCTGAAAGTGAAAATGTAAAAGTTGATGAGAAGTTTAAAATTCAGGAAAGAATGCTTGATTATGAATCTGATGGAGAAGCACAACCTTAGCCTAACATTGAAAATGCAGAATTATTTTTTGAAACTAACAGTGATTTGTTGAATGAAAGTCATACTGAAGAAGATAGAGAAGAAAGCAGAGAAGAATCTACAGTCGGAACAAGATCAGTAACTATGACACCTAACAGGTATACTTTAAGACATCACCCTGTTGAGCAAGTTATTGGAAGTTTAGATAGAGGAGTTTTGACTCAGAATAAGGTACATGTATGTTTGATTTCTCAAATTGAACCTAAGACTACTAATGAAGGTTGTGAAGATGAACATTGGATCAATGCTATGAAAGAAGAACTAGAGCAGATTGAAAAAAACAAGACATGGGAATTGGTCCCTAGACCTGAAGACAAGAATGTGATTGGAACAAAGTGGGTATTTAGAAACAAGATGAATGAACAAGGAGAAGTGATAAGAAACAAAGAAAGATTGGTATGCAAAGGATATTCACAACAAGAAGGAATTGACTATGAAGAAACTTTTGCACCTGTGGCCAGACTTGAAGCAGTGAGAATGTTTCTAGCATATGAAACTTACAAGAAATTCAGAGTGTATCAGATGGATGTGAAGTCAGCATTTTTGAATGGTGAATTGGAAGAAGAAGTCTACATTGAGCAGCCTGAAGGTTTTCCTTTGACACAAGAAGGAGATATGGTATGTAAGTTAAAGAAAGCTTTATATGGATTAAAACAAGCACCTAGAACCTAGTATGCAAGATTGGATAAGTATTTATTGAAATTGGGATTTATAAAAAGAATAGCAGATAGTAACTTATACACAAAAGAAATTGAGAATGGTTTGTTGGTTATACTTATATTTTTTGATGATATTATCTTTGGAGGAGAAGATGAAGCTAGTGACAAATTTGCAGATGAAATGAAGACTGAATTTGAGATGAGCATGATTAGAGAAATGAAATACTTTTTGGGATTATAGATAACACAAAGAAAGGAAGGTATATTTGTAAGTCAGACTAAGTATTTAAATGAATTATTGAAAATATTTGGAATGGAAGATTCTAAACTTGTTGGAACACCTATGGTAACTGGACATAAGTTATCTAGCAAAGATGAGACACCAGCAGTTGAGCAGAAAAAGTACAGATCTATGATAGGAGGATTGCAGTACTTGACACATACAAGACCTGATATAGCACATTCAGTGGGGATTGTAGCAAGATTTCAAGCAGAACCTAGAGAATCACATTATGCAGTAGTAAAGAGGATACTAAGATATCTGAAAGGAACAATGGATTATGGTTTATGGTATGAGAATTCTGATGATTTTACTTTATGTGCCTATACTGATGTAGATCGGGGAGGCAGCGTTGATGACAAGAAAAGCACCAGTGGTGGAGCCTTTTTTCTTGGAGGAAAATTGGTCTCTTGGCTAAGTAAGAAGAAAAATTGTACTTCACAAAGCACAACAGAAGCAGAATATGTTGCAACAACAAATAATTGTAATCAGATTATTTGGATGAAGCAGATGTTGAAAGATATTGGAATAAAGTTTGATGAGCCTGTTGTTATACATTGTGATAACACCAGTACAGTGAGTATGTCAAAAAATCCTATTTTACATTTTAAGACTAAACATATTGAGATCAAGTATCATGTTGTAAGAGAGAAAGTTGCAGAAAAAGAAGTAAGATTGGAGTACATAAGTACAAAGGAGCAGATAGCAGATATATTTACAAAGCCTTTACCTAAGGATACATTTGTGTATCTGAGAGGTATGCTTGGGGTTATGCCCCAACCTATTTTTGAGAATTGATGCAGATGATTGCATTCGTCTAGTGGTATATGAGCCCTATCTTTCTTCTGGATTGGATGTTGGAACTTCCTCTATGGGGGAGTTTATGAGCTAAGTCATGAGGACTCTTGTTATTGTATTTTTTTGAAAAGTGTCTTTTGACATTAAGTTGTTGTTGACTTAGTGATGGAATTTCTATCATTGATGTCAATGGGGGAGAGATATACATGAAAAACATTGTGGATTGTATGAGAGAGCTGAATAGGAAAACGAAGCAAGATTTGATTTGATATTTTGGAGTGATGTTGCAGTATTGGAGTTTTGGAACATTGGATGTTTTTCATCTATGTTGCCATCAATACCAATGGGGGAGATTGTTAGGAATGAATGAAAAATGTTTTGGCAGTCATTCTGTAGCAGTTGTTGTTGCATTCATGACTTGGATTGTCATTGATGTCAACACAGTGATATTCTGGATATTAGCAGGAAAGTAGGTACAGTTTTATTTTGTGCACATGTTGTATTGTAGATTGGATTTTGTGTAGTTGATGGTATGTTCTTTGGTGTGTTATTAACCTATGGTTAATAGCACAAAAAGAAATTCATTCATTTGTAAGAGTTATGAGCATTTTGGTGAAAGCAGTGTTTAGACAGTGTTTCTATGTAGCGATGTTCGAAAATTGGAGGATATCTCTTAGCTGGGATGGAATCTGATTTTGCATAGTTAAAGGGATGTTGGAGACTCATTAATGATGATGTGGTTCATAGCACAAACTTCGAGGATATGTTTGGAGAAAGTTACAGTAACTGGAAGCCGACAGTTTTATGTTAATTCTGTGTGTAGCGTGTAGAATTTATTATTTTGTAATTAAGGACTGACTCATTTGTAATTATTTGAGTTTGGTATATAAGAAGGAATTTTTTCCTTATTATAATATTTACTATGAAGATTGTAATGTGAATATATGCATGAAGTGAAGAAAAGAGCTAATTCAGTGATGAAGGAAGACTTGTGAGTACAGAGATCTGGAATTGTGATCTTGTGTAGCAGAGAGTGCAGTTTTGGCACAGTGTGAAGGAGGTAATATATTTCATATTATTCTATTGAATAATTCTAAGATCTTTTGGACAGTGGGTTCAAAGATCTTGCCTTGAAGCTGTTTGGGAAGTGGGTCCTTCTGTCTTCCATAAACTCTTAACCGAGTTAGAATCTTTTAACAGGGATTCAAAATCTCCTAACAGGGATTTATATGTACTGAATGTATTTCTTAAGACTCCTAACAGGGTCCATCCTCTAACAAGGAACTTTCATATTAGTGCATCATTTTGTGGGCATCATTCTCACTGGGGTTTACTCTTTTCAAGAGGTTCCCTAGTTAACATATCTTGTGTTATTGTGTAATTGTGTATGGTTATCTTTCTATGGTTGATTAATACATTGATTATATTGTTTAAAGCTATTGAATGGATAAATTATCTGATAACTGATTCACCCCCCCCCCCCCCCCTCTCAGTTATCTTGTGGATCTTTACTTTCTAACATCTTCTTCATTCTAGATCCCCAACTTTTTATGCTAATGTTATGCTGCAGGTTTTCTAGGTCACTTTGGAGATTTTGGAGATTTGGAGCATTCTTGGCTTTTGCATCTACATGTTATCATATTTTCACTTCTTGCATTATCATGACATTCTTAACTTAGATTTCCTTTATGCTTTAGATTAATTCATCTAGCTTAACTAGGAGGCTTTGTAATACTTGCATCTTTCATTTTCATAGCTTAGCTTGCATTTCCATTCGTAGCATAGCATTGCATTGCATTTTCATTCTTGATTCTTGAGGATATTGGTATTCTTGCCCTTGTCTTCTTTGAATCTCCCATTGCATGGTTTACTAGCAAGGTTATTGGCTTAATAGCTCTAGCTAAGAGCATTCTTAAAAACCCTTGCACTCCATACCTAGGGAGCTATGGATCAATTTTTGAGACCTCATTCTTGAGTGTTCTTGAATGTAATGATTCACAGAAGTGTGACACATTTATAGAACACATTTTTGGCACCTATCGTGGGGCAGAGTAGACTAGCTTTGTCCCTTCTTTTTCTGCATTTTCATCATTTTTCATCAATTTTTTGGCAATTTTTTAGCTTAATTTTCGGTCTCTATTTTTCTATCTCAGACTATCGTATGATACTTTCCAGAAGTATCACACGATAGTTCTTCGTATGTGCATGTGATACTTCACCTGTCAGAAGTATCGCCTGGCTATTACAGAGAATATCACCTGGTCTCGGGTGAAGTATCGCCTGGTGTCGAGCGAAGTATCGCACAGACTAATATTATCGCCCCAGTATACTGAGAAGTATCGCATGATAATTCTGGTGTCTGTAACTATTGCCTGTACCCGACAGTGAGCTATTTTTTGAGTTATTTTATCTATCTTGCAAGTTTTGGGTTCTCTGCTAACTTTTTGAAATTTTTTGAAAATTTTAGCGTTTTCAAATCCATGCCACTCTGGAAAATGGGTGCCCATTTTTGAGAAATTTTTGCAAATGGTATCTAAAATCGAAGTGTGATATATTGTTGGAAAGGTCTTTCGGAGCCTAATCCAACCATGCTAGTTTCATTTTCAGATTTTGCCATTTGATTAGCTATTTTACTTGCAGATTATCTAATTTTTTAATTTTGCTAACCTTGTGGGCCTAACCAGTTGTGGTTGTAGGTGCACTTGCTTGAGATATTTTTCCAAAAGAACGCATGTCAAAGAGGGCTACTAATGGTTTTTGCACGGCTGCCCTAAGCATAAAAACCAAATCAAGTGCTTTTTTAATTGCTTTATTTATTAAGTGCGGCATATACTAGTTGTTTCATTTCATAGGCACTTAATACCTTGTTGTAGGAATTTTGAGGTGGTAGGAGAGTATGCTCTTCACCCTTGTGGTGAAATAGAAATCTTGACCCATCTTGGGATTTTGAAAGCAAGGGGGTAATTAAATCTTTTCTTGGTGTGTTTGGGTGAAGTTTTTGAGATAGGGGAGTATGCTCTTCACCCTTGTGGTGAACCAAAAACCTTGAACCTCAAGAATTGATCCACTTTTTGTTTAGATTTAGAATCTTTTAGCGGGCCTGCTCTTGAGCAATCAAGAGGAATGACCCAAGTGGGGACAAGCTTTTTTCCGGCTCTTCCAACCCACTATAATCTCAAGGCTATCAAGGACACAAAACCTTGGTAGACATAGTACTTATCTGTGCTTGATGTGAGTAACTTGTGAGATTGTGACCATGAGGAAAGCATTAAGAAACAATGCTTAAGGTACTCTTGAGGCCACGAGGTCCTAGTCCTTTATGAGGAGCAAGAGGGGTGCTATGAATGGAAGCCCTTACTACAAACCATTAGATAGAGGCCACCTTATTTTAGCTACTTAGCTTCTTGGTGCAAGGATTGATCCAAGTGGACTTACCTGGATCACCCCAAGACACTCACCATATGTGTTCCTTTGGTTGTGTTTTTGACACTTCCATGACAATGCCAATATCTCTTGTGGGAAACCACTTGGTGTGAGGCAAGGGAGCATCAAGTTGTGGGCCACATTGCTAAGTAATGAGCCTTGTCCTTCTATGTAGTAATTGCTTGAATTGTCTTCAATTGTGCTATACCAGTGTAAACGTTCTCAACATTCAAACAAAATGGTAGCACTCATAGAATTTTTCTATTTTGATATCACAAGTGCTTGTCTTGGCAAGGTTTCTTTTTCCCTTGTTTCAAGTGTTCTATGACATGTTTGATCCTATACTATTTGCAAACCTATCTTTTATCTGTTGTTACTGCTTGTCAAACTAAGAAATTGTACTATCCAACCTTCAAACTTGATCAAAATGCTTCAAAATTAAGATTTTTATGTTCACTGGTCAAAGAATCGCCCAAATCTGCAACAGTATCACGCGCCTTACTGAGAAATATCACACGATAGTTCGCGCCTGCTATCTATCACTTGCTTTGCCTGAAGTTTGTTGCTCTAATATATTAAGCTCTGTCGCCTGGTATAAGGTGAAGTATCACCTGATTGAGAAGTATCGCCCTGTTTGCCTGAGAACTATTGCCTGGGTCATTTCTACTATCCTGTCATTACTGCAATCCGGAGTTGCTAAACTTGCACTTTAACCTGTCGTAGAATGTCTTTTTCTGTTCTTAACTAAAGCTGGCTTGTTATCTACATGCTTAGATTTGTTCTAGACTGAAACAAATGAGCTAAAACTATTGGATTTGAGTTTAATGAATGCTACTCTTGATCACTTGTCGCATCACGGTTACCTCTCTAGCTACTTGCTTATTGAGCTTCTTGCTCGCTGCTCGGCTTTAGTCAATTGATTGTTGTAAGTGCTTGAGCACTTTTGACGAGCCATCTCTCTCTATTGTTCTACTTTGACAAGTGATCTTTATTAGCTTTTATTATCTCATATCTGAGAAACTTTATCTCATTCTATTAGTCAACCAACATCTCTTTTCATGCCAGTTACAACTCGGTCTTGATTTGAGCAGGAGATTCATCCTCTGTTCAATTATACACAGTTACCTTCTCCAACTAGATGCTCATGAGCACCCATTAGCAACAATAGTTCTAGTTCTGACCAATCTGAGAATTCTAAGGCTACCTTGTGGTACAAAGGAGGTTTCCTCTTTTCTGCATTCAAGACCCCCAAAAACACAGATAGTGTCTCACTCAGTTTGACTGAACAAGAAAAATTTCAATGCTTGCAAGAACACTTTGAGCATAAGGATAACCAAGCGTGCTTAGACAAAGAATACAATCAACAAAGGATGGATGCTGCTAGGGGCATGGCTTATAGAGGAATGTCTTATGAGCAACCCGAGACTAGTAACTATGAGCATAGACCTCTTTTTAATGGCAACAATGGAAACAACACACCACCAAGATCTCCTCCAAGACCCACTTTTGGTATGCCTTCTTCACCTCCTAGACCTCCTCCCTCTCAACATGAGGCAGAGGTTGATGATGAGATTTCTAGTGAGGATCTATGAGAGTTGAACAAGATGTGGTCTCCCAACGAATGATGCATAAGCTTTTAGAGCGTAATGGCGATCAATATTTTCAATATATGACTTCTAGAGGATACAAGCTTCCTCCCGACTACGATGTCAGAAAAATTGTCCAACAAAGAGTACCAACTGAATTGGAAGTCCTTCAAGAAGAACTGCATCGGACAAATCAATGCCTTACCCAAATGGCAATAGAAAGAGAGCCTCCCAAGGTCTCTTTTGTAGAATCAATTTGTGCTCTTCCTTTTGATAGGAGTCTATACATGGTCCTGTTTCCTAGGGATATTGAGGTTCCCAAATATGACAAGTATGATGGAAATGGTGATCCCCATGACCATGTGCGTCACTTTTACACTCTTAGCATGGACTTCCTTCATGAAGACACATTTCTTCTATGACTGTTCCCTAGAAGTTTAAGAGGCCAAGCTTTGGAATGGTTTGTGAAATTGACACCACCGCTTAAGACTTTTGATGAGTTGGCTCAGCGATTTACCCAGCATTATTCTTACAACATCCAACAACTTGTCACCATGATAGATCTCGGTAATCTAAGACAACATCAAGGTGAGCCATTTGCAACTTACTTACAACATTGGAGGTCATTGTATTCTAGGTATCCTCATCCGTTACCTGAAAGAGAAAAGATTGATATTTTTGTCAACACTCTTGTGCCTGAGTTGTATTATGATCTAAGGAAACAACTATTCTCCTCTTTCAATGACATGGTTGAAAGTGCGTATCGAATTGAGGATGTAGCTATAAGAAAAGGGGATATTGTTATTAATAAAGATGTTAAAGGCAATGGCAAAGACAAGAACAAACCTTGGAATAAGAACAAGTATGTTGTTAATAATGGGGTTGTTGACGCTCCTAAAGCTAAAGAGCCTACTTTCAATCTCTCCAATGCTATCTATGCAGAAAAACAACAAGAAGCTGCCAATGCTCACAGTGCTCTGAAACCTCAATATGCAGATAAGCCTAAGAAGTCATTTCGAAAGTGAGTCTATACTAAGTTGGCAGAACCTTATGATGTGATCCTTAAGACTTTGGTTGACAATGGATATCTTATGCTTCCTGATAAACCTTTTAACTAGGATCTGATAAATAAGCTTGATTAGTGGCGAGAGGATCATTATTGTCATTATCACAGAAATAAGGGACATTCGACAGATAATTGTTTTAAGCTTAAGGATGATATTCAGGATCTTATTGAGAATGGCACAATCTCCACTGATGGCTTAACTAAAAATTCTGATCACACAGCTTTCAAAGATCCTCTACCTAAGCATGATAAGGGGGAAACCTCTCAAGCACATAAGAAGAATCATGATGCTAAGATCAATTACATGTATCCTTCTAATACGCCTGTGATCAACATGGTAGAGCCTATTGAGAGTGTTTTAATGATGAGGTCTCAAGAGGATAATAAAGCCAATCATGGTAAGCCAAAGTTGGTCTTGCAAACATGTGGTAGTTCATCTTCCCAAAGTGAGACATTGAATGCTATTATTAGTGGGCAAGCCAAGATTGTCCTTAAAACTACACAAGATCCCAAGAAAGCTTTGCCTTCCAAACAAGTGGCTCCTTCAGCCACCCTTAGCTATGATCTTGTCCAACATTTTCAAAAGACACCAGCACAGATATCTATCCTTGAGTTGCTTCAGCTATCCCCTTCGCATAGAGAGATTCTTGATGAGGCTCTACGTACAACACGTGTTCCCAATGACATTGATCCAGATCAATTTCAGGCTATGGTCAACCACATTTCATCTCAACTATCTCTCTCCTTTTCTACAGAAGATGACATATCTATTGCTCACCCGCATAATCTAGCTTTACACATTGAAGTTCTAGTCTACAATACCTGAGTCCGCCGAGTCCTGATAGACAATGGTGCAAGGTTAAATATTGTTTCTTTCAATGTCATACAACAATTGGGTTTGTCAAAATTTTCTGTGGATTCTAAGAAGAAGATTACTATAAAAGCTTACGATGAAGTGGAAAGATCTTCCAAAGGTCTTGTCACGCTACTTGTCTAAGTGGGCCCTATCATGAAAGATATTAGCTTCCAAGTATTGGACATCCCACTTGCATATAACATTCTTTTCGGTCATCCTTGGATCCATGACATGCAAGATATTCCTTCCACTTATCATCAATGCATCAAATTTCTGTACAATGGCACTGAAGTTGTGATTCCTGGAGACCATACTATTGTTATTAATGCTCTTGCTGCTGCTGAAAAATTTGTTCCTCACAATGAACCTTCTGTTGATCCTAGTATGTCTCTAGTTGCTGCTGAGAAAACACTTAAGATGATGAGCCTTGGTATGGGTGAATATATGCTGGATTCCTTTTCTTCTATACCTGTTTCTCCTAGGTCATATGGGAGACCTTCTGATCAGATGAAGCCTTCCACTTCTGCTATGATGATCTTTGATGCTTTTGTTCCTTCATCTGTTCCTTTAGAAGTAGAAAGAGAAGAACAAGCTATTCAAGAGTGGATCTATAGAGAAGATGAGGATAGATTTTCCCTCGATAATTCCAGAAATACTCCCATGCTCAGTAATTTAGACACAGATATAGATGAGTCACTGCTACACACTATGACTCAAATGGGAGATGATCTTCCTTCTACTTCACTTCTTTGGGGAGAAGAATGTATATCTACTGATGATATAGCTGAGGCCTCTATGTCTAGAACCTATGTGCCTAAAGAATCATTGAACTATGATAGACAACGTTACAACATTGCACGGCTGCTACAAAGAGGTGATCTCTCACATAATGACATGAGTATCTCTACTTCTCGGCATCTTAAGCCTCTTCTAGAAGATTCTTCCATGATAGATATGGATGTTGATGTAGTTCATACCTCTCGTAACCCACCTGATGTAGTTGATGAGTCTCGTGCAGGGTCTAATGAGTTTGTTCCCTGTATTGCCTTAGTGGACTATGTTGGTCCTTCTATGACGAATCTAGATCTAGCTACTTTTGGAGCCTACCCTATAGGCTCAACCTCTCTTGTCACCAAAGATAAATCCCCTCATATAAATGCTATTAAACCAGTCACTTCATTTCATCTCGCATCAACACCTGTTACTTCTTCCACCAGCGAACTCGCAACAAAAAAGATTGAATCAACAATCAAGTATCATAGTCATCACGTCAAAAAAAAAGAGAAATGGTCGGATGGAAAAAACCACATTGTGGTGGTATCTGAACCTAAGAAAAGTAAAAATAAAAATCTACTCAAAAATAATGATTCTCAAATAAAAGATGACAAGCTGATTCTCTACAAAAAAATGGTGCACTACTTCAAGCATGATCTCATATCTGTTACACTTCAGCCCATTCCTAGAGCTAAGAAAAAAGTTGCTAATGCCTTGGTTACTTCGACATCCATCTTATGAATGAAAAGGCATAAATCTCACTTCAAGTTCCTAGTGGATGAATTACACTATCCTTCTTACAAATCCTACAATCCTGCCATCTTTTCATGTCTTCCACCTCATATTCTTCCTAAAAATCCACCACGCCATTCTTTCCGCCATCCCTTACACTTTGCCTTTGTCTTTGGTGACTTGTATAGGAAGGGTCTAGACGAAACTCTCCTTAAGTGTCTAGAAATAGAGGAGTCAGAAAAAGTGCTAGCTAAAATCCACGATGGCATATGTGGATCACATTCTAACGATCCTCCACTAGCTCAGACATTACTTAGGGCTGGTTATTATTGGTCGAACTGGTTGAGACCTCCTATCATCACAATTGCAGCATTTGGGCCTGGGGCCTATCAGTTCTCTACATCAAAGGAAGCAGATTCTTGATGCCCGTTTCTGTTTCGGGCATTCTTTGTACATACTTTATGATCTGGAAAAAACTCCAAAAAAATTTATATATGATGCTGAAAAAATCCTAAAAAGCATAAAAAGTACTGAAAAAATGAGCATCCTAGTGAAAACCTAGCAATAGGCACTTTGATGTCTCACCAAAAAAATAAAAAAATAAAAAAATAAAAAAAAAATTGAAAAAGTGCCTTGGTGAAAACCTTGAAACAGGCACCTCGGTAGCAAAAATACAATTTTTTTTTAATAAAAATTCCTAAAAAAATTGCAATAAATCTATCAAGTGGTGAAAACCTAGAAACAGGCGCTGCTTGAGACCCTTTGCATCTATGTCTATTAGTCTTGCGTGGCACTCATTCGCTCCACTTCTCGCTTTGCCTCTCCTAGCCTGGAATTGATTCTTGTCTTAGTCTAGGGGGCATCTATTGTTTTGAGCTTATCTTGGGTCTCTTTGGGCATCTAGGTTTCTTGGGAAACTTTGTTCAAATTGTGTTTTTCAACACTACCCTAGCGTTGAGTGTTTCTCAACACTTATCAGATATCCTACCCGCAGTCTAGATGATGCAATATTTCTCACTCGCAGATGTGATACTCAAAGTTTGACTCTATGACCTACACACAGGCACTTAAACATTTGAATTGTTGAGATTTGTTTGACTTTATTTCTTTGCATGTTGTCTATGATGATTTCTTTGCTGAGTGTTCTCCCCCTATGATCATTTTCGATGATGCATAGCTAGAAGACTGAGGGAATGAGAACATGTTTTATTACTTTTTCTGCTTGTGGGTATATTTTGTTGGTCCTAACTGTCATGAGCATTTATGCTGGTCTTATCTGACACTATGGACCTACAAGGTATTATCCTTGACTATTATGTGAGTGCATGCTTATAGTCATCTTGACTTTCATGTGTCTTGATACAAGCATAATCTTGCCATATCAAACTTAGGTAATCTCACTGCACTAGTCATCTTGACCTACATGTCTTTGATGCCTAGGTGAGATTTCCACATTTTTATTTGATATAGATCATATTTAGATTCACATAGTTATGCTAGTGTGTATTGTATGATCTTGCAATGCTACCAATAATGCTCAATGATGAATATTAGATGTCTATTGGCTTTGTAACCTTGCAAGTAAACCACTTTTCATGTAGCTTGCATTCTTAAGTTCATGTTAGTTAGTTTTGCATCTTGCATATGGAGAGAGCTCTCCTTTCATCTTTCATGGACTTGTTAATCAACTGCGTTCACCTTTCGCTTCTTCCCGATCATGTCTTTCGCTTCTAGTCTTTCATATCCCATCATTTTCTCTTCATTTCGAGATTGAAACCAAAATCCACGTTCACCTTTCTTCCTCTTTCACATAGTTGGCTGACCTTTTGAGGCCTGATCCTTCGATCTTCGCTGGGGCATTCTTCACCTCTTCATCCCCATCTCTTTCAAACTTCTAGTCTTTCATTCACTTTCAAATCCCAAGTTCAAATTCTTCCCCCTTCGTGGTGTTTTCGGGTTGAGGGACCACTTGGTTCGTGCCCCGGGTCCCATGTGTGGGGCATATCTTCACTGCTTGATGGTTATTCTATTTTATTTCTTCGATTATGATTTCTAGTGATTTGATCATGTTGCTCTTGCTTCTGCATTCCCTCTATCTGGATTTTTCTTTCGATCCCGAGGGGGCAGACATATCATATCTTATTGGCTATCTCTTTCCTAAGTGTTCAGTACTGTCGCCACCAGGCTGACCATGTAGGATTTGCTATCTCTCTGCACTTCATTCTTTGGAGTTAGAATGCTATTTCTTGCCTTCTTGGCTATCCGCTTGCCTTCTTGGCTGATCTATTCTTTGACGTAATGTGTTCCCAAATTGATCACACATTAGTCAAAGAGGGGCAAATGTATACACCTAAAAATGGTCATCTAGACTATTGGCCCCTTTTGCTAAATCATCAATTACTTGTTCTTGATCAAATCCTAGCTCTATCATTTATTCGATTATTTTCTATGGGTTAACCATTTTATCCTAAGTCTTTATTTATTTAAAAGGAATATTTCCTCCCCTTTTATTAAATAAAAATCCCCCACTTTTCCTCTTATCCTAAGTTGCACAAATAAAGCATTATTCTTATTTTATAAAAAGGGAAAAAGCACTTTTTGTCTCATATGGACACAAAAGTCAACTCCTATTTTCTCATTGGAGGATACTTGTGCACATGGATTTCTCCTCTTTTAAGCTCCACCGTTGATTAAATCTTTTGCCTCTTAATCTCCATGGTCCATTCCTCCCCATTTCCTTTAAAAGGAGAGCTCTCTTCTTCATTTTAGATCCCCAACTTTTTATGCTAATGTTATGCTGCAGGTTTTCTAGGTCACTTTGGAGCTTTTGGAGATTTGGAGCATTCTTGGCTTTTGCATCTACATGTTATCATAGTTTCACTTCTTGCATTATCATGACATTCTTAGCTTAGATTTCCTTTATGCTTTAGATTAATTCATCTAGCTTAACTAGGAGGCTTTGTAATACTTGCATCTTTCATTTTCATAGCTTAGCTTGCATTTCCATTCTTAGCATAGCATTGCATTGCATTTTCACTCTTGATTCTTGAGGATATTGGCATTCTTGCCCTTGTCTTCTTTGAATCTCCCATTGCATGGTTTACTAGCAAGGTTATTGGCTTAATAGCTCTAGCTAAGAGCATTCTTAAAAACCCTTGCACTCCATGCCTAGGGAGCTATGGATCAATTTTTGAGACCTCATTCTTGAGTGTTCTTGAATGTAATGATTCACAGAAGTGTGACACATTTATAGGACACAACAGAAGATGCAAGCTTGATTTGGTTAGAGGAAAATAAGGATAAGGTTGATGAGTATGTATTGGATGCCTCCATAGTGGACGCACCCTCTACATCTGGATGAATGACCCTCAGGGTCATAGGGGGAGCTAATTTAGTTCTAGACCCCTGCACAGCTGGTATACTCACCCTTAGAGTATGCACCTTTGGATTTAACCTTTTGGAGATTATGTGATGCTATGTGCAAGAACGTACTACCTAATTGACTACAAAATGAAAGTTTGAAATTCTAAGTAAAAGTCTAGTTTACGCGGTAAGCATTAATGGAAAAATTTTCACTTTAAAGTACATAGAGATTTGTAGATCACTCATTACATTCGAACTAGAGTGATTGGAGATCACATGAGACTTAGAAGTTGATTGTGAAGTATTGAAGCTTGATTCACCAGTGAAAGAGTGTGTTTGATTAGTTGCAAAGCCCTAATCCGTTGCAATGATTCAAAAGTTCTTAGAAACCTATTTGAAGAGATAAACAAGTTATGGCTACACCTATTGTGTTTGATGTTATGGAGAGGAAAAGATATATTTTCAAGAGGCATCCCTTTAAGTATACCCTAGATGACTTAGAAGGTACATTCTACAGAACCTGTATGGGTGTAATGCACATTGAAGACATCTGTGCATACATTTATTGTAAGAAGGAACCAGTAGGACTTGACAAGATAAGAGCGCACATTGAAACTATGATAAAGCTAAACACAACCTTCCTAGATGAGTTCGCACAACTGGAAAACCATCCCATAGTTGAATATGCTATGACATATTAGTTTTATGAGTCTGAATGGATATAGATATTTCTCAGTAGGATTCATGATGACCTATTCTGGATAGGTGGAGTACTAGTGAGAATCACAGGAGACCTCATTCATGAAATGGAAGGCCTTTCAAGGATAGGCACCATTCTTCTAGCAGGTAAGGATGTAAGAAAATTAGTAGAACAAGCATGTAAGTCAAGAAGTGATAGGATCAGAATGACAATTGAGCCTATAGAGGAGAAAGACATCAAATTGATGTCTATGATACTTGGTTATAGGTTTCAGCACACCAACAGAGTGAATAGTGTGTCTGCGGCCAGTATTCTTACAAAAATTAGAATTGTGAGAGAAAATGGTGAGTTCAATTTGTGTGAGATCCTACATGCACAATTGATAGATAATATTAGAGCCATCAAGTATGATAAGACCAAAATATTCAGGTTTGGATCTTTGATTATATACATGTACTTCCACATACTTGGAAAGATCTCAGATTTGTATCTAGACAAGAGTTTACCTTCAATGCCACAAATATATCTTAAGGAATCTACTAAGAGTACATTGAAAGACTACATGGAGTTGGAATTAAAGACATTCAGATCAGAATGTAGATGAGGTATAGGATACCAAAGAGTATTTTTGAGAAATACAAAGATAGCATTTTCTTTATGGTAGAAACTGATATAACTTGTATGGAAGCAGTTGAGCCAAGAACAAAGTGGATCCATCCACTTGGGTATGAAGTTGAGGAACCAATCTTGGAAGCCTATGCGCAAGTGCTACTATCAATGCCTAAGAACCCTAATGAACCTAGATGGGGGATTTATGAAGAGAAGACAAGAGAAGTTGATGTAGTTCTTAACAATGCAACAACAAAAAGGAAAGCATCAAAGATTACTTTTGAGATACTCATAATTCATGGAGTAACTCAGATAGATCTTGACAAAGCAAGAGAAGCAAATATTTCTTTGGAGATTGAGAGTGCAACTGTAGTAGAAGCTTAGGAAGATGATCTTAAGTTGAAGAAGATCAAGATTGAAAAGATAGATGATCCAAAGGATAAATAGGGGAAAAAAGATGTCATCTCTCCTATGCCCAAAGTGACAATTGATCTAATATCACCTCCTGAGTATAAGGAAATGGCCAAGAAGAAGAAGGAAAGCAGCACAAGTCACCCATCTTCACGGGAAACCATAAGTAAGAAAAATGCTCAAGCACCTCTAGAGGTAGGTGTCAGACGCAGTCTTCAAGTCTTGAGAACAAGGATTGTTGATGAAGGCAAATTAGATCAAATAGGGAAGTTTTATGAGATGTACAGTGAAATTGATGAATCAGATATTCATGGCATGATCATAAAACATATGATTAATTTCAAGAAGACAGTCTTGGAACTTAAGATAGTCATCTCAGATAGTGTTTGGAATATCTTGGAATCCTTGAAGAAACATGCTATTGAAGAAGATCTTAGAATAAGGGAAAAGATTCTAAATGAAAGCCTACCGGTGTGTTCCTTAGAGGAAAAAACACTATTGTTAGATCTGGTAAAACCACATCTAAGAACAAAGCTAAGAACACTACACATAATGGACAAGAACTTTGAATTGACAGCCAAAGAGACAGAGAAAGTCTTTGAGAAAGTTTTTCTAAATAGGCACATGTATCCACCTACTGCACCCACAAATCAAGTACCCTCAAAGGAAGCTAAGGAGTTAGAGACCACAAATGTACAAGTTACATTTTCTCAAGATCCATTGCCCATAGTGATAACACCTAAAAAGGCAGTAAAGTCTACACCCATGAATGAGACACAAAAAGACAACACTATCATTATTGATAATGTAGAAATTGCAATAGCGGCCACATACACTGACTTGGATAAGTTTGAGGAAGCCTTTGTGAGCACACAAGAGGTTGAAACTCTATGCAATGATAATTCACCCAAGCTACAAGAAGAAGTACTAATAGAAGATCTAATAGGTGAAGATGAAGAGAAGGAGACAGAAAAAGAGGAAGAAAAGGTAGAAGAGGAGAAAGGAGAAGAAAAGGTGAAAAGAAGTGAGCCAATAGATGAGCCATCTATTGAAATGAAAATTAGAGTAAAGCAAGAAGTTATAGATAACAATCCTATCACTCCCTTACCTTCAGCATCATTGTTGTCAAGTCTAACACTAGATACCACTAATTTGGACTCTTGGGGAGAAGAAGACTTGATCAAGATCAATGTCTTAGCTATGGAAAAAGAAAAAGAGAAATAGGTAATGAGGAACCCTTTGTTTTTTGAATTAGTCAACATTTTGAACAGCCTATTACCTTTAGACAAGAAAGTGTCTATGGTCCATATAGTTGATGATGTTAGCACCATCCTTATAGCCTTCAAGACTAACTTCTCTAGCTTGGAAGAATCTGCATCTCAAGTAGCAGAAGAGAAATACATGAAAAATAGATTGAGTGAATTAGTTAGTAACTTTTCACTTGACCTAAGTTCATTAAAGGTTGGTTAAGCATCTTTGAAGGAGTTTTCTGTAAAGGGAAGGAAGATCATTGTAGATTGTATGAATCAAGATAAGCTAACTACTGATCACTACAAGAGAATCTAAGAGGCAAAAGCAATGATTGACAAAGTAAGGAAATCAGTAGAAGACCCCTCCACTGATGTGAACGGGTGCAACAATGTATACTAGGGGTAGATAGGCAAGATAGAAAAGGTTGAGAAAGAGATGTCTAAGATAAGGGCAAGGTAGACACAGCTTAGGAATGCTCTTGTGCCCTCTCTAGATATACTAAATAAGAACATCAAGGAGATCGATGCCACTATGGTGACATATGATCAAGGTCCAAGTACAGACTTGGAGAAGATGGAGAAGCTACAATATGCCTTATGTGCCCATCTATAGATTGTTAATGCACTAATTGCATTTTGGAAACAAGAAATCCAAAACCTGAAGATTTCTTATCTGGATGTATTTTCTTTGTAAGTACTTGTAGATACATTTTTGGAGCACCTTTGTCATTAATGTCAAAGGGGGAGTATTGTAAAAAATATGGAGTCTTATATATAAGTAAAGAAGATGCATAGTAAAGATTATAAGGGAGATATAAGTTAGAGTATGTTAAAGAGTTTTTGTATAAGGGTACAATTAGTAACTTTTCCATATTCCTTTGTTGCCATTAATGACAAAGGGGGAGATTGTTGGAAAGTTGACTACACTATTGTATATGACAAGATTTAGTGTTGTCATTATGGTAACAAATTCATATAGTGTTTTTGAGTTAGCGCACATTATCAGAAGATCATAATTTGGTTAAGTACAGAAGATTGGACAATTAACAGAGCACTAGTAGATCAGAGCATCAGCTCACGTGCATACGATAGAGTTTTTTAATATGATTTAGAACAATAGAGAGGGGGGATGAATTAGTTGTTCTCAGGTGTCATACCTCGCTAGGGAACTTGAACTTGAAAGGACAAGACAAAAAAAACAAGAGAAATAATAATTTTTTTTTCCTTTTAAATTCCTTAAGTTAACTAGGTATTAAAGCCCTAATAGGTTCCCTTACAAGATTATTCCTTTAAAACAATTTTTCATAGTGCATTAAGATTTAACATAAACTAAAGATAGAAATTCCTCTGATCCATTTAACCACATAAGAGAAAGTAGAGAGAGAGACAAGTGTACTAAAACAAACATTTCTTTCTTTTTCAACATGAAATAACATTAACACATTTAAATTCATATTCTTTCAACAATTACACTTTCCATATCCTAAACCATCACTTTCTTCCAACAACAATAATACATATTGATTTTCATTCCCATAATTTTCCTAGATATACCCTTCCCAATTACATGAATGCTTACAATATACATTCTACAATACAAGGCCTTATAGGATTACATGAATACAATAACAATTTACAATATTTTTACAATTTTCTTTCCAAGATACAACATTAAAAATAGAGAGAAATGTCTTCAACAACTTTAGATGCTCCATGAATAGCACAAACATGAACAATACCTCAAAAAGAATCACCACCCAACCATGTGGATCCACAAAGGTCAACTCCTCATGCCAGGAGATAGAACCATTGATCACACCAGGAAACTAGGCAGTCTAAGGTTGAGGGAAAACCACCAAAATGAAAAACAAGAAGAAACAAAGTAACATAAAAAAAAAAGACCAAGAGTGGAGTTTCCAAGGATGCTGACCAGGTGAGTGTCATCGCATAGTCCTATATGTTGGGATCCTTCCTAGCAGTCATGTACCCTGGCATCTCATGCGGCCTGCCCCAGTAGCTACAATGACCTCGGTACTCCAACAGGACCTATGCGAGCTATTATCCATATTTATCTTTTTAAAATTTTATTAAATCCCTTACCCATTCCCAACTAGTTATGAATTATATTAGATTTTATTTTCCAACCTCACCCAAAGGTTATCCTTCTAGCCTCCTCGGTCGGATCCTCTGGTGAGCCACTCACCTAGGGCACCTAAAAACCTTCCTCAACTAATAGGCTATCTAGGGTTTATAACTTCTCACATACATCTCTCCCTTAGGGTTTCTTTCGGTGTTTCCCTGTGGCCCATACCACCAGGACAAACCCTAACCCTTAAGACAAACAGTGCAATACAATAAAGGTAGAGCTATCACAATGATTCCAAATATAAAAGCATAAAGGTAACTGTAGCGGGAGGTATAACTCTTGGACACACCTACATGATACTATAATCCTTCCAAAAAAAATAAAATTCAATAAAGTTATAATTAATAAACATCAAAATATACACATAGGACCTAACATCCATATCTATAAATTGTTTAATTACTATATCCAAAAATAGATTCTTAATTTAACATAAACTAATCTCTATAAAATTTAGGCTTATTACAAACTTAATACACTTAATTTATTATTCATCATTAATTAAATTAAAATTTTAATTACATTCAAACTTAATAAAACTAAACTTAACCTCTTTTATTATAATTTTTAATTAATTTCCAAATCACTTGGAATAAAATAAAATAATAATAATAATAATAATAATAATAATAATAATAATAATAATAATAATAATAATAATAATAATAATAATAATAATAATAATAATAATAATAAATGGGCTAAACTTATTATATTCTAATTTAATTAAATTTAAAATTTTAAAATTAAAAATAATTTAAATAAACTTTAATGAAAAAAATACATTTCTCTTTTATTTATTTAAACCCCTTTTCTTTCTTCTAATTTTTTTTTATACCTTATGTTACAAAGTAATGTCCACTTTTAACTTATTTCTTTTAATCTTTTCTTTATTTATTTAGTTTTCTCCTATAATCTCTCCTTATCTTTCTCCTATCTTTCTTCCTTATTATTTTCCTATAATTTCTCCTATGTTTTTGCTAAAAGTTTATAAGATTTTTACCAAATGATTTATCATGTGTATAATAACCCTAAATATAAAATCTAATAATCTCCCCTATTTAATTTAATAATGAACTTATTAAATAAATCTATCAAAATAAAATACTATAAAACTAAACATGGTAACCTTTAAATACTGAAATAATTGGGAACCTTAACATAACATCTAATTTAATACATTTATTATTTCAGCATTACTATAATTGTTTTAATTATTTTTAAATTTACTTATGTCTTTGCATAAAAATTTTAATACTAAAATACAAAAAAAAAACTAATAGAGCCAGGTTCCATAATATTTTTAATACTAAAACATTTCTTTCCCAAGATTTAGAATAAATATAGTATTGAAAACTCATCCCCTAACTATAGGTTTTCCAGCTTATTTTATGTAGATTATTGCTAAGGTTATTATAGTTTTATTTTAAAAATAATAAATCTAACCTGCCATAGATAATTAAATACACATGAAGAGCACCATGAGAAATGAGAGAGAGAAGAGAGAGACAGACACAGACATGGAGAGAGACAGATATATGAGGCTTTTTTCTTTCTAGATTCAAAAGCCTACCTAGAGCATATGATGGAGATTCATGACACAACACTTTTCCTGAGCCTAGCATTCTCAAAATCCTTATGCAACTTCATGAGAAATCCTTCTCTACAGTCTCCAGAAATCTCCTCCATTATGCTCAGGGATTTCTCCCTATAAGTAAACCTCCGGGTAGTTCTAGAGGTTGAGGGTGTTGCTTCCCATAAAGCAATGTCCTCACCTAATTTATTAAATAAATCTAATAATGAACAAAAATAACTTAACCAATAGTTAGTTTTTTTACCCCTTAGGTAACTAACATTTACCTACCCTTCATGTACTCTATTACCAAACTTATTAAATAATTTAACTCCACCTATATAGTTTTATTATTATTATTATTTTTATAATTAATAGACTCTAACTCTTATATAAATAAAATATATATGGGAATGCTTCTCAAGGAAGTCACTAACCCAATGGCAACTTGGGACCCCTTACAAACTAGAGGTCTTGAGTTCCATTCCCACCCTCTATACTAACAAGACATACAAGAGAGAGAGATACATAGTCTATATAAAGTAGGAGTAAATATAGTAGTAGGTAATTAGTTTTATTTACTTTTATATTATATTTATTATTTTTGTTTATTCACTTTGCATTTATTATATTTATCTAAAGCCACATTATACATCAAAATAAATAGAATCATGATTATAACTAATATGCTCATAGGAACATAATTACAAACACATCAATAAATGAATATATACAGGTATGTATATATGTGTGCACCCATATATGCATACTTTGTATATACAATTAATACATAGAGAGAGAAAATAACATCATTATCCTACATATCTCATAACCAAATAAATGAGACTGACATCAAAGGTTATATAAAATAAGGAACTCAAATCGACCCAAAACCAAACCAAGAGATTGGGAAAAATAATCAAAACTATAGGGTTTTCCCGTGTGTGAACTATGGACCATCTCTGAACAACAACAATGATCGAGGATTTTGAGGGATCACTCAGACTTGTGAAGCCAGGTGGAGATGATTCCCAATACCTGCAAGCCTACATCATTGAGAAGAGATACATGTGCATAGATATATACAATAAGGCATTTGCAAACAGATGACCAGGATCGATATATCATGTGGACCTCAACTAAGTGAGTAACTACGAGTTCATCCTGAGTCATGATAACACATCAATCACATATACATAAAGCATGAGGCATCACATATATATAATGGTTAGCTTCCAAATCCTTGGATATACAAGATAAATGATTTCCAAATTTCATAAATATTAAACAATAATTATAACTGAGTATGTCTAAATATCTGATAAGCATATCATAGATATAAATGTAAATACATAGTTCTATTCATCATAATGTAAAATGTCCAAATCAAAGAGTCCAAGTATAATCATCGGAGAGGGTGTTACATCCTCCCCCCCTAAGATGAGACTTACTCCTAGAAGTCAGCATGTTAGAAATGGAAATACATCAAACATTATCTCCAAAATGCATTTTAACTAATATCACATGCATAACTAATCCTTGAAACCAGGCACTATATAGAGAATAATCCTCATAACATGGTCAAGTATGAAATATATATCCCAATCAATTTTACTATCACCAACAAGGATAAGTTTAACTTGATCAAATATCAGTATAAATAGAATTTTACCTTTACTTAGAGGTAAGAACCAAGGTATCTAGCTTGGACGACTCAATTCTCCCTAAAATGTATCAAAATGTTACAAATTCCTGCTCTTTCAACACATATAAATCAAATTTTTACTTTCATCCAACATAATGATATATTTTAATCTAACATAAAACATTGATCATATCCAAATGTGCCTCATAAACAATCATATCAGTCCACATCACTGGGATTACACATCACAAGGATCAAGACTGGATATGCCTCTCTAGAAAAGCTTTCACTCTGGGATACAATACCAGTCTCATCTATATCCAAATTCCATAATCAATACCTCACATAGTGGCTTGATGGTATCTCAGGCCTTTGTCATGAAGACCCTCCATACAAGTCCACGTGTCATATCCCTTGTTTGTGTAAGGTGGTTAGCCTCCAAGGAACATACACCACACATAGGAAGGCAGTGGATACTAGCTACATAATAGCCTCACATACCCCCATCCTCAAGGGTTCCCTACATCTACTTCCTCATATACACTCACCAAGTCCGCCTCATGCATCCTTAGTGAGGAATCGCGACACAACACAAGACCAACATTACGAAAGAAGATAGTTTAGTAATCAAAGCTCAATAATAATAATAATAATAATAAATAGAATTATCAATCTCAACAATAAGATAAGAAGAATCCAAGATAAATTTTATAAGTCTGGGCTAAACTATCATAGAAAAAGATAAGAAAATTGTTGGTCTACACAACTGAAGATAAATAAATTCACCATAAATTGCACATCACATCACTATGTGACTATATCTAGTCACCTCATGAGGAAGGAGGGAACAATGTCTAGCTATCGCAATAGCCCTTCATGTGGTTGGGCCCGGGAAACACTACCCACATGGCATAGGGGGTTCACCTTGGAAACACCCCTACATTAGATGGTGCAGAATAAGCATGCCAACCCACCCGGCATGACCATACACCAAGTGGAGTAAGCACACTCTGGTCATATGTCACATGGTAGTGTTCCTTGTGGAGTAGGCACACACAGGACACACCCCGCATAATGATGTCTCTCATAGATCATCGTCATAGCCAGAGGTATACATGGCTTGGGCCCACCCATATGCCTACCGTGTCTACAAACCGAGCATCCATGGGTGCCCCTCTATAAGCATGCAAGCATTGCCAATATACTCTGCATCGATTAGGACACTAAATACATACATATGTTGTGCCTTCACGTAATCATGTACGTGGCATCATGTTCTCGAGCTTGGCTCACTAGCATCAGCAACACAACATCATCACCTCACACTATGTCGAAACAATAGTAGGGTGTGGCATCATATTCATTGCATCATGTCAGAACATGTGCGAATACAGTATCCATCATAGCATGGGCTAACATAATCTCCCTCCACATGCTGGACCACATAGAAATGTACATATCCATAAATCATATATCTCTTCATAGAGGTTCATATCCAGTACTGGTATTATGCTCAAGAATTATGGAAATTAGGATAAACACTTATGAACCAAATGTTTAGGTTCATCATAAGGGGAAGCATAGTTTACTCTTTTCCCTCAAGTAGTGGAAGCTAAGGTCTCTTTGTGCCACCATTATACGTACGCCACATAAATACCCGAGGAAATGGTGCTACTACTATGCCTCCACATACTAAATTACCAACACTCATGGGTTGGAACTCAGTAGGGTGACAAACAAGAAAGCAACACATGAGTGGTATGGTTCTCCCATACCCTTACCCAAAACATAACTTCTGTGGATGACACTTATATTGCACCACTCCATGGAACTCAATTAATTACTGGTTGTACACAATACTCAACATAAGCACTGGCACTGGTTTTATCACATTTATAAGGAAGTACACAATAACATCATATATTATCCGTTTATTTAAATTTTCCTTTAATACGTCTTGTTTTCTACATGGTACAAAATACCAATGACATATTTAATCACATTTCACCTCCTCCTGGGCATATGCCAATATCCAATGTACATATATCAATCTTTGCCATTCCCATAATATGAGACAATAACATCTATTTGCAAGATGACTTTAACTTACATAAAATAAGGCACAAGGAAAAATGATACGCTATATTTCTTCAAGAGTCATTGAATCAACACATATTTATTTTATTTAAGGAAAGGAAACAATAAACTTGTACAATGTACATTTATTAGTGACATAATAAATTCAAAGCTAATCATTATAAACCATTATGGATATTTACTTTTCACCCAATCAAGGAACTAAGAGTGGACCAAGTATCATCTTTTCAAGCAAATGAATTAGCTAGGTACTTTCATTAAACATGATAAATCCCTCTAATAAAGACACAACACACCATATAGACATTTCAAGACACTAGTTTTCACTAACATAATGACTTCAATACTAATAAGGAAATACATTGAATTCTCAATTGCCTAATATTGCAATTTGGGGAGGATAATCACATCATTAATGGACTTACCATAGCATTCATATTTCATCTAAATATTACCTATTCATCAAGTCAAGAACAAACGATTTTAGAAAGATAGTCAAGAAAATATTACATCAACCCTACCTATTCCTTCAATAATTGTACCAAAAGAACACATATTCCTTTCATTATGAAAAAATCCTAATTTTATCTCTATGGTTAATCCCTACATAGGCTTATAGTCACAAATGGACCTTAGGTCATTTAGCCAAGAATTTCCAAAATCAACAAATTAAATCATATTTTTACTTTATATAGATAACATCATTTGATGGTCCTTCATCATGAATAGAGAAGAGATATTTATTTTTAATTTTTGGTTATTATTATCAAATAACCCTAATGTAATTCATGTAAACATTCAGGTATTATAAAAACAAAATCAATCATGCATCATGTCACATTATCATTTGCATATAAATCCAAAGAGAAATACTCACAATGTTAATTTAGCAGATGTTCCCCACTATTTGTAATTCTTCAACGACAACATGACCAAAAGGATTACCCAAGAATTCCAATGTTGCAACATAATTAATAAGGTCCTAAATTCATGTTTTGTACAAGGATTTATTTTTCAATTCTATTCTAAAATAGGGAAAAAGAAAGAGAGAGACACAATATTTTAGTCCTTACAATAGCCTTTAATACGTATGTAGTAACTTCATCATTTGAATCTATAATAAGGAGAACTACCATGGTAACATCATTAACTAGATTCATTGATCACACATAGCTATTATGATATTTAAAATAGAATAAGGTGTTAAGCCTTTTCAAGTTAATCATGCAACCTATACTTGCTATAACAAGCATTCATGATGACAAGTTTTAGAGGAGATATGCTTGGCTACTGTCAACACTTATGGTACAAAATAACTTGTAATACTAATTTGAGTCTTTCTAGGAGTACAACAAAAGGGTGATATAAAACATGTGGAATTCATTAACATTTATTTATTAGAAAGATATCCACTATCTATGAAAGTACTCAAGAGGCTCATTCATTATCTTTATAATGCAAAAATAGAAGTAATTTATGTAAGACAACCTAACCATAGAAGCATGGGTACACTTCATAAAACACTATAGCATGAATACCAAGAACATAGTTCCTTTATTCAGGATCATGTATTATAATGAATAACCAAAATAAAAATATGTAAAGTACTAAGTAGTAAGTGACCTAAGAGTCCTAGTGTGGAAACCTAGTGCTTTGATACCAAATGTCATGCCCCGCCAGGGAACCTGAAAGGACAAGACAAAAAAGAACAAGAGAAAAAGTATTTTTTTTTCCTTTTAAATTCCTTAAGTTAACTAGGTATTCAAGCCCTAACAGGTTCCCTTACAAGATTATTCCTTTAAAATAATTTTTCATAGTGCATTAAGATTTAACATAAACTAAAGATAGAAATTCCTCTGATCCATTTAACCACATAAGAGAAAGTAGAGAGAGAGAGAGACAAGTGTACTAAAACAAAAATTTCTTTCTTTTTCAACATGAAATAACATTAACACATTTAAATTCATATTCTTTCAACAATTACACTTTCCATATCCTAAACCATCACTTTCTTCCAACAACAATAATACATATTGATTTTCATTCCCATAATTTTCCTAGATATACCCTTCCCAATTACATGAATGCTTACAATATACATTCTACAATACAAGGCCTTATAGGATTACATGAATACAATAACAATTTACAATATTTTACAATTTTCTTTCCAAGATACAACATTAAAAATAGCGAGAAATGTCTTCAACAGCTTCACATGCTCCATGAATAGCACAAACACGAACAATACCTCGAAAAGAATCACCACCCAACCACCTGGATCCACAAAGGTCCACTCCCCCGTGCTAGGAGATAGAACCATTGTTCACATAGGGAAACTAGGCAGTCTAAGGTTGAGGGAAAACCATGAAAACTAGAAATAAGAAGAAATAAAACAACATAAAACAAAAGACCAAGAGTGGAGTTTCCTAGGATGCTGACCAGGTGAGTGTCATTGCATAGTCCTATATGTTGGGATCTTTCGTAGCAGTCATGTACCCTGGTGCCCTCATGTAGCCTGCCCCAGTAGCTACAATGACCCTGGTACTCCAACAGGACCTATGCAGGCTATTATCCATATTTATCTTTTTAAACGTTTATTAAATCCCTTACCCATTCCCAACCAATTATGATTATATTATGTTTTATTTTCCAAACTCACCCAAAGGTTATCCTTCTAGCCTCCTCAGTCGGACCCTATGGTGAGCCACTCACCTAGGGCACCTAGGAACCTTCCTCAACCAATAGGCTATCTAGGGTTTATAACTTCTCACATACATCTCTCCCTTAGGGTTTCTTTCGGTGTTTCCCTATGGCCCATACCACCAGGACAAACCCTAACCCTTAAGACAAATGGTGCAATACAATAAAGGTAGAGCTATCACAATGATTCCAAATATAAAAGCATAAAGGTAAGTGTAGGGGGAGGTATAACTCCTGGACACACCTACATGATACTATAATCCTTCCAAAAAAAATAAAATTCAATAAAGTTATAATTAATAAACATCAAAATATACACATAGGACCTAACATCCATATCTATAAATTGTTTAATTATTATATCCAAAAATAGATTCTTAATTTAACATAAATTAATCTCTATAAAATTTAGGCTTATTACAAACTTAATACAATTAATTTATTATTCATCATTAATTAAATTAAAACTTTAATCACATTCAAACTTAATAAAACTAGACTTAACCTCTTGTATTATAATTTTTAATTAATTTCCACATCACTTGAAATAAAATAAAATAATATTAATAATAATAATAATAAATGGGCTAAACTTATTATATTCTAATTTACTTAAATTTAAAATTTTAAAATTTAAAATAATTTAAATAAACTTTAATGAAAAAAAATACATTTCTCTTATTTATTTAAACCCCTTTTCTTTCTTCTAATTTTTTTTTATACCTTATGTTACAAAGTAATTTCCAATTTTAACTTATTTATTTTAATCTTTTCTTTATTTACTTAGTTTTCTCCTATAATCTCTCATTATTTTTCTCCTATCTTTCTTATTATTTTCTTATAATTTCTCCTATGTTTTTGCTAAAAGTTTATAAGATTTTTACCAAATGATTTATTATATGTATAACAACCCTAAATATAAAATCCAACAATCTCCCCTATTTAATTTAATAATAAACTTAATAAATAAATCTATGAAAATAAAATACTATAAAGCTAAACATGGTAATCTTTAAATATTGAAATAATTAGGAACCTTAACATAACATCTAATTTAATACATTTATTATTTTAGCATTACTATAATTGTTTTAATTATTTTTAAATTTACTTATGTCTTTGCATAAAAATTTTAATACTAAAATACAAAAAAAAAAACTAACAGAGCCATGTTCCATAATATTTTTAATACTAAAACATTTCTCTCCCAAGATTTAGAATAAATATAGTATTGAAAACTCATCCCCTAACTATAGGTTTTCCAGTTTATTTTATGTAGATTATTGCTAAGGTTATTATAGTTTTATTTTAAAAATAATAAATCTAACTTGCCATAGATGATTTAATACACATGAAGAGAAGCATGAGAAATGAGAGAGAGAAGAGAGAGATAGACACAGACATGGAGAGAGACAGATACATGAGGCTTTTTTTTTTCTAGATTCAAAAGCCTACCTGGAGCCTATGATGGAGATTCGTGACACAACACTTTTCCTGAGCCTAGCATTCTCAAAATCCTTATGGAACTTCCTGAGACATCCTTCTCTACAACCTCCAGAAATCTCCTCCATTATGCTCAGGGATTTCTCCCTATAAGTAAACCTCCGGGTAGTTCTAGAGGTTGAGGGCATTGCTTCCTGTAAAGCAATGCCCTCACCTAATTTATTAAATAAATCTAATAATGAATAAAAATAACTTAACCAATAGTTAGTTTTTTTACCCCTTAGGTAACTAACATTTACCTACCCTTCACGTACTCTCTTACCGAACTTATTAAATAATTTAACTCCACCTATATAGTATTATTATTATTATTATTATTATTATTATTATTATTATTATTATTATTATTATTATTAGCAACTAACTCTTAAATAAATAAAATATATATGGGTATGCTTCTCAAGGAAGTCACTAACCCAATGGCAACTTGGGACGCCTTACAAACTAGAGGTCTTGAGTTCCACTCCCACCCTCTATACTGACAAGACATACAAGAGAGAGAGATACATAGTCTATAAAGTAGGAGTAAATATAGTATTAGGTAATTTGTTTTATTTTCTTTTATATTATATTTATTATTTTTGTTTATTCACATTACATTTATTATATTTATCTAAAGCCACATTGTACATCAAAATAAATAGAATCATGATTATAACTAATACGCTCATAGGAACATAATTACAAACACATCAATAAACGAATATATACAAGTATGCATATACGTGTGCACCCATATATGTGTACTTTGTATATATGATTAATACATAGAGAGAGAAAATAACATCATTACCCTACATATCTCATAACCAAATAAATGAGAATGACATCAAAGGTTATATAAAATAAGGAACTCAAATCGACCCAAAACCAAACCAAGAGATTGGGAAAAATAATCAAAACTATAGGGTTTCCCATGTGTGAACTATGGACCATCTCCGAACAACAACAATGATCAAAGATTTTGAGGGAGCACTCAAACCTTGAAGCTAGGTGGAGATGATGCCCAGTACCTGCAAGCTTGCATCATCGAGAAGAGATACATGTGCATATATATATACAATAAGGCATTTGCAAAAAGATGACCAGGATCAATATATCGTGTGGATCTCAACTAAGTGAGTAACTATGACTTCATCCTGAGTCATGATAACACATTAATCACATATACATAAAGCATGAGGTATCACATATATATAATGGTTAGCTTCCAAATCCTTGGATATACAAGATAAATGATTTCCAAATTTCATAAACATTAAACAATAATCATAACTGAGTATGTCTAAATATCCAATAAGCATATCATAGATATAAATGTAAATACATAGTTCTATTCATCATAATGTAAAATGTCCAAATCAAAGAGTCCAAGCATAATCATCAAAGAGGGTGGTACATCAGGTCCTGATGTATAAGACAAACTTAAAAACTTTTTCTTAAATCAGATCCAATAACCAAAACAAACTTAGTCATCATTGATTCAATAGTAGAAACATATAACAATGCAGTCCACTATCCAACTGTAACTTAACTTGTAGAACACAGAAATGTTAAAACCAAAACATTCACACAAGTATTAACACTAGGATTTATAGTGAAAACCCATTGTGGGAAAAACCACTTTGTAACATGCTACTATTATTTTCACTCTTCTGAAGTGAGCTAGGTTAAAAGCCAACCCTATCAAAGGTTACAATACACACTGTTAGGTGACCCAATTAAAGGATTTCAATCACCCTGTTAAAAGTGAGCCTTGTCATAGGACTTACATACACTCCATTAGAATGAAACCTTGTTCAAAGGATTTAACTTATGACTATTAGGTCAACCTCTATTAAAAGGATTTTGACTATTACAATGGTTAGAAAGTAGTAGCAATATTTATCTGAAAAACATAGAACTCACTTTGTGAATATCAGATCTGATTTCATACACTAATGCTGGTTTACTGACTTTGAAACTTTTCCATCTCCATCTCTGATCTTCTCAGAACTTTTCTTCAAGCAACCACCACAATTCTCCTTCAGTCTTTTGTTCTTATACAGTCAATAAAACTTTATTGATCTTCCAGCATTCCCTTTTTCACCCATGCACATGCATATCTAATGTGTAGGTTCCCTTAATACTTTCCTCAATTAGGTTAACTCATGTTATGCCGCTCAATCTCATTCATAGATCTTAGGGTTAGGTCAGATTCATTAAATCTACCCGCTTCATGTTCTTCGGCTTCATTTCTAGAATCATCTCAAAACTCTTAAAGACTTACAATAAAACATTTTATAGTGCATTTAATGCTTTCAAACAATCAATAAATAAAGTCAATAGGTTTTACATAATCCAATAATTCAACAATGTCGGCTCCATAACTAAAATCTCTTTAAATATAAAAATGTTGATGCTCAGTCAATACTATGATCAATTACTCGGTCTTCATGTAGAAAGCTCGGTGATTACTAGAAATGTTTCCTCGGCTTATATTGTCTTCCTCGGTAATTAACTGTTGTTCGGTCGACACTAAAATTTTGTTCGGGATACACTGACTCGGTTGACACTAACATTACTTGGCTTAAACATGATTTCTCCATTCTTTGCTTGGTCAAGCCTACCATTTTAGCCTTCAGTCTTACTAAGATAAACAATACATTGTCTCATCATTGTACAACATAGTCAAGTACACTTTGTAATATCAAGATAACTCAACGTTTCCCTACGTGCTATTGTTACCAACCTTGACTATCCCCTTAGCAACACTCAAATAGATATAGTACTTTCCTAAGAAGCAACAGTCTTACCAATTAAGGTTTGACATCAATGACAATACAACAATTGTTTCAATTGCAATTTCCAACAATCTCCCTCTTTGGCATTGATGGCAACATCATATGACATCACTTGAATAAAACATGTATTACCAACCAATGCAAAAAACTTATCTGTTCATTAGAGAATCATTTATAATATCCTTAGCTTCATTCTAATTTAGAATCTTATAAGCCTCACTTCTGTGACCGTTAGAAGTATTCAAATCTCCCTCTATCCTAATCCTTCATTTTAGTTCATCACCCTTACTTTTCAGTGTCACGTGTTATCATATCATTTCATCTCACTCTTTGACAAAAATGCCAAGGCAGCAACTAAAACATACATCCATCAGATGTAGATAATATTTGTGTAGCTCAGTGTTTCTCCCTCTACCATCTTGCTTATGACTGATTTCTTGTCTTTTCTCCTTTTCACAACTCTAGGCCAGCCCTAAAGTGTGACAATATTCTACATCAATTTGTCAAATATTCTACTGTAGCATATTTGATGCAGTGCTCCTAGCTTGACTAGGCAGCCTCAGTTAGGGGAAGTACCCCTAATTGAATTCTCAAATACTCATGAGCTTCTCTAGGTAAAGCTTTAGTGAATATGTCTGCTAATTGTTCTTTTGTATTCACATATTCCATTCGGACTTCTTTGTCTTGTACTAATTCACTCAAGTAATGAAACTTGATTGCTATGTGCTCGGTCTTAGTGTGCATCACTGGATTCTTAGAAATATTGATAGCACTTGTGTTGTCATAGAAAATAACAATAGGTTCAGTGATTTCTTCTTTCATGCCTATCAACAATTGTTTTATCCATACCAAATTTGAATAGTTTACTATAGCAACAACATACTCAGCCTCGACAGTAGATTGAGAAATGCAATTTTGTTTCTTGCTCATCCAGGAGACTAATCTCTATCCAAGAAATAAAGCTCCACCACTAGTACTCTTTCTGTCATCTACATTTCTTGCCCAATCAACATCTATATAAACTCTGAGTTCAAATTTGTCATCCTTCTTATAATATAGACCATAGTCAGTAGTTCCTTTCAAGTATCTCATAATTCTTTTCACAGCCATCATGTGTGTTTCCTTAGGATTGGCAGAGAATCTTGCCACAATCCCAACAGCTAGTGCAATATTTGGTCTACTATGTACAACATACTACAATTTTCCAATCATGGATCTGTACAAAGTCTAATTCACTTCTGCAGCATCATCATTCTTAGATAACTTTTGTCCAATAACCATAGGAGTACTTACTGGTTTAGCATCTTCCATCCTAAAAGTTTTCAGTATTTCATTAACATACTTAGACTATGTAATGAAAATTCCATTCTTCCTCTGATATACTTGTAAACCAACAAAGAATTTGATCTAACCAAAAATGCTCATTTCAAATTCAGTTTGCATTTCATTTGAAAATCTTTTACACAATGCATCTTCTCCACCAAAAATAATGTCATCCACAATTTTTTTTTCCAATAGGATACCTTTACCTTCTTCATCCTTCATGTACAGATTGCTTGTGTCATTTGTTCTTGAAAATCCAATCTATATCAAGTAGTTGTGTAACCTCTCATACCATGCTCTGGGAACTTGTTTCAATCCATATAGTGCTTTGTTCAATTTTCACACCATGTGTCTTCTGTTTGGATCAATAAAACCTTCTGGCTGTTCTATGTAAACTTCTTCTTCTAGTATACCATTTAAAAATACAGACTTGACATCCATTTGATATACCTTGAAATCTTTATAAGCAGCATATGTAAGAAGAGTTCTTACTCCTTCCAATCTAGCTACAGGGGTAAATGTCTCCCCATAATCTATTCCTTCTTCTTGTGCATAGCCTTTGCATACCAGCCTATCTTTGTTCCTAGTTATTTCACCATTTTCATTCATCTTATTTGGAAACACCCACTTTGTTCCTATAACATTTTTGTTTTCAGGTCTCAGCACCAAAGTCCAAGTATCATTCTTTTCAATCTAGTTAATCTCTTCATTCATTGCTTGTATCCAGCCTCCATTCTCCAATGCCTCACTAGTTGACTTGGGTTCAAATTCACATAGTAGGCATGTTGGATCCTTAGTCTTACTTCTGGTCTGTATTCCAGTATTTTTGTCTCCAATTATCTGTTCAAGCTTGTGATGTCTTCTTACATATTTTTCCAAAATAGGTTCAACTCTTCTCCCCTCTATTTCATTAGGTTTCCCAACAAGATTGTCAGATTTAGCTTCTGAATGCTCGGCAACCTCTTCTTGATATTCAACAGCATTTTCTTGTAGCTCGACATATTCTTGTTCTCTTTTGGTACTATTTTCCTGATGCTTGACAGCATTTGTCTGTCGCTCGACATTGCTTATCTGAGACTCGACATCAGGTGAAAGTTTGTTACTTGCCTCTTCTTCTTCCTCAATGTACATAAAAGATCTATAATCTTCTGGTTCTCTTTTGCTGTCATCTTCATTTCTTTCTGCATACTCATCAATTTTGACATTTACACTTTCCACAATTTTTTTAGTGTTAGAGTTCAAACACTTATAAGCTTTACTTTTTGTGGAATATACTAGGAATATGCCTTCATCACTCTTAGCATCAAACTTTCCATTCCTAGTGTCTTTTAATATATAGCACTTACTTACCAAGATTCAAAAGTATTTAACACTCGGTGCATGCCCATGCCATAATTCATAGGGTGTCAAAATTGTACCTTTCTTGATCTGTACCCAGTTAAGAGTGTAGACAATAGTACTTATAGCTTCTTTCCAGTATTTATGTGCCACATTCTTTTCAATCAACAATGTCCTTGCACAATCCAAGATAGATCTATTTCTTCTTTCTGCTATACTATTCTATGGAGGTGTTCTAGGTGCAGACATATGTCTTTTAATTTCTCTATCATTGCAAAACATATTGAATTCATTTGATGTAAATTTTCCACCTCGGTCAGATCTAAGATATTTCAAGTTCCTACCTATCTCCTTCTCAACCTTAGCCAAATACCACTTAAAGGATTGAAAAGCTTCAAATTTTTCTTTTAGAAACATTACATGCATCATCCTAGTATGAATATCAACAAATAAGATAAAGTATCTAGCACCATAGTAACTTTGTACACCCATAGGTCCACAAAGGTTAGTATGAACCAAATCTAAAATGTTTTCAGAAGTAAAGGATTTTCTCTTAAAACTTGACTTTGTCATCTTTCCTAACTGACATTCCTTACACATGACATTCTCAAGTTTCTTCAATCTAGGTAGACCTCTTACCTTTTTCTTCTTACTTATCTCTACCAGATTGTCAAAGTTAAAATGACATAGCATTTTATGCCATAACCAAATATCATCAAGTTGTGCAATTAAGCATGTTTCTTTAGATAGGTAAAGATAGAACAAATTACCTCTAGTCTAATCTCCACTTCCAATTAGCTCTCTAGTAGCATCAAATATTTTAGCTTTCTTGTGATGAAATTCCACTCCGTAATCAGTTTTGTTGAGCTGAGTAACACTTAAAAAATTATAATTAAGACCAACCCAATATGCATTTTCACAAGATATCTTATCAGTCAGTTTAATCAAACCTTTTCCTGTAACAGGACATGGTGCATCATTACCAAATTTTACACTTTTACCTCTGTAATTGATGCAGGAGCATCCTGGGTGTAAGAGCAATCTTGCATCACCCAAAAATATTTATGTTTTTGTATTCAATAAGGGCTATCTTGTGGAGAGCCGCTATTTATGGAAACTTGCTATTTTTAGTAAGTTGGTCTTACAATCTCGGAATGTTCTAATTTTACATGTGGAGGTTCATCTCAGTCATATCAGCCTGCTAGCAAAGTTTCATGGCTAGATCAGATCTAGTTTTGAAGATATTGAAGATTTTCAGTATTGGCAGCAGGGTACAGAAACTTTGAACTCAGTTTTGAAGGCTTTAGAGGCCCCGGATGAGGTTGAAAATTTGGGTGACAGATGCTTTGCACTAGTCAAGCCTGTAGAGCACTTTGTGGCATTTTCAGAATGGGGTTATAATAGCCAATCGGGTCAACGGGCAATGACTTATGGTCTTCGAAAGTTGGGTCACCTGAAATGGCAGAAAATAATTTTTCTTCAAAATTTCTGTTTGGGTTTCAAAAATCATTTTGAGCCCACTTTGATGTAATAAATTGTAGAATAAAATAATTCTAAGTTTGGTCGGCCCTAAGGGCTAAATTTCTAGAACCTTCTTGGGCGGTGGAAATTGCCTATATAAAGAAGGCCCGTAGTGTTGTCTAGGGCAGTTCTGGGTAGTAGATCTGGGTATTGATTCGAGGCTTTGTCCTACATAATATTGTAAGGGAATGCCCATGTGGCTTTGCATATTGTAATTCTGAAAGTTTGTAATTCCACATTTGTGGAGATAATAAGAAGCCAATTTTCTATTCTTGCATATTATTGTTGTTGTTTCTCCATTTCTGTTATGTGTTTGTGGTATTAAGAGGAGCACCCTTCATCAAGTGGTATCAGAGCAAGATTTCTTGAGTGTGTAAACAGATCACCGACTATGAGGTAGTTTGCACTAGGACCGTGGTTAGGGTTTCAGCGCACATTGCAAAAATGCCTCCATGAAGAGAACGTGGTGGAAGAGCTAGTGCTGTGACACTTGAGGTTAGAGAGCTGCAGAGACAAGTGCGAGCATTGCAAGAAGAGATTCACAGAGGAATGAATCTTAATGTTAGAGACGAAAGTGAGGATGAAGCTGAAGAAGAATATCAAGAAGGAGAAGCTGAAGTTGTGAATCAGGAGGAAGAAAGACTTTTTCGGGTGATTTCCAAGATTGGGAAAAGACCTAAGATTGAGGTTCCTACATTTTCTGGAAATCTTAACCCAGAGGAATTGATCGACTAGATCAATGAATGTGAGGAATATTTTGAGTATGAAGATGTTGAGGATCCTGATAGGGTCAAATTTGCGAAGGCCAGACTGAAAGGTCATGCGAAGATCTGGTGGCAAGAAATTCAATTGGAGCGAAATAGAAAAGGGAAAGATAAAATCACAAGATGGGATCGAATGGTGGATAAATTGAAGCGATAGTTCATTCCTGTTAATTATGAGCTTAACCTACTAAAGAAAATGCAAAGTTTGAAGCAAGCAGGAAGATCTGTTCAGGAGTATACAGAGGAGTTCTATCGACTTCTCATCAGAAAAGGCCATGCAGAAGCTGATAAGGAGAAAGTTGCCCGATACCTTAATGGGTTAAGGCCAAGCATTCAGGAGGAGTTGAATCTAGTTCAAATGAACAGTATTGAGGAGGCATACCAGTTTGCCCTAAAAGTAGAGGAAAAGCTGAACAAGAAGTTTGAGAGCAGACAAAATGGAAGAGGTCATGGTGGAAGATTTGGTGGACGGTCATATGGTGGCCAAAATGAAGATCTAAAAAAGATGGATGAGGCCAGTAGTAGCCAGAATTAGAGAGGAAACAATTCCAATCGTTTCCAAGATCAGAATAATAGAGATCAGAGAGGAAGAGGAAGAGGACAAGGATTTGGAAGAGGAGGCTTCCCTGGAACATGTTTTCACTATGGAGAAGAAGGTCATAGGGCATTTGAATGTCCTCAGCACCAAGGAAGAACAGACAGGAGAAATGAAGGCCAGGCCAGAGTTGCACATGTAGACGAAGATGCCAGATCATCAAATTCTGAAGATGCTGAAAGAGGAGAAACACTAATTAACAGAAGAGTCCTGCTGAGTGGTGAGAATGAACCCGAACAAAGAAGGAGCCTGTTTCGCACTAGATGCAAGTTTAAGGGTAAATGCTGTGATGTGATTATCGATAGTGGAAGCATTGACAATTTGGTGTCAGAAGAGATGGTGACAAAGTTGAAGCTCAAGAGATAGAAACACCCACATCCTTATCGGATTGCCTGGGTGCAGGATTACCACAAGGTCATGGTCAGTGAACAATGCCTAGTAAAGTTCAAGATCGGTGGGTACCAAGATGAGGTATTATGTGATATCATCTCTATGGATGCATGTCATATGTTGTTGGGTAGACCATGGCAGTTTGACAGATATGATGTACACGATGGTCATGCGAATACCTATTCCATGACAAAGGATGGAGTGTGACATAAGTTAAAGCCATTGAAGGAGACTGAAGAAAAGGTATGTGGTAATGTAAGAATAACATTTGTTGATGGAAGAAAATTCCTAGATGGTATGAGGCATGAGCATGTGTGTTTTTTTTTAATTCCAAAAGCTAGTAAAGAAGAAGTAGAGGATGTACCTATAGAGGTTGCAGATTTGTTGAATGAGTTTCAGGATATTGTATCTGATAATGTACTTGATGGATTACCACTGGTAAGGAAGATCAATCATCAGATGGATTTGATTCCAGGAGCTAGTTTTCCAAACAAGGCAGCACACAGAATGACACCAGCAGAAAGTGAAGAGTTGAACAGACAAGTACATGAGTTGTTGCAGAAAGGATTGATCTGTGAGAGTCTGAGTCCCTATGATGTACCAGTGGTATTAGCACCAAAGAAGAATGGAGAGTGGAGGATGTGTATGGATTCCAGAGCAATAAACAAGATCACAATCAAGTACAAGTTTCCATTGCCACGAATGGATGATATTATGGATTGTTTGAGTGGAGCTATGTATTTCTCAAAGATAGATCTGAAGAGTGGATATCACCAGATTCAGATCAGAGAAGGAGATGAATGGAAGACTACCTTCAAGACAAAGGAAGGACTGTATGAGTGCTTAGTCATGCCTTTTGGGCTAACCAATGCACCAAGCACTTTTATGCGGCTCATGAACGAGGTTCTGAAAGAATTTTTGGGAAAGTTTGTCATTGTTTACTTAGATGATATTTTGATCTTTAGCAATACATTGGAGGAACATATGATGCATATTCGTATGGTGTTTGAGAAGCTAAGAGATGAGAAATTGTTGATTAATTTAAAGAAGTGCAGTTTTGTGAAGAAAGAGTTAGTGTATTTGGGATTTGTAGTTTCAGTGAAGGTTTAAAAATGGACCCAAAGAAGGTACAAGCTATCCTTGAATGGCCTACTCCAAGGAGTGCTACCGAGGTAAGATCTTTTCATGGTTTGGCTAGCTTTTACAAAAAGTTTATCAAAAATTTTAGCAGTATTTGTGGACCCTTGACTAAAACAATGAGAGGGGATAGAAAAGAGTTTAAGTGGACTAATGGGGCAGAAAAGAGTTTTCAATTGTTGAAACAAAAAGTTACAGAACAACCTGTTTTAGCACTTCCAGATTTTAATAAGCTGTTTCAAGTAGATTGTGATGCTAGTGGTACTGCAATAGGAGTTGTTATGAGCTAAGAAGGTAAACCTGTTGCTTATTTTAGTGAGAAGTTAAATGATGCCAAGAGGAAGTATTCTATTTATGATCAGGAATTTTATGCTATAGTTCAAGCTTTAAAGAAGTGGAGACATTATCTACTTCCTAAAGAGTTTGTCTTGTATACTAATCATCAAGCTTTGCAATATTTGAATAGTCAAGGAAAGTTGAATTAGAGGCATTTGAAATGGGTTGAGTTTTTGTAGAGTTATATATTTGTTTTGAAACACAAGAGTGGAAAGTCTAATAGGGTTGCAGATGCTCTTAGCAGAAGCCAACTATTGTTGACAAAAATACAGATTGAAGTGGTTGGGTTCAAGGAACTCAAGAATTTTTATCCAGAGGATCCTGATTTTGGTGAAGCTTGGAAAGCTTGTACAGAACCTGTTACTCTAGACAGGATGAAATGGCTGGATTTCATCATCCAGGATGATATGCTATTTAGAGGGATTCAGTTGTGCATTCCAAGAAGTTCTATGAGGGAGAATCTCATCAAAGAGAAGCATAGTGGAGGATTGGTTGGACATTTTGGTCATGATAAAACTCTTGCTTTGGTTGGTGAGAATTATTATTGGCCACAATTGCAGCAAGATGTGAAGAAGTTTGTACAAAGTTGCAGAGTATGTCAGATGGCGAAAGGAGTGAAGTAGAATACAGGGTTATATCAGCCATTACCTATACTAGAGAAGCCTTGGGAGGATATCAGTATGGACTTTGTTCTTGGTTTACCAAGGACACAATGGGGACATGATTCAATTTTTGTAGTAGTTGATAGATTTTCAAAGATGGCACATTTCATTCCTTACAAAAAGACTAATGATGTTGTTCATGTAGCAGAATTGTTTTTCAGAGAAGTGGTGAGACTACATGGTTTGCCAAAGACCATAGTTTCAGATAGAGACACTAAGTTTGTTGGATATTTTTGGCGTACATTATGGAAGAAGTTGAAGATAGATTTGAAGTTCAGTTCATCACATCATCCACAGACTGATGGATAGACAAAGGTGGTGAATAGAAGTTTGGGAAATCTACTGAGATGTGTGGTTGGAGATAAGCCAACAGGATGGGATTTGATTTTACCACAGGCAAAATTTGCATACAATAATTCTATCAATAGGAGCACTGGTAAATCACCATTCCAGATTGTATATGGAAGTAGTCCAAGAAATGCATTTGAATTGAGAAAGATAGATAAAGGAGAAATAAGTAGTGCTGAAGCTGAGGATTTTGCAGAACACTTGAAGAACATCCATGAGGAGGTGAGGAAGCATATTACCAAGATGAATGCACAGTATAAGGCTAAGGTAGATGAGAAAAGGAGGCATAAAGAATTTTAGGTTGGAGATGAAGTCATGGTTCATTTGTGGAAGAAGTGATTTCCAGTTGGTACATATAATATGTTGAAAATGAAGAAGTTTGGGCCATGTAAGATACTGAAGAAGCATGATTCAGGAAATGCATATGAGGTAGAATTGCCTAATGAGCTGAATATTTCACCAGTGTTTAACATTTCAGATTTGACAGAGTATCATGAAGGAGGTGTTGAAGATGAGGTTGCAGCAGCACAGTGGAGTATTCCAACAACCAGTTTAGATATCAAGGAGATTGAAGACATACTGGACAGTTGTGTTGGCAGAAGTACAAGGAACAGGACATATGAAGAGTATTTGGTCAAATGGAAAGGATGACCTGTTGAAGATTCATCATGGCTAACAAAGGAGGAGGTTAACCATCTTGGTTTTCCTTTGCACACCTGAGTCATGACAGGGTCACTTCTCAAATTACCTCGGGTGTCTAATGCAGGAGCATCCTGGGTGTAAGAGCAATCTTGCATCACCCAAAAATATTTATGTTTTTGTATTCAATAAGGGCTATCTTATGCAGAGCTGCTATTTATGGAAACTTGCTATTTTTAGTAAGTTGGTCTTACAATCTCAGAATGTTCTAATTTTACATGTGGAGGTTCATCTCAGTCATATCAGCCTGCTAGCAAAGTTTCATGGCTAGATCAGGTCTAGTTTTGAAGATATTGAAGATTTTCGGTATTGGCAGCAGGGTACAAAAACTTTGAACTCAGTTTTGAAGGCTTTAGAGGCCCCGAATGAGGTTGAAAATTTGGGTGATGGGCGATTTGAATGGGTCAAGCCTGTAGAGTGCTTTGTGGTGTTTCCAAAATGGGGTTGTAATAGCCAATCGGGTCAACGGGGATGACTTATGGTCTTCGAAAGTTGGGTCACCTGAAATGGCGGAAAATAATTTTTCTTCAAAAAAATTTTTTGGGTTTCAAAACTCATTTTGAGCCGAATTTGATGTAATAAATTGTAAAATAAAATAATTCTAAGTTTGGTCGGCCCTAAGGGCTAAATTTCTAGAACCTTCTTGGGCGGTGGAAATTGCCTATATAAAGAAGGCCTGTAGTGTTGTCTAGGGCAGTTCTGGGTAGTAGATCTAGGTATTGATTCGAGGCTTTGTCCTACATAATATTGTAAGGGAATGCCCATGTGGCTTTGCATATTGTAATTCTAAAAGTTTGTAATTCCACATTTGTGGAGATAATAAGAAGCCAATTTTCTATTCTTGCATATTATTGTTGTTGTTTCTCTATTTCTGTTATGTGTTTGTGGTATTAAGGGGAGCACCCTTCATTAGTAATGATGTAAGGTCTCAAACTTATTTTTGTCACCAATCATGTGATGTGAACAACCACTGTCAATAATCCATTTATCATTCTTGTTCACATAGGATATCAATGCAGTTTTCTCATCCTCATTAGATTCATCTTTCATTGCAACATAGACTACCTAAATTTCAAAATCATCACTATCAGTGTCAATTTCTTCTTTAGCAATGTGACAAGATTTCTTACCTTTTCCTTTGTAGTCCTTGTTCCTTCGGTAGCTTCTATCATCTCTTCTGTCTTTGTGTTTTCTTTTTCTTTCTTCATCTTTATCCTTCCTGTCAGAACATCTAGTAGCTATATGACCAACTTTATTACATGCAAAACATATAATAGGGAGTTTACCTTTATACTTTCATTTTCCTCTTCTAAGTCTTCTAGCCATAAGAGCTTCTAGATCTTCCAGTTCTTCATCAGAAGTGTCACTGTCACTTTCACTTTCACTGATGCATCTTTCTCTCTTTCTTTGGCTTGTTCAGAATTAGTTGTGACTTGAAAGTAGATTCAACATTACCAATGCTTCCAACAGTGAAATTATCATAGTTAGAGAGTTCAAAAGTAGTCAACTTACCAACCAAACTTTCCAAAGTAAGCACATTATTAGAGTTGCATCTAGATTCCTAAATAGCTGATATCTTAATAGCATATATACGATGTAGGATTATTAGTACTTTCTCAATTATAGTTTCATCATCAATAACCTCATTTTCTCCTCTAATAACATTCACAACTTCTTTTATTCTACGACAATATTGTGCAATGTTTTCACCTTCTTGCATTCTCATTTCATCAAACTTACCACTAAGACTATCAGCCTTTGCTTTTAGTACATTTAAGTCACCACCATAGATCCTTGCAAGAGTGTCCCACATCTCCTTAGCAGTTGTGCAATCCTTAATGTCCTCAAATTATAGATAGCTAAGGGTAGATGCAATTTCTAGCATTACTTGATTATGTTCTTTCTTAGCTCTCATTTCTTTGGCAGTCAAAGGTGTGATAGGTGAGACATAGCCATTCTCAATGTAGTACTTTGTAGAGTCACCAATACTGGCTAGATGCAGCTTCATCAAGCTTTGTCATGCAGGGAAGTTTTCCTTATTCAGCTTCGATACCTCCTTCTTATAGATCCTGATCATTTGCTTCAAGCCCCTTTAAACTTGATTTCTGTAAACACTAATAATAAGCAAAAAAACTCTAATACCAATTGTTAATATGATTTAGAACAACAGAGAGGGGGGTGAATCAATTTTTCTCAGGTACTGATGTATAAGACAAACTTAAAATTTTTTCCTTAAATCAGATCTAATAACCAAAACAAACTCAGTCATCACTGATTCAATAGTAGAAACATATAACAATGCAGTCCACTACCCATCTATAAGTTAACTTGTAAAACATAGAAATGTTCAAACCAAAACATTCATACAAGAATTAATACCAGGATTTATAGTGGAAACCCAATGTGGGAAAAATAACTTTCTAACATGCTACTATTATTTTCACTCTTCTGAAGTGAGCTCCGTTAAAAGCCAACACTGTCAAAGGTTACAATACACACTGTTAGGTGTGACCTGGTTAAAGGATTTCAATCACCCTGTTAAAAGTGAGCCTTGTCATAGGACTTACATACACTCCATTAGAATGAAACCTTGTTCAAAGGATTTAACTTATGACTATTAGGTCAACCTCTATTAAAAGGATTTTGACTATTACACTAGTTAGAAAGTAGCAGCAATATTTATTTGAAAAACATACAACTCACTTTGCAAATATTAGATCCAATTCCATACACTAATGTTGGTTTACTGACTTTGAAAATTTTCCATCTCCATCTTTGATCTTCTCAAAACTTTTCTTCAAGCAACCACCACAATTCTCCTTCAGCCTTTTCTACTTATACAGTCAATAAAACTTTACTGATCTTCCAACATTCTCTTTTTAACCCATGAACATGCATATCTAATGCTCAGGTTCCCTTAATACTTTCCTCAATTAGGTTAACTCATCTTATGCCGCTCAATCTCATTCGTAGATTTTAGGGTTAGGTCAGATTCATTGAATCTACCTGCTTCATGTTCTTCGGCTTCATTTCTAGAATCATCTCAAATCTCTTAAAGATTTACAATAAAACAATTGACAATGCATTTAATGCTTTCAAACAATCAATAAATAAAGTCAACATGTTTTAGATAATCCAAGAATTCAACAATGTCGGGTCCAAAACTAAATTCTCTTCAAATATAAAAATGTTGATGCTCGGTCAATACTGTGATCAACTACTCGGTTTTCATGTAGAAAGCTCAGTCATTACTAGAAATGTTTCCTTGGCTTATATGGTTTGCCTCAGCAATTAACTATTGTTCAATCGACACTAGAATTTTTCTTGGCATACATTGACTCAGTCGACACTAACATTACTCAGCTTATACATGATTTCTCCATTCTTTGCTCAGTCAAGCCTACCAATTTAGTCTTCAGTCTTACTAAGATAAACATACATTGTCTCATCATTGTACAACATAGTCAAGTACACTTTGTAATATCAAGATAACTCAACCTTTCCCTAGGTGTTATTGTTACCAACCTTGCGTATCCCCTTAGCAACACTCAAATAGATATAGTACTTTCCAAAGTAGCAATAGTCTTACCAATTAAGGTTTGACATCAATGACAATACAACAATTGTTTCAATTGTAGTTTCCAAAAAAGTTATGGTATGTGCCCTTGAAGATAAGTTGGTAAGAGTGTATTAATGCTAAGTCTAAGAGTACATGATCAAAAGATACAGTATGGCGAAGATACAACCAATTGAAGTATCACAAATAGTGAATGCCAGAACAGAACAGAGTATGAAACTAACTGTTGGTAATTTAATTAGCGATGATATTATTGCTTTGTAAAGGCTATGTACCTATTGTAATTAAGTTGTAGACATTTAATTATATTTTTTTGTAAACACGCTTGAGCCAATTCACTTGGAAGCGTTGTATGTAATCGGTTATAGGCCGACTTAGTTAATTGTTTTGTTAAGCGCATATAAATATTAAATGCACCTTTGTAATAAAGCATGGAAGTTGAAATAGAGAGAAGATAAGTAGAGAAAAAGTGTGCGAAGAGTAGTAAGAATGTATTAGAGTTTTGTAAGAGGTCAAAGCATCAGCACATCAAAAGAACTAATCAAACAAGGAGTGTCATAGTACTAGTTCATCTAGCAAATACAGTGTGTATCTAAGATCAGAAGGTTGTAGCCTTCACCACTTGAGTAGTGAGGTCTAGGAAAGTGTGTCCCCACCCCTAACAGGGTTTGACCCTTGACAAGGTCACTGTACTAAAAACATTGTAAAGAACAACTCCTAATAGGTTTGTAGATCTTCTAACAAGGATACCAAGACATTAGTGCAGTTCTTAGTGGGTGTCAATTCCCACCAGGGTTTTCACCTATTTTGGTTTCCCCATAACCATATTGGTGTTATGTGTTGTGTTTATGTATCTTGTTTATATTGATGTTTAATTCAGTACTTAAGCATTCAAGTTAAGTTTCAAGAGTAAAGTAAAAAGCTTAAATATAGTGAACACTGATTCACCCCCCCCCCCCCTCTCAGTGTTCCCATTCCTAACATAAAAAAGGTATCTCTAAGAGATTTAGGCTCACAACCTACTTGTGTCATCTTCTTCTAGAAAAATATCATGGAATGTTTGAGACCAACAAACTTGAGATTGAGGTGTATAAGAATGAAAAGGATAGAACAATGGATCCAATATATGAATGGGAACCTAAGATAAGGATACATGATAAAAGAGGGAACTACACCAATTTTTTAGAATTATTTTTTGCACCAATACATCATAAAATTGCAAACACTCCAATGGTTAAATTGCCAATTTGTCTTGTAGATATTGCATTCAACTTAGATCTCAAATACAATTGGCATCCATTGGTGTTAATCTCTATTGAGCATTTAAGGTTGTCATTAGTATCAAAGGATAGTATACAGGTCAGTCGGTTACTTATATTGAGATAATCGGTAACTAGAAGAAAGATAGAGCAGTCGGTAAAGCCTTTACACCGAGCATCACACTATTAACTAAGCACCAGCAACACCGACAATGATAGTCAGTAAACACCAAGCATCATAGTATACACCAAGAAGATTATATAGTGTTTACCGATGATCACAAAAAATGACATAGTAATCTGAAATGGCACATTATTCTATGCAAATGGTTACAATAGATCGTAAAATGGTTTATCAAGATCGAGGAGCATTTATTGTGAATAGATACTCATTATATGTAATGTTTATCTTATTGTAATAGTTGATCTAGGTTATTTTGCACCGTAGATCTTAGGGTTATGATTATTCTTTATAACCTAATTTTTGCTAAGGTGGCAAAATAGAACACTATATATTTTGTATGTTCGCACCATTTTATGAGGTTGGGTGAACTAATATATATGAATCACGGAGCACTCAAAGAAATTTCCTATCTTCAAGACAATCAGTTTACCAAGTAGAACAGAGCACAAAGGATATCAGATTGAGCAGAATCAGAGAAGGCTACCGAGTAGAACAAAGTAGAAAACCGTCATAGATAAGGTGATATTTTGATGAGCACTTATAGATCTGTTTCAGACAATTGAGTTGTCAACTAGCAGATAATTACCTATTACTTTTTGACAATTGTGATAGAGTTTTTGATAAATCTCTTAACAGAGTGGACTTAATAGTCTTATGTAAATCTCTTAACTGAGTACACACTTCATCAGTGTTGTTTAAATCCTATAACTAGGTAGATCCAGCTGATCTAATATGTTACTCCTAACAAGGTAAGATCACCAGAAGTGATCAAAACTTGTAGCCTTAACAGGCAAACCTTTTCTATCTGCAGTAGTGAAGAATTTGTGGGTGTCATCCCCACCACAGTTTTTACCTTCTAACAAGGGTTTCTGCATTACCAAAATACTTGTGTTATGTGATTGTCATATTGATTTCATGTTGTTTACTTTCTTAAGTTAACTAGATGATTGATTTATACAGTTGTATTCAAGTTATTTTGATTGGTTATCACAGTATTCAATTATAGATCAAAAAGGTTTTACATGTAAATTTTTGAAGGCACTGATTCACCCCTCCCCTCTAAGTACCTATCTCTCCTAATTCCAACAATTGGTATCAGAGCTTATTTCTCTTGTTGAACAATCTAACTATTGAAGGGTAAAGATATAAGTCATGGAGAGATACAAACTTGACAAGACTATTGAGAATTAGAAGATACAAATACAGATGTTTGTGGAATAGATTAAACAAACCAAGGAAGAACTGCAAAAATTACTGGTTGAAAGGAAGAACCTTGCAATTCAGCTGAAAGAAATTAGTTATCATGAAGAACATATTGATGAAATATTTGATCATATTGGATCAAGCTCTGGAAGCATCTCTGACAGATCTAAAAGCATAATCTCTGAGTTATCTAAAAAGAATCAGCATCTATCTGAGCAAGTGAAAGCACTTCAAATTAGTCATGAATCTCAAATGGTGAGAATGGTGGAAATCATGAACAATGCTAGACAAGATGAATAAGATCAGAATTTGGCTATTGAAGACCGAAGACTGATGACTGAACAACTTCAAGCAAAAGAAAGTGAAATACAGAGACTCACTGATCGTCACTTCCAAGTATCAAATCAGATGATGACAGTTAATCAAGAAATAAATTGAGTAAATGGAGAATTATAAAGAAGACTTGAAGATGTTGCAATACTCAGAGAAGATAATGAAAAATTGAGAAATGAAATAAAGACACAAAAGCAACACAATGAAATGATGAAGATATCTGAGGACAATTCTAAAAAGATTGATGATTTCCTGACTAATCAGAGGAGATTTGGAAGCAGAGCTGGTATAGGCTACACCAGTGAAGGAGAATTATCACAAGTTGAAAAAGTCAACAACAATCAAAATTAGAAACCAAAGGTGATGACATGTTATCATTGTGGAAAACCAGGACATACATCTAATGTGTGCAAAAGAAAAGCACAAGGTAAACCTCCTATCACTCCTAAGTTCAATGGATATTGTTATTATTGTGGTAAGTTTGGACATCCAGCTTATGAATGCAGAGCTAAGAACAATGACGTTGCTAATAATACTATTGAGGAGAAAATATGTTATACTTGTAATAAGCATGGACACACTGCAAGGGACTGCAAGGCGAAAATGAAACAAGTCTGGACACCTAAAGAGAAACTACAATGAAAGCCATATCAACCAAAGAGACAAGCTAACTCATATATTTGGGATTATAATACATGGACTAACTGTACTGTATGTAGTTGGTATGGACATATTGCAGAAAAATGTTATAGAAAGAATTAGATTGGACAATCAAGAAACTGGACAAATGTAGGAATGGCATGTATGCACTATCACAAGGTCAGTCATGTAAGCAAGAACTGCAGAGACCGAGCACCAGATGAAAACCATATATTTGAGAGTGGATATAACATTGTATATATTATGAAGTTAAGGAACACAATGTGGAAGAAGGCATCTAATGAGAATGCTGAGTCAAGTAACATTGTCAGTGAAACCTCATCCACTGGATTGGGTGACATCGGTACCTCCACTTAAGATGACAAAGGTATGTATGGAACTGACATTTTAAATGATCACATTTTTACATGTAGTTCCTTATACATGATGTACAAATACCAAATCTACATGAATAAAGATGCATTATGGCTTATGTGTTATAAGTTTACTAATGTCACATAGTCGGTAAAAGAAGAAACGTGAGTTGGTTACCTATCGGTAATCACTATACAAGGTTAATCGACAACAGTGCAAACTGATGAAGAAATTCTATATTAACCGAGCAAAAGAAATTGTAGACATTACCGAGCTGACAACTGTTTTGTATCAAAAGTTAGGTCACACATTTAATGCATCAAAGTTTGAGCGGGAATATTGAAAAGCCTATATATATACGTGGAAATAGAGTTCATTGTTACATTGCGACTTCGAAGAATAGAAATTTTACAGAGAAGAGTTCAAGCTAAAGATTTTTAGAAAAGATTCCAAGCTACTGTAGATCGAACCGACGATAAATCTTCGACGATAATGAGTAAGTTCATCTACCTACCGAACACTAGTTATCTATTGTTTGCTGAAACCCTAGAAACAATTTATGGCATTGACATTGACCGCAAGCAAATCACAAAACATTGAGGAGGAAGTGGAATTAATTGTTAGGGCACACTTTTCCAAGGAGAAATTCAAACCTCATCCCAAGGTCATAGCACAAATAGATGATATGAGCACATTTTCTAGTATTCCAAATAGGGTTTTGTTAACTAAAGATGTTAGGGCCTATATTCACTGCAAGATCGGTGAAGTATGTGATTTTGAGACCATTGCTACTTATCAGCAAGTCTGTGGACCAAATGGTAAGATTAAATCCGAATACAAGAAGATCAAGGAATCAGGGTTACAGTGTTTCACATTCTTCCTGTAATTCTTCCACAATGACTGGATAAGAATTGTGCTAAGCAGATTTCATGATGGAAAATTTTGGTTGGATAAACCTGTTGAGGTCACCAAGAAGATTATCAATAGGGTTACTGGATACCCTACAACCAACAAAGCCAAAGCATTTCGAAGTTCATCTCATCCCAACATAGAAAAGAACATTGGAACTCAATAGGATGGTAGGGCACTAAAAATTTCAACTATCAAAGATCCAGCAGTAAAATTTGCAGCTCATGTCATCGGGTACAAGATATTCCAATCTAGTAGACCAAATAACCAAATAGTGTACCCTGCAGCATCGTGGACATGGCTTACAAAATTGTGAAGAAAGATCACTAGGTTGATCTTGCCGAGCTACTTCTACACCAACTGCATGACAATATGAAGACAATAAAAGCAAAGAAGTCTAATACATGTAAGTACGAATCACTGCTTGTCTGTACATTTCTCTATCTACAAAAATATGTACCGGGTATTGGTAAAGTAAACTCGCAATCGGACAAACCGATAACTGCACAAATCGATGAAATGATGAAAAGTCTAGGAGACAATCTGAATAAGGAATTCAATGCATATTTCAAGGAATTTCAAGAAAAAATGCAATAGAGGAGTAGGATTCCAAGGGATTTAGTGAGCAAATTTGAAGATGACATATGCTTTGTAGTTAGCACAAACCACTCAATGATAAAGGCAGTTGAACCTAGAACAAAATGGCTAGCACCAATGGGATATGAAATGAATCATGATTTCACTTTGAAATCTATCAATGCATTGCTAGCATTACTGATAGACATCACTGCCAGTAGGTTCATTGTATATGAGGAAGCCAAAACTCAAATCAAAATAGACATAGAGATCGGTAAAATGTCAAGAAGAGCAAAGAAAATGAGAAAAGATCTCTCAACAAAATATGGAAATGTATCTGACTCACCTAAGGAGTCACTGGTTAAAGAAGCAACCGAAGGTCAATTACAGTTGGCTAACAAGCCCTATGATAGCAAGGAGATTGAGTCAGACAAAGAAAAGGATCACACACTGGTTCCTCCCACCAATGATGAAGAGGAAATTCAGCTACCAGAACCTGAAGGAATGAGGACACGTTCTTCAACTACAACACAACCTACTAAGAAAGAAGAAGCAGTAAAAGTAGCAAAAAGAAGAGCAGCTACACCAACAAAGAAATACATAAAGAGAAAGAACAAGAAAGTAGCTGAGCCACCGAAGAAAAAGAGGAAATACATAAGAAATAAGGAAGATCTAGAGGATATAGAAATTGAAAATGATCCTAATCAATTCAAGTTAGTTCATAATAGGGAAAGTACTATAGAAGAAATAATTGAAGATATAATTGAGAATGGAAATCTTACAGATCCAGACATAGGCAAGTTTGGCAAAATGTCAATTGAGGACAAAAAAAGATAGAACATGCTATCATCTAGATGATGATCAAATTCAAGAGAGTACCGATGGAATTCGCATGTCAATTACCAAAGGAACTTGATGACATAGTAAGCGAGAGATGGGCTATTGCACTAGATACAAAGAAAAGGAAAAGAGAATGGTCACTAAGTCATGCAGCCTCACACTTTAGCTATGCTATGGTAAGTGAATACATGACAAAGTATCAGGCTAGATTTCTACTCAAGAATAGAGCTATGCAGATCATGGATGAGAATGTGGATGATATGGATGTCATATGTGATTCTCTATGGACATCAATTTTGAAAGCAGAAGAGAAAGCTGAACAGGAAGCATTCCTGAAAGTGTCTAAGAAGAGACACAATTCAAAAGATAAAGGTATTTTCATTGATAATAACAAAGGTAAGAAAATAGCGGACACCGGTATATCAGTTACCGAGGTAATTGATATCACCAAACAAAAGGAAGAAATTAGAATTTCACAGGATGCACCGGATCAAGTTAAGATCCACTTGCAAAAGAAAACCGATGATGATGCACTCATTGAGGACATCACTAATGGTGATCCTGATGATGAAGATGATGAAGATGTGACAATTGTACCATACAAAGATGAAGCATTAAACACTGATATTGTGCTCACATCTCTACTGGGTGAACTACTTGTACTTGTAGAGGCAATTGAAATAATTTCACAAGTACAACCTGATGTGTCTCATCCTGAGCCAAATAAAGATACAACTGAGATTCAAGCACCTGAGCAACCTACAGATACAAATGAGCCTAAAAAACTAGAGGCACAGTCTACAAAAACAAAGGAACCAGAAGAAACAAAGTCAACCGAGGTGAAACCACCTGACACTACAACTGAGACTCCCACACCATCTACCGAGGAGCTGAAGAAGGATGACACAGTGTCAACTAGGAAAGATATTCTGAGAAGTGAAGAAAAAGCTATTGTCATAAGTGAGAAGAAGTCACCTCTTGCCCAGAAGAAGAATAAGAAGAAAGCCAAAGGGCCGGTTACCATTGATGAAGTTATTATTATACCAGAATGTGACCCGAGAACCCAAAGCCCTGAGGAACTAAGTAGATATGGGGAATTATGTTCAAGGAAAGCGGCACAAGAAAAGTTAAGGCAAGAACACAAACATAAAGAAGTGTTAAATGATGTGAGGGATATTTTGCAATAGATAGTATCGGAAACAAATATTGATGAGAATACTCCTATCTTAGATCAACTTGCCACACTCACTGACAAAATCAATGCCCCGGATATAGATGCAGACAAAAGAATAGAAGAACCGGCAGAATCAAAGTTTCAGAACAAATCGGCAAAAAGGATTAGCATAGAAGTGGCATTGAACAAGGTAAAATTATCTGAGGTCATTACCGAGGTAAAATCTATCACCCAGATAATCTATCAACTTCTAATCAAGCTTTGTACCTTAGACACCTTCACTGAAGAAGTCAGTGAAAAGATAAAAGGTTTAGAAGAAGAGATAAAGTTGAGTACACAAGCAGCTATCACTGAGCCAACTGCTTTCTTAAAGCATATTAACCAAGTTCAGGAACTCCGGCGGCTGATAGCAGACTTAAGGAAATAAGAAGCACACATCACTGATCAGGTTATAGAGTTACAAAAAGAACTCACTCCTTACCTGAAAATTTTTCAAGCACACATTGTCAAAGCTGAAAAACTTGTGGCAACACTAGAGATTTCAGTGTTGGATAATATCTTTGACATGCATGCACAAGTCGGTCTTGAGAATATTGCTCTTACCAACTTGAAAGAGGAATGGGACAACCTCTTGGAGTCTATAAAGAAAACCCATCCACACATTTTTGATAAGATGTAAGTATACATTATATATATTTTTTGCTTTTTGGCATTATTCTCAAAAAGGGGGAAAACCATGTATATGCCAAATAAGTATACTTTAATATGTATATTACATACTACCGGGAGCATGCACCGAGGGGGAGTACTCTGTACTTAGAATTTTTTGTTGTGGATATGTATATGGAATATATAGAAACACTTTTTTCTATATACATTCAAAGTTTTGATACTAATGCCAAAGGGGGAGATTGTTAATCTCTATTGAGCATTTAAGGTTGTCATTAGTATCAAAGGATAGTATATAGGTCAGTTGGTTACTTATATTGAGATAGTCGGTAACTAGAAGAAAGACAGAGCAGTCGGTAAAGCCTTTACACTGAGCATCACACTGTTAACTGAGCACTAGCGACACTGACACCGACAGTCAGTAAACATCGAGCATTGCAGTATACACCGAGAAGATTATACAGTGTTCATCGATGATCACAGAAAATGGCATAGTAATCCAGAATGGCACATTATTCTATGCAAACGGTTACAACAAATTGTAAAATGGTTTATCAAGATCGAGGAGCATTTATTGTGAATAGATACTCATTAAATGTAATGTTTATCTTATTGTAATAGTTGATCTAGGTTATTTTGCACCGTAGATCTTAGGGTTATGATTGCTCTTTGTAACCTAATTTTTGCTAAGGTGGAAAAATAGAACACTGTATATTTTGTATGTTCCCACCATTTTATGAGGTTGGGTGAACTAATATATATGAATCATGGAGCACTTGAAGAAATTGCCTATCTTCAAGAAAATCAGTTTACCGAGCAGAACAGAGCACAAAGGATATCAAATTGAGTAGAATCAGAGAAGGCTACCAAGTAGAATAGAGTAGAAAACCATCACAGATAAGGTGATATTTTGATGAGCACTTATAGATCTATTTCAGACAATTGAGTTGTTAACTAGCAGATAATTACCTATTACTTCCTAACAATTGTGATAGATTTTTTGATAAATCTCTTAACAAAGTAGACTTAACAGTCTTATGTAAATCTCTTAACCGAGTACACACTTCATTAGTGTTGTTTAAATCCTATAACTAGGTAGATCTAGCTGATCTAATATGTTACTCCTAACATGGTAAGATCACCAGAAGTGATAAAAAATTGTAGCCTTAACAGGAAAACCTTTTCTATCTGCAGTAGAGAAGAATTTGTGGGTGTCATCCCCACCGCAGTTTTTACCTTCTAACAAGGGTTTCTGCATTACCAAAATACTTGTGTTATGTGATTGTCATATTGATTTCATGTTGTTTACTTTCTTAAGTTAACTAGATGATTGATTTATACAATTGTATTCAATTTATTTTGATCGGTTATCACAGTATTCAGTTATAGATCAGAAAGGTTTTACAAGTAAATTTTTGAAGGCACTGATTCACCCCTCCCCTCTTAGTACCTATCTCTCCTAATTCCAACAATTGGTTCCTCATAGAAGAATATACTATGTTAAGGTTTTATGGAGTGGGAGAAAAACCCCAACAAACTTCCAATACATGTGAAAGAGAGGGTATTTGCATTGGAATATGTATGGAAGATGGAGAGTGTAGGTAAACTCTTCTATGGCTATCTAAAGAAGACCATATTTCCTTTATTACCTTTCTCATATGGAGGTTTCACATTTAACATAAAAGTATTCAGTGTGACACAAATTTTTGGATTATTTTAATTTTAATGCTAACAGTCACTGGCAGTATGACCCATGCAATGTCATTCAAAAAAGGCATAAGGAGAATAAGAAATCTGCAAGAAAATATCAACATGAAAGTAAACCATTGCTAGAATTTTTGAAAAATAGGGAGTCTTGGGATGAGGTCCAAAAATTGATAGAGGAAACTACTAACAAAATTATTTCAATAGAAGAATTTCCATCACAAATTATGGCACATGGAATAATAGAAAAATGCACCCAAAATCAAAATGAAAACAAGAGGTCTAACAATTTCTACCAAAAAGCTATTGATTTATCTACAAAAGCTACCCCAAAAAAACAAAGAAATAATGTATGGAAAGAATGTGGATTAGAACCAAAACTACTAACTTTTGGACTATGAGGAATAATCTCAGTGAACCAAAGACTAGAGAAGACATTGATGAAATTCCAAAGGATGATGAGCTTAGCCAATTGTGAAATAATGAGCATTCCACTGAAGCATATAAAAAAAGTGATGACTATGAGGATAGTGAGGATGAGGAAGATGAGAATCCCATAGCCACTGTAACAACTACTTCACACTTTGCAAAATTGATTGGAGTGGATGAGTCTATGAGAGAAAAGTGTTAAAAAGGGGAAAACATTATGGAAAAAATTAGTTATGAAGGTCGTGGTCTAGGTCCCAAAGGAGAAGGCCGTTGGTTTCCAATTAATGCACCACTTCCACCAAAACATGGTGAGAAACTAGTCATTGGAGATGAATCATCTCAGAAATCTATTACTCATACCCCTTCTTCTCATTTTGTTAGAACTTCAAATCCAGTTTATGCAGACACTCTGATTCAACCACAATCACTACTAGAACATGGTAACCCTATTGGTGGTGAATCAAGTGATAGTGCTACTTCTATTGGTGGGGAATCTAGGGATAGCACCCACACTCATATTTAATCAAAACCAAAACTTTGTATTGGTCATGGTGTTGACTCAAGTGCCATTGTCATTGGTGTGGATAGTATCCACACTCAAATACAATCACAACCAGAACCAAAACATGGGATTGGTGATTGTGTTGAATCAAGTTCTACTATCATTGGTGTAGATAGTACCCACACTTAGATTCAATCACAACCAAAACATTGGATTGGTCATGGTGTTGAATCAAGTGCCACTATCATTGGTGTGGATAGTAGCCACACTAAGATACAATCAAAACCAAAACCAAAATATGGGATTGATCATGGTGTTCAATCAAGTGCTATTTTAATTGGTGTGGATAGTAGCCACACTCATATACAATCACAACCAAAACATGGTATTGGTGTTAAATAAAGTTCCACTATGACTGATGGGGATGACATGGGTACTAGTACTATTTTTTGTGAACAAGTGTAAAAATAAGAAATCTCTCACAAGAGGACAATAGTAGAAGATACTATACACTTAAAAAATCTCAGTGATCAAGGTGAAGGAATTATGAAGAAGAAAAAGGTTATGAAAAAATGGTGAGTACAACTACAACTCTATCAATTTTCACTCTAAATATATTGTTTACAACTTCATAAAAAAACCCTCAAAAGAGTCCAAAAACTCCAATTGCAAGTGACAGTGGGATAGGATTAGGAATGGGTGTTGCTAATCCTCAAAATGTACTAGTTAGAACTATAGGCATAGGTGGAGGTGCGTACATCATTGCAAGTTTTATCTCACCTCTCAAACATTCAATTATGTCAAAAACCCCAGGTTTTCATTACAATGACTTCTTTGATCAATTTGTACAAAAATCAAATATGTTTAAATAAAATAAGAATGAATTGAAGAGGGATGTGACTATTGTAGCTTTTGATGAACAACCTACAACAAATAGGGTGATTCCCACATATGACCCAAATAAAAAAATGATGGAGTACATGGTTTTTATGCCCCCAGTTAATAATCAAAATCTATCACAGAGTTAGATAGATCCCTCTCAATTTCACGTTAGCACTTTCAAAATGGATTTTTCTAAAGTTAATAATGTGGACAAAATTAATGTGTCAAAAAAGACCAACCAAGTGGTCTACATCATTGATCAAGATGGAGAGATAGAAAAAAATAAGATGTAGAAACAAATAGAAAAGTTACAGTTAGATGTGGAAAATGAGAAAGCAAAGAGGAAAGCAATAGATAATAAGTGCACTAGATTACACAAAAGAATAAAAAATTCTATCTCTGCATCACTAATTACAAAGCATGAAAAAATGGAGGCACAAATGAATGAACTGAAGGAAAGATTGGATGAAATAAATACAAAATTAGACAATGAAAGAGACACTACAACTAGATTATATAATAGAATGGATAATGATGGTGCCACGAACAAAAAATTACATGAACAATTGGAGAATCTATTGGAATAATGGATAATCAAATGAGTTGAGTATATTATGGTATGTGTTTGATGCTGATCTGATGATAGGATGATTAGTTTGATGATAGAATAATTAGTTATGATATTGTCCTTGATGCCAACTAGGTGTTTAGTTGTTGACTATTTTCTTGAGAAGTAGATGAATGACTAGTTGAACTAATCTTTAGTTGTGTTGAGAGATGGAGTGTGAAATCATAATGGGAGACTAAGTGATGTCTCTATATGCTATATCTATGACCGCACAAGTTTATCATATTCATTTTGTGACTTATAATTGATTGAAGATTGACAGGTCAACATGAAGAACATGATGAACCCAAGGAGTGATTATTTGATGATTTTGTCAAATAGGTTTGGATTCAAGTGCTGCAACTAAGGATATATTATCCTAACTATGTGATGGAATTTTTGGCACGACCATGTCATAATTGGTGATCAAAAGATAGAGTTACAATGGACAAAAGATCACTCACTGAAAAGTAAAAGAAGTTCTTAGTGAAATTGGTCAAATCCTTAACTGGTGATATTGCACTATGTTGCGATAAATGATTATATGTTCGAAGGATCATAGTGACATGGAAGATTGATGTGGAAAGACAAGTTGGCATTTTTATGATCATGGTGATCAAATATCTATTATACTACAGCTGGTTGAATACTTGAAAGGGAGAGATTGATAGGCTACAACTGATTTATTACTTAGAGAACATAATGTGAAGGTATATGTGACACATTAAATCAGTTATTATATTGTCATTGATGTCAACTAGTTTTGGCTGTACTTATCATGTTAGTTACATCTGAAGAAGGAAATAATGGTGAATGAATGAGATATTAACATGAAGATAAGATGTATGAGAAAGATATGGATATGGTATTCATTGGGTAACTTATTGATGAGTCTATGGTCCATTATGTTAGTGATTTGATTGTATTACATAATTTTGTTAAGAATTGAAGATCAAGAATGTACAAGTTTATGTGGTTGGTATTTAAATGAAGAACTTAGTATACACCGAGTTGAAATAGTGTACACTGAGCAAGTGTAGTTTACACCAAGTACAGTGTTAACCGAGTAAGAAGTCATTGACACATCACGGTATTAAGCGAGTGAAATAAATAATATGGAATTTGTGATTTTTGACTAAAGATGATGAGATGGATGATTCCAAGGTTAAAGATAAAGTTTTTTATGAAGATCAATGACTGGAAAAATTCAAGGATGATCAAATGATGATGAATGAAATATGTTTGAGACACAAGTTTTGAGGAAGGTTGAAGCAACAAAATCAATGGTGAAGATCAAGAGATAAAATCTATAGATGAGAGAAAATGGTTTATCATGTCTATACAAGGAGACAAGAGATTCAAAATGACAATGCATGTGAGAAGATTTCATTCATGCGAAGATGGTCAGACAAGTTAAATACAAAACCAAGCAATTCTACAGACTACACCAACCGTCAGAGAAAGGAGTTAATCGAGCAGAACAAAGTTGGAGGATACAAGAACTTGAAGTGATTATGATGGCCAGAGGTATTTTTAGCTTAGCATAGATCTGAAAAATATACAAAGGAAGTTTTATTTGAATCAGATCATTTACTGTTGCATTCTAACCATTGCTATAGATAAATCTATTAACCCAGTGGGACTTAACACTCTTTAGTTATTATTATGGCATTCAATGAATGTTAATTATTTTCATGTTGACCCCATAATGAATGTTTGGTCACGGAGAATTGTTAGTGATAAATCCTCTAACAAGGTCACACATTACAATGTGTTTTGTAACCTTTAACAGGGTTGGCTCTTAATCGATCTCACTTCAAAAGAGTGAAATTATTTTGGGTACCAGTTCCAGGTGGTTTTTCCCCTAAAAGGGTGTCCATGTTAAAAATCAAGTGTTATATGTGTATGGATGTGATGATTTTTTATTTTACTTTACACATTACAATTACTAGTTTGATCAGTATATACACTAGTTAATTTACTAGTATTTAGTTAATGAACATAAAGGCACAGACAAAGTTTTACTGAGTTGTTTAGATTAATTGAAGGATTTTTTTAATACATATGGGAGAATTTCAAACTATAGGATAACTGGACTTAACTGATTCACCCCCCCCTCTCAGTTATCTAACAATCTCTTGTAGTTGTGCAAGAACATTGGAAAGTTGGATGTGGTTTGACTTTTCCTTGTCAAATCAATTGTGCAATGGATCTGGAGACTGACATGAATTTTAAATTATAAATGATAATTTTTATTACATTTTAGGGTTCAAGGATTGAGCATGAATGTATTGTAATGATGTATTAGGGTTGTTTTTCCACCTTAAGTTGTAAAGCATATTTATATAATTTTTGATGTATCATATGATGTGTGTCGAGGAACCATGAGGAAGAAAAAGATCAATGAAAAAATGTTTGAATTAGAGATCTTGTAGAGGCCGCATGTGAAGTAGATTTTGAGCATGAATTGGATATGTATTGGATGAGAACAAAGATATTCACCAGATCACTTTCACTTGTTGATCCCTCACAGTCTCATCAAGAAAAATCCCTTAACCAGGTAGATCCTACCAGGTTTGATTTGTAAATCCTTTAATAGGGTGGCACATTACTTGTGTTTGAAGTCCTTTAACAATGTTGCTCCTAACAGGGTGAAGATCCTAATAGTGCTAAAGGTAAATCCCTTGACCAGGTGACTCCTAACAAGGTCTTGCTCTTAAGAAAGCCTGTTATAATCTTTTAAGAGGGCTAAGATCTTAACTAGGTGTGATCCAGAAGAGTGCATTTTTCTTAGTGGGTGCCATACCCACCATGGTCTTTCCCAAGTTGGGTTTCCACAATAAACATATTGGTACTATATGTTTATTTGTATGGATGATTATCTTTGATGTGATGTTTATTTCATGTAAAGGTCAAAATGGTGAATGCATATTGATAAGAGAATATGAAAATGAATTAAAAGGTTTATATTTTTTGTGATTAGATAGATTACTGATTCACTCCCCTCTCATTAATCTTTGACTTGATTATACTTAAATTGGTATTAGATCCTTGGTCCTCTTTGTGGTAAGCCTAACAGCTTGAGGAAAAGATCCAATGATGAGGAATGATCCTCCCAATTTTACCAAGGACAACTACCTGGTATGGAGTGAAAAAATGAAGTTATACCTAAAAGGTATGGGATCACAATATTGGATGCATGTCACAAATAAGTATACCACCCCTACCGAAACACTTAATCCAGATCAACTAAAGGAGGAACACGAGAATAACTAGGCACAAGAATCCATTATAGGTACTCTATCTGATACTGAATATTGTTAGGAATGGGAACGTTGAGAGGGGGGGGGGGGGGGGGGGGGTGAATCAGTGTTCGCTATATTCAATCTTTTTACTTTACTCTTTAAACATAACTTGAATTCTTAAGTACTAAAATGAACATTAACATAAACAAGATGGATGAAAACAACACATAACACCAATATGGTTATGGGGAAACCCAAATAGGTAAAAACCCTGGTGGGAATTGACACCCACTAATAATCTGTACTAGTGTCTTATGATCCTTGTTAGAAGATCCTTAACCCTGTTAGGAGTTATCTTTACAATGCATTTAGTACAGTGACCTTGTCAAGGGTCAGACCCTGTTAGGAGTCTTTTACAATTAACCTTGTTATGGGTGGGGACACACTGTCCTAGAGCTCCCTGCTCAAGTGGTGAAGGCTACAACCTTCTGATCTCAAATACACACTATATTTGCTGGATGAACTGGTGCTATGAAATTGCTTGTCAGATCAATTCCTTTGATACACTGATGCTTTGACCTCTTGCAAAGCTCTAATACATCTTAAAAACTCTTCAGGCTATAAGGATGTGGCTAACATCATCAACTGTATTGACCTTAGACACTTTCTTGTCTGAAGGTAATAAAATATTTAATATGTTGACTGATTCAACAAATAAGGGGTTCCTCATTACCTACTTTTCCTTTTCTTTCTCCATGGATAAGACGTTGATCTTGATCAAGTCTTCTTCTCCCCAAGAATCTAGACTAGTGGTTTCTGGTGTCAATCTTGACAACAATGATACAAAAGGAGTGATAGGAGTGCTATCCACTACTTCTTTCTTTAATATGATTTTCATTTTAATAGATGGCTCATATGTTGGTTCATTTCCTTTTACCCTTGGTTCTCCTTTCTTTTATTATATCTTTTCTTTCTCTTTTTCTATTTCTTTCTCTTTTTCTTTTTCTGTTTCTTTTTCATCTTCTTTTTGTGTTTCTTTTCCTTCTTCTTTTTCTTCTTCTTGTTGTAACTTGGGTGAATTGTCACCACATAGAATTTCAGCTTCTTGTGTGCTCACAAAAGCTTCTTCAAACTTGTCCAAGTCTTTGTCTGTGGCCACCATGGCTATCTCTACATTATCAATGATGATAGTGTTATCTTTTGGTGTCTCTGTCATGGGCACAAACTTTTCTACCTTTGCAGGAGTTTCAACTGTAGGCGCTAAATCTAGAGGACCTATAAATGATACATTAGTGGGCTTTGCCACTTTGAATTCCTTATAAGGCACTTGTATTGAGGGTGCAGTGGGTGGATACATGTGTCTGTTCAAGAATAGCTTCTCAAAATCTTTCTCTATTTCCTTTGCAACCAACTCATAATTCTTGTCCATGATGTGTAGTGTTTTTGTCTTAGTCTGAAGGTGTGGTTTCACCAAATCTAACAACAAGGTCTTCTCTTCTAGAGAGAATACTGGCAGGGTTTCATCTAAAGTCTTTTCTCTTATCTTTTTATCCTCTTCAATAGTCCATCTCTTTAGGAATTCTAAGATATTCCACACATTATCTGGAATCATTGTCTTCAGTTCTAGGACTATCTTTTTGAAGTTTAGCATATGTTTGATAATCATTCCATGAACTTCTGATTTATCTATTTCACTATATTTCTCATAGAACTTTCCTACTTGATCTATCCTACCTTCATCAACAATCCTTGTACTCAACACACTGAGACTAGGTTTGAAACTTACTTCTGGAGGTGCTTGAGTGTTCTTCTTACTTCTTGTTGCTCGCGAGGATGGATGGCTAGTGCTGATTTCTTTCTTTCTCTTAGGCATTGCCTTATACTCTGGAGGAGCAGTAAGGTCAATTGTTTATGTGGTCACAGGAGGGGCAACATTAGATTTTTCTTGTTTATCCTTAGGAGCTTCAGATTTCTCAATCTTGACCTTCTTTAACTTGAGATCATCTTCCTTTTCTTCTTCTGTTGATGCGCTCTCAATTCCCAAAGCAATATTTTCTTGTCTTGCTTTTTCAAGGTCTTCTTGAGTTACTCCATGAATTCTGAGGATCTCAAAAATAACCTTAGCTACTTTTCTTTTAGTTGATGCGTTGTTCAAAATAGCATCAAATTCTCTTGTTTTCTCTTCATAAGTCCCCCATCTTGGTTCATTAGGGTCCTTAGATGCTGATAAAAGTACTTGATCATATGCCTCTAGGATTGGCTCCTCAACCTCATATCCAAGTGGATGGATCCACTTTGTTCTTGGCTCTACTACTTCCATACAAGTTACATCAGTTTCTACCATAAAGTAAATGCTATCTTTGTACTTTTCAACAATGCTTTTTGGAATCTTGTATCTCATCTACATTTTGGCCCTAAATGTCTTCAATTCCAGTGTCATGTAGTCCTTTAGTGTACTCTCAATAGTTTCCTTAAGTGATATCTATGGCATTGTAGGCATACTCTTGTCTAAATACAAATCTGACACCTTTCCAAGAATGTGGAAGTACATGTATATGATCAAAGACCCAAACCTGAATATTGTGGTCTTGTCATGTTTAATGGCTTTGATGTTGTCTATCAGTTGTGTGTGCAAGATCTCGCACAGATTAAACTCTCCATTTTCTCTCACAAGTCTTATTGCTGCAAGAATTATGGTTGCTGACACACTATTCACCCTGCTGGTGTGTTGAAACCTATACCCTAGTATCATAGACATCAATTTAATGTCTTTTTCCTCTATAGGCTCAATGGTCATTCTGCGCCTATCACTTCTTGACTTACATGATTGTTATACAAGTTTTCTAACATCCTTTCCCGCTGGGAGAATGACGCCTGTCCTTGAGAGGCCTGTCATTTCATGTATTAGTTCTCCTATTATTTTGACTGGTACTTCACCTATCCAGAATAGGTCATCATGAATCTTGCTAAGTAGAATCTTTATCCATTCAGACTCATAGAACTCATATGCAGTAGCATATTCAATTATAGGGTGGTTTTCAAACTTCGCATACTCAACTAGGAAAGTTTTATCTAGTTTCATCATGGTTTCTAAGTGTGCTCTTATCCTGTCAAGACCTACTGGCACCTTCTTACAATATATGTATGCACGGATGTCTTCGACATGCATAACACTCATAGGAGTGTGGGAGAATGCCCCTTCTAGGTCATCCAATGTAGATTTGAATGGGTGCCTCTTAAATACATATCTTTTCTTCTTTGCAACATCAAATACAATAGGAGTAGCCATCACTTACTTGTATATCACTTTCCTAATAGTTTCCAAGAACTTTTGAATCGACATGACGGATTAAGGTTCCGCAACCGATCAAACACACCGCTTCGCTGGTGAATCAATCTACAAACCTTCACAATCAACTGCTAGGAATTCTATTCTCTTCAATCGCTCTGAACTCAAATGTAATGAGTGATCTATAAGCTTTTGTGTACTTTAAAGTAAAAATTCTACCATTAATGCTTGCCACGTAAAGTAGACTTTCATTGAAAATTTCCAACTTTGATTCTACTATCAATCAACTAGTGCGCTCTTGCACATAGGTTTTTCTAGTCTCCAAAAGGTTAAATCCAAAGGCGCATACTCTAAGGGTGAGTATACCAGCCGCGCAGGGGTCTAGAGCTAAATTAGCTCCCCCTATGACCATGAGGGCCATTTATCCAGATGTAGAGGGTGCATCCACTGTGGATGCATCCAATACATGCTCATCAACTTTATCCTTCTTCATCTCTGACCAAATCATGCTCGCATCTTATGAAGCTTTCACAAACTTGACTTCTCCTTTAGTATCCAATATTGAATTTTCTAGCTTTTTAGGGCTTTCTTGACCTTGCATTCTCGATCTACAAAACTTTGAGATTTGTCCAACCTTGTTACAAGAGTGACAAATAATTGGAGGCCTTATATTCCTCGGTGCATTGACATGGGTTACCATTTTACATTGTCTAGCTGAGTGACCATTATAGTTACATATTTGACATGTAACATTCTGAGAACTTCTTACATTTGGCTAATTCTAATTTCTCTAATTATGCTAAGTCTTGTTCTTCTGACTTGTCTTACAATTCATAGCTCTATGACCAAATTTATTGCATGAATAACAATAACCATTGAAAGGTCTTACCTCTTTATAGTTCCTTGCTATATGTCCATGATTTTTACATGCATAAAAAGTTTGGTCTACTATCTTGTGCTCATCTTTGGATGGTTCAACGTTATCTTTAGTTTGACTTCCAATCTCCTTAGCATCCGTGGTGTCTTCTGGTGCCTTCATCCTTTCTCGCATGTCATCAATCTGATTTTGTGCTTCATTGAATCCAATGCCACTGGTATCTCCTTTAAGCTTCCAAGCATATAACTGAGATTATATCAGATCCTTGCTTGTGTGTAATTTATCAATGTGATTCTTAGCCTCTTTCAATTCAGATTCCAAGCTTTATTTGTAGTTTCTTAGCTCCAAGATTTCCATGTTTGCTTGCCTCAATTCTTCATTCAATTGAAGGTTCTCTTTGATCTACTCATCATAGACTTCCTAATTATTAGTTAGCTTCTCATCCAATTCTTCAATCTGATCTTTCAAAGATGTGTTCTCTTCATTTATCTTTTTGATCACGACCCCTAAATAACTAGTAGAACATTCTTTTAAATATTTCCTTAATCTTTTGATGACTGCTTGAGCATCACTGAATTTTTCTTTTAGCTCTTCAATTTCTTTTTCAAATTTGTCCAAGTCTTGAAGAGCAGCTTCAAGATTTCTTTTCAGATGTTTCATTTCTGTCTTTTCCATGATCTCCTCAAGTGGTTAAACTTCTTTGTTGAGGACCAGAGCTCTAATACCAATTGTTAGGAATGGAAACACTGAGAGGGGGGGGGGGGGGGGTGGGTGAATCAGTGTTCACTATATTTGATCTTTTTACTTTACTCTTTAAACTTAACTTGAATGCTTAAGTACTGAAATGAACATTAACATAAACAAGATAGATAAACACAACACATAACACCAATATGTTTATGGGAAAACCCAAATAGGTAAAAACCTTTGTGGGAATTGACACCCACTAATAATCTATACTAGTGTCTTATGATCCTTGTTAGAAGATCCTTAACCCTATTAGGAGTTGTCTTTACAATGCATTTAGTACAGTGACCTTGTCAAGGGTTGGACCTTGTTAGGATTTTTTTACAATTAACCCTATTAGGGGTGGGGACACATTGTCCTAGAGCTCACTTCTCAAGTGGTGAAGGCTACAACCTTATGATCTTAGATACACACTATATCTACTGGATGAATTGGTGCTGTGACACTGCTTGTCAGATCAGTTCCTTTGATGCGCTGATGCTTTGACCTCTTGCAAAGCTCTAATACATCTTAAAAATCTTCATACACTTCTACTCTTGTTATCTCAACTCTATAACAACTTCCATGCTTATTACAAAGGGTGCATCTCATATTTATATGTGCTACCAAAACAATTAACTAGGCCAGCCTATAACTGATTACATACAATGCTTCCAAGTGAATTGGCTCAAGCGTGTTTACAAAAAAAGTTAATTACATGTCTACAACCTAATTACAATAGGCACATAGCCTTTACAAAATGATATTATAGTCGCTAATCAAATTACCAACAATCTACTGTATAAACTGTTATGTTCTAGTATTCACTGGTTGTACCTCTTCAACTGTCTATATCTTTATCATATGGTCTCATCTGATCATGCGCTCTTAGACTTAATTAGCATGAATACATACATACAAGATTAACTTCAAGGGTGCATACCATAACTCGGTCATACGCACATGTGCTGATGCTCTAAACTACTGGTGCTTTACTAATTATCGAGTCTTCTGTACTTAGCCAATTTCTGATCTTCTAATGATGTGTGCTAACTCCAAAACACTATATTAATTTGTTTCCATAATGACAACACTATATTAAGTCATATACAATTGTATAGTCAACTTGTCAACAATGTTGATGTTTGTAGTCTTGATAGGGTGTGAGAGGTTTGTAACTCAAAGAACACACCTTGATCAATATTATCAATGATCAAGTCATCCCAAGAAAAACACATGTGGTCACCATAGCTGACCTTTTACAAAATTTAAAGCTTATCACAAGTAATAGGTACATGTCCTTTTATATAATAATTTACATTATATCTACCACATGTGTGGGATAGAAAAATATATGAGATAGAACAAGAGATAATAGAAAGAAGAGATACATGAGACATATATAGATAAGATAGATTTTTATAAAAATGGTATATTGAGTTTAAGATGAACATGTATGAATGGTTCTATATTGCAGCTATATACAATGGATGCACAATCGTTTATATTGAAAATTATGTGTATGACATGAATGATTATGTGTTAATATTTTGATTAATGTACTCCATATTCTACCTCATTTAATTGCAATCCACCACATTATACTAGTCCTCTTCATATCCCATTATATAGAGGTATAAAGCACACATATAAGAGAACACATATATCTTAAATTTATGCTAACTCTTTATGAATAAGCTCATATAGTATGGTGCTAAACTAATGTTTCTGATGTGAAGACCTATTGATAATAATGAGTGTAGGTAAAATCCATATAATTTAATTCTAGGAAGAGATGTGAAAATATAACCTTTCCACATCCTTAAGTAACATGTGAAGAATTCTCAAGACGTAAGATGGAATACTTGAATAGTCGACACTATTGGTTTAGGATTTTATACAAATTTAATGAAGTAACAAGCTATGAATAACCAATTATGTCATCATAAATTGAGGATCATCCACTCATACAACATGAATCACCTTGAAATGGGACAATGATCTTCATGTTAAATGATTAATAATGGTGCACTTTTTACTTGTAAATTGATCTAGGGAATTTCTATCCAAATGCAAATATGTGGCATAGAACAAAATGACTCTAACCAAGGATCACTATTCTACAATTAGATAAATTATTTGAGTGACCCTTATGTTCTTAAATCAAGTAGAACATTACAACTTTTGTGCAGCTATTTTCTCTAATTCTATTTTCTCCCCACTTATGATTATTGATAATGAGTTTCAAAGTGTAATTGTTTATATATTTTTACTTATGTTATAGAAGCTACTTAGAGTATTTTTGTATGTTTTGTAGGTTCCCATGGAGAGTGTATATCATTTAGGATGAATCTACATGACCACATTTTATAGGGTCTATTACTTTATACAAACCCTCATGATATCCTTTTCTTTTTAATATTTACTTTATATGAATGTTTCGAAGTGCTACATAGTTTGATATATATATCATTCTATGATACATGCACCTCATTACTGGAAAATATATTGGTGAAATTTTTATACCTATATTATTTTCATTTAGTTTTGTACCCATTTTCAAAAAATGTCATAATATATTTGCATTTTCACAAATGACATAATATTGTGTAAATTAAAACCTATTAGCCCATGTTATTTACTCATCCATTCAGACGCATTCCTATACATATATCACCAATTTATCCATGAATATACCCACTTTCATATATTTCATCAATTCACACATTAATTACACCTATCCATATAGCTATCTTTATTTATTTGTTTCATATCTTATGTCTCAAATTACTACTTGTCATGGACTTGGATACTAAAGTTTTAAATTTTCTATTGATAATTTAGTTGACTCAACTATTCCTTTTTCCTTCAAAGGGCTAACTTAACACATGTTTTGTAAAATTTATTGTCACACCCATATATAAAGGTATTTTATTGCATTCATTTGAGATTAAAAAACATCCAAGTTCCTCTCCAAACATTCTCAAAATTATCATCCATACTTAAGGAAGGGAATTCTTTAGTTTGGTGTTTAAAAAAAAATCTAAATCGACACATTTAGAATAGAAGCATTTTCATGGTTGAGATTTGATATCTTCAATATTTTAGACACATTTACAAGGACAGACATAGGAGAACATGTTCCAATGAGATAATGATAACCCTTCAAAGGTATTTTGATAAATTGCTAGTTTCCATGTTGGCAAAAAATTACTAGTAGCTAAAGATCAATGATATGTGTAAGAGACCAAAGATACATAAAGTCCCTTTGATCATTTTTGTAGGCACATGACGTTTCTACAAAGTACATATTTGACTCTAATCTTTATGAAAGCAAACTTCTGCAAGACAACATGATGGACTAAGTTTAAAGATTGTAGTTGAAAACATTCAATAATTAAATTCATATTCTCTTTACATAAATTCTCCATACCTAAACATGTCATTCAAAATACATTAATCCATATAACATATATCTATAGATTTAAATTAGTGTATACTTATCTGTATGCACGAGGGTTAACCTAGATTAAAGTTAGGCAAAGAATTTATCGAATCCTAACAACCAATGTAAACACTAATATTTGAAAGAGTCTTGCAAGGAAAAATAAAAATGTACTTTAGTTGAACTAAGATCATGAAATCTGTATTGTCAAAGGGTGGATTCTAATTGGATACAAATGCCATAAAATACATTGTAAATATAGCCTTTTAAAAAAAATGTTTTGAGCGATTGACCTTAACGTGATTCAAATGTCAAAAAAGTGGAGAATGCAGCCTTTGTGTGAGTGACATGAACAATTACGTGTAGTGGCAACTTTCCTGGTTTTCATTAAAATATGAATCATATGTGCAATAAAGTAAAAGCCTTCGGAGAAAAAGATGGGTGGAGTTTTCTATCCGTGTGTTGGGGACACATAACCCCGGGGACGGTGCTGCCTTTTCTTTTTTTCCTATACGGTTGACTTCATTTAAAGAAAAAACCAAAAATCAATTTTCTCAGCCTAAACCCAAACGTAATTCTTACTTCAAAATGCAAACATGATCATTTTATCTCTACTTGGTCTTTTCTCCACCACATATTGAGCTGTATATATTATGCATTGTGCATATGATCTCTGTAATGTTTGAAGACTGTTTGCTTCTATGATTGAATAGATTCTAGGGAAAGAAATGGGTTCTCTGGTTCTCTGATCACATTTGGACTCGAATCTTGATAGTTGAGAATTGGGTTGGTTTTGAATAGAAGTGGGTTCTCTGGTTTTCTGATTTGCTTTTCTTGATAATTGAGAAGTGGGTTGTTCTTGAATAGATTTTTGAAACAGAAGTGAGTTCTCTTGTTTTCTGATTACGTTTTGGAGTTGAATCTTGATAATTGAGAACTGGGTCGGTTTAGAGAGGCTATGGGGAGGACACCATGTTGTGAGAAGAATAGTGGGCTGAAGAAGGGCCCATGGACTCCTGATGAAGATCAGAAGCTTATTGAGTATATTAAATGTCATGGATATGGCAGCTGGCGTGCCCTTCCTAAGCGAGCAGGTATTGCTTTTATCAGTGATAAGAGATTTCCACAATCTATAATATCAATAATCTTGATATTGCTTTTACACTGAAAAATTCATTACTTTAGAAAATCTTACATGCTTGTGCTCAACTAATGAACATGTCAGATTACCAGCTGAGATTTTATGAGATCATTCTTCCTTTGTTGTGATTTGTTGGAGTTATACACCTTACAATCTCTTTGTTTTCAGGCTCTTTTGCATTAGTTTGTTATAAATATACAGAAAACGGATTTTCATCTTTCATAGAAACAAGATTGTTCCTGAATTCACAGTGTATGTTCTTATATCAAAGTTTTGGATCATATTCAGTGATCTATCATCACTTTTCTTAATGATGGATCACTGAATGTGATTCAAAATGTCGACATAGAAAACATATATGGCAAATCCAAAAACAAGATTGCTTCCTCATTTGCTGCGTATCGACATTTTGGATCACACTCACTAATCCATCATCACTTTATTTTATGATAGATCATTGAGTGCAATCCAGAACATCCATGTAAGAACATGCACAGCAAATGCCGAAGCAATCTTGTTTCTATGAAGTTGTATTTGCTTTACAACCTTCCAGTACATCTTTCTTTTCCACAGAGAATTAGTTGATTGCTTCAAACTAGGTTGTGTCTTGTATCATTGTATAGAAGATTATGTTTGATTGTTCCAAACTAGGTTGTGTATTGTATTTATTGTATAACAGATTATATGAATTCCGAGTTGAGGGTGGGACATGAATATTTATTCTGCAGGGCTGTTGAGGTGTGGGAAAAGCTGCAGGCTAAGGTGGACAAATTACTTAAGGCCTGATATAAAGCGTGGGAGATTTTCACTTGAAGAAGAGCAAACCATAATTGAACTCCATGCTGCTCTTGGAAACAAGTTAACATCATAAACTTCTCTCCTTCATGAGTTTATAAACCATCCTCTTTCTTTATATATATTTCGAGAGTTCTTTCTATAGTTAAATAGCACCTTTGCTAACAATGAATAATACTGTTTAAATATTTGTTTTGTATAGGTGGTCTACTATAGCTACACACCTTCCTGGGAGAACAGACAATGAAATAAAGAATTACTGGAACACCCACTTGAAGAAACGTCTGATGCAGATGGGAATTGATCCTGTAACACACAGGAGAAGAGCAGACCTGATGGATCTCTCTACTGTGCCTTCCTTTTATGATGGGTCTCTTCTAAACCATGCACAACAATGGGAGAATGCAATGCTTGCAGAAAACCTAAGACAGGCCTTACTAATGGCTGACAATAAGGCAGTTCTAGCCCCAACAGACTTGATGTCAATAGCTAATGACCAGTTCAATTTGCAAAGGAGCATGAGCAGCTCAACATGGTCACAACATCAGCAAGGAATGGGCCTAGATTATAAGGGACTGCCCCACAATTTGGAGCAGGTGTTGCAGTCTCAGACAAATGAATGTACTTCCAACATCAAAAAATGGGAGCAGCTTCTGCAGCAGTCAATAGGGTATTGTCCCTCAAGTGGCATAAACCCTAATGGGTATATAAACCCTGATGAATATAATGGACCCAGTATTTCAGATTTTGCATCTCCATGCTCCATGGATGTTCTCAAAATGAAGGCAGAACAACAGCCTCAGATGTTAAGGGGTGACAACATGTTTCTTCACAACCAAGAAGATCATCACAACATTCTCAATGTTGCCTCTGCAGATCTTAAACCTAAAGTGACCCCATTTGATGAAAGTAATCTCAGTGCAACAATGTGGGCTGATCAAGAAAACCCATTGCAGCTAGTGCCTCCAACATTCTGCACATCAAATAATACAATCTACAATCAGCCTGAACTGATTCCTTTCATGAACACTGGCAGAATTCTCTTCAATGGTGAATAACAGCAATACTTAAGTTGTTCCAGCAGTGTCTAAGTCAAAACAAATCTTGAATCCTAAGGCAGGAAAAGAATTTTGGAGCAGTTTGTTTATGGCAGTTGGAACAATTCAGTCCTCCATTATCATCAGTGCTCATCAGTAAGATAATTGTAAAAAAATTTAAATAATTTATTATATGTTTTAGCAGCCATAGTGAATAACCATGACATCCTTTTTGGATTCGGACAAGTAATTCTTTGATTCAGACTATATTCATGCATTTGTTTTGTAAGCATTTATCTAAGATTTCCTGATTACTTTGGATTTTAAGTACAAATTCTTCAAATAATGATATATTTTTTCTTATTTTCTTTTTTATGAAAACGTGTTAATTTTGATGAATGTATGCGTCAGTTTCTATTAAATAAAAGATTTATAGACATCAGTTTCTTTTCTTGTTTGAATTATGATAATTATACAATGATACAACATTCTTTACAAAACCGTGGGAGATATGTAGGGAGCAAAATATGTTCTTGAAAAAGAGAAACAAAACTTCTATTACCTATATAAAATAATAAGTTTTTAAGAAAATGATAAAGGATAAAGAGTAGATATCATGCCGATGCAGAATCGACGACTAGAGTGCCCTAATAAATGTTCACATACTTCTCGTGTTTATTTGTAATTAAAGGTATTAGCTGCAAATTTGGAATGACTGTCTCGAGGGTTCTTATTGACCGTTCCTTTGCTTCTCCCATGGAGTTGTTTGTGATTATATGGGGGAGCTCCGATAACATGATTTTGGATGAAGTCATCACAAGACTTTAAAGCCCTCTAAAGTTATGGGGTATTTATCTGTATATCTTACAGAAATATTTATCTTAATTAATTAACATGAGTGTTTTTCTTTTTTGAGATTCATGACATGGTTTAACCGCCTCCTGTATCTTCTATAAGTCTAGTGGTTGTATCAAGTATTAACAGGTCGATCTTTTGGTGCAACGACAACCACTACTTGTAACAAATGGTATCAGAACTTGGTCACTGGTTCGATTCCCCTCTAGTAACGCTGTGGGGGAGATTGTCAAAATGTTTAGTGCTCCCCTCAGAATTTGTGACATGACTTAACCGCTTCCTGTGTCTTCTATAAGTTTAGTAATAGAGTTTACATATTATAAATGTTTAACAATGTTAAATGTTGGAAAAGTATGAAAAAGAGACATTATTCTTAGATATTTAGATAAGATTCATGAATAAAATCTATTTATATTTTTTTTGTAAGGTAAATGTAATTTTGAGTTGATTAGGGTTCTAGGGAATTTATTTAATGATCAATGGCTTATGAGTACATGTCTCTGAAATAGCTTTCAAGTGTATTAAGAAAATATTTATTGTTGAACAACATAAGGCATGAGGCTAGGAAGAATGCTTTTTATTTATTTATTATCAGTTGACTTATAGCTTTTAAGTGTGTTTTAAAAATATTTAAGGTGGAACTAGACACAAGACAATGGAGTGAGGAAGAATTCTTTTTTTTTTTTAAATTATGAGTTGACTTGTACCTTCTAAGTGTGAATTTTTTAATTTCAGATAGTAATGCATAAGGCATCAAGTGAGGAGGAATACTTTTTATTATGAGTTGACAAATCAAATACTAAGGTTGGTGAAGATGTTAAGCATTTACAACATTACCAAATTATTCAATTCATTAGGCCATTTAATTAGTTTATTCACTTGATCTAAACCTAGTAATGCTTTCATCTTTTATTAGATCGAACATTATTTAGCACATGTTGTCTCAGAAAAGGTGAGGAGAAGATCCTAGAAGGGGATGGAGAGAAGTCAACCATCATTGGAAGAGGGAACATGTCTAAAAGTGCAGCTTGTTGAGAAAGAAGAATGGGGAAACCTTGTTGAGATGGTAGGAATAGATTTATGTTGCCATAAGTTAATGGTGGTCATGGTATTCAATGTTCAAAGTTAAATAATATCATAATGTATTGTACTACTCTTCACATTTGATTAAGGAAATAAAAATTTGATTCACTATTTTGAAATTTGGGTTCTCAATGGAAACAAACTAGCCCCGAGTCTTTGAAATTTGTGCATTCATTTTTTTGTATTTTTTTTTCTTGTTGAATGGTGACCTAGAAATTCTATAGGGGTAAATTTGGGTTAATTTAGAACTTCCTTCATTTATTTCCTCTTGTTCTCTATTATACTTTATTTCCTTTTCTTCATCTATAGTAGTTTCTATCATAAGTATTGGATTAATGGATCTTTAATGAGTTCTTTCTGCATTATGAGTTTCTATTGCCAGAGTTAGTTGAATTAGTTTGGTGTTGTAGATGTTGATTGTCATCAAAATCTAGTATAAAAACCAATATTTTTGAGTGCATGGTAGATCATCGATTGTGAGGCAACCTATGTTAGGACTCGTGGGTGAGGAGCATAATTGTGTGAACATATTATCGAAAAGGGGGCAATTTGCACTTGAAGAGTTGAGTAGTGATGTCTCAAGTAAACCTTAGGAGAATTTGTTGCAAGAAAGATGAGACTTGTAATTGTAGATGTTAGAGAAGGAGGCACGAAAGATTGATTGTGATTGTGAATGCATAAGAAACAATATAAAAAGGGTGGGGATTAGTGTAAGAATATTTGTAAGAATTCCATCTTGGGATGAGTATTGAGATGGAGTCTAGAGAAAAGAAAACTATATGAGATGTTGTCCACATAATTTCAAGAAGAATAGATGCATTGTAAAATATTTGTTTTCCTAATCAAGTTGTGATTGTAGACAATAGAAAAGAGGAAGTAGATAATGCATATGCATTAGGGACACATCTCTTGGAATTCATTGAATAAAAGAATGTAGATAAGGAGATATAAGTATTGTGAAGATTGAAAGTGAAAGAGAAAAGAATGAGGCTATAATAGTTTAGCAAGAAGCCAATGTTGGGGATGCAATAGAGAATGAGGATATTTATGAAGACTACGAACATTTTGAAGATGTTAAGGAAAAATATTACCAAGTGAGAGAAAGTGATGAAATTTTAATTCTCCAAGGTTAGCAACTTCATAACTTACTTTGGTCACTTTCAAGATTTGATGAAAGATAGTGTTGAAAGAGATTTAGAGCCCAGTGATGGTGGGAATTATATGCGTGATTTTATTTCAAAATATTATGATTGTAATGAAGATAAGGGAAAACTTGATTTTACAAAGGAGAATGTGCAATTAGAGGTGAAGAAGGAGGATGTAGCTAAGAAAGGTTTAGATTCAAAAATGAATAGTGAAATTGCAAATTTATATAAGGATTTTGATGTCATTAGAAAATAAGATGAGTAGATGACTGATAATGAGGTATACTTGCGGAAATTTGAACCTATCAAAGAAATTAGAAGATGGAGATATCAACAAAAAGTGAAGAGTAAATGAATGCAGATGGAGAAATTCAGAAAGAGAAAATGCAAGCATAGAGAACATTTGGAAGGAGCATGACAACATATGCAGAAATAAGATGATTGGAAGAAGAGAAAAAATAAAGTGAAGTTAAACGATATTGTTACCTACATTAGCAGGAGCACATGAATTCTTTTGTCCCTTGGGGAGTCTGATGTAGGAGCATCATTTTTTTTCACGATTTTGTTTTTCTTCTCCTTTTAATTTCTTGTACCCGTTGTGTTTTCTTAAGTCATCATTTAGTTTAGTTCGTCAATTTTTTAAAAATATTTTCCTATTTCTAGTAGAAAAACCTCTTTTCACCATACAAACATGAATAAAAGTCAAAATTTGAAATTAGTTAGTGATATTTTTTTAACTAACCATGTTTAACAGTTGGAGGATCGTTCAATTTCTCAAAAATTAAGTTTTCTTCAAAAAAGGTGGGGAGAAGATACTATGTAATGGAATAGATGGAATCTAATCATCATTGGAAGAGAAAATGTGTGTGAAGAGTGTAACCCATTGATAAAGGAGAATGGGAAAACCTTTTTGATTTGACAAGAAAAGATTCACATTGCTAGAAAGGAATGGTGGTAGTGCTATTCGATGTTTGGAGTTAAATCAATCCTTGGAGGATTGTAATGTATTGTACTACCCTTCGAATTTGACTAAGGAAATAAAAATTTGATTCCCTTCTCTGAAATTTGGGTTCTTAGTGGAAACAACTACCCCTAAGTCTTTAAAATATGTAAATTCATTTTTGTGTCTTATTTTGTTATTGTTGCATGGTATTCTAGAAATTCTACAGCGATAAATTTGGATTAATCTAGAACTTTCTTCATTCATTTCCTCTTATTCTCTATTACACTTTCATTCCTCTAATTCATTTGTAGTATTTTCTACCATAGTGACCTATTAGAATCATTAGATTCATTGCTCTTTACTGAGCTCTTTCTACATTATGAGATTCTATTGCTAGAGTTCTAAGTTGAGTTTGTTTGGTGTTGTGGATGTTGATTGTTATCATTATCTAATTATTTAATTAATTAGGTTTGTTAATTACTTTATTCACTTAAGTTAAACTTGGGAGTGTTTTTATCTTTTATTAGATAAAGCTTTATTTAGCACATGTTGTCGCATTCATTATGATGTGGACACTTGTAAAACTATCTTTTAATCTTTCTCTATGGTTATATTGTTATTCTTTTATAAGAATTAGTTATAATATATCTAATTCATTTATAGGTTTTAATCTCAATAAGAGATTCTTATTTAGATAATTTTCTCTCAAGGTTTGATAACATCAATCATGGCTTCTTCTCTTTAGATGTGATAAATATTCTACTTGTAGGTGATTCGTGAGCTTGTTAGGTCAAACAAATCACTCCAACAAAAAAAAATTAATAAAAGGAGATAGGATTTGTTTTGAGGATACCTACTTTGTATATCAAAGTTGGATGTCATGTATTAGCTAAAAAAGTACAGAGACCATTATATATACCCAAAAATTTGTTTATGGGAAAAAATCCCAATGTTCAAATTAAAGTTTTCCATTTTTATTGGTCTACAAATCTTGTTTTCATTATTCTTCTTAGGATGTTAGTTGAGGATATTTATTATTGCTAAAGAAAAAATCATAGTGAGGAAATTTGTTAGGAAATATTAAAGTATGTGTGTGCTAGTAAAAAGACAAATATACAACTTAATACAAATAAATCATTAAAATATGTTGTGTAATGTCATCCTAACCCTAAATTACTTCTCTTTGGACTATCCTTATAAGGGAGCATACACGACAACAAAGTTTTTAAAGATTATACCCAAAAATGTTTTATGTTTCAACAAATGTGTGGATGTAGGCATCTAGTTTGAGGATCCAACTCTTGATATTGTGGATGTTATATACCAAATTGTTGCATATAAAACAATAATCTTTTAGTATAAAACATACTAATTTCCTCATCTAGAATGTGATATAAAATCTAGATTTAGATGGAACATTAAGAGGCTATTAGTGATCTTGATCGTAGTAGTTATTTTCTATATTAAAATGACTTGTACAAGAGAGGAATATGACATGAAAATAATTGATAATAATTAAGAATAAAAATCCGAGGGAACCTCAAAATATATTCAATAGTAATTTATGATACATAATATAATTATTAAAATAAGGCTCACTATTTCCTATATACACCCAACCTTTCTTAGGATATCACCCAAAAAAATTATATATAATAACATATAAGCTCTAGTCTAACCTAAATAACTAAATAAATGTGGGGCATTTAATATAATAAGAAGGGGGTTAAATCAATAAATGTACTTATAAATTAATTCAACATAAATGAATTTATCTCGGTCTTAGCCTTGGAAACTTAATGGAGGTCTTACCAAATTTATAAGATGTAAGCATCTAATAGTAAAATAACATGCACAAGTACACATGAATTCCAAATATATGTAGAAACCCAAGATGGGGAAACCCATGCTGATAATTAGTTGCTTGGATATGCTATCCAATATGGCCTCACAAATGATGAATCACTTACAAAGAAGTAGGTACTAACCTACTAAGGACACCAATCCATTTTTTTTAAATGTGAGCACCAACACACTTATTACATTGATTCCTTATGCCTAGATTTGAGAAACAACTTAGTAACTAGGACTAAATAATGTCAACTGTAAAATAAAGTATGGAAATTCAAATAAACTAACCAAATTAGGAATTTATTTTTTACTATGATTTTTTTATGATATAGCACTTACAACATCACTCTTTTTTTAACATAATATGAGTTTGTATCTTCAAAAGTATTCTCAACTACCATAATTATTGGAAATTACCCAAGACATCCTTGTATATAAATTAAAAAATATAGGCCACCCTAATATAAATCTAATTACATCTACAAGTTCAACTCCAACATAGGCCCTAAAACAAAAATGTAGTAAGCCTAGTCCATTATCTCACACACAATTCTAGAAAGTAGAATACACTATGCATAATCCATTATGGACTTATTTGTTTCTAATGATCATCCTCATGCATATCTAGAAGATGTATACAAATCACAACACCTCTTCAACTAGACCATAGAAAGTGTCTTATAGGTTTGGACTAAGAGACTCATACATGGTTCTACACTAGTAATCATGAGACATGGTTCCTACTAGGAATCAATGTGATCCCAAGGAACATCAGCCATTTGTTTTCATTAGGATTTTGATAAATGCCTCCTCAAAACTAAGATCTTGGATCCACATTCTTGGTGAATTAATTGGGTATATATAGAATAAGTATTCTATAAATACATTGTAATCAATTGATCAAGGGTGGATTATAAAGGCTTGTTTTAGGCAAAGGAAATAGGATATTTTTTACTTTCATTTCCATCAATGTACATATCCTGAATGTTCTAGAGTAAAATTAACTCTTGGCAAGTATTTCTTCTCCAACAAGTATGAAATTTATATTAGCTTTTTCTATTTCTATAAGTATGAGATATGTTAGGAATTTACTTTCATATGTAATTTTGCTCTTTTAAATTTATACAAGTCTTATTTATAGTAGCTTTGATATCTACATGTGTATTATATAATTGATTATTAAACAAGTTTTATCCTTTGCCTATTGCATACAACCATGGACGCTGCCATGGATTGATAAATTAAATAATGAGGATTACAATGACCCCATTAGAAACCCCAAAAGGGAAAGATCTCATATTAGTTTTAGAGAATCCCTAATTGATTAAAGTGAAAAAATAGTAACCTAGATTGACTCAATAATTAACATCAAAGAAAGCCTCTTAATTTTCCCTTGTAGATGTTATTGATATGATTGATGACAAAGGAGAGACTGGGGATAGTATGAAATCACTCTTAGGTCAGCAAACCATATATTATTAATTGGATCAACTAAAAATGAATAATAATACTTTTCAAAGAAGATAGGAAAATTGAACAAGGAGGAGCTTCTAAAATCCCAGTGCTCATGTTATGACCCAATGGATGTTGAGCCTTATCTATTATATAGATGTACAATAACGTGATATAGATGAAAAGTGTGAGAAAAAGATACTTGATATTGAAGAGGGGGGTCATTAAACATATAAAACTCAAGAAGAGGCCTTTGATTAAGGAAATTGTGATGATCCTCAAAAGGACGAAGGTGAAAAACATAAAAAAGAAAGGTCTAAAAATTTAGATGTAGAGACAAAGCCCTTTATATGGAGAGATGGAAGATATAATTTTGAATGAGAAGGAAAACCATGATCAGAAAGAGAAATTATCTATGAGTATTGCTATAATACACAATGAGTAGGAAATAAATGGTGATAGATTAATAAAGGGAAAAAGAAATTAACAAAGATAATCATCATGCAAGGATCAACAATAGTAAGAGAAAGTTGACTATCATGGTCATATATCTATACATATGATAGGTAGTACATAGAGTTATTCCATTTATTAAGAAAGAAAAAGGAGAGATGAACCTAGAAGAATATAAAATTTTAATTATAGAGTCAGCTCATGCATCTCAAGAACAAGACATTCGAGAACTACAAACTCAAATAGATGTCACAATATCTACGTTGGAGAGAGATAAAAAGAGAAAGAGGAAATTGAAAATATTACATATTGATTATTTACAAGGTTATAATAAAATCCAAAGACTCAATGGTAAGTAATTAAAGAGGTACCTTAAAACTAACTCTAGTATCTCAAGAGATAATTTTTAGTTGATAGTAAAAAGTATGTGTTTGATGTAGGGTAAGTGCACCAAGATGGTGTGCAAAAAAGTGGCTACCCACTCAAGAAAAAACCCAAAACACCAATAACCTAATCAAGTTATGGTTTGGTAAATTAACAACTCTAGATTCAAATAACCCCTACAAGTTTTTAATATCTAAAAGTGTTAGCAATATGATTGAATAGAGGAGATGGTGGGAAAGGGGAAGGGATGGGATGGTGAGATGAGGGAGGGGATAGAGTGAGACAAAGGGTATTTAGGAGGGATATTTGGAGAGAGAGAGAGAGAGAGAGAGAGAGAGAGAGATTCCACTACTCGTTATTTGTAAAGCCTTATTATGAATTCAAAATGTGTAGTGAGGGGTTTTAAATTGGGAATATCCATTAGTCCTTGAGCACATTACTCATAAAAGACTCAAGTTTACTAGTATTTCCAAGTGGATGAGGTTTTTCAGTATTACACCTCTATCAAAGCATTTCCACAATTCTAAAACTTCATCGCCAACTAAATATGGTGACCTAACTTTCCTAATTGACATACAATATAATTTGCAACTACACACACACACACACACACACACATGTATATATATATATATATATATATATATATATATATATATATATACATGTATATATATATATATATACACATGTATATATACATATATACATGTATATATATATATATATACATGTATATATATATATATATACATGTATATATATATACATGTATATATATATACATGTATATATATATATATACATGTGTATATGTATATATACATGTATATATGTATATATACACATGTATATATACATATATATATATATACATGTATATATATACATATATACATGTATACATACATGTATATATATACACATGTGTATATATATACGTATATATATATATATATATATATATATATATATATATATATATATATATATATATATATATATATATATATATGTATGTATGTATGTATGTATATATATATGTATGTATGTATGTATATATATATGTATGTATATATGTATGTATATATATATATGTATGTATGTATATATATATATGTATATATATATATACACATGTATATATATGTATATATACATGTATATATATATATATATACACATGTATATATATGTATATATACATGTATATATATATATATATACATGTATATATATACATGTATGTATATATATATACATGTGTATATATATGTATATATACATGTATATATATATATACATGTATATATATATACATACATGTATGTATATATATATACATGTATATATATATATACATGTATATATATATATATACATGTATATATATATACATACATGTATATATATATATACATGTATATATATATATATACATGTATATATATATATACATGTATATATATATATATATACATATATATATATATATACACATGTATGTATATATATATACATGTATATATATATATGTTTGTGTGTGTGTGTGTGTGCATACATATAACATATACACATATATACCTAGACTATTACAAGTATGATTGTTGTTGAACCAAAAGTTCATCTGTCAATGTCTAATACAACCACTAGACTTATGCAATCCACAAGAGGTGGTTAGTTCCTTGTCATGAATCCAAAGGGAGTGTTGACCATTTTTCCAACAATCTCCCCCTTAGCATTACCTCAGGGGATTTGAGCCTATGAACAAGCTTTCATACCACTTATTACAATTGTGATTGTTGTTGCACCAAAAGATCAAGTTATTAATGCCTGATACAACCACTAGAGTTATACAATCCACAAGAGGTGGTTAGTCCCTTGTCACAAATCTTGAGGGGAGCGTTGACCATTGACCAACATAGACATGTTATATACATAGATATACACATATTATTCACACACACAAACACACACACACACACATGTGTGTGTGTGTGTGCGAGAGAGAGAGAGAGAGAGAGAGAGAGACTTTATGTCAACATAACACAAACAAGTTCTTTATGTTATCAAATTGAATTAGGTATTTTTATGTTTAAAAACCCGATTGTGTTTTGCCTAGGTGAGAGGATTGGATAACAAGGTTGAGTCTTGGGAGCTTCATTTCCCTCCATTTCCCTCCCTTTTCACGTGTTTTATTCTTCTAAACATATTTCTCAACTTCCTTGTCATTAGGTTTACACATCATCAATTGGGTATTTATAAAATTACCACCATAACTTCACACATCTTTTGAGCTTTCTAACCACGTATTTTTTTCTATTTGTGGACAACATTAACATATAAAAGTTTAATTTTCTTAGAGACATACATGTACCATTTTTTAATACCTTTTTCTCTACTTGACCAAATTTAAAACAAATTATATATTATTGTTGTACACTTGATTCTACACACTTAAAAAAAAATGTGTTTTTTATTATTCTGATGAAGTTATGTTTCACACATGAAGAGACATCTGATTTTCAAGATGTGCCCACTTCAAAAAAACTAAAAAAATACTCAACAAAAAATTATAAAAAATAGACAACTTCTAATTCTTCTCTTAGCTATGTTTCTACCAAAGAAATTTTTAAAATACTAAATCTAACTATGATTTTTTAGATGTTCACAATAGATATTGTGTTATATTTTTCTAAAAAATCAAGAACAACTTTTCATGTGCAAAGGATTTGACCCTTGTCATCTTATCCATTTAAAAAACAAACTTTAGTAGTTTACAAACTAGATTCATCTCGTACTACAATTCTTGTTCTTTTCACATCTAATTTTGAGTGCATGACTCTCAAATATCTCTTCCAAGTTTAGATTTACCTAATTTCAGGAAAAAAAAGAAAAAAGTGGCCACATATAACCCCCCTTTTTGTGCACCATCTTGGTACACTTACCCTATAATGAAAGACTAGATTAAAGAGTTTTTGATAGAAGGAGAGGAAAATCTCAAGCTATCTTGTCAGAATTGACAAATTATGTTGGATTAGAGAGACTAAATTGCTATTTTCAAAGTCAACACAAGGTTAAATAAAAATAATTTTGAATTATCCAGATCAAAAGAGATAATCAAACTAGAAAATAATATTCTATTAGTAAGAAAATAGTCAATCATGGGACTATATTTTGGATAGGGGATTGAATTGAGAATTATGGTGTGAAAATAAAGTGGCTCAAGAAAGTGAGAATAAATTGGAAAAAACTAAGAACAACAAGCGCATACTTGTTATGTACAGTGCAAGGATGTAGAATTAATTGAGTGTCTCATATCTGGTAATGCAATCCTTATAAAGTAAATGTATAACAACGATTCCTCACTTGTAGATTTCAATGAAAAATACAGTAAGATCTTAAATGATCTAGCAGTAGATTACCAAAAGAGCACCTTAAAAGAGGTAACAAAAAGTTCTCTCTTGATCCAAGAATATTGAAGAGTAGTTAGAATGATAAAAGGAAAGTTGGAGTACATGTGGATGACACTCTCCATGACTATCATTTTGAATGGTAGAAATCTCAATCATATGAAAAGAGAGAATCACTAGAAATTTGGTGGCCTTCGATGATAATAGGATGAGGGTTTTAAAGGAATGTACTATAGAGGAAGACATTGAAAGTGACCAAAGTAGTTATCCTGTTCAATTTTTAATTACTCTCATCAAAGACTATAAATTAAAATACTAGGTTGCATTACCACCTAGGTTGATACAAAGTTACAAAAATGTTATGGAATATTCAATTTTGTAAATTATGCTAGTTTTGAAGATGTTGACATCACCCACATACAATAGATTAATTACTATCATTCATTAATCTCAATGAAATCTTGGTTGTTGATTTGGTTAAATAGATTTTAATGTCTTATGTCTATAAAGGGAAAATATAATCTACTTTAAAGGATAAAAAATTGTTGAAGCTTGATTTACTCGACTTGGAAAATCGGCCATTCTAATTTCATGTCATTGTTTATATGCAATATTAGTAAACCCTTGTATACTTAGTTAATTCTTGTGAAATTCAAGGCCAACTTTAAGGTCGTTCCTAATTGCATATTTGTATGGTTGTCCATTCAAATTGTGTGAAAAACCAAATTGTTACACCAATATCTGGGCATATTTTGAAGCATTTTCCAAGAGATAAGTAGTTTGATCACTTTATTGAGCAAAATAGTTGGGCTTTCCAATGTTGGCACTTTCAAGCCATGGATGTATAGGCACATCAAGATGATCAAGAATGAAAGAAAAATGGTACATTGCGCACAAGCTATAGGTGATGAAATTCATTCACCAATGACAAATTACATACCAAAGGGTGAATTCTACATGAGTTCATATTTGGTGTTTTCTTGTATAGCTAGGACATAGTTTAGTGGGTTGAATAGGATTGGTGTGGTTATTAATAACCACAGGGAAAATTTAGGCTATAGATATTATACCAAGATGAAATTTCAACAATCAATAAAACACTAAAAATAGGTCTAATGATAGTAGATATTTGCATTGAAAATATTTTTATCATATGATTGTACACCTTTCTAAATAAATATAATTTCCAAAATTTAATTTTATTTTGAAAGTGAACCAGGAACACACATCGTAGACTAGACTAAATAATTTAATTTAATTAGATAGAGTTAAATGTAATCACTTATATGCATTAAATCAATACAAATATTTATCTTCATTTTCAAAAAAATTACCAATAATCACCTTTTCTAAAATAAAACTGGTTTACTTTATATAAGCAATTTCAAAGGGCGGTGGCTATCCTCCCGAAGGAATGCACCCCTATTCAGAATTTTATTTTTCCCAAATCTGCAAATACACTGTGTTTTTTTTCGAAATTTTCTGGTTGTTTTCGATCCAGAATGAGCAGATTAACAAGAACAGATCCTGAAATTTTTTAAAAAATTCACTGTATTTTCGATTTTTAAAAAATGGTACGACGGTGCAATCCTTGGGGAGGATAGCCGCGTCCATTTCAAAGCTGCTTCAAAGATAACATATTTTTATTAAAAGTCAACTAAAAATTAAAATTAAACTTAAAACTTTGACAAACTCTATAAATATAACTTTCTCAAATATGTGATGATTGAATAATCTCAAAAAACTATTATCCATGATTTAAACGTGATACCTTCAAAGAACCGTACAACCGGTAGTACTATTTCTAATGTCTTACGAAAGCTTTGGAATTTTAGTGAAGACCAAATCAATGTTGGTGACCAATTTTTCAAAGTAAAAATGGCGGTGCCGACTAATTTGTACCAATTACACTAAGTCTTGCTCTACGCAAATGTTTTTGTCTTCTACATTATTTTGTGGGTCCCATTTGAAAACCGTCAAAATAATGGGGAAGTAGGAAAGGTGAAAGACAAGGACTCTCTATCCTATGAGTGAATGGAATGTGTATATGAAACAAAACATACTTTACATCGCCAAAAGTTGTGTGATGGTATGAAATTATGCTGTTTCAATGTCATAAACTATGTCCATTCAAGAGAGAAGTGGGCACCTAGGTAAGCTCCCAAAATATAATCGGATAAGGTGTGTTCTTGGTATGACCTTGTTTCATATGGTAATGGTGACAACTGTATGTAATAAAAATTATATGTAATAAGAAGTGTAATAGTGAAAATTATATGTAATAAGAAGTGTATAAGTGATATGCTTTAGTAAAAAGTCATTTGTTTTATCGAACTTTTTGTAGATTATTTTTTTTTGTTGATGAAGGATTTCATCTACAAAATTGTATTTAACTATTTGATATGTAAGCACGAGTCTTATACTAAAATCTTTTTGGTTAAGAGCTAAAGTTTGAGGGGTATCTATTCTGCTAAATTTACTCGAGGAATGATCCATTGTTAATGATGTTGGAGCCTTACACTCAACATGACTTGATCTCTAGTGGTTTCATTAACAACCATTCAACTTTACTAGTTGACCAACGACCTATTGACAAAGCTTAATTTTGATATTCGTCTTATCTTTTATGTATTGGTTAGATTTTTAGTCATAGAAGAGATCTTGGTCACTTCTATACTTTCAAAATTGATTTTTTAAAAAAACTTTTTAAAATTTAAATTCTACTTTTTGACTAACTTTATCTATCTTTATGGTCATTGTGTCTAAACTTGAGACAATAAAGCATTTGGTTTGTTTCTCTTGGTGTGTGACCTAAGACCATTCGATATTATCAAGGATCATCTAGATTCCTTGTATCATAGAGTTATCATTTATGCCTTTGTTGGCATAATTGATGCTAAGTGATGTAGCCGAGGAACTCTGTGGAAGAGGTTGGGAACCTTTGAAATGTTTTTCATTCAATATGATAGGTCACTTTGCATCCAGATGTTCTACAAGATTTCCTAAGTACAAATCTAAGTATTCAGAAGAAGAGGAATGTTATTATGCTAGTGAAAGTATTTATGATGATGATTTAGATTATGAAGAGACCGGATTGCTGTTAGAGATGAGCCAGTAAATAAGGAAAAAAGATATAGTGTCACATGTGGATAGGAAATCTGAATGGGATATAGACAGTATGACTGGAGATAGCAATAAGTATGATGGTGGTGTTGTGAGGTTTGGAGACAATGCTTCTAAACCTCTCATTGAAGTAGGATCTATTTCTTTGGATGGAAAGACTGATACTGACAATGCATTTCTTGTTGATGGACTTGAGCATACTTGTTGAGTGTTGGATAGCTGACAGATAAGGGATTTCAATTAAAGTTCATTGATGGGAAATGTTTTATCAGAGATGACAGTTGGTTATGGGATAAAAGGTTTTGTCTTGTTAAGTTTGATGATATTGTAAAGGAAAGTATGACTACTGCAGTGGGAGATCTACCGAAGATTGTGAAACCATCTAACACTATTTGCAGAGAGTGTGTCATGGGAAAACAGACTAGAAGCAGTTACAAAAGCAAAGCATATACATCAAAAGAGAAGTTGGAGCTGGTACACACAGACCTATGTGGACCTACAAGAACAAGATCATACTATATGGTGAAAGGTAGTTTATACATTTGTTGTTAATATTATTTATGACAACAATGATGAGATGTGTAAAAGATTTTCAAAAAGAAGTAAAGAATGAATCAGATTTAAAGATAAAATGTTTAAGGTCCAAAAGAGATGGAGAGTTCAATTCATACTGCGAAGAGCATGGAATAAAAAGAAAGAAATCTAATCCTAGGACTCCACAACATAATGGGATAGCATGGCGAAGAAAGAGAGCTATACTAGATACTTCTAGGACTATGTTGCTTGAAGGAAATGTATCTCATGTGCATTGGAGAAAAGGTGTTGGGACAAAAATGTACACATTGAACATATTCAAATCAGAGATGATACAAGTAAGACTCCTTATGACTTGTGGTTTGATCATACTCCTATTGTGAAATATTTTAGAATATTTGGTAGTAAGTGTTATATCAAGAGAGATGATGAAATAGGAAATTTTGATGCTAGAAGTGATGAAGGAATCTTTCTTGGTTACTCTATTAAAAGAAAGGATTACAAATGTTTCAATTTGAGATTGAGAAAGATGATTGAAGGCAATAATGTGAGGATAGATAAAAAAGAGAGAATGTATGATTACAATTAGAATACACAAGATAGGGAAATTGATACTATAGATGAGGAAGAATATGTTGGACAGACTATGAGAATGAGATTTGTGATGATGACACAAATAAAGTTACTGAGACTCCTAAGACTCTGAGACTAGATATTATTGAAATTATGGCTAGATATCAGGCATATCCTAAAGAGTCACACATGGCTGTAGTAAAAAGGATATTCAGATATCTAAAAGGAACATTAGAATATGGCTTATGGTATGATAATGATGACTTATGATTCATGATTATACAGATACTGATTGGGTAGGAAACATTGATGAGAGGAAGAGTACTAATGGAGGAGAATTGTTAGAACTATTGGATGTTGCTGCTACAATTAATTGCACTCAAATTGTTTGGATAAAACAAATGCTGAAAGATGCCTTTGATCATCTCAGAGGTATTCTTGGGGTGCATGCCCCTCCTTGTGAGAATTAAATGATGCATGGATGCATCAATCCATAGGCATTCCGAGCTCTATCTTATACTGGACTTGATGTGTGGATCCACTCCTCAGGGTGAGTGATCATGGAAGGCTTACAAATACATTTGGGTGACTTAGCATCTGGTTGATGAAGACAGTTTGTGGACTGGAATGAAGACAATTGGTGACTTATGGTACCCCTTGACATTTTTGTCAAAGGGGGAGAGATACTATGTGAAAATCCCTATTGTATGGGGAGATTGCATGAAGAGATACTATGACTGGATGAGGAGAGATACTATGAGAAGTTGTACTATGAGAGTACTGATTGGCTATAGTAATTTAGATTGATGTATTTTGGTTGATGGATTTTCCATATGTTGACATCAATGCAAAGGGGAGATTTTTGGATGTTGTTGATGCATTTAGGAAGATTTTTGGATGTTGCTAACATGGAAATAATATTGTTGTCATCTATGTTTTGTCACTGATATCAACGTATGTTTCTGTGAGGAAAATAGGCTGGTTATCATAGTGTACAGACATTGTGTGGATGTTTCAGATGCTGCAAAGATAGATGAGAGTTTAGGAGGGTGTTGTGATCTTATATCCAAGATTGCATCATTTAATGTTTCATATTGGATGAGTTACAAATGTTTTGGTGAAGACTGGTCACTGACTGTGACAGTGAGAAATGAAAGAGTTAGTCTCTGTGTTTTATGTATAGCTATACAGGTGATATGGAAGCAATGTATGAGAACTTAATAGATGAAAGATAGAGTATTGAAGAATGTTCTATGAATTACACAAGGTACGAAAAGTAGGATGACGTCAGTTGTGGCAGGTGTTCTAGAGGTGATCTATTTGGAAGCCGACTACAGAGATGTAGCATGTATGATGGAGGGGTGAACTTGAATTAAGGATGTCAATCCTTAATTGTTGTAATGTAATCATTGTATACTTGTTCTAGATACCGAGTGTATCTTAGCAAGGGTTTATGTAGTTGTTTGTAATTAGGAAAGCCTTATGGGCTGACCTATTCATGAGAATTGTAATAAGGTATAAATGAAAGGTCTTTTCTTTGGAAAAGATATGGATATGAAGAAGATGATATAGAAAGGTTGTGAAAGCTATGAGCTTGTGTCTGTTGTATAGAGAGTAGAGTTTTGTTGGTGGACTTCATTGGAACTAATCAAGCAAAGACAGTTGCTGCCGAACAGTTTGAAAGAATTATGTATTTATTCATATACACTTGTGTTGTGAACAGTGAGTTTTGAAGGTGGACTTAACCTTCTTTGGGTAGTGAGCCTTGGGCAATGAGCCCTCCCTTTCTTCTTGACTCCTAACAGGGTTTGTCCTCTAACAAGGACTATGTACTGTAATGTTTCAATAAGCTCCTAATAGGGCTATATCTTCTAACAAGGATAACTATACTCTCAGTACATCATTTGTGGGTGCTAATTCCCACCAGGGTTTTTACCTTTAACAGGGTTTCCTCGAGACCAATATATTGTGTTATTGTGTTCATTGGATCTGATATTGTTGATGCTTAAAGTTTAATAATCTTCCATACAACTGATTTACCCCCCCCCCCCCCCCCCCCCCCTTAGTTGTATTGTGGACACCTAATCCCATTCATGTATCAGGACACCTTCTCACTTTCATCTTCATATTATTGGCCTTCATACTTAGTTTGTGAAATTCCTCTATGTAGGAAGCCATGTCCATGTCTTTTTGTTTCAAGTTGTAGAACATCCTGATGATTTGGATCTCATAGTATGCAGACATAAACTTCCATTTGAGTAGGGTCACCATTATACTCGACTTGTTAATAGTATTCTTCCCCATTATTTCCCTTTCACTCTAAATGAAATTACACCATACTAATGTAGATCCTCTCACCCTTGTCTTTGCAAATCTTACCTTCTTATTGTCTACTATCTCCTTATACTCCAAGTAATTATCTATGTCTTCAATCCAATCAACAAGCTCATCTCCATCCAACTTCTCACTAAAAGTAGGAACATCCATCTTAGCCTCATCATTGTCTCTATATGTTTCTTTTATGGCATTCACAAAAGCCTTATGTTATGCAGGAAGATCTTAGGATGGAGGTCTTTCATCTTACTACTATTTTGTCTCATCCTTAGAGACTTCAAAATCACTCCCCACTTGGTTCTCCTTTCCTTATAGTTTCTTCATCATCTTCTTAAATCTTCCTTCCCACTCATCTTCCATTCTTTGTTCCATATCCTCAAGGTCTTGAGGTTTTAATCCTTTAGGAGGAATTGTGATAACCTCTTTTTGGTTCTCGTCCTCTGACATACAATGAAACTTAGTGCCACAAATTGGATCTGATACCAATATGATGTAGAGGGTCTAGGTTACTCCAGGAAATCCTTTAGTTTCTCACTTGTCCTTGTCTCCAACTTTGTGCCACTCCATGGTCCAACTACTTAGTCCTCTCCAAGAGGCCCGACTTCACTGGGACTTTCCTATAAAGACCCTCTTTTGTTCACCAGATTTTGGACAATCTTATCTCTCTGTGAGATACAACTTCTCACATCAAATCTCTCCTTTCCCTTAAGGACTCCTTGTAACCAACCCCAGGCATTTCATAATCTTGACTTAATTCTTGGTAGAATGGGTTTTTGGATGTATTTCAATCTCCTTCTATCACAAATAATTCAACTTCACCTTTGGAACCCAACTTGAGAGACTCAACTCCTCATTTGGGGTTATTAGGCATATTAGGTGACCTAGTTGCTACTAGCCCTCCTATTTGACATTTTTGCCTCAAAATGGAAAAATATACGAATAAGGATCCAAAAATAGACCGTATATGGATACCTTTTTGGATGATATAGGATATATCACAAATTGGGATCTAGGTTTGGTCTTTGACCTAGTCAACTTGGTAGTGCCTAAACTAGGTCTAATTATCAATTAGACTTGGGGTTTAATGGAACTCTTCACCAACCAATTCCTCCTATAAAATGGCTTATGGATTCATTTATGCACATATTTAGGGATGTTGAATCACAAATTGGAATACACACACACCTTATTTTGTTTCTTCTGCAACACCTTTTCCTACTCTTATTGACTTGTCACGTAAACATGCCAAGCCTAGGACATCACCTCAAAAATTAGGGATTGATTGGACCGATCTAAAAACATGTATACCTAATAGTCCCCAAGGAATTGGCCAGATCCCATGGTGGAATGTTAGGAAAAACCCATTTTTTCAAGGCCTAGTGTTTGTAGGGTTTTCTTCACTGTTTACAAAAAAATGATTGGTTCTCGCTTATTCCTACACCAAATTTGATCAAACCAAGTGAAAATGAAAGATAATACACAATCCTATCTCACCATGCCCATCAATCCAACCAACCAATCACTGACAATCTGTCCAGTTACAAAAATTAGAACAAGACACTGTGAATTAGAATAGTCCAAATGTAATCTTCATTCAAAATTCCAAAAATATTCATCATATCATGTCTTTGGACCATTTTGGTCTTATAATGACCTCTCCTAACCAAAACAATGAGCCCCAACTGATTTTTGAATCAGTTGTCCGTTAGGGGAAAAATTGCTCAAAAGTTAAATAAAGCAACTTTTTGACAACTTTGCAACTTTTTGCTCAAAACATTACAAACCCATCATTTGGCTTTACAAGGGTGACCAACTGACCAAAAATGATCATGAAAACCTAAGGTCCACATCTAACCCCCTTTCACAAAATTTGGGTGGTGGTTGACCAAGTTTGACCATATAGGTCCTTAGTGAATTACAAACATACAAATGGCTCAATTGGCCTTATTACAAAGTGACAACCTATGAAATGGTCTATACAAGTCCTTATTACAATATTATACATCTCAAGAACATCCAAATTCCTAAATTCTCCATTTATGCCTCTAGGTTATCTGCACCACTCTAGGGATCTAAAACTATAAAATATGTATTTAATATTATAATGTCCATATGTTTCTATCTTGAGATAGCCTGTATTAACATTATGTTTTTTACTATTTAAAATGGGATGCATAGGTTGCATGTTATGCATGTTTATTTGATTGCTTATTAGTGTTTCAACTTGAATATTTTTATGAATAGTGTTGTTTAAGTATTTGATCATGAACACAATGTCCCATGCCATGCTAGTCATAATAATGTATTTGAGCGTTACATTATTATTTGACATTATGTTATTATATGTTTTGATTTGGTTGGTGTTCTTTCTATATTAGATGCACTATATGAAATTATACCATGTATTTCTACTACCTTTTGGAGGATGATTTCAATTAAAAATAATCATACAAGTGATATACATGATTTATCTAGCATGCATACTAACCCTAGATAGTGGATCCCTTATGTTATCTTCTATGTCTTGTGATTATCACCTTTAATTGAGACACATGTATGCTATAGTAAATAAATTACTCCTAGTAAGGCATAATCAATTATTTTATCTTAGGAACATACATTTCACTATATGTCAGACTTTGTACACACACCATGAAGTTTGGTTTGTACACTCTGACCACAAACCATGATATATTTAGTGCATGCCACAACTGTTAGAAAGTAAAGTCCACCAAGATAACTGAGAGGGGGTGGGTGAATCGGTTATCAGATAATTATAAATTTTATCAACTTCAATAGATTTTAACCATATAAGCAATGTAACCAACAACCATAGAAATATATTCATGCACAATAACACAATGACACAAGATATGTTGATTAGGGAACCTCTTGATCAAAGAGTAAGCCTCGGTGGGAATGATGCCCAAAAAAGATGCACTAATATGAATATTCCTTATGAAAGGATGGAATCTATTAGGAGTCTTATGAAATACATTCAGTACATATGAATCCCTGTTAGGAGATTATGAAACCCTACTAAAAGATTCTAACTCTATTAGGAGTTATGGAAGACGGAAGGACCCACTACCCAAACAGCTTTAGGGTAAGATCACAAAACTTACAGTCCAACTGATCTTATATTACTCAATAGAATAATACCAAAATATTACTGACCTCAATAATTCAATATCCTCTGACTATGCCAAACCGCACCAACTCTTTCTTTAGATCTCAATACTAGATCTCAGTACTTCGCATATCCTCTTTCAACAATTTTGCTTTCATAATATACTTAAATTCATCAAATTCCATATTACAACAAGGAATACATTCCTTCCTTTATACCACACTCAAGTAATTACAAATGAGTTAGCATACAAATTACAAAATAAAAGTTTCCACACGCTACACAAAAATTACACAAAACTGTCAGCTTCCAATCAATATAATTCTTCACTCGTGCAACCTAGAAGTTTTCTCTATCATCAACATCACTAAAAACATGTCTTCAACTCCTTTCCAATTGTGCATAACCAGATTCTATCTCAATTAGGAGATATCATCTGATTACCACAAAGTTCTACTCACGAACACTGCCTGAATACTGCTTCCACCAAAATGCTCATAACTTCCATGAATAAATTAATTACTGTATTCACTCTTAACCATAAACATATAACACAACATATCTCAATATCCTCTTTACTGCTACATAATGTGATTCTCTTGGTTTGGCTTGAAATCTTGCTACAATTCCAAATGAGTGTGCTATATCAGGTCTTGTATGTGTCAAGTACTGCAATCCTCCAATCATAGATCTGTACTTCTTCTATTCTATTGTAGGAGTCTCATCTATGCTAGATAACTTGTGTCTAGTTACCATAGGTGTTACAACTGGTTTACAGTTCTCCATTCTGAATCTCTTTAACAAATCATTCAAGTACTTTGTCTGACTTACAAAGATACCATCACTGTTATGTGTTATCTGTAATCCCAAAAAACATTTCATTTCACCAATCATACTCATTTCAAATTCAGTCTTCATTTCATTTGCAAATTTATCATTGTCTTCATCTTCTCCTCCAAAAATGATATCATCAACAAAAATAACTATAACCAACAAACCATTTTCAATTTATTTTGTGTATAGGTTGCTATCAGTTGTTCCTTTTGTAAATCCTAATTTTATCACATACTTGTCCAATCTTGCATACCAAGTTCTAGGTGCTTTCCTGAGTCCATATAAAGCTTTCTTTAGTTTACATACCATATCTCCTTCTTGAGTGACAAGAAAAGCTTCAGGCTGCTCAATGTAGACTTCTTCATCCAACTCTCCATTCAAAAATGTTGACTTCACATCCATCTGATATACTTTGAACTTCTTAAAAGCTGCATAAGCCAAAAATATTCTTATTGCTTCAATTCTTGCTACTGGTGCAAAAGTTTCTTCATAGTCAATTCCTTCTTGTTGTGAGTATCCTTTACATACCAATCTTGCTTTGTTCCTTACTATTTCTCCTTGTTCATTCATCTTGTTTCTGAATACCCATTTTGTTCCTATAACATTCTTATCTTTAGGTCTAGGGACCAATTCCCATGTCTTGTTCTTTTCAATATGATCTAGTTCTTCTTTCATAGCTTTAATCCAATGTTCATCTTCACAAGCTTCACTAGTAGATTTAGGTTCAATTTGAAAAATCAAACATAACTGTTCTTGTACCTTATTTCAAGTCTGAATTCCTCTGTCTATGCTTCCAATAATCTTCTCAACAAGATGATTCCATGATAAATTCTTATTAGGTGTCACTGTCTCAGATCTCACTTCAGGTGTCGGTTCTTTAATTACCTCACTGTGGCTTTCATTTAATAAATCACTATCAGTTTCATAGAATAATTCAATAGTCTCAATATTAGATCTAGGATGAGTTCCTTCATTTGATTCATAATCAAGCATTCTTTCCTGAATTTTGAACTTTTCATCAACTTTAACATTTGCACTCTCAACAATAGTCTTAGTTCACTTATTGTAACACCTATAAGCTTTACTTTTCAAAGAATATCTAAGAAATATACCTTCATCACTTCTAGGATCAAACTTTCCAATGTCATCATCTCTCTTTATATAACATTTGCTTCCAAAAATTCTAAAATACTTAACTGAGGGTGCATGTCCAAACCATAGTTCATAGGGTGTCTTGTCTGTGTCTGCTCTGATTTGTACTTTGTTCATGATATACACTACTATGTTCACTACTTCTCTCCAGAATATCTTTGCTAAGTCATTTTCAAATAACATAGCTCTTGCTGCTTTAGTCACTGATTTGTTTCTTCTTTCTACAATACCATTTTTTTCAGGTGTCCTAGGGGCTGAAAATTGTCTCTTAATACCATTCACTTCACAAAAGGTGTTAAATTCTCTAGAAGTAAATTCTCCACCTCTATCTTATCTCAAACATTTAATCTTCATTCCAGATTCATTCTCAACTTTATTCTTAATGACCTTAAACTTATCAAATGCTTTAGATTTTTTTTTAAGAAATGCAATCCACATCATTCTTGTAAAATCATCAACAAGCATCATAAAATACCTTTCTCCATAGAATCCTCTAGTCCTTGTAGGACTGCTCAATTTTGTATGAACAATCTCCAACTTCTCTATTGATGTAAACTTCTTACTAGGAAATGAGCTTCTCTTCTATTTAGCGATCACACAATCCTTGCACATCATGTTAGTAGGCTTCATAATTCTAGGCAAATCTCTTACTACAAGTGTAGTACTCACTTTCACAATTTTATCAAAATTTATATGAAAAAATCTTCTGTGCCATAACCAACTATCACCAATCTTAGTAATCAAGAATTTCATCTCAGTAGGATTCAACTAAAATGCATTACCTCTGGTTCTAGATCCAGTACCAATCAAATTTCCATCTTTGTCTTTTATCACACAAGTTTTCTCAGTAAACCAAACTTGATATCCCTTATCAACTAGCTGTCCAACACTCAAAAGATTATGTTTCAAACCATTCACAAAGTAAACATCATCAGTATTAGTTTTTCCACCAAGAGTAATAGATCCTATACCTTTAATCAAACAAGGTGCATTGTTTTCAACTCTAACAACTCCTCCATCATAATTGTTAAACTTTATGAACTTTTTCATGTCTCCAGTCATATGATGTGAACAACTACTATCTTTAATTCAATCAACTTTCTTTTCAACTTGAGAAAATAGAGCTTTTTCTTCCTTATCCTCTGTTTCAGTATTTTCTTCTTTAATTGTTGTGTGTGAGTGATTTACACCTTCATGAAATTATAAGATTAACTAAGAACAACAAGAATTAGAGCAAAATAATCTAACAAATGCACAATTAATCTATCAATATCTCATGGTTCTCTAAATTGAAGTAGTAAGTGAGGCTCTTAGCTGCAAATCCTCACTAGTGACACTCTAATTATGAGAATTGAACTAAGAATGATATGCAAACTAGATCTAATTATCAAATTCTAGCTCTATTTGATAAGAAAATCTCTAAAATGATCAACAATTGAAGCTAATTATCAATGAAAATGCTAAGTGAGTGGTGTGGATGCAAATTGCAAGAGCTTTGCTGCAATTCAAAGATATGGAGTGGATCCATAATGCCTCAAAATGCCTTCTATTTATAAGATTTTCCCAAGGGTAGGGGGTAGAGTGAGATAACCATGGTTATGCTTGGGTAAGGTCAATTGGCTTTGCTTTGTCCCTAAATTGGGGGACAAACATTTAAATGGTTTCAAAAGGCTGGACCATTTCAACAAAAGTGAGTGATTTGTGTCCATTTTGTCTCCTTTTTTGCTTTGTTGAGGGAAATTATGATTTATTAATTAATTAAAGTAATTAAATTTAGCCATGAAGGGTAAGAGATTCATTTTGATTTTTGCTTTCAACAACTATGTCATTAATTGAATTTAATCAATTTCGTAGTGTTTTTCCCCTTTTCAAGCTTTATTTAATCATTTAATCATTTAATTATTTATTTGAATTTTCCTTTGATTTGAATTGCCTTTGTTCCATTTATTGATTTTTCCATATTATTTTGATGATTTGATTGCACCTTTTGATTGAATTAAGCCTTTGCCAATTTTCCATGTCTACAAATGCCCCTCTTTGAGTCGATGTGCGAAGAACACCGATTCAAAGATTCCCTTAGTATGATGATCTGATTCAGGTCCTGGTTCTGATATGCCTCTGATCGTTCTGATTGATGTACTTCTTGATGACGATGATGTATCTCTGATGATGGTGCTGATATGATTCTGATGTCTCTGATATGATATGGGTCCTGATTTGATGATAGGTCCTGGGTTTACTGATAAAGGTCTTGGATTCACTGATAAAGGTCTTGGGCTGATTGATAAAGGTCCTGGGTTGATTGATAAAGGTCATGGGTTGATTGCTTGCTGATACATTGATAGATTTGATATGATAGAAGATTTGATATGAAACTGATATGAAATTGATTTGCCTCCTGATATGATAACGATATGATATGATACTGATATCTTGATATGATACGATATGATATGATACTGATATGATATGCCCCACTGATAAATGTTTTTGATGTGATGCCCATTTGATACTCTGATGCCCCCTCAGAAATAAAACATATTAATTCCTTGATTTGAACGATTTTGAGTAGTTGGAATATGTTTTGATTTCTAATACCGTTTGAAAGAAACAATCAAGTTTGATTCATGCCTTGATTAATGAAAATGTCCTATAATAGGTCCACAGTGCATTTTTAAGTGTTTATTAGGACCAATTTCACCTTAAATAGGGTAAAACCCCTCATTTTACTATTCATTTGCACCGTTCCCTCTTGAGATTTGAGCTCTGATTTTAGCCTTTTTGACACGATGGTGGTCCCACATCGCGAGCATCGGTTTGAGAGAGCGCGCCGATTCAGTCGGAGAGCGACCGATGGTCCTCCAGTATGTCATTCAAATTTTCCTCATGTTTTTAAAGTTGTATTTATGACCTCATTTAATGCATTTAAAAATTTTGATTCTGCGTTTGTGAAAAGAAATGTCGCCTCCGTGCTTTTTAATTTTGCCTGAAAATTTAAAATGTCGCCTTTGGTAAATTTGATGTCACCTTCCTGAGGTTTGCTCACGCATTTAGAAAATCATTTATCGCCTAAGGATAATTTAATATCGCTTAGGGTTTTAATCATTTTAATTGTGTATCGCGTGATAATAAAATGTCGCCTACGGAAAATATGATACCGCTTCCGTAAAATTAAGTCACGCGGATGAAAAAAATCATGCGTATGGGGAAAGAGATGTCGCCTCTGGTAAAAGAAATGACGCCGGAAAGAAAAGTCGCGTAAGTAAAAATTCTTTTGTTTGAGACTTTTCTAGGACGTCTGATTGCTCGATTGCGTCAACTTGATTGATATCGATCACGTCAATGAATTCAATCGAATGTTCAGTTAGGGTGTTCCCCTTGTTTGATTTCAACAACAAATTAGGACATAGGTAACTATAATATCGAAGAATAAGGTAAATCAATCTTCATCACGAATGATAGGTCATGGATCTAATCGTCCATTCATTTTATGCTCAAATGCTTAGAGACATAAAACTAGGATCATCCTTCCTCAATGCTTAGAGTTAGGATTGGTAGGTCTGATAGGTATATTTAAATTGATGACTATGATTGATTATTTGATTTCTTGATAGTAAGTTACTCATGTGATTCCATTGTTTTGATTAAACAAGAGGATGTCCCTATTCTGTACCTTCAGATTGTACCACATTGGGTGATGGAGCTTAGGGCGCAGTTGACTGACGTCGAGAGGCGAGTGATTAGGTGTTGCGGTTTACTATGTGTATTAGAGCTTCCTCAATTCTAGATGAACCGAGGTTTGATTACCATTGTCGCAGAGCATTGGCACCCTGAGACAAACACGTTTTGGCTACCACAGGGTGAGATGATGATTACACCTGAGGATGTTTATAGATTGCTACGGATCCCTACTCATGGAGAGATAGCATATTATGATGTAGTCTATGATGGGACATATTGTCGATGAGTATTTGGAGATCTGTCTATAGGTGATGATTGCATCCTATGGCCTCAGTTTGCCTCATTTCCTATTTTACCAGTGTTATTAGGTGCTATCATTGGTGGTGTATTATTACCTGATCGGCGAGGTCGCGGATTTTCAGTGGGATGGGGCAGGATTATCGAGGATTTTCTACATTAGCCTTGACGATTTGACTGGGGATCTTGTGTGCTGGCACAACTTTATCACGATCTTCATGAGGTGGTTTACAGGAGATCAGATTCATTATTTGCTGGGATTCATATTTTACAGCTGTGGATATGGGAGCACTTACCAGTCAGTCATCCTATATCAGATCGAGATCATCCTCTAGGATATCCTTTTGCATGGCAGTATACTGGTATGGTGACACAGCATCACTTGGGTCATTTGGAGTATTGGCGGCGTCAGATTGATGACATGGATGAGGTCTATTGGAGACCATATGTTGAGGTCGAGGATTGGAGAGAGGATAGCTTGGAGTTACCATATATGTTTTCTCCTCGATGGATGATCGGTAGGATCGACTCTGTTCTTGAGAGATTCTTGGCAGGTAGAGTGCTATAGCAGTTTGGGCGGATTCAGCCTATGCCTCAGGGATCTGCAGTATATGCTTGTTCTAGTGTAGAGTGGGCTACTTGGGGTCACATGCCTTCATACGATGACGCTATTGAGCAGATATCACTACTGGGTTATATGGATTGAGATATGAGGTTACACATCAGAGATGCCAGAGTCACTCAGGAGTATCTAGCTTGGTTGATGGAGCATCTGATGCCTCAATTTACAGACCCTGCAGAGCCAGTGCCTGGGCGAGATGATGATGGTGATGATGTCGGTGGTGGGAGGAGATGCAGAGGTAGACCATGAGGTAGGGTAGTGATTAGACTCAGAGGATGAGTGAGAGATGTACATATACAAGCACCACCTCCTCCTCCTCCTCGTCCTGCAGTAGCACAGAGACAGAGGATAGATCGTCAGGATCATGTGAGGGCTACTAGACAGGATCCAGGTGCAGGACAGGATACAGGAGTAGGATTACAGCAGGCTACCGTGGATGATTAGAATACAGGTGCACAGCAGATGCCAACAGCTTTTTCCCGTGATCGGGGAAAATCTCCTATAGATACAGGTGATCCTCAGAGTACCTATGAGGTTGGGTAGAGTTCTAGTACTACCCAGCTACGAGCAAGTGTGGGAGCATTACGGATAGAGGTATCACAGATGTCGTCTATGATTCAGCAGTTAGTATTAGGTTTGGCTCCATTGGTTCCTCTCCTTGTTGCTATGGTTGGTCAGACACCTCCTCAGCCACCTCAGCAGCCTCCATCACAGCCTCCTCCACAGCCTCCTCCAGGACCTCCTCCCAGTGGTGACGAGAGTTGAGCTATGAGTGCTCTTATTGATCATTTGTGTACTGATGCTGAGATACTTGATGTTGTACCATAGTCTTGTGACCTTGGTGTCACCTTTCCAGTTGTACTTTGATACTTATTTGACATCGATGCCCCTATTGATGGGCGATTATAGAGTTGATTTATGATATCATTGTTATACTTGATGCATTGAGTTGTGAGTAGACGTGTGATATGAGGACATTTATGATCTTTCCTGCTTTTACTTGATGATATATGAGATTTCCTTTAGATGCTGCTATATGTGTTTATCTAATGCATTTGTTTTTGGATGGATGTGTCTATGGATGCAACGTATCTTATGTATGATATAGATAAATGGATGTATTTCTTTCTTCATGTATGGATGCAGTTTTGATATGTTATTTCTAATGTATGCAATCTATCTGTATGCACATGTAAATGATTATTTCCTTCTTTTCCTTTGATAATATATCTATGTAATGATTAATGATATGGAATGAATGCAAAAAGTATAATCTCATGTTTTTATTGTAGAAAAGATGATATTGAAGTGATGTTGTCCTTGCTGATTTAACCCTATTGATGATGTTATGTACCCCCTTTTTGATGCGAAATGAAACCCTTGGGAAAAAATGCATGTGCAATTAATCTAACATGAGAATGCATTTAACCTTTTATGAATGCAGCTAAGTGTCACTAGCTTTTAGCAAATAAATGCCTTGAGGATATATTTTCATCATTGAGCATTTGGGACCGGAAAGTCGATACAATCACCACTGCCCACTGACATGATGATATGAATATCGCTTTTTTATTTACTGCTCATATGGTAACCTCCGTTTTGCTTTCCCATCGGTCTCGTTGATACGACTATCACTGATTACCAACAATCATGAGAGTACAAATACCAATTTTGTCGGATTCTATGTTGCAAGTGGATTTTGTCATTTAGATATGAAGAATCTAAATATCCAAGGTATCCGGTTGCGTAAACAAACAAAGGTTAACTCATTGTTTTATAAGATAATCCTCGATGGTTCTTTGATGACCATGTCTTTAGATGAATTCTCATAAGGCAATGAATCTTCCTCCAAACAGTCACTTCATAGTCAAGAAAAATATCATGTCTCCATCATTGCCAATCTAGTTGAAACATCATTGATTAGCTAAAAAGACTTGATACAAATTGAATTAATGTAAGTAAACAGATTTTTAACCACCTTTTCAAAAGAATCTATCTAGGTGTTTTGCATTGTTTTTTGATCTTCAACAAAAAATATTTCCAAGTGTTTGATCATGAAATGATGTTTGATTTTTAATCCTGAATAATAAGTCAATTTAGGCTCAAGGATTTTGTTGTGGTAGTCAACTTCTTGGTTAGTAAACAATGATATCAATCAAAGGTTTACAAAAATCTGATCTCTCTTCTGAAAATGTTGATCCCTTTCTGCTTGTGACTGAATGTTGCTCATTTGAATCCTTTTTGAGGTACCCACTTTCCAATCCGTTTATGCTGCCCCCAAGTATTTGATGTATCAGTTTGGACAACTTTGGGCAATGCAAAGGATGATGCTACAAAATGTTATTATGACTATGTACAAATGACGGATGCAATGAAGGTTTAGACAAATGGGATGATGAGATGCATTATGTACACATGTGGCTAGGAAAGAAATGACTTAAGGGAACCAAAAGTGCTTGTTGCCAAGTTTTCACCTTTGGGTACTCTCTTTTTTTTTTTGCTACCGAGGCGCCTATTTGCTAGGTTTTCACCAAGGCACTTTTTCTCTTTTTCATTTTTTTTGTATTTTTTGTATTTTTCTTTTTTTGTATTTTTCTTTTTTTTTCTTTTTTTTTTGTATTTTTCTTTTTTTTCTTTTTTTTTAATTTTTCTTTATCACCTTGGCGCCTATTTGCCAGGTTTTCACCAAGAGATAGTTTTTCAAATGATTTTGCTTTCTTCATGCTCAATTTTCCACTGTTTTTTATCTTTCTTCTTTTCCAATGTTTTTGGATTTTCCATTTTCAAATGTTTTTGGTATTTTCAAGATCCCTTTTCAATTATGTACAATAATTATGATGCTCTCTCATCTGATACTCTTTATACTCTTTCATCTACTTTAGGTGTAGAACCTCTTCAAATGAATGCTATTTATGGGTTCTTGTAATTCTTCACCATTACAATCTGATAACTTATATGTTCCAGTTCCAAAGGATGACACTATCACAAATGGGCCTATCCAATTAGCTTCCCACTTTCCTTTCTTTTCCCTTTCAGCTTGATTTTTGGGATTTTCTCTTAGTACCAAGTCTCCTACTTGAAAAGTTCTTGGTTTGATGTGTTTGTTGTAATTGCGTGCAATCCTATTTTGCTAAACTTTTAAATGCTCATAAGCTTGAGTCTGGTGTTCCTCTAACAATTCCAATTGTTGTAGTCTGGCAATCCTGTAATCCTCATCAGTGATCAATCCTCTTAATGAAACCCGTAGAGATGGAATTTTAACTTCTAATGGTAGAACTGCTTCGGTTCCATAGACTAAAGAGAATGGGGTGGCTCCTGTAGGTGTTCTGATACTAGTTCTGTAAGCCCATAGTGCGGGATTTATTTGCACATGCCAATTTCTTCCTGATTTGTTAACTGATCTTTTTAATATTTTGAGGATATTTTTGTTCATTGCTTCAGCTTGTCCATTGCCTTGTGGATAATAAATGGATGATGAATGATGTGTAATGTGAAATGTCATGCAAAGTTCATCAATATCCTGATTTTTGAATTGTTTCCCATTATCCGTGATAATGGCACGTGGAATACCATAGCGGCAAATTATGTGGTTCAAAATGAACATTAAAATTTGTTTGTCGGTTGCTATTGTTAATGGAACTGCTTCCACCCATTTGGTGAAGTATTCTATTGCTGTGATGATATACTTGTGTCCGTTTGAAGATGGAGGATATATGATTCCAATCAAGTCAAAACCCCATTGATAAAAAGGCCATGGTGTGATGAATGGGTGTAATTCTTGAGCCGGTGCATGTATCATATTACCATGATATTGACATTTGTTGCATGTCTTCACAAATTGACAAGCATCCTTTTCTAATGTTGTCCAAAAGTACCCTAAACGAAGGATTTTCTTAGCTAGATTAAGACCGCTTGAGTGTGACCCGCAAATGCCTTCGTGGACCTCGCGTAAAGCTAACTTAGACTCTTCTTCCTCTAGACATCTAAGTAACGTCCCATCAAGACCCTTATGATACAATGTGTCTGAAAGGATTAGGTAACGGGCGGCTTGGCGTATGAAGTTACATTTTTGGGCACGAGTTTGGTCTATGGGGAGTACTTGGTCTTTAAGGTAAGTATAAATGGGTCCATACCAAGGAGAGTCATGTCCATGTAAAAGAGAAACAATTTGGGTGTCAGGAAAGTTGAATGTCGGTTTTACCAACTCTTCCACCAAGAACTCATACTTCTCATTTTGATCTGGTTTTTGTAACAATGAAGCCAAGGTAGCCATGGCATCTGCTGCTCTATTCTTTTCTCTTGGAATCTGTTCAAATGTGATCAAAGCAAAGTACTTCTTCCATCCATCAATCAAAGTTTTATATTTCATCAATTTTATGTCTTTGGTATTGTATTCATTATTAACCTAATTGATTATGAGTTGGGAATCTCCATACACTTGTAATTCTGCAATATTCCATTCCAAAGCCATTTTGATGCCAATGACTAATGCCTCATATTTCGCTATATTATTGGTGCATAGAAATAAGAGTTTATAGGACTTTGGAATGGTGTACCCTTGAGGAGTAACCAATAATATACCTGCTCCAGAACCTCCTTGTGTGTAAGATCCATCAAAATATAATTTCCATGTCTTTGCTTCTATGTTGACAATTTCTGCATCTGGAAATTCAATTTGCATGGTTTGTGTAGACTCCATTGGGTTATCTACTAAGTGATCTGCTATCACTTGTCCTTTAATTTCTCTTCTATCAACATATTCAATGTCAAATTCACTTAGGATCATGACCCATTTTGCTATTCTACCTGTTAAGGCAGTTTTACTTAGCAAGTATTTGAGAGGATCAATCTTGGCAATTAATTTGATCTTATGCATCAACATATAATGTCTTAGTTTTTGAGATGCAAAAACCACTGCTAGACATGCTCTTTCCATGAATGAATAATTGAGTTCATATTTTATTAAGGTTCTACTAAGATAGTAGATTGCCCTTTCTTTTCCTTGCTCATCTTCTTGTGCCAACAATATGCCTAGAGACCTTTCTGTGGCTGATATGTATAACAACAGTTCTTTACCCTTGATAGGTGACATAAGAATAGGTGGGTTTATCAAATAAGTCTTCAAAGTAGCGAAGGCCTTATCACATTCTTCATCCCACATAAATGTAGTGTCCTTGTGTAACAATCTGGTGAAGGAGTGACACTTTTCTGCTAATTGAGAGATAAATCTCCTTATTGATTGAATCTTTCCTTGTAGTGACCTCATTTGGCTAATATTTCTTGGAATCTCCATTTCTAGAATGGCTTGTAATTTTTCAGGATCAACTTCAATGCCTTTTGCTGACACTATATAACCCAATAACTTGCCAGATTGGACACCAAAGGCACACTTCTTTGGGTTTAATCTAACTTTGAATTGTTCTAACCGAATGAATATTTTTCTTAGGATTTGTAAATGCTCTTCTCTATTGTGGGATTTTGCTAGAATGTCGTCCACATAATCTTCTAAGAAAGTATGCATCATGTCGTGGAAAATAGTTCTCATGGCCCTTTGATATGTAGCTCCAGCATTTTTTAAACCGAAGGGCATGACATTCCAACAAAAAGTACCCCAAGGGCAAGTAAATGCTATCTTTTCTTGGTCTTTGGGAGCAATTTTGATTTGGTTGTAGCCACTAAATCCATCCATTAATGAGTACATTGTGTGACCTGCTGTCAAATCCACTATGGTATCAATGCTTGGCAATGGGAAGTCATCTTTGGGACATGCGAGGTTTAAATCTCTGAAATCCGTACACACACGGATAGATTTATCATGCTTAGTAACCGACACAATGTTAGAGATCCAATCAGCATATGCTATTGTTCTTATGAATCCCACCTTTAACAATTTTTCCAATTCTACCTTGACTAGGAGAGCCACATTTGGGTGCATTTTCCTTAGTTTTTGCTTCACAGGTTTAACTCCGGGTTTAACATTCAGATGATGCATTATGAAATCAGGATCCAATCCAGGCATATCGGCATATGACCATGCAAAATTTACTTGTTGTTCTTGGAAGAATTTGATAAAGTCCTCTCTTTCAAGAGATGTAAGTGATGCAGCCAAGTGTACAACCTTTGGCTCTAGTTCTGTACCAATGTTAACTTTTTCTGTTGGTTCTATAAGAATAGATGACCGTTCTTCTTCATGTTCAGGCAAAGTGTCCAATCTCTCTTCTAATGGTGCCATAGTTGGGTTTTCACCAAAAGAAACATCTTTTATTTTCATTGTTTTTGGTTCTAATGGTGCCACAGTTGGGTTTTCACCAATAGAACTTCTCATTTTTTTATTTTTTTTTATTTTTTATTTTTTTTGATTAAAAGATTGGACCCTTGTTGTTGTCATCATGTCCGTATTGAGTTCGTTGGTGAAAGAGGGTTCAACCGCATTGAGGTATTGGTTTGTTGCTTGGTCATTTGGGAAGTAAAGTAAGTCATGTGGTTTAGTTTGATCCCAATCAATGAGGTCTGGATGTATCAAAATTAAGGAGTTATTGGGTAAGGTATCATCAATAAGATTTATGGACATGACTTCGTTTGAGGGTTCATACATTGTATCGATTAGATCTATGATGTGCGCTTCCTCAAGATGATCCATGGAAGCAGGGTCAAAGTCCCCTTCGCTTGACTCCTCGTCGACCTCTACGGGAAACAATGTGGGAAAAGCCACAAGTGGGTTAAAACTAGCGTTTGAATTTCCCTCCTCTGAAGGTGTCCAAAATGTTTCTATCCATGCTCCACTACTAGATGCTTGTTCTATATTAGGCCTTTGAATAGGAGATTCTTCATTAATTGGAGCATCTTGTTTTGGGATTTTTGCATAAGTATGTATAGCAATGACTTCTTTATCTTGACATGACTCATCTGATAAAGTATCCCATTCATAATCCCTAGAGTCATCACTATCTCCTTCGGATTCTAATGCATTTATTTGAGGATGAAAATCATGCATTGGACTTGAACTTTCTCCCTTATATTGAAAACCTACTCCGGATTTTTCATGACTTGCCCTCCAAATAGGTTCAATAGGTTCTAATAATCCTCTATTTCTTTGGCCTAGGGGTCCTCTTCCTTTGTATCCCATCTTTTGCATAATATCAAATCCTTTCCCATATTGTTTTGTTTGTATATTGACATGCTGAATTCTTTCCATGGGAGTGTCTAAGGTACCATCCTCATCATGATAAAGCCATTGGAGGACATCATCCTCTTCCTTATCCCATGTTGCTTTGCTATCTTCCCTCACAAAATAAGAATTATACTTATGTGGAAGATGTTCTTTTGAGGGTTTACCATGTGACTTAGGAGACATGGGCATGTCAAATAGAGAAACTGAATATTCTCCTACCCCTTTTGAACTAATCTTGCATTGTTTATCAAATTTGTTCATCATCTCACTCATGTATTGGTAATGATCTGCTTTAGCTTGCTCTTTTTCCTCTTTAGTAGGTTTGTAAATCACTGTTTCCAATTTAGGTGCCACATATGGACTTTCCATCACATTTGGACCCTCGTAGCTCACTTTTTCCTTGCCCTTAGTTGATGTAGTTGAGATAGCTTGAAGAGGATTTTGTACATCTTCATTGGTGATTCTTGGAACAACTCCTTCACGATTATGTGGAATGTATAATTCATGCAAGGGTTTGAGTGCATTACAATAGTGAAATGGATTTGAGTCTCCTCCAACTGTGATTTCTTCACCCATGTATGGAAACTTGATGCATTGGTGGTATGTGGATGGGACAGCTTGCATCTCATGAATCCATGGTCTTCCCAATAAGATGTTGTAGGTTAATTTCATGTCCAACACTTGACATTTGGTTTCCTTCTTGACTGGTCCCACTTGGATGGGCAACACAATCATGCCTTTAGAAGCTCTTTCAGCTTCATCATAAGCTTTTATGGTGATTTTCTTTGTAGGGTCAATGCAAGACTCGGATAGACCTAAGGATTTTACAAGACTCAATGTGCATATGTTAAGGCCAGACCCTCCATCAATAAGGGCTCTTTTGACTCTATGCCTTTCGATCAAAACCTCTATATGTAATGGCAAATTTTGAGGATGAGTTATAGACATGTCATCTTGATTGGAAAATGAAAGACAATGAGGAGCCACAAGATGTCCTACCATATTTTGAAATTTTTCTTCCCCTAAGGTAGTAGAAACATGTGTCTCTTCCAAAGCTTTTTCCAAAATCTCTTTATGATTTGGTGACAACTTCAATAACTCTAAGATTGAGATTTTTGCTAGAGTATGTTGTAATTGGTCCACCAAACTATAAGGCCTTGCTGCTGTAGGAGGTTGTTTGACCACAATGTTGGATGGTGGGATATTGGTGTTTTGAGGGACTATCCCTTGTAAAGTCATTCTAGAATTCTGCCCTCTTGTAATGACATTAGCTGCTTCCTTTTGAGGCTGTTCATTAATGATGATAGCATTAACAATATGATCATATGATGGCGCAAAGTTGAGATTATTGGCACTTTGTTTCTTGCCATTTGATGACTCACCTTTATCATGTTTGTAAAAAGGTTGTTTGAAGGCCGTATGATCTTCATTATTTTGGGGTCCATCAATAGTGATTATGTTATTATCTATCAAGTCTTGCACCACATTCTTTAATTGTAGACATTCATTTGTAGTGTGCCCCCGAATCCTATGATATTCACAATGATGCTTACCATCCCACCAACCTGGCTTGTGGTCTGGTTCATAAGGCTTAATAGCGGGTAATGTAATAACATTGTTAGCTATGAGAGCCTTTAATGCAGTTTCAAGTGATTCTCCCAAGGGTGTAAAGTGTCTTGCAGGAGTGGGCTTCAAATACTTATCATACTTGCTGTTTTGATCCTTGTTTCCTTGATTATTCTTGTTGGCATTGTTGTTGTTGTTGGAAGGTGCATTAAATGCTTGATTAGCATTATTCACTTGATTTGGTGTCTTTGTAAGGGCAAATGGAATCACCTTCAAGTTGTTGGATTCCACTACACCATCATTAACAATTCCCTTGTTGTTATTCTTTGCAGCATAACGGCTATTGTTGTTGTACCAACTTTTATTTGGATTGTTGTTATTGTTGGTATTATTGTTGTTGGAGTTAGAGTTATTCTTATTTTCCTTGTACAATTTCAACTCTCCACTCTTAATCAACACTTCTTCCATTGTAATTCCATTATCAATCAAATCTTGGAAGGTTTTAGGACATTGCATCCTTAGTCTATAATTCAGTTCGCTTCTTAAACCGTTAATAAAGATATCCATTTTTTCTTTCTCCGGTACACTTCTTGGATATCTAGCAAATGCAGTCCTCCATCTTTGCAAGAATGTGAGAAAGGCTTCTCCATCTTGTTGCTTCATGTTACATAATGTTATCATTGTGACCTCATGTTTGATGTTATAAGAGTAATGAGTCACAAATTTAGATGCTAACTCTTCAAAGGATTTTATGCCGGATGGTAGTTTTGAAAACCAATCCATGGCCGTTCCTCCCAAGCTTCTTGGGAATAGTCTCATTAAATAGGTTGATTCATGCATGAAATCAAGACTCAATGCACAAAACCCCCAAAGATGATCATGTGGGTCAGATGTTCCTTCATACCTCTCATATTTAGGAAATGTTACATTAATGGGAAAAGGCACCATGACCAAACTCTTATCGAATGGAAAAGGACATAATGTTTCAATAGAGAAAGGCTTAGGAGCCCCGTTTTGTTTCAAACTGTCAATTTCCATTTGTAATGCCTTGAATTGTTCCCTTATTGCTTCCATAGGGTCTTCTATTTCCTTGGGCTTTAATTGCTCTATGTCAAAATCTTTAGGTAGCTTTACCCCCGTTTGTATTAAGTCCATGAAGTGTTTTTTTTATCCATAAGCATGGTCTTTTTCATTAGTTCTATGAAATAAGGACATTGTCTTGCCTCTAATGCTCTTTCAACCATGGCTTCTTCCGCAGTTGGGGGTAAGTTTGTATTATGAGGAGGAAATAAGTTGTTGCCTTGTGAATTTGCCTCTTGAGAATTAGGATCTCTTCCTCCATTATTAGAATTTCCTTGATTGTTGTTAAGATCCATACCCCCATTCATGTTGTTCCCTTGATTGTTAATAGGATCTATACCCCCATTCATATTGTTCCCTTGGTTGTTGGGATCGATATTTCCTAGGGTACCGCTAAACATCTTGTTAATGTCCTTTGCCTTAGCGGGTTTTTCAGTCACTTGTGAAGTAATGAAAGTGTTCTTTGGAAATGGGAGCTCTTCTTCGTTGTAGGTCCCATATGTTTGTAATGCTTTCCTTATAGAGAAAGACCTTGTAATAACAGGCATGAACAAACTTTAAGGGTATGTTGACTTTCTTCTCTTGATAAGCTATTTTTGGAATAAGGTAAAAGTTTTTGATCAATTTTAAATGGTTAAAAATTTTAATGATGTTTTGATCAATAACTTTGGAATATCTTGTTTGAAAATAAAAACAATCTCAACACACACATCAATTGGATACCATATCCCTAGAATGCTCTAATGTGTATATTTTTGAACGTTTTCACAGGTTTAAACACAAGAATAGCTTCCACACAATCTACCTAGCACATAATTGGTTCGTAAACATGGCTCTAATAGGTAGTTTTGCTATTTTACCATTATGTAGTAAGTTTTCCGTTCAAAAGAGATCTTAGCTTTTCATCCCCCAAGTATGTTAAGGGGCTTCCCACATGCACAAAAGCATGATTTTGCGCAATCCGTTAGGACTACTAGATGAAGTTCGAAAGAGCTAAAATCCTTTTGTCGTGTACCCCATTAAGGATACCCGCGTTTCATTTTATAGTGGGTCAGATTCTCACGGCAAAGGCAAGTGTATCCCACTTTGGGCTGTCCCTCTCACCGGCCCTTCTAAGGCAATCTCGGGAGGCGAGCCCACTAAGTTTTAAACATGTTCATTTGAAAGCATGAAAAGTGGATTTGGTAGAGCAAGTTTGGGAATTTGATTCACTCAAAGAGTGAAGAGCATATCCCTATTGCTTTTCCCTTATCCCAAACACTCACAATCAATTTGGTTCTTTTTCAACCCCGTGACAAAGGGGTTCTTAGAATTGAAATGTTTGTTCTTTTCCTTTTATGATTAAACTATGTTTTGAACTTTGAAATGCCACAAGCTAAGGGAAAGTGCAAGCTTGATGAGAAAAATACCTCAAACGATGCTAGCAAAGGCTAGGCGCATTTTTAAGTAGTAGATTTTTCATTTTCTCTCCAAATCCTTCTCTTACCTTAGCAAAACGTTCCCTCCACCAACAAGTTAGTCAGCTCAATACAAACAAAGTGAGGGGAAACCAAAATCAAAGCTAAAAATGATATAATTGATTATGCTTTTGATTCTTTTTACCAAAATATTTGCAAAATTCTTACAAACTTAAGGACTAAATTCCCAATTTAATGAGACATATTTTCATTTGTAAGCATCTACAACAGCAATGTATTTAGCATATAATTCTACTTCTTTCTCTAAATCATTGTTGAGAACAAAGGTAGAATGTACCCGGTTTTCTTTCCTTATCCTTTTAGAGATCAATTTCTCCTCTAGGTTATGCCTTTTCTCTGGTTTTTGCACTTTCTTATGACAAACCATGCTCCTGAGACAAAAAAAAATGACAGTGAAGTTAGCATACAGTCCTTATTTTAACATTTTTGACAAAATAGAGAAAATACAGTCAGGCAACATCATCCAGACTATAGGTGAGATAAAATTTAACAAAGACGTGACTACTTTAACCGCGAGCATCACCAAAAGGGGCTCAAGTGAGATTAAAATAGACAAGTGCAATATTAAATTTTTCAAACGCGTGAAATATTTAATACATGCGACAACAACAATTACTCTGATATAATATAAATGCTAAACCAGGTGACATTGTCCATGCTAAACGCGAGATCTAATTTAATAAAGACGTAATTACTTTAACCGCGAGCATCACCAAAAGGGGCTCAAGCGAGATTAAAGTAGTCAAGTGCGATATCAAATTAAAATAATGTGTGAACTATTTATTGCAAGCAACATTTTATTAATCGAAGGTGACATTTAAAATACTCAAAGCGAGAAATTAAAGGAGCAAGGAAGTAAACTCCCTTTACACCAGGCGTAAACTTATTCCTCGGCCGTGGCTTTTAATTCTATCCAGGCAACATCTAAATGACCAAAGGCATCAGCTGCTTGTCCGTGACGTGAGAATTTGATTTCTGTAGGTGTGATTTCTTTCGCCAGAAGTGTGATTCTGAAGGTTGAAAAGCGTGATCGTTCAGACTCCAGGCGACATTTTAATTTTCGCGAGTGACATCTCTTTGCTTTAGGCATGATTTCTTTACCGGCAGGCGTGATTTCTTTCCTATAACCTGCAAACAGTGAGCAAAATCATGCAATTCTAGCCTAAATTTTGCAAATAACGAGGAAATTATGATAAATTTGAGGCCTAGGGCCCCACGATGGGTGCCATTTGTGTGTGAGTGATTTACACCTTCATGAAATTACAAGATTAACTAAGAACAACAAGAATTAGAGCAAAATAATCTAACAAATGCACAATTAATCTATCAATATCTCATGGTTCTCTAAATTGAAGTAGTAAGTGAGGCTTTCAGCTACAAATCCTCACTAGTGACACTCTAATTATGAGAATTGAACTAAGAATGATATGCAAACTAGATCTAATTATCAAATTCTAGCTCTATTTGATAAGAAAATCTCTAAAATGATCAACAATTGAAACTAATTATCAATGAAAATGCTAAGTGAGTGGTGTGGATGCAAATTGCAAGAGCTTTGCTGCAATTCAAAGATATGGAGTGGATCCATAATGCCTCAAAATGCCTTCTATTTATAAGATTTTCCCAAGGGTAGGGGGTAGAGTGAGATAACCATGGTTATGCTTGGGTAAGGTCAATTGGCTTTGCTTTGTCCCTAAATTGGGGGACAAACATTATTTTTTTGCTTTGTTGAGGGAAATTATGATTTATTAATTAATTAAAGTAATTAAATTTAGCCATGAAGGGTAAGAGGTTCATTTTGATTTTTGCTTTCAACAACTATGTCATTAATTGAATTTAATCAATTTCGTAGTGTTTTTCCCCTTTTCAAGCTTTATTTAATCATTTAATTATTTATTTGAATTTTCCTTTGATTTGAATTGCCTTTGTTCCATTTATTGATTTTTCCATATTATTTTGATGATTTGATTGCACCTTTTGATTGAATTAAGCCTTTGCCAATTTTCCATGTCTACAATTGCTACAAATCCTATATCATCATTATTATTAGTATCACTTTCACTTAAGGTTCTCTCTATACTAGCTTCAAGTTCTTCATCATTAACATAATAACATTCCTTAGATCTTCTCGGCTTAAAATTGTTTCTGTACTTCTTAACTCTCTTAGGACATTTAGATGAAAAATGACCATATTCTTGACATGTCCAACATTTAAAAAATTTCTTACCGTCTGGTTCTCTCTTCACAAGCAAGGCAATACCTTCTTCAATCTTCTTGTCTTCTACATTTCTAGATCTACTACTGCCAGCATAATCTCCACTCACACTGATGCTTCTTGATAAAGTAGGATGAACACTAAGAGCACTGAATGTTGTCTCCATTCTAGGTAAGTCTCCTGATAACCTTAGGTTCTTTTTTGTTGCTTCCAATCATCCAAGAAGAGTCTCTCTTGTAAAGTTCATAGTACAAGGTATAACTTGTTCAATCATCTGTGTTGTCTGCTTAAATGCAGGAGTCAATGTCCTCAGAATTTTCTATATCACTTCATTCTTTGTCTTTATTCCTCCACAAGATTTTATACCTACAACAATCTCTGACATTCTACCAATATAGCTTCTAACAGATTCATCTTCCATCATTCTTATATCTTCAAATTCACATATCCAATTATGTAATCTGATTTTTTTGCATGTTCATCACCTTCAAAAGTAGACTATAAAGCTAACCAAATTTCATGAGATGTTTTCAAATATTTTACCTGAATGTACTCATTCTCTGAAAGGGCTGACAAAAGTGCTTCCCTAGCAAGTATGTTACACATGAATAGATCTCTTTCATCATTAGTACATGTTTCAATATTATCCTCATCAATGACAGTCTTCTCATTCTTATTAATCAACCAATAACCTAGTCCTAAACATAGTAGATGTGTCTTCATCTTTTCTAGCTGTCAAAATTCACTCCATCAAACTTAGGGCTTTCTTTCCTGAAATTTGCCATGGATCTCCTTAAGCTGTTAAACTTATCTTTCAAGGACCTGCTGCTCTGATACCAATTGTTAGAAAGTAAAGTCCACCAAGATAACTAAGAGAGGGGGGGGGGGGTGGGTGAATCAATTATCAGATAATTATAAATTTTATCAAATTCAATAGATTTTAACCATATAAGAAATGCAACCAACAACCATAGAAAGATATTCATGCACAATAACACAATGACATATGATATGTTGACTAGGGAACCTCTTGATCAAAGAGTAAACCCTGGTGGGAATGATGCCCAAAAAAGATGCACTAATATGAATATTCCTTGTGAAAGGATGGACTCTGTTAGGATTCTAATACATTTAGTACATATGAATCCCTATTAGGAGATTTTGAATCCTTGCTAAAAGATTCTAACTCTGTTAGGAGTTATGGAAGACAGAAGGACCCACTACCCAAATAGCTTCAGGGTAAGATCACCGAACTCACTGTCCAACTGATCTTGTATTACTCAACAGAATAATACCAAAAGATTATTGACCTCAATAATTCAGTACTCCTCTAACTGTGCCAAACTGCACCAACTCCTTCTTCAGATCTCAATACCAGATCTCAATACTTCACATATCGTCTTTCAACAATTTCACTTTCACAATATACTTACATTCATTAAATTCCATATTAAAACAAGGAATACATTCCTTCCTTTATACCACACTCAATTAATTACAAATGAGTTGGCATACAAATTACAAAAAAAAAAGTTTCCACATGCTACACAAAAATTACACAAAACTGTCAGCTTCCAATCAATATAATTCTTCACTCATGTGACCTCGACATTTGCGCTGTCATCCACATCACTAAAAAAACGTCTTAAACTACTTTCCAACTATGCATAACTAGATTCTATCTCAATTAGGAGATATCATCTGATTACCACAAACCACTACTCAAGAACACTGCCTAAATACTGCTTCCACCAAAATGCTCATAACTTCCATGAATAAATGAATTACTATCTGCGCTCTTAACCATAAACATATAACACAACATAGAATAAGTCCTTAACATTGCATAGCTTGATCTCTAATATCCCATGTGTGCTAACCCAAACACTGACAGATCCTCTACTATCCTTCAGTAGATCACTATGTTGACATCAATGACAATCACAGTCATGAATGCAACAACAACTGCTACAAAATGGCTACTAATACTCCCATAGGATATATTCAGCATTCATTCCTAATAACAACACCCATTTTGTAGTCCCATTTTTGGATTACATGACAAACAAAGTTGTTGTTTTTTAATATTTGTACATGGTACTTGTGAAGAACTCATTTTATAGTCACATTTTTTCAAATTTTCTAGCAAACAAAGATCTTATTTTGTAACCTTTTGCAAGAGTCACTAACATAATACACCTTTATATACCTTTTTGACTCTCCATTTCTCTTATGGTTCGTAGTAAGAAACCCTCACTAGACCTAGATTCAATAACCTTCTTTGTTCTTAAACATGCTATATATGTATGTATACCCTATGCTAATCGTGTTATCCCTTTTATTTTAATAATTTAGACCGATAAGATCCCAAGTCATAAGGACTTGATGTTATCTTGTTTCTCTGATATCTTGAGAAAGTATTTTTATTCTATCATGTACTTTACTAAGAGTATGATCATAACGTCATGCTCCCACTAATGTGGAGGCTAAATCTAATGTTGTAAATTATATTTTTATACAATTTCACATTTATTTTGGGCTCATTTTGGTGGTTATCCCTCATGGCCCTAATTTATGATTAATTTTTCTTATCCCATGGCTAAATCTAGATTCCCAATACATTATTGAGCCTAGTGACCTCAAAATTGGCTTAAAATGTTTGGACTATGAAATAGAGAACTATAGTCTAGCCTTTTTAGGCCCAATTTTGAACCTCCAGCAGCTGGGAAAATGGAGAGTGGGAAAGAACTATCCAATTTTGATCTTGTTCAATGTTTTAACATGAAAAATTATGAAATTGTGTATAAATACACCTTTTCCCCTCATTTGTGCATCTCCCCATTTCAATTCACACTCTAATTGACCACTTTTAATCAAGCATCTTCAAGTAAGTAGAGGAAAGATCTAAAGCCAAGCATTTAAAAATTTGAGTTCAATACCATGATCAAGTTTATTTATTATTAAATAAATGAAGGCATGTATTAACTCCTATCATGTAACATTAACCTTTCATGAAGGATTCAAGGTATTAAGTTCACAACAAAAGTATAATTTGTAAATTTAACATTTCCTTTAAGGTTTTCGACCTCTTCCCTACTAAGGGTAATCTCTCTTACATCATATCATAGTTGTAGGGGAGGTTAATTCCTACCCAAGGTTTGACTTAGGTAAACACATATACACCAAAAAATACTTCTATCTTTTTTGTGTGCAAGTTACAAATCTCTCTATTGAAAGTTGCAGAGTTCTCAAACATAAAATAAGACATATAGTTCTAGATTTCAAACAAGGCAAAACTCATAGATTGTGTCAATTAGCATATTCATCCAACACTTTTTGTTTTAAATTTGGAAAGCATGATTAGAGGAAAATTATAATCTAGAATATAATGTCTCAAGTTATAGGACACCTATTAGGACTAAGGCACCTAACACAATGGGCTAGCACTTTCAGGCTCATTTTTTAGTGGTAGGTTCCTTTTTTTGTGTTATTCCTAGATTGTCCCTTCTATGTTGATTTTTAGTTTTTCTTTTCTTTTTGTTTATGATGAATATTAGCAATTTACTAACATTAAACCTAATTCTTGCATCATTTCTTATCTTTATCATATCTAGTAATATCAATCCAAAATAAATAATAATTAATCACTAGTGCCCAACTCTTCTAAGGGACCGAACTCGGGGCCAGTCATTGTTATCCAATGTATGTATGATGGGAAATTATTCATGGCCATTTAACCTAGTAGTCACTAATTTTCCAATATTTTAGTTTCCTAATTATTATTTGATGGTTTCATGCATAGTATGTCCTATTGATTAGTGCTCGAGCTGAATGTTTTGAGAGTGATTTTTAAAAATATTTTTATACTACAAATAATACTCCAAATCTTTAATTGGTGATACACTTGTCAAAACTTAAAATATACAAGTGCACAATTAAATTTCATTAATAAATAATATTATTTAATTAAAAATATGGATTTTTTCTCCCAAAAAGGTATTCTTCTTGTAAGCCATATTATTATGGTATATTTCTTTTAAATTTATTCCTTGTAACTATAATGATTTGTTTAGATTTTTCATATAATTCTTTTTCATAAATAGTGTAGGAAGCATATTTCATACCTTTTCTTCCTTTCATGTCATTATCATCCACATCCATACATCGATAAATTATCTAGATATACATAGCACACTCAAGGTGAAGCATCAAAATTGGCAATATGTATCACAATCAAAGTAGTATATATATGACTAATGAATATATTATCCAACATGTTTGTTTTTCCAATTGATAGTCTAATGCTTCTATAAAGTAGCCAATACTTAGTTTTGGAAGATTGGGTCAGATGGCCAACATAATAGAGTGTTATTGGTTGGGGATAAGGAACAAACCACAATTTTATCCACTTTTGGCTCTATTAAACCAGTGAAGGTGGACCCTAGTAATACCTTCTTGATCATAAAATCCTTATTGTAGGTATTATGACAGATTATGTTCTCTGCATACAAAACCATGTATATGAAAGTGTTAGCATTTTGATGAAGGAAATATGTGTTTTGGTCACACGAGTATGTTGCGATGTTGTGATTATTGGATTTATGTTCTATTTATGTCAAGAGATCAGATTTACTGATGGTGCTGAAGGATCAAATTTAAGATGCACTAAGTGTCTAGCCAATTGGTAAGAAGACATTAAGCGAGACAAAGTCAACCAAATTTGGAGTTAGAGATTGAGTTAAGGTGTGTGATCGTACATACATGATCTACAGAGGTATATTGAGCTATATATATGATCACATTAATCATTTTGAATATTTGAGTGAGTTGTTAAGGATTGAAGTTGCACTGGTAGTAAAAATAGTAAACTGGTGGATACAGTTGGTTAGATTGGTGTTGTGGTCAAATGTAAGTGGTTGTTTGACATGTTTTCTAGATTTAATATTTTGAGCCGACATCGAGGATATTCAATTTTTTTATTTTTCCGTGCTCGCTCATATGTTTAAGTTAGATTTGGGGGCTGAATTGTAAAATCTTTTAGGGTTCTAGCACCAACCTAGAAATGTTTTATAAATGGTTATGAAAATCACAAGAAGGTAGTTGGAGTATGTCGTGATGGTATGTGGTGATAGAAAGAGATTGTTGAAGATAGTAAAGAGGAAGTAAATTTATTTGAGAAGTACAATTTATCATGAATGTATTGGATCTACAATGCATTGAGTGCAAATATCAGGTCATTCTTCACTTGTTGATTCTAACATATTAGTAGGATAAATCCTTTAACAGGGTCACTCCTAACAGAGTGAGAAGAATCTTTAAAAAGATATAAAGTGTAAGTCCTCTAACAATGTGAACTCTTAAAAGGATTTTTAAATCTCTTGATAGGGTAGTCTTTAACAGGACTGTTGTAGTTCTTAATCAGACTATTGATACTCTTAACCAGGTATAAACTCAGAAGGGTTGTTGTAATTTATCCTAATAGGGAATATTTCATGGTGCACTAGTGAAATTTGTGGGCATTATCCCCATACATGGTTTTCTCCCTCTAAAAAGGGTTTCTATGAGAAAAATCTCATGTCAAGTGTTCAATGTCTGTGAATTTTTTACTTGTTATTATTTATTATTATAATATTATTTGCATGTTAGTTATTGTGGAAGATGATTTTTGAAAGTGTCATAATTGCAGTTGCACTGATTTAGCCCCTCCTCTCAGTGCCTTATAATACTAAAAATTGGTATTAGAGCCTTGTATCGTTGAAGAAGCCCAATAGCTTGGGGAATATTGTTAAGGAAAATATGGAGGGCTTGAGATAAAAGAGACAACTTGGTGAAGTTGAAAGGGTTATCAAAGAACTGAAGATTAGTTGAAGAAATCAATGACCAAGCAACAAGAGCTTGTTGAACAACTGAATGAGACTCAAGATTACATTGATAAATTGTTTGAACAAAGTGGATCTGAGGAATCTAAAGCAGCCCTCGAAGATATGGTTAAGGAGAATGGAAAATTACACTAAGACAAGAAGAATCTTAAGAGAGAGATTGAATCCCTATCAATAAAAATGTGTGAAGAGATGGAAGCAAGGAGAAATGATGAAGATTTTCTAAAAGCTAAGGACCAAGCCTTGAAGGATAAGGAACATGAAATATTCAAGTCTGAGAAAGAGTTAGGAACCTTGCATGCATATATTCATGAGACTGAAGAGGAACTGAAAGATCTAAGAGGAGAGATCAACAATGTGACGATGAGAAATGAGAATTTGGGAAGAGAAAATGAGAGTCTGAGAAATGAGAATGAGAAAGTGAAAGAAGAACTTAAGAATGAAAATGATATGGTAAAGAAATACAACAAAATTTCTACAAAACTTAATGACCAACTCAAAAAATCAAAGAAGAATCAAAGAGACCACAGGCCTAGGATATACTGGTCAATATAATTTTGAAATTGGTGAATCTTATAGAACTAAGGAGATAAAGAAAGAAGGAAAGTCTTCACAAAAGGTAATGTTAGGATTAACAAGACAAAAATAACAGTTACATGAAAATATAACCAATATAAAAAATTAATAAACCACATAGAAGAGAACACAAGTCATAAAGATTTAATGTGGTTCACCCTATCCCTGGGCTATGTCCACCAATAATGAGTCCAGTATTATTATTACCTAATGATTAAAACCTGGTTACAATCTACAATCCCTTATAGATCAATACTACCACAATAAGTTACTAAAAAAATACATCATAATGAAATCCTTAATCCTAAGCTATTTTATACAAGTTTATTTTGCCGCTTTAGGGTTACAACATGTTATCCCAAAATAGCAATGGAAGGGGGAAAAGTGTATAGTACTTCCATATTCAATCACCACAATATAACAATATCCTACTTGGGGATTGATCAGACTCCACAAAAGAAACAATCTCCCACTTGGAGACTAATCTTGTAGAAAAACCGCTACCCTGTGAAGCTCCCACTGGATCCAACCACCCTGGACTTGACTGTTCCTTTATTATTTTTAGTCTAGTAGGCAAAATGAAGTTGAACAAGAGTTCAAATTATCCCTTGTTACTACCTTTGTAAACATATCTACTGGATTATCATTTGTATGGATCTTTTCTAGATTTAACTTCCCATCATCCAAAACTGACCGAATGAAATGGTATCATAACTGTATATGTTTTGTCTTTGAGTGAAAAGAATAATTCTTTGCAAGATGAATGGAACTCTGGCCATTTGTAAATATATAATTATCCATCTATGGATATCCCAATTCTTCCCCAAAGTATTGAATCCATATCATCTTCTTGGATGCCTTTATAGGAGAAACATACTCTGCCTCTCTAGTGGATAAATTATTCACCTTTTGTAACCGAGAAATCCAACTCACTATTCTCCTACCACCTGTAAATACATATCCTATAGTACTCTTCTTACTATCTATATCTCTTTCCAAATCTGAGTCAACATAGCCTTGTATCATAGTAGTAGATCTCCCAAAGTGTAAACACTTACTAGATGTACCTCTCAAATATCTGAGAATCCATTTGGCTACATTCCAATGCTCAATCCTAGGGTGACTCATATACCTACTAATGACTTCCATTTCATGTGTAATATCTGGACTAGTACATACTATAGCATACATTAAGCTCCCTATAGTTGAAGCATAAGGTACCTTGGATATTTTAGCCTCCTCTTCTCTTGTCTTAGGACACATCTCCTTAGTCAATTTTAAATGACCAGGTAAAGGTGTGATGATAGCTTTGGCATTCTCCATAGATAAATATTGCAACACCTCAATATAATCATCCTGAGATAAAGTCAATTTTTGATGTTTCCTATCATTGCAAATTTTTATACCAAGGATTGTTTTGTTGCCCCCAAATCCTTCATAGAAAATGGATGTGCTAACTATTGTTTCACCCTTTAATGTGATCAATGTTAGACCAAGCTACAAGCATATCATCAACATAGAAACATAAAATAATGTAGCTATCATCATCCAACCTCTTAAAATAAACACAATGCTCAAAATGGCACCGAGTGTATCCATGCTCATTCATAAAAGTGTTAAATTTAATATACCATTGCTGAGGTGCTTGCTTCAAGCCATATAAACCTTTTTGCAATATTCACACTAGATTCTCCTTACCCTTCACCTCAAACCCTTTTGGTTGTAACATATATATTTCTTCATCCAAATCACCATGAATAAAAGTTGTTTTAACATCAAGCTGCTCTAAATGCAAATCTTTAGTAGCCATAATACTTAAAATAGTATGAATTGAAGTCATTTTAACAACTGGAGAAATTATCCCATTAAAATCAATACCATTTTTTTGTGTCAATCCGTTTACAACTAATCTGGCTTTAAATCTTTTCTTACCTCCATCCTCTTATTTTATCATGTAAACCCATTTATTCTATAAAGCCCTTTTACCTATAGGTAACTTACATAAATCCCATATTTGATTTTTAGCAAGGATTCCATTTCATTTGTCATTGCAGACTCCCACTGAAGCTTTGTATCCTCCTGCATAGCTTCATTATAACATTCAGGTTCACCAACATCTATTAATAAAATAGAATACAAAGATGGAGAAAATATTTTCGAAGGTCTATTTAGCCTTGTTGGCCATCTAACATTCACTGGGGTTTGTGGTATTTACTATTTCTGTTGTTGTGTAGCATAAGGAACTAATGAAACACCATCTTTTGGAGTATCATCCAGTACTACATAATCATTTTCTTTCTTCTCATGCTACTACAACAGATCTTTGTACAACACTTCCTCATTGAATGTGACATGCCTGCTTCTTACCATTTTATGATTTTCAAAATCCCAAAGCATATAACTTAATTCATCAATGCCATATCCAACAAATACACATTTCTTTGACTTAGCTTCTAGCTTGGTTCTATTTTCAGAATCAATATGTGCAAATGCTTCACAACCAAATGTTTTGAGAAAAGAATAACTCACCTTCTTACTAGTCCATGCTTCCTCTGGATTACCAGTGTCCAAAGGAGTAGAGGGACCTCTATTGATTAAATAAATAGTTGTATTAATAGCCTCCACCCACATGTTTAAGGGAAGCCTAGCATGGAACCTCATACTCCTTGTATACTCCATTATTGTCATGTTCATGCGTTTAGCCACTCTATTTTCTTATGGATTCCTTGGTACAATTTTCTGCCTATAAATACCATTAGAGGAACAATAATCTTCAAATTATGTGCTACAATACTCACCACCATTATCAGATCTAAGACATTTTAGCCTTTTACCAGTCTCATTCTCAACCAAGCATTTCCATTTCTTAAAAGTTTGAAATACATCAGATTTCTGTCTAAGGAAATAAATCCATACTTTTCTTGTTGCATCATCTATAAATGTAACATAATACAAAAAGACACAAAGGGAAGATACTTGAGCTGGTCCCCATACATCTATATGCACAAGCTCTAATTTCTTATTTTTCTTTTCCTTCACACTCTTCACAAAACTAACTGTCTTTTGTTTTCCATACACACAACTTTCATAGAAATCCATATTGACACATTTCAAACTAGGTAAAGCTATCTTTGAGTGAAGTAATTTCATACCTTTTTCACTCATGTACCCAAGTATGTTGTGCCAGAGTGTTGTATCAAAATCTAAAGCAACTATTTGATGTTCTTCCTTCTCAACTGCAACAATTGTTCCTGAACATTCATTTTTCTCTGAAACAATTAAAGTAGAAGGAACAATATGACCTATACAAAGATATAAGGTGCCTATTTTCACACCTTTTGGTACTACTACAGAACGTTTTGAAATCTTCTAATTTATATCATTAAAAGTAACTGTACAACCCTCATCGCCCATTTTCCCTACTGAAATTAAATTCCTACTTCTTGTAGTAGCCAATGATTCCCATTCTACAACTTAATCTTAATTTTCCCCTTTCCAACAATCTAACAGAGTTCATTATCTCCCAAATAAACTAGGCCAAAATCCCCTTGGACATAATCAAGATAATAACCTCTATGGGGTGTAGCATGAAATGAAGCCTCAGAATCTAAAACCCATGACTCATGAACACTTTCTAAAGAAAGAAGCAACACATCCTCTTCAGATTTATTACTTACCATATTTGCCTCCTTGTTACCTTCTTGTTTGTCTCCTTCTTCATTCTTTCGAGACCAACAATCTTTCTTCTTATGACCTGGTTTTCCACAGTACTAGCAATCATTTGGTCCTTTGGATTTAGAACTCTTTCCCTTTGATTTTCCTCTTGATTTACCATGATTTCTAGAATTATTTCCTCTCTCATTCGTTATGCCTCTGCTTTGTGCATTCAAGACATTTTCAGATGTAGATCCACCTAAGCTTTTCCTATGAGTTTCCTCACTCAGAATTACACTAATAACATCATCAAATTTTAGGGTATTAGAACTGGAAACATAGTTATTGACATCCATTACCAAGCCATTCCATCTTCCAAGCAAAGAACACAAAATCAAGAGAGCCCTAATTTATTCATCAAAGATAACATTTATAGAAGATAATTGACTGGTAACTATATTAAACTCATTCAAATGATTAGTGTGATCAGAGAAAACATAACTTGTTTGGAACAAGCGTAGATATTCAAACATTAGTCTAAGATCATATTCCTAACATATAGTAAAAACTATTTGCTAAGTCATTTAGATAGAACTTAAATAGGAGCACCCTGTCACCATTTGATTTGTTCTTGATTTGGGGATGTTGGTGTACTCTCAAAACATATGGATCTTGTCCCTAATGTTGATTAGGAGGGATTGGGATGGATTAGAGACCATGAAAACCCTATAGTAGCATAAAACCAGGTATAGAACACCTATTTTTCCCCTAGAGCCTCAAGGAGCCTAATAGAGCTAAAGATACAAATTGATGCAAGAATGCTTAAGCTAGATTAATTTTATCCAAATGAAGATGTGATATGATGCTAATATGATTAGAAAAACTCAACAAAGAGCTAGATGCAATCCATTAAGCTATTCTAGGATTATCTATACAAGCACAAAATAGAGTTAATTTAACAATTTATGCTAAATGCTAAGACGATCTAGATAGAAATCAACATGATAAAAATGCATGAATGATATGAATGAAGCTAATGATTTCTCTTGAAAGAGAGACTATTTATAGGATTCAAGCCAATGGATTGGGTTAGGAAGGAGAGTTAGGATTAGAGTTAGGATTTGAGGTAGAGTTTGAGGTAAGGTTTGGGGTATGGTTGGATTGGCCTTGGTTAAGGTTGCTCACACATGTGTGATAAATACTAGGGAAGTGTGCAAGGGGACCAAAGTGTAAGAGAAGAAATAGTTCTTCACTCATGGCTTGTAAGAGCCTTCAATGGTGGTGTAAGAACCCATTAATGAGCATGTAAGGCTCATTAATGGGGGGGTTTGACCCAAAGTCAAAGGAGAATTGGATTAGACTAAGAAAGTTAGGAAACACCTTCTAGATAGGTTTAGGAAAGTCTAGAAGATTATAGGGTTTTAGGCTTTAAATAAATATAAAATTTATTTAAGGATTGTGACAATATTTATCAATTAATGATTAATAAATAGGAGGAAAATCACTTAAATTTGATTTAAAAGGTTTGGGGAGGGATTCTTTAATTAAATGTGTTTAATTAAAATAGGAGGAATAAATGGCATAAAAATAAATAAATTAATTAAATAATTAATTAATTAACAAATGATGATGTGATCTGGGGTTTTTGGAAAATAAAAATGCTTTTATTTACCAATGAATTGTTAGGTGTCTACAATTAGTAACAGATCCACCTTTTTCCATCTTCACATTAAACAAATGCTTCATGAGAAATACCTTGTTAGAAGCAGAGGGCTTTTCATACAACTTAGCTAGGGTTGTTAGAATAACTAAGAGGGGGGTGGATCAATTATCCATAGTCCCAAATCAAAATGTATGATCCAAAATAATTTACTTAAACTTTTTCAACTCGATAACTTAAAATACTTATACTATCTGTGCTTTTACCGATTACCAGTCAATAAAAACTAATGATTACCAACCAAATCTAACATGTAATATGCAAAGTATGATAACAAACAATCACCACAATGAAAAAATAACACAAGAGATTTAACGTGGAAACCCCGTGAAGGAAAAAACCACCTGGGATCGGCAACCAAAAAATGTTCACTCTTCTTAAGTGAGGTCGGTGAAGACCCAACCCTGTTAAAGATTTCAAACACACTATTAGGTGTGACCTTGTTAGAGGATTTTAGACCAACCATTATCATCCAACCAGCATTCACTATGGGGTTGACAGGATAACAATGCTCATTCTATGAATGAAACATATAAGACTTTCAAGTCCACTCTGTTAAGAGATTTCTCTCTTTAAAATGGTTAAAATTTAACAACAATTTGATCTGATTACAATACAACTTCAATTGTAGATGTTTAGATCTATTTTATGCTCATTCAAATCCTCTGATCAGTATTACAATTCTGTATCAACAATAATCAATGACTTACTGTCGCTCGGTAATAGCTTTCTGATGCTCGATAAACTCTAGAGTTCGGTTCTCCTTAACTAGTTTGATCAGGCATACATGAAGATTGTGTTAGGAATGAATGCTAAATGTTTGGCAGCCATTCTGTAGTAGTTGTTGTTGCATTCATGACTATGATCATCATTGATGTCAACATAGTGATTTACCAGAGACTGGCAGAGAAGCAGACATAGTTTGGATTAGTGCACGTGGGTTATTGCAGTTGGAGCTATGCAATGTTTAGGATATACTCCTTGATATGTTATATGTCTATGGTTAAGAGAACCGATAGTAATTAATTTATTCATGGAAGTTATGAGCACTTTTGTGGAAGCAGTATTCAGGCAGTGTTCCTGAGTAGCGGTTTGTGGGAATCAGATGATATCTCCTAATCAAGATGGAATCTAGTTTTGCACAATTAAAGGGAAGTTCAAGACACATTGATAGTGACATGGATGATAGGGAAAACTTTGAGGTCACACAAGTGAAGAATTATTGTAGTTGGAAGCCAACAGTTTTTGTGTAATTTTGATGTAGCGTGTGGAAACTTTTATGTTGTAATTGTATGCCGACACATTTGTAATTATTTGAGTGTGGTATAAAGGAAGGAATTTATTTCCTTGTTATGTAGTGGATGGGTGTGATGTTGTATGCATGAAGTGAAGAAAAGAGCTAAGTATGAAAGCAAATTTGTGAAGGAAGACATGTGAGTTATAGAGATCTGAAATTGAGATCTGGTGTAACAGTGAGTGTAGTTTGGCACAGTTAGAGAAGAGGTAAATTATTATTTTGTTGAGTAATACAAAGATTATTTGGATAGCGTGTTCAGTGATCTTACCCTGAAGTTGTTTGGGCAGTGGGTCCTTCTGTCTTCCATAACTCTTAACAGGGTTAGAATCTTTTAATAGGGATTCAAAATCTCCTAACAGGGATTCACATGTACTAAATGTATTTCATAAGACTCCTAATAATATTCATCCTTTCACAAGGAATATTCATATTAGTGCATCTTTTGTGGGCATCATTCTCACTAGGGTTTACTCTTTGATCAAGAGGTTCCCTAGTCAACATATCTTGTGTCATTGTGTTATTGTGTATGAATATCTTTCTATGGTTAGTAATTATATTTCTTACATGGTTTAATGTTGTTGAAGTTGATAAAAGTTATAATCATCTGATAACTGATTCATCCCCCCCCCCTCTTAGTTATCTTGGTGGAATTTAGTTTCTAACAATTGGTATTAGAGTGGAAGGTCCTTGAAAAAGAAGTTTAACAGCTTAAGGAGATCCATGGTGAATTTCAGGAAAGAAAGCCCTCAGTTTGATGGAGTAAATTTTGACAAATGGAAAGAAAAGATGAAGACACACCTACTATGTTTAGGAATAGGTTATTGGTTGATTACAAAGAATGATAAGACTATCATTGAAGAGGATAATCTTGAAACATGTACTGCTGGTGAGAGAGATCTATTCATGTGTAACATACTTGCAAGAGAAGCACTTTTGACAGCCCTTCTGGAGAATGAGTATAGTCAGGTAAAATGTTTGAAAAAATCTCATGAAGTTTGGAATGCTTTACACTCTACTTTTTAAGGTGATGAACATGAAAAAAGAGTTAGATTACATAATTGGATATGTGCATTTTAAGATATAAGAATGTTGGAAGATGAATCTATTAGACGCTATATTGGTAGAATGTCAGAAATTATTATAGGTATAAAATCTTGTGGAGAAACAAAGACAAATAATGAAGTGATATGGAAAATTATGAGGACATTGAACCCTATATTTATGCAGACAATATAAATGATTGAAGAAGTTATACCTTTTACTAAAAAATTAACAAGAGAGACTCTTCTTGGAAGATTGGAAGCATCAGAAATGAACTTGAGATTATCGGGAGACTTACCTAGAATGGGGACAGCATTCAGTGCTCTTAGTGTTCGCCCTACTTTTTCAATAAGCATCAGTGTGAGTTGAGATTATGCTGGCAACAACAGATCTAGAAATGAATAAGACAAGAAGATTGAAGAAGGTATTGCCTTGATTGTGAAAAGAGAACCAAATGGTAAGAAAATATTTAAATGTTGGACTTGTCAAGAATATGGTCATTTTGCATCTAAATTTCCTAAGAGAGTTAAAAAGTATAGAAACAATTTCAAACCTAGAAGATCTAAGGAATATTATTATGCTAATGATGAAGATCTTGAAGCTAGTATAGAAAGAACTTTAAGTGAAAGTGATATTGAGAATAATGATGACATAGGATTTGTAGCAATTAAAGAAGAAAATCCTAAAACTGATGTTGAGGAAGAAAAAGCCTTAGTTTCTAAAGTTGAAAAGAAAGCTGATTGGATTATAGACAATGGTTGTTCACATCATATGACTAGAGACATGAAAAAGCTCATAAATTTTAATGAATATGATGGAGGAGTTGTTAGAGTTGGAAACAATGCACCTTGTTTGATTAAAGGTATAGGATCTATTACTCTTGATGGAAAGACTAATACTGATGATGTTTATTTTGTGGATGGATTGAAACATAATCTTTTGAGTGTTGGATAGTTATTTGATAAGGGATATCAAGTTTGGTTTATTGAGAAAACTTGTGTGATAAAGGATAAAGATGGAAATCTGATTGGAACTGGATCTAGAACCAGAGGTAATGTATTTTAGTTGAATCCTACTGAGATGACATGTTTGATTACTAAGATTGATGACAGTTGGTTATGGCATAGAAGGTTTTGTCATATAAACTTTGAAAACATTGTGAAAGTAAGTACTACACTTGCAGTAAGAGATTTGCCTAAAATTATGAAGCCTACTAACATGATTTGCAAAGAATGTGTAATGGCTAAATAGAAGAGAAGTTCTTTTCCCAGTAAGAAGTTTACATCTACAAAAAAGCTGGAGATTGTTCATATAAACTTGAGTGGTCCTACCAAGACTAGAGGATTCTATGGAGAAAGGTATTTTATGATTCTTGTTGATGATTTTACAAGAATGATGTGGATTGCATTTCTTAAAGAAAAATCTGAAGCATTTGATAAGTTTAAGATTGTTAAGAATAAAGTTGAGAATGAATTTGGAATGAAGATCAAATTTTTGAGATATGATAGAGGTGGAGAATTTATTTCTAGAGAGTTTAACACCTTTTGTGAAGAAAATGACATTAAGAGATAGTATTCAGCCCCTAGAACACCTGAACAAAATGGCATTGCAGAAAGAAGAAATAGATAAGTGACTAAAGTAACAAGAGCTATGTTATTTGAAAATGATTTGGTGAACATATTCTGGAGAGAAGTAGTGAACACAAAAGTGTATACAATGAACAAAGTACAAATCAGAGCAGACACAGACAAGACACCTTATGAATTATGGTTTGGAAATGCACCCTTAGTTAAGTATTTTAGAATTTTTGGAAGCAAATGTTATATAAATAGAGATGATGATATTGGAAAGTTTGATCCTAGAAGTGATGAAGGTATATTTCATGGATATTCTTTGAGAAGAAAAAGCCTATAGATGTTACAATAAAAGAACTAAGACTATTGTTGAAAGCACAAATGTTAAAGTTGATGAAAAGTTCAAAATTTAGGAAATAATGCTTGATTATGAATCAAATGAAGAAGCTCAACCTAAACCTAACACTGGATCTACTAAATTATTTTATGAAACTAACAGTGATTTGTTGAATGAAAGCCACAGTGAAGTCATTGAAAAACATACATTTGAAGTGAGATCTGAGACAGTTACACCTAGCAAGAGTTTGTTAAGAAATCATCCTATTGGACAAATTATTGGAAGCATCAAAAGAGGATTTCTAACTTGAAATAAGGCACAAGAACAATTATGCTTGATTTCTCAAATTGAACCTAAGACTACTAATGAAGCTTGTGAAGATGAAAGTTGGACTAATGCTATGAAATAAGAACTAGATCAGATTAGAAAGAACAAGACATAGGAATTGGTCCCTAGACCTAAAGACAAGAATGTTATTGGAACTGAAAGGTTATTCAGAAACAAGATGAATGAACTAGGAGAAGTAGTAAGAAACAAAGCAAGATTGGTATGTAAGGGTTACTCACAGCAAGAAGGAATTGACTATGAAGAAACCTTTGCACCTGTTGCAAGAATTGAAGCAGTAAGAATGTTTTTGGCTTATGTAGCTTACAAGAAATTCAAAGTATATCTGAATGGAGAATTGGAAGAAGTCTACATTGAGCAGCCTGAAGGTTTTCCTTTGACTCAAGAAGGAGACATGGTATGCAAACTAAAGAAAGCTTTATATGGACTTAAACAAGCACCTAGAACTTGGTATGCAAGAGTGGATAAGTATTTGCTAAAATTGGGATTTACAAAAGGAACAACTGATAGAAATTTGTACACAAAAGAAATTGAAAATGGTTTATTGGTTATAGTTATTTTTGTTGATGACATTAGCTTTGGAGGAGAAGATGAATCTAGTGACAAATTTGCTGATGAAATGAAGACTGAATTTGAAATGAGTATGATTGGTGAAATGAAATACTTTTTGGGATTACAAATAACACAAAACAATGATGGTATCTTTGTAAGTCAGACAAAGCACCTGAATGACTTGTTGAAAATATTTGGAATGGAGAATTGTAAACTAGTTGGAACACCCATGGTGACTAGACATAAGTTATCTAGCACATATGAGACTCCTACAGTGGAACAGAAGAAATACAGATCTATGATTGGAGGATTACAATATTTGACTCATACAAGACTAGATATAGCACATTCAGTTGGAATTGTAGCAAGATTTCAAGCTAAACCTAGAGAATCACATTATGCAGCAGTAAAGAGGATACTAAGATATTTAAGAGGCACAATGGACTATGGACTATGGTATGAAAAATCTGATGATTTTACCCTATGTGCTTATATAGATGTTGATTGGGAAGGTAGTGTTGATGATAAGAAAAGCACCAGTGGTGGAGCATTTTTCCTTGGAGGAATATTGGTTTCTTGGCTAAGAAAGAAGTAGAATTGTATCTCACAAAGCACAATAGAAGTAGAATATGTAGCAGTAGAAAATAATTGTAACCAGATAATTTGGATGAAGCAAATGCTGAAGGATATTGGAATAAAATTTTTTGAACCTATTGTCATACATTGTGACAACACCAGCACAGTTAGTATGTCTAAGAATCCTGTATTACATTCTAAGACAAAGCATATAAAGATTAAGTATCATGTTGTAAGAGAGAAAGTTGCTGAGAAAGAAGTCAGACTTGAGTACATAAGTACAAAGGAGAAGATAGAAGATATATTTACAAAGCCTTTGCCTAAGGATACATTTGAGTATCTGAGAGGTTTGCTTGGGGTTATGCCCCAGCCTACTTTTGAAAAGTGATGCAATTGGTTGCATCCATCTAGTAGTATATGAACCTTATCTTTCTTCTAGACTGGATGTTGGTACTTCCTCTATGGGGGAGTATGTGTATCTGAGCTGAGTCATGAGGACTCTAGTGAATGTATTTTCTAAATAGTGTCTTTTGACATTAGAGTTGTTGTTGACATAATGATGAAATTTATGTCATTGATGTTAATGGGGGAGAAGTATACATGAAAAAACATCTGAAACATATGTTGGAGAGAACCGAATAGGAAAACGAAGCAAGATTTGATTGATGCAGAAGACTTGAAGCATTTTTAGAGCAGCAGTGTTGCAGTATTGGATTTTTGGAACATTGGATGTTTTTTAATCTATGTTTCCATCAATGCCAATGGGGGAGATTGTTAGGAATGAATGATAAATGTTTGGAAGCCATTCTATAGTATTTGTTGTTGCATTCATGACTATGATTGTCATTGATGTCAACACAGTGATTTACCAGAGACTTACAGAGAAGCAAACAAAGTTTCAATTAGCGCACATGGGTTATTGTAGTCAGAGCTATGAGATTTTTAGGATATAATCCTTGATATGTTATATGTCTATGGTTAAGAGTGCATATAGTAATTCATTTATTCATGGAAGTTATGAGCACTTTTGTGGAAGCAGTATTCAGGTAGTGTTCTTGAGTAGCAGTTTGTGGGAATCAGATGATATCCCCTAATCAGGATGGAATTTGGTTTTGCACAGTTAAAGGGAAGTTGAAGACACATTGCTAGTGACATGGATGACAATGCAAACTTTGAGGTCACACGAGTGAACAATTATTGTAGTTGGAAGCTGATGGTTTTTGTGTAATTTTGATGTAGCATGTGGAAACTTTTATGTTGTAATTGTATGCCAACTCATTTGTAATTATTTGAGTGTGGTATAAAGTAAGGAATGTATTTCCTTATTATGTAGTGGTTGGGTGTGATGTTGTATGCATGAAGTGAAGAAAAGAGCTAAGTATGAAAGTGAATTTGTGAAGGAAGACATGCGAGGTACATAGATCTGAAATTGAGATCTGGTGTAATAGTGAGTGTGGTCTGGCACAGTCAGAGAAGAGGTAACATATTATTCTATTGAGTAATACAAAGATTATTTGGACAATGTGTTCAGTGATCTTACCCTAAAGCTGTTTGGGCAGTGGGTCCTTCTGTCTTCCATAACTCTTAACAGGGTTAGAATCTTTTAACAGGGATTCAAAATCTCCTAATAGGGATTCATATGTACTGAATGTATTTCATAAGACTCCTAACAGAGTCCATCCTTTCATAAGGAATATTCATATTATTACATATTTTGTAGGCATCATTCCCACCGGGGTTTACTCTTTGATCAAGAGGTTCCCTAGTCAACATATCTTGTGTCATTGTGTTATTATGTATGAATATCTTTTTATGGTTAGTAATTATATTGCTTACATGTTTTAATGATGTTGAAGTTGATAAAAGTTATAATCATCTGATAATTGATTCACCCCCCCATCTCAGTTATCTTGGTGGACTTTACTTTCTAATAGCTTGTTCATGTGATAATTTTGCAGTCCTTCTTCCAGCATTAGTTTCATAATGAAACTCTGATCTCTTAAATAGACAACTAAACCATTTTCTTTTCCTCCATTATATTTTTTTTCTTACTCTCCTTCATCCATTTTTCCACTTAAACCTTCATTGGCAGTTGTGCCATTGACACATTTTGGTTTCATCCTTTAGATCTTCCTTGAATTGTGCTGTTCGTTGATCTTTGTAACAAACATTATCTCCATCACTGATTTCAATGTACTTTATAGCTCATCAATCCTTAATGGCTAAACTAATCGTTTAGTTATTTTTCTCTTGCTCGGTTAACAAAGAAATGTGTTAGTGAACACACGCTCAGTTTATATTATGCTCGGTATACACTTCGCTACTCGGTGTATATTGTAATGCTTCATCAACCGACCACACTACCTTATGTTTTTCAGCTCTTTTCCTCATCATAGATAAATGAAACATAATCAAGTCAATAACATAAGGTCATATACTCATCAACAAGTTACTCAATATATTGCTTATCCTCATCTGTCATATACATCTTGCTCATGTAGATATTTATGTTCTTCATCTCTCTTACTCCTTTTCTATAGATGTTTAGGTATAGTAACTTACAAAATAAGTGTTGTCAAACTAGTTGACATCAATAAAAACATATTGTTGATTTAATCATATTACATATCTAATCAACAACTCGGTGATCTCTAATTACAGATCTTCAATTAGGTTCTAAATCAGTTATAGTTCATCAATCTCTCCCTTTGGCATTGATGGAAACTCAAGTAATATGAAATATACCATACACATACCAAACATGTATTCTACAACTCTGTGAACAAATGTTGCACAAGATCTCCCTAGCTTAATATGTTTAATCACTACGTTACTCAATAGTATTACCAATGCAGCTTTGACATTATGCATATATGATCTTTCAGGTCTTGGATTCCTTCTTCTATTCTTAGTAACTAATCTTTAGTGCTCTCCCTTTCTTCAAATTGTCTCTCCCTTAGATAGATTTCAGTGTTCTCATCGATGCATATTGTTTATCTCTCCCTTTGACAACAATGCCAAAGAAACAAATAAACATGCAACTCTATAGTAGCCATGTAACTCTATGTTGTTTGGTGCATACTTTGTATCTCTATATACTTATATGTCAATCTGTTCCAGTTCTCCAAACTTTTCACAACCTTAGACATGATCCAAAGTGTGAACTATGCTGCATCAACATGAATGATCTTCTGATAAGATTAGGCTAATGCAACATCCAGATCACATTAGTGACTGGTAGACAAGGGATGGACCCCAAGTCTAGTCCTCAAGTATTCAAATGTATCCTTCAGTAGAGGCTTTGTAAATATGTCTGCAAGTTGTTCTTTTGATGTAACAAACTCTAGCTTAACTTTCTTTTGCTGTACTTGTTCTCTTAAGTAGTGATACTTTATTGATATATTCTTTTTTTTAGAGTGCATCACCGGATGCTTTAAAATGTTTATTGCACTTGTGTTATGACAGTATATAATCATCGGCTCAGTGATTATCTCATTCATACCTGAATAGTGGTAAAATAGAATCACACATATTCAAATGTATATGATGTGTGAATGTATGGGGGAAATATGAGATCCACTCCTAGATCCAAATTCCCAAAGGAGAGATCTAGTTTGATCAACCAAAAGGTTAATGCACAATTGAATCAATTTATGGAGAATATGAAAGAGATAGAAAAACCCTAAATTTCCCTATGGAGAATTGAAGTGTTTGAAATTTGAAATAATTGAAATACAAGTACTAACCTCAAATTAGGAAAAATCTAGAAAATGCCAATTTCTGATGTCTGTGTGTACTTTCAGGCAATTCTACAACCTATTTTGGACTGGAAATGTCGATACGAAGAAAACCCAAAAATCTTTTATCTTTCCAACAACAGGTAGTCTTTGACCCTCATAAAAGGTCAAAGGCTGCATTCTTTATTTGAAGGTTGATTCTGACTTTGTTTGTAGATCCTAAAAGTTCACCGAAAAGGGTATCCAAATCCGGTCTCAGATCTAAAATTCCGCACCTGTACTTATGAGAAAAATGGGGTTTTTGTTTGAATGGAGGGTTTGTGATGCAGAGCTGCACAGCGGAAGGTTGTTCTTCAAACCTTTAAGTTACAATGCTCCCCAAACACTAAGTCTTCAACAAAGACTTCCAAGAAGTGCCTCAACACCTTGCTCTAATTGTTTTATCCCTTCAACAATCCTAATGACACTAACTTAACCCACAAATCTACCTTCTCAACTTGTAACAATAATCTGCTGACTTATTCCCTAAACAGGCTACAGAAACTAAGATGAAAACAATTGAAGTTCCTGTCACAACCCACACATACACCTAAAAAAATGATGGAATTTGGAGATGTTCAACTACCCAAACAATATCTCACAAGATCAACTCCGAGTCTACTCCAACACTCCAAGAATCTTCCAAAGAACATAGACCTAGTAGGGCCCTAATAGGCTTGGTTTTCAAAGAAAGACTAATGAAATGGGTACATAGACTGAAGACAAGCTTTAGGATCTCTTCAAGGGTAACTGGGAACACTTAATCCACCTTTCGATTACTTATTTCTCCTTCTGCAATACAGAATATGCAAATTACTATAATTTAGGACCAAATACCTTCATATATTTGGCCTAGGGCTTGCAAGCAAAAATCCTTCCCTTTAACTCTGTAACTCCTACTCCTAGAATCTAAAAATTCATTTCTAAACCTTTCATTTGCATTGGGTTTTGTGCAATTTGGGTGGTACAGTCACAATCTATACCCCCATTTGCCCAAAACCCCTGTCTACCTAGGGTTTTCTGGTAGTTTATGAAGAAATTGCTATATCTTGAGATAGCGATTGACAAATCACTTTAGACTAAGTGCATTCATAAGATAACTCACCAATCTTGTCTCTCAAAACATCAATCTCTCACTCCCAGATCATATAGATCGTAAACAATTGAAACAACAGGTTTTTGAACACAAAAACCAGGGAATTTTTTATTGATAGTGTGAAAATCCGTACATATGTCAACTTGTTCTATTGGGAAGGTTGATAGACTCATTTATACATCATTTCCATTGATCAACCACCTTTGAATCGGTTGGAATTGGTTATAACTTACTGATTTGTCTATTTGACAACTCGCGACAGAAAGTTGCAAAGTTGCTTAGCAACTTTTGTTGCAACTTTGCATTTTTCAACTTTATGAAGCCTAAGGACTTCCTAACCTCTAAGAACCTATGAAATCCTTCTCTAAGGTCTTTATACATTATTTAGACCTTAACCTATCTCCTATTCCCTATTCTAGCCCCATAGGTCTCTAAGGTTCATGGTTTATAGAAACACCGAATGAATCTAGAGCCTTTACAAATGGTCTTTATTTGAACTCAAAACTACTCTAAACCATTTTATTGCCTTGTGCTCACATCATGAGCCAATCCGAGATCTCAAGACAAGAAGAAACAAATATAGTGTAAAATATGCAATGGAAGGCTTAATAAATGCCTTGCTGTAATCTTGATATGCCTCCATCCTGACTGACTGCTTCTAACCATGTCATGAGCTTAGAGTGCTCTGCACCAGTTTGCCTTGGTCAAATCCCAATTTAGGAATTAACCTTGAAATTGAATTGAAATGTAGCATGCATAAACAAAGTAATTGAAACAATTCACCTCACTTATGTTGAAGTCCTTGTAGAGGATTCGAATCCTCAAATCCACAAGTAGGGATGCTTTAATGGATGTAGGATGTCTCAAATCAATAGCATTTGATCTTCAACACCAATCTTGAATTGATCTTTGCATATGAGGAGGCTTGGATGAATGTAGAAGGATGGATCTTCAAGGGGGCTCCAAAGAGATTGAATCCTTCAATGGCTAACAATGGATCTCCTTGATGGATGAATGCTTGAACACTTGAATCCTTGAAGGCTTCCTTGATCTTGAGAGCTCGAGAGAGGAGATTGCCAAACTTGATTGAGAAAATGAGAGAGGAAGGCCTCCTTTTATAGTGAACCAGGGCACAATCCTGTAGAGGGGCCACCATGGGGAATTAAATCCAATTAGGTCCTAACCTTTAGAAAATATACCTAGATTAAATGCAATTAAAGGGTTTACCATTCTGAGACCTAAAATGACTGACCCGGAGGTGGGAAAACAAATATCCTCGAAACCCGACACCCAAAAATCAAGGAAACTTGAAATTTTGTCAAGGGGTCAAAGACGAGGTTGGAACTAACCAAGTCAAGGTCGAGGTTGATCTTGACTAGGTTAGGGTTGAGGTCAATCCTAACCAAGTCAAGGTCAAGGTTGACTTTGACCCCATAAGGTCAGCTTTGAACTTATGGTCAAAAACCTCAAGATCTTGTCCCAGAATGTTATGAAATGTAGACATGAACTGAAAAATGGGTGCAAAAGGAAGCAGAATAGGGGGAAAAGCTAGATACATGCAAATACCTAATCAAGGTGCTTAACATGACCCTAGACAACTTACTTGGAGGGCTAAATGCTCTTATCATGGAAGTGCTTCCATTTTAAGACAATACATTAAGCCCCCACTTTAGCAAGAGTATGGACTCGATGCAAACTCTTGGTAAAGGAGATCAGAATGAAAAGATAATCTTATTGTAATCCAAGGGACAAAGAGAAACCTTAAGACCCCAGGGACTCAATTCTTCATCAACTCCTAGATCACAATAAGAGAGACATCTCTAGAGAGAGAAAGAAAGGGTGTGATTACCTCGCCTAATGAGAACTTATGTCCCATTGTGAACCACACAAGGAAACAACACAACTGGAAAGATGGAATTGAACTGCCTAGTGAATGTGGCTACTCACTAGTCAACCCATCAAGGATTCACCCTTAGGAATATTCTATTCCATAAGAATAAAACCAAAAACAAATGAGATCTAGTCTTAAGGATACCTCTGACCTTAAGGGAACAAAATATATATATTTGAAATTGGAGGGATCAAGAGATGCTAAAATATCAATACATGCTTTAAGGATTAGTCACTAATCCAAAAAGGGAGAAAAGGGTATCTTGAAAAATATGTGTGTATCAAAAAGTGCATGTGTGCAACAGGTGAGAAGAGTGTATGCCCCCACATTAAAGTCATTGCTGACACTTTAACAAGAGCAATGGATTTAACAGAAACATAAACAACTCCACTGATTATGTTTCCACGTCAAGATTCCCCCAGATGAAGACAAATCAAGGGAAATATCACAAAAACATACAAAGAACAAAAAAGGGATCTACCTACCATGGGGTCACTATGATCATAAGATAATATATATATGATATTATTGCAAATGAATTGACATCATTCCCCAAAGAAAGTAGAACTACAATCACAAAGGAGGAAATATCACATAAGATATACGAAGAAGAATCTTTTCAGACGATGACATGGAGACCAAAAAGAATTAGTGCTACCATATCTCAAATCCAAGAAGATTACACAAGGAAACATTTACAAACAATAGCACAATTACAACATAACATGGAACAATGCATAGAAGAATAGAGGAATTTGAACAATAGTTTTGATTCCTTTATCACCTTGCACCAACTGAGTAACAAGGATCGTATAAAATAATCTAACAACATTTAGCAAACACATTACAAGAGAAGCACAATACAATAGGAAAACACACAACAAAGCTACCACGAAGGACAAGATGATCAAGCATGCCACCTACTCTCCCCATCTCATTGTATATCATTTAGGGAAGGTGGGTAACTCGCAAGAGGGACTATATCCAACATAGTAGGAATGATAGCCAGTTCCAAACAAGGATCCTCTTGAAAATTACAATGTTTGACACTAGGTGTAAGATTTAATTGTGATGAAAGCATATTAGGTAAATCAATGTCAATGTCAATAGTCTCATATTCATGGTTAACATCATTAGTATCATCAAGAGTATCTTCTTCATCCAAATTAATCAAAATAGGATCTAAGATATGAATAGAATCATCATAATCATGCATATTAACATCCTCATTAGTAACAACTTCTTCTAACACATCATGCATAGGTTTATCCGAAGAAGGTAGAGATCTTTGAAGAACAAAATTACGAGCTTTAGCATGAGCATGACGCTTTTTTCAACATTCATTAGCAGATCAATTATGTTTTGATTTATTTGAAATAGGTTGAGAACTAGGAGGAACAATCACCGGATCCTTCATAGGTTTGTTAGGAAGATCAATAGGATTATCAACAATAGGAGGAACAATCATAGGATCTTTGATAGGTTCTTTAGGAAGAGCGATAGAAGGAACTTGATTAACAAAACTAGAAGTCATAGTTAAAGGAGGTATAGAAGGTGTAGGAAAAAGACCACGATTAAGATCCATAGGAGGTATGCTTAATTCAATAATCTTAGGATGTTTATAAGCTTGATATGAACAAAAAAGATTATCAGGTCGAGGAGGACATGAATTAGGTAATGAAGGCAAAAAGAAATCAAGAGTAGCACAATCTCTAGGCCTAGAAGGTTGATATAAAATATGATTAATCATCTTCACTTCTTCATCATGAATGAAATTAAGACACTTATGGATAGGTGAAGCAACAACATGCATGGCATTCAACCAAGGAAAACCTAGCTTAACTTGAAATTGATCAAAAGTAGGAACAACAACAAAGGAAGTGTTCACAATTTTTCCACAGAGTTCCATCGGTAAAGTAATAGAACCAAATGATGGAAAAAGAAAACCATTACAAGTTTGAATCCACACATCTGATGTATCATAAGAATCATGTTATAAGATTTTCATAAAAAGATTTTCTTCAGTAATAACATTGACTAAGGATGTAGGATCAACAAGAAAACCATGAGTAGGTATCTGAGAAATCCTAGCAGAAAGGTAAAGGGGACCATCGGGAGCTTTAATAGTCTTGGAGTCATCAAAGGTAATCAAAATTTCTCGAGGTCATTTATTCTTAGGTTGTTGTCAAGGTTTAGGTTGAGTTTTCATTTTAGGTTTAGGTTTTGGTCGAGGTTGAGATTGAACTTGAGGTTGAATCTGAGGTTGAGGTTCAGATTGAGGTGTAGATATAGATTGACCAACATGCTCCACTTGATTAACAACATGATTGAGATCATCCATGTTTGAATCATACACAATTTCCATAGCAGATGGCTAAGCAATTGTATTAGTATCATGTGTAGGTAAAGGATTCATATAGATTTGAAGTTTTTGATTAGGAGGAGAGACATATTTTTTCTCACTACCATCAAGATTATCAAAAGATAAGCCATTAGAGTCAATTAAGTCTTACACCTTATGTTTTAAAGAATAACATTTCTCAGTATCATGACCATTATGATGATGATATTGAAAAAAGGCATTTTGATCAAAATATTTAGAGGCAATTATAACAAGTAAAAGATGTCGAATAGGAGGTAAAGTAATCATATTAGCAGTTAACCACCTATTCATAATAGCATGTAAAGGTTCAAAAAGAGGAGTAAATGTATGATTTAATAAAAAAGTAGTGGATGTAGAAGTGGCATTGTGAGATGCAATAACAACTTGATCAGCAACTGCATTCGTTTGTTTGTTTATCTTGACATAGTTGTTGAATTAAAATTTTTTGGATTAGGAGCAGCATCACTCTTATCAACTGGAATAGGACCCATTGGATTGTTGCTCTAAAATTGACTCACTTGTAATTGATAATGATGAAGCGCTACACAAAGTTGTTGAAAAGAGGTAAATTCAGTAAGCAAAATCTTATCTGTAATATGCTTTTGCAAATTTGAAATAAACATACATTGAATATCAATATCAGGAACATGATAGGAAATCTGAGCATGCAAATGCTTAAATATACTAATAAATTCAGTTAATTTTTCTTTAGCACTTTGTTTACAATGCATCAAATCAGTCAAAGACACTTGCGGGCCAATGTTGTTTTGAAATTGTTGAATAAAGGCATTAGCAAGTTTTGGAAAGGAATTAATAGAATAAGGAGGCAAGGACCAATACCATTGTAAGGCCTTGTCATAGAAAGTTCTAGCAAATAGTTTGGCTAAAATCCTATGGTCATGAGCATAATCACTACAAAGGATTTGGAATGTTTTAACATGATGAACATGATCTCCTTTTCCATTATAATTCTCAAGATGAGGAATATCAACTTGCTGAGGAACAGGAGTATGAATAATATCCAAGGACAAAGGACTTCCCATGTCACATGTAGGAATACTAAACTTGTTTTGAGTTAAGGAAGCAAGTTGTTGTTGTAAGGATGACATAGTTTGAGCCAAACTGATGATTTTTGAATCATTAGAAGAAATAGGAGTAGAAACATTAGACACACTAGGTAAAGTGTAAGAAGCTACAAGAATAGAAGACACAACTAGAGGAACACTGGGAACTATAGTTGGAAGTAGATTGGAATAAGTAAAAGGAACATTATGATATGAAGGTTGTAATGTAGGAAGGGACATAGGAGGAACACTCATAGGAACAAAGGGAACCGTCATAGTCACCAAAGAAGGAGTATAGGTAGGAATACTGGGTAAAGAATTAGGAGGTTCAACACTAGTGATAGGAGGAATCAACCCTAAATCTTGAGCTTCTTGAGCCAAAGGTTTAACATTTGAATGCATGAGGTGAGTAATACCACGCAAGAGGTAAACACCTTGATCACTATCATGGAAAATTTTCTTAAGAGCCTCTATAGCTTGAACAGAATCTTGATTATGGCTCTCTTGAATAAGCCAATTACCCATTTTATCAAGTTTAGTTGATAGTTTTTGGACTTGCTCAGGAGGAATTCTTAAAGCATCATCCTCATCATGAGATGAGTGAGAAGAGTTTTGCTCCATTGTAGGATTGGAATCATGATGAATCAAATTATCATCCGGGACCCTAAGGAAAGGAGAGGAAGATTCAAGATCAAAGGCACCCATGAGTCTACGACTTCTTCTAACCAGAATATTATAAGTAGGACTAGTAGTAGCAAAGCTCATAAACCAATGCAATGCAAATGAAATAAACTAAAAACACATAAAGCATGAATATTTTTGTATTTTTGAAATTGAATTAGCATGCAAGATCTAAAACAAAGGAGAAATCTAACAATATAAAATGAAATATAACACCAAAAAGAAAGAGAGTAAGCTAGTTGGGTTCACCTAAATGAATTGGGGTAAAATAGAATCACTCCTATTCAAATGTATATGATGTGTGAATGTATGGGGGAAATATGAGATCCAATCCTAGATCCAAATTCCCAAAGGAGAGATCCAATTTGATCAACCAAAAGGTTAATGCACAATCGAATCAATCTATGGAAAATATGAAAGAGAGAGAAAAATGATATATTTCCCTATGGAGAATTGAAGTGTTTGAAATCTGAAATAATTGAAATACAAGTACTAACCTCAAATTAGGGAAAATTTGGAAAATGTCAATTTATGATGTCTGTGTGTACTTTCAGGCAATTCTGCAACCTGTTTCAGACTGGACATGTCGAGACGAAGAAAACCCAAAAATCTTTTGTCTTTCTAACAGCAGGTAGTCTTTGACCCTCATAAAAGGTCAAAGGCTACATTCTTTATTTGAAGGTCGATTCTAACTTTGTTCGCAGATCCTAGAAGTTTTCTGAAAAGGGTATCCAAATTTGATCTTAGATCCAAAATTCCACACCTGTACCTACAAGAAAAAAGGGGTTTTCCATTTGTATGGGGGGTTTGCCTTGGTCAAACCCCAATTTAGGAATTAACCTTGAAATTGAATTGAAATGTAGCATGCATAAACAAAGTAATTGAAACAATTCACCTCACTTATGTTGAAGTCCTTTTAGAAGATTTGAATCCTCAAATCCACAAGTAGGGATGCTTCAATGGATGTTGGATGTCTCAAATCAATAGCATTTGATCTTCAACACCAATCTTGAATTGATCTTTGCATATGAGGAGGCTTGGATGAATGTAGAAGGATGGATCTTCAAGGGGGCTCCAAAGAGATTGAATCCTTCAATGGCTAACAATGGATCTCCTTGATGGATGAATTCTTGAACACTTGAATGCTTCAAGGCTTTCTTGAACTTGAGAGCTCGAGAGAGGAGATTGCCAAACTTGATTGAGAAAATGAGAGAGGAAGGCCTCCTTTTATAGTGAACTAGGGTACAATCCTCTAGAGGGGCCACCTTGGAGAATTAAATCCAATTAGGTCCTAACCTTTAGAAAATATACCTAGATTAAATTAAATTAAAGGGTTTACCATTCTGAAACCCAAAATGGCCGACCTGGAGGTGGGAAAACAAATATCCTCGAAACCCAACACCCAGAAATCAAGGAAACTTACAATTTTGTCAGGGGGTCAAGGATGAGGTTGGAACTGACCAGGTCAGGTTCGAGGTCGATCCTAACTAGGTTAGGGTCAAGGTCAACTTTGACCCCATAAGGTCAACTTTGACCCCATAAGGTCAACTTTGACCTTATGGTAAAAAACCTTAGGATCCTATCGTAGAATGTTATGAAATGCATACATGAAGTGAAAAATGGGTGCAGAAGGAAGCAGAATAGGGGGAAAAGTTAGATACATGCAAAGACCTGATCAAGGTGCTTAACATAACCCAAAACCACTTACTCGGAGGGCTAAATGCTCTTATCATGGAAGTGATTCCATTTTAAGATGATACAATACCTTCTAGAACTTGTTTAATATATGCAATATTTGAATAGTTTGTAGCAGCAGCAACATACTCTACTTTGGCTATAGACTAAGAAATGCAAGCTTGCTTCTTACTTGTCCATGTAACAAGTCTTTTACCAAAGAAAAATGCTCCTCCAATGGTACTTTTTTTATCATCCACATTTCCAGCCCAATCAATGTTAGTATAGACTTTGAGTTCAAACTTTCCTTCCTTAGGATACCATAATCCATAATCTTCTATTTTCTTCATGTATCTTAGGATTCTCTTTATAGAAACCATGTGTGACTCTCTAGGGTTTGCAAAAAATCTTGCAACATTTCCCCTAACATGTGTTATGTCTGGTCTACTATGTACTACATACATTAACTTACCAATCATAGATCGGTACAATGTCTGGTTCACTTTTGTAGTTTCATCTTCCTTAGTCAGTTTACATCTAGTAGCCATTAGTGTTCCCATAGGTTTAGCATCTTCCATGCCAAATGTATTCAATACTTCCTTGATATATTTGGATTGTGTGATGAATATACCATCATTATGTTGAATCACTTGTAATCCTAGAAATAACTTAATCTCTCCGAACATAGACATTTCAAATTCACTTCTCATTTCATCAGAAAATGAATTATAGATTTGATCTTGACCTCCAAAAATAATGTCATCCACAAATATTTTAGCAATAAGTATAGTATCATCAATATCTCCTTTCATTTACAAATTGTTGTTCGAACTTGTTCTAACAAATCCAATACTTAACAAATAAGTATGTAGCCTCTCATACCAGGCTCTCAGCGCTTGCTTCAAACCATATAAAGCTTTATGTAATCTACATACCATATCTTTCTTTTCTGGATCTAGAAACCCTTCAGGTTGTTCTATGTAGACTTCTTCAAGTATTCCATTCAAAAATGCTGACTTGACATCTATTTGGTAAACTTTGAACTTTTTGTGTGTAGCATATGCAAGTAAGTATCGTACTCCTAATCTAGCAACAGGTGAAAATATTTTACCATAATCAATTCCTTCCTCCTGTACATATCCTTTGCATACCAATCTAGCTTTATTTCTTGTTACTTCTCCATTCTCATTATGCTTGTTCCTGAATATCCACTTAGTAGTGATAACATTCTTATCTTTAGGTTGGGGTACTAAGGTCCAGGTTTTGTTCTTCTTTATCTATTCTATTTCCTCTTTCATTGCATTAACCCATTCATCATTTTCTAATGCAACTTTTACATTCCTCGGTTCATATTCACAAACTAGACATGTACCTTGTCTTGTCTTACTCCTTGTTTTCATGTCATCTTATTTATCTCCAATGATTTGAGTCTCATGATGGTGTCTTCTAACAAAACTTCCCAGTATCTGATTTCTTCTTTCTTGTTCATCCTGTGCAGGTTCATTTGCATGCTCGGTAGGTCCTTCTTGCTCGGTTTCTTTTTCATGTTCCTTAGTATTGTTTTCCTACTGACCGGTTGTCACTATCTATGGTGTCGGTAGGTACTCATGTTGTTTAATGTAAGTGAATCTACTATAGTCCTTAGGTTCCTTTCTTCTTTCCTCTGCATTCTTATCATCAAACTCATCAAATCAAACATTAGTACTCTCAATCATTTTATTTGTAACTCTGTTTAGACACTTGTATGCTTTAATTTTACTAGAATATCTTAGAAATATCCCTCCATCACCTTTTGAGTCAAACTTTCCATTTCTTTCATCTTTCAGAATAAAACATTTTCTTCCAAAATTTTTGAAATAACTTACAATGGGTTTGTGTCCAAACCATAACTCATAGGGTGTCTTATTAGTGTCCTTTAGTTTACTCAGTTTAGCACATAGACAATAGTGCTAGTGGCTTCTCTCCAGTATGTTTGAGAAACAATATTTTCTATAATTAATGTCCTTGCACAGTCAACAATTGACCTATTCCTTCTTTCAACAATGCCATTATGCTAGGGTGTCCTCTGTGCGGAGACCTGTCTCTTAATACCATGCTCATTACAAAAATTAGTAAATTCATTAGAGATAAATTCACCTCCTTTATCATATCTTAAGCATTTCAAATCTTTACCAGTCTCTTTTTCTACTTTTTCTTTATACCACTTGAACATCTTGAATGCCTTAGATTTTTCTTTTAAGAACATGACAGTCATCAACCTAGTATAATCATCAACAAAAAGAATAAACTATCTGTCTCCATAATAAATTTGAGTTCTCATAGGACCACATAGGTTGGTATGAACCAACTCAAATATCTTCTTTGTTGAGTAATCTTTTCTTTTGAAACTAGACTTAGACATCTTACCTTTCTAACTTTCATGACACATAACATGATTAGGCTTAGATAAGTTAGGCAAACCTCTAACTCTTTTCTTTTTACTGATCTTAATCATGTTATCAAAATTCACATGACATAACCTCTTATGCCACAACCATGCATCTTAATCTTTCATTAATAAATAAGAAGACTGATCATTATCAAGATAAAATATATTACCTTTGGATTGTGTACTAGTTCCAACAAGTCTTCCTCCATCATCAAATATTTTCACCTTTTTGCTCTCAAAAGAAACTCGGTGTCCTAAATTGTTCAGTTGTGCCACACTTAGAAAGTTATAGTTTAATCCTCTTACCCAATAAGCATTTTCAAATTTTAATCTATCATTTATCATCAGGGATCCTTTACCTCTTACCATACAGGGTGCATCATTTCCCATTCTTACTGATCCTCCATTGTGTTCTTCAAGATAATCAAATTTCTCTTCATCACCAGTCATGTGATGTGTACAACCACTATCAATAATCCATGTATCATTCTTATTAACCTTAGAGATAAGTGTTCTCTCTACATACCTTTCATCTTCTTCAAAATCATCCTTCATTGCCACAAATACTACCTCCACATCATCATCATTGTCAGTATCGGTGATATCTTCTTCCTCAGCAATGTAGAAAACCTTCTTGCCTTTGTCATTATTATCTTGATTATCTCTATTGTAGTGTCAGTAGCCTCTATTGTATCTTCTCCCATAGCTTCCTTCAAATCGGTCTTTGGTTCTATCATCATCTTTCTTGTGTGGACATCTAGTAGCAATGTGGCCAACTTCTTTAAAGTTAAAGCATGCTAGAGGTAACTTGCTTCTATGCCTTCCTTTTCCTTTAGGTAACATTGTGGCCATAAGAGCTTCAAGTTCATCAAGCTCATTGTCAGTATTTCTATCACTATCATCATTCTTATTTCTACTACTAGCCTTATCAATCTTTAGAGAAGTCATGAAAGAGGATTCAACATTGGGTACAACACTATTATCATAATTATTCAGTTCAAATGTTGTAAGCTTTCCAATCAGATTATCAAGAGTGAGTGTGCTATTAGGTGCTGACCTATTTTCATGAATTGCAGATATTATGATGGCATAGATAGGCAATAGGGTTCTTAGGATTTTTCTTACCATAGTGTCTTCATCAATAACTCCTTCTAATGCTCTAATAGCGTGAACTACCTCTTTTATTTTGTTTGTGTGCTGCATAATTTTTTCACCTTCTTTCATCTTCATGTCATCGAATCTTCCTCTCAAGCTTTCAGCTCTTGATCTCTTGACATTCACATCCCCACTATAAATTAGAGCTAGTTTATTCCACATCTTCTTAGCAGTAGTATAGTCCTTGATGTCTTCAAATTCGGCATCTGAACAGGAAGCAATAATCTCCATCATAGTAACATTATGTTCATGCCTATCCCTTAGTTGATCAAGGGTCAAGGGACCAGTGGGTGGTGCAAGGTATCCATTTGTCATCAGATCTAGGGTAGAATTCCCAATCCCAGATACATGCATCTTCATTCAACTTTTCCATATTGTGAAGTTATCCTTGTTTAGCTTTGGCACTTTCCTCTTTAACATTTTGAGACCTTTGTGCTGAAGTCCTTAAAACTTTGTTCCAAGCAATCACAACTCTGATATTAATTGTTAGAATAACTGAGACGGGGGTTGAATCAGTTATCCATAGTCCCAAATCAAAATGGATGATCCAAAACAATTTACATAAACTTTTGTAGCTTGGTAACTTTAAATACTTATACTGTCTATGCTTTTACCGATTACCAGTCAATAACAACTAATGATTACTGACCAAATCTAACATGTAATATGCAAAGTATGATAACAAAAAATCACCACAATGAACACATAACACAAAATATTTAACGTGGAAACCCTGTGAAGGGAAAAACCACCTGGGAAAAGCAACCCAAAAATGTTCACTCTTCTGAAGTGAGGTCGGTGAAGACCCAACCCTATTTAAGGTTACAAACACACTATTAGGTGTGACCTTGTTGGAGGATTTTAGACCAATCGTTATCATCCAACCAACATTCACTATGGGGTTGATAGGATAACAATGCTCATTCTATGAATGAAACATATAAGGCTTTCAAGTTGACTTTGTTAAGAGATTTCTCTATTTACAATGGTTAAAATGTAACAACAGTTTGATCTGATTACAATACAACTTCAATTGCAGATGTTTAGATCTATTTTATGATCATTCAAATCCTCTGATTAGTATTACAGTTTTGTATCAACACTAATCAATGACTTACTATCACTCGGTAATAGCTTTCTGATGCTCGGTAAACTTTGTAGTTCGGTTCTCCTTAACTAGTTTGATTAGGCATACATGAAGCTTGTTCATGTGATAATTTTGTAGTCCTTCTTCTAGCATTAGTTTTATAATGAAACTCCGATCACTTAAATAGAAAAGTAAACCGATTTCTTTTCCTCCATTAGATTTTTCCACTTACTCTCCTTCATCCAATTTTCTGCTTAAACCTTCCTCGATAGTTGTGCCAGTAAAACATTTTGATTTCATCCTTTAGATCTTCCTTGAATTATGCTAGCCATTGATCTTCATAATAAACATTATCTCCATCACTGATTTTGATGTACTTTACAACTCATCAATCCTTAATGGCTAAACTAATCATTTAGTTCTTTTTCTCTTGCTTAGTTAACAAAGAAATATGTCGGTGAACACATGCTCGGTTTATACTATGCTCGGTATACACTTCGTTGCTCAGTGTATATTGTAATGCTTCATCAACTGACCACACTACCTTGTGCCTTTTAGCTCTTTTCCTCATCATAGATGAATGAAACATAATCAAGTCAATAACATAAGGTTATAGACTCATCAACAAGTTACTCAATGTATTGCTTATCCTCATCTGTCATATACATCTTCCTCATGTATATATTTATGTTCCTCATCTCTCTTACTACTTTTCTACAGATGTTTAGGTATAGTAACTTACAAAATAAGTGTTGTCAAACTAGTTGACATCAATGACAACATATTATTGATTTAATCATATTACATATCTAATCAGAAACTTGGTGATCTCTAATCATAGATCTTCAATTAGGTTCTAAATTAGTTGTAGTTCATGAAGGGTTTGCATCAAATCTTTAGTCATATTTTCTTGTATAATATTGAATGCACCGATTGGGCCAAGAATAATTGAATACTACCAAGTGCCTTTCTATCAAGAATATCCCAATCCTCATCAGTCATTGTTGATGGTTTCTTGGATTTTCCTTCTAATGGCTGTCATAGATCCTTTTGATAGAGATAGTCCTCCATTTTCATTTTCCATAACTGAAATTTCTTCCTATTAAACTTCTCAACCTTCATCCTACCCTCATCTCCCATTTCTCCCTCTCAACCGTGAGACTCCCACTAAACTGTGAGATTTGTACGTAGAGGATAATTGAAAAGACAACCTCACTCTGATACCACTTGTTAGGATTAACAAGATAGAAATAACAGTTACAGGCAAATATAACCAATATCATAAAATAATAAACCACATAGAAGAGAACACAAGAGACAAAGATTTAACATGGTTCATGCAATCCCTGGGCTATGTCCACCAATAATGAATCCAATCACCACAATATAACAAGTAACACAAAATAATTTTGGTAAAAAATATTACAAGTCTATATGTTTCAATTTTCATAAAGTGGGGCATACTAAAAATATTTGTAGAAGTAGGTTTGCAAATACATCTAGCACTTTTGATGGATATTTCTATAACTACAATAAGTATGGTCACATTGCTCATTATTTTAGATCTAGATCTAGTTATAGATCTCGTAGCTTCGATGGTTACTTTTACAACTATAAAAAAATATGGTCAGAATGATGATGAGTCTAGGTGAAGAGTGAACAATCAATGGTTACCTGTGAACCAGAAAACACCTTACCAAAGGGAGAAGAAATTCAATGTCACATGCTCAATCTATCGTAATTATGGAAACATGTCTAAGAATTGTAGAATGAAGACTGGAAAAGGTAATCTTGGACCATGGAGGTCAAGTGGTATGGCATGTTTTAATTTTCATAAGATTAGAAATTTACCAATGTTGATATTATGGCGACTGATCATGTAGTGGGTGTTGATACTATGACGACCTCTCATGTAGTTACTGGAGGTGAGGGGTAGTAGCCCTGAACCTCTGTTCACCGCACAGTCGTGAAATTTTTTTTTGTGTTTTCAGGAAGAATATTTTTCTTTTTCAGGAAAAAGGAATATCGACATTGTAAAACCCTAAAATGGTCAATTTTAAAGGTTTCCCTAAAATGATGTTATAAGCAACTGAGATGCATAATGCATTGTAATGTTGGTGTATGTTTTTGCTAGATAATAAGAAAGCTGGATAGCTGTGTAGGTGGGCATAGCCTAGATTTTGGGTGAACCATGTTAAATCTGTGTGTTATTTATTTTGTGATTGTTTTCTTCTTCTGTTTCTGCATATAACTGTTAATTTTATATTGTTCTGGATCTGTTAATCCCTAACAATTGGTATTAGAGCAAGGTTTTGTGTTGTAGATTGGTAGGACTTTCAAATTTGAGTGGGAGCAATGGAGGATTCCAAATTCAAGGTCAAAAAATTCAACAGCTAGAATTTTTAGTTATGGAAAATGCAGATGGAGGATTATCTGTATCAAAAAGATCTGTGGCATCCATTAGAAGGAAAGACAAAGAAACTGGCCACACATTTAGAGGAAGATTAGGATATGTTAGATAGAATGGCACTGGGATCTATTTGTTTGTGCCTTGCACCATCTGTAATATTCAACATATCAAATGCAAAAATGACCATAGATTTGATGCAGACATTGCCTCAGTTATATGAGAAACCCTCAGCTTCAAATAAGGTATTTCTTATGAAGCATTTATTTAATATGAAAATGGGTGAGGGAAGATTTTTAGTGAATCATTTAAATGAGTTTAATATAGTTACCATTCAACTATCATCGCTAAATATTTCTTTTGATGATGAGGTTAGGGCTCTCTTAATTTTATGCTCTTTGCCAGAAAGCTAGAATAGCTTGGTTATGGCTATAAGTAACACTGTCTCTAGTTCAAATACTTTGAAATTTGATGATGTTGTTGGTGTTATCCTAAGTGAGTAAATGCAATGGAAAAGAACAAGTGAAAATTCAACCTCATTAGGTTCCGCTCTAAATGAAGAGAATAGAGGAAGAGAAAGGGAAAGAGGAAAAGGCTCTGTGAATGATAAGTCACAAGGGAAGTCAAAGAAAGAGCACTCTCAATCTAAAGGAAAGAAAGATTGCTAGTACTATGGAAAGCTTGGTCACTTGAAGAAAGACTATTGGGCTCAGAAAAGTAAATAAGGAGATGAAAATGAAGATGATAGTAAGGAAGCTAATGTTGCAAGTAATACTTTACAAGATGCTTTAATCTTATGTTTGGATAATGTTAATGGTTCCTGAGTAATAGATTCTAGGGCTTCATTCCATGCTACACCCCATATAAAATATTTTCAGGATTATGTTCAAGGTGATTTTGGACAGGTATATTTGGGTGATGATAAGCCTTGTCCTATTTTTGGAATGGGAAAGATAAAGATTAAGTTGCCAAATGGAAATGACTGGATGCTGCAGGAGGTAAGGCATGTTCCTAATTTAAGAAGAAATTTAATTTCTATAGGACAACTGGGTAGTGAAGGATGCACAGTCATGTTTACAAACAATGTCTGAAAGGTCACTAAAGGTTCATTAGTAGTAGCTAAAGGTGAGAAGGTAGGCACATTATATCTGTGTACTGGTAACACTTATTCTACCTTAGCTGCTACTGATAATGTTAATGCAGGGAATGCTACTATAGATGTTGCAAGAACAGATTCACAAATGTGGCACCATAGGCTTGGGCACATGAGTGAGAAAGGGATGAAAATCATTCAATCTAAAACTCTGTTGCTAGGACTGAAAAATATTGATTTAGAGTTCTGTGAAAATTATGTTTATGGTAAACAAAAAAGGGTTAGATTTCTGAGAGTTGGGAAAGAAAAGAAGAGTAAGAAGCTAGAGCTAGTGCATTTAGATGTATGGGGACCGGCTCAGGTATCATCTCTTAGTGCCTCTCATTATTATGTTATTTTTATAGATGATTCAACCAGGAAAACATGGGTATATTTCCTAAAACAAAAATTTGATGTATTTGAAACATTTAAGAAATGGAAAGCTTTGGTTGAGAATGAGACATGAAAGAAGTTGTAGTGTCTCATATCTGATAATGGAGGTGAGTATTGCAACATAGCCTTTGAATATTACTATTCTAAAAATGGAATTTGAAGGCAGAAGATGGTTCCATGAACCCCATAAGAAAATGGTGTGTTAGAAAGAATGAATAGGACAATCATGGAGCATGCAAGGAGCATGAGATTGCATGCTAGACTATCCCTTCAGTTCTGGGTAGATGTTGTAAAGAATACTGTCTATTTGATAAATAGAGGACCCTTAGCCCCTTTGGATGGTGGTATTCTAGAGGAAGCATGGACTGGTAAAAAGGTAAATTATTCATTTCTAAAAACTTTTGGTTGTGAAGCCTTTGTCCATGTTGATAAAGAAAATAGAACTAAGCTTGATGCTAAATCTCTAAAATGTACCTTCATTGGATATGGAGTAGATGACTATGGTTATTGGTTATGGGATTTTCAAAATCATAAAATAATTAGAAGTAGAGATTTTATATTCAATGAGAAGGTCATGTATAAAGAACAGTTGCAGGAAAAGAAGCATGAATAGGTCAATCAAGAATATGTGGTATTGGATGAGACTCCTAAAAATGAAATGCCACTACTACCTAATGCTCAGCAAAAATAGGTTATTCCACAAACTCTTCTAAGTGTTAGATGTTCTACAAGGTCAAGTAGACCTCTTGAAAGGTTTTCTCCTTCTTTGTATTCAATTTTATTGACCGATTCTGGTGAACCAGAAGAATGAGAAGAAGCAATGCAGGTGGATGCCAAACAACAGTGGAAGTTGGGCATGAAAGAGGAGATGGACTCATTGTTGAAAAATAAGACTTGGGACTTAGTCCCTTTACTTGAAGGAAAAAGAACCTTGCCTAATAAATGGGTTTATAGGTTTAAGGAGGAAGATGGAGGAAAGAAAAGGTATAAGGCCAGACTTGTGGTAAAAGGTTTTTCATAGATAAAGGGTATAGATTTCGATGAAATATTCTCCCTTGTTATAAAAATGACTTCAATTAGAACTCTACTAAGTCTTGTGGCTGCAAATAACTTGCATCTTGAACAACTAGATGTCAAAACAACTTTTCTCCATGGATATTTGGAGGAGGAAATTTACATGCAGCAACTAGAGGGATATGAGGTCAAGGGTAAGGAGAATTTGGTGTGCAGGTTAAGGAAGAGTCTGTATGGCCTAAAGCATGCACCCCATCAAAGGTATTTAAAATTTGATAGTTTCATGGCTGAACAAGGTTACCATAGATTTTATTCTGATCACTGTGCATATTTTAAGAGATTGGATAATGGAGTTACATTATCTTGTTACTCTATGTTGATGACATGCTTGTTGTTGGGTCTAATATGCAACATATAAATGAACTTAAATAGAAATTAGCAAGGTCATTTTGTATGAAGGATTTGGGTGCTACTAAGAAAATCCTTGGTATGAGGATTACACGGGATAGGAAAAATAGAACCTTGAATTTGTCCCAAAGTGAGTATATAAAGAAGGTGTTGAAAAGATTTAATATGCAAGATGCAAAAGCAGTCAGTACACCTTTGGCTAGTCATTTCAAATTGACTAAGGAATTGTGCCCAAAGGCACATGAAGAGGAAGATAAAATGTCTAACATCCCATATTCATCAGTTGTTGGTAGTCTGATGTATGCAATGGTATGCACACAGCTAGATATTTTTCATGTAGTGGGAGTTGTCAGTAGGTATATGAGCAATCTGGGTATGGAACATTGGAATGCTATCAAATGGATTCTTTGATATTGGAAAGGTACTACTACAAAGGCATTATATTTCACAGGATCTAGTTCTACTCTAAGTGGATTTGTTGACTCTGACTTAGCAGGAGATATTGATATAAGGAGGAGTACTATAGGGTATGTTTTCACTATAGGGGGTACTGCAGTCAGTTGGATTTCTAGATTGCAGAAGGTTCAATGCACTTTCAACCACTGAAGCTAAGTATGTAGCTGCTATGGAAGCTAGCAAGGAGATGATTTGGTTACAATTTTTTCTAGAGGAATTGGGTCAGAAGCAAGAAAATCACCCATTGTACAGTGATAGCCAGAGTGCCATTCATCTTGCAATTTTTTTTTCTTTTCATTCAAGGACAAAGCACATATAGCTCAAGTACCATTTTATAAGGTCTATTTTGGAGGATGGCCAATTACGGCTTGAGAAGATTCACACAAGTGACAATCTTGCAGACATGTTCATGAAGATAGTCCCCAAGGAGAAGCTAGTTTCTTGCTCAACTTCTATTGGGCTTCTTGACTAATGATCATGGAGTTAATGCATAGACAAGTCTTTTATCCAATGGGCATTGCACATACTACATTGTCGTCTAGATTCAGCCTCCAAGTGGGAGATTGTTCTGGTGTGGAGCCTGATCAGTCTCCAAGTGGGAGATTGCTGATATTATGGTGACTGATCATGTAGTGGGTGTTGATACTATGATGACCTCTCATGTAGTTACCAGAGGTGAGGGGCAGTAGCCCTGAACCTCCGGTCGCTACGCAACGACAAAAAAATTTTGTGCTTTTTCGGGAAGAATATTTTGCTTTTTCAAGAAAAAGGAATATCTACATTGTAAAACCCTAAAATGGTCAATTTTAGAGGTTTCCCTAAAATGCTATTATAAGCGGTTGAGATGCATAATGCATTGTACTATTGGTGTATGTTTTTTTTGGATAATAAGAAAGTTGGATGGCTGTGTAGGTGGACATAGCCCAAGTTTTGGGTGAACCATGTTAAATCTGTGTGTTATCTATTTTGTGATTGTTTTCTTCTTCTTTTTATGCATATAACTATTAATTTTATATTGTTCTGGATCTGTAAATCCCTAACAACCAAGACACTATAAGTCAAGGAACCAATCAGTGAACTAGTCAAGCAATCAAAAAGGGAAGAAAATTATGAATGTAGAAGAGACTAAAAAAGAGATGAACAAGACTTGGAAGAAGAAGGAAGATAGTAAGCCATTAGGGGAATCTGCATCTCCATTAGGTGTGGAGAATTATTCATCAAACTAAGCCTTCATATGGCTTAGGAGGAGAAAGTATTGTTGAATCCATCTTTGGACCCCCTCTATAGGTGTGGGGTAAAATATATGAGAATTTTAAGATGCAATAAAATATTTTGGAGAATATTGTAAAGTTTGGTTGGATTGTATGATTTTTTAATCATCAGTAATGAGATTTTTTGTCAATCTGTGAAAAGGTGTGTTCTATTGGTAAGTTAATTTAATGCATGTTTGCTAAGGTAGATAAAAAGGCTATTTTGGATTTCATTATTCACCTTGCACACTTTATGAGTTGTTGTAGAGAGAAAGAAGTGTTGTTTGCTGAGATCCAAGTGATAAAGAGATATTGTTTGTGGTGTTCTGAAAGAGAAAACTGATCAGGTGTCATGGTATTTTTCGTACCTTCGGAAAGAACCCTAGTTGAAAACATCTTGTTCAATTTATCTATTGTCTATATTTGTGATTGAAAGATAAAATATATACACCTAATTTAATTGATATAACTGAGAGACCTAGACCATACTTCAAAAGACATCCATTTAAATCAATAGAAAATGACCCAGTGGGTGCCCTAACCAGTGTTCCCTATGGTGTTTTACATATTGAGGATGTTAGAGCATTCATACATTGCAAGTTGGAAGATCTAGGATCAGGAGTAATCTATGAACAATAAAAGACATTGTGTGATGATAGGTTAGTGTTGAAAGATGAACATGAATGCATAAAAAAAAGGTTTTGATCATGCATTTAGTTATCCTAATGATTTTGAGGAGGATCAGATAAGATATGTTTTAAGAAGAATCTATGATCAATTCATGTGGCTTGACCAACCACATAAGATTATAAAAGAGGTAGTTTCATGCTATAACTGGTCTATGTTCAACCAGTGAAGTACCTGTTCTTTGTACCATACCCAAAGAAGTAATTAGTCTAACTAAATCTAAGTGAGATGGTTGTGTGATTACTATGAATGAAATCACAAGTGAAGAGGTGAAATATGCATCAATGGTTATTGGATACAAGGAATACCATTCCAATCGGTTGAATAGAATACCCAATGGTGCTATTCATACAAAATACAAAATGGTTAAAGAGAATGTTGAATATGATATAGATGAGGAAATGAGATAATAATTTATGTTGAATTTTGAGAAGATCAAGAAGGATAAGAGACAAAAATTCAAGTATGGTGAGGTGATCGTGAGCCTATTCTTCTATTTTCAAAACATGTTTCCTAGTATTGGTAATGTAGTATGGATAGTAGATACTCCATTTTTTATTTAGATAAATAACATGATCAAAATATTGGGAAATGAATTTACTAGAAATATATGGGGTTATTTAAAGGAATTTTAGAAGAATATGCATGAGAAATAAATGATACCTTCAGAGATTGTAGAAAAATACAATGATACCATTTGTTTTTTGGTTGATATTGATACTTGTTAGATGGAAGTAGTTGAGACAAGGACCTCATGGGTGATGCCTATGGGATATGAATTAGAAGGATATATTTTGACAATATACGCAAAAATCCTATTAGCTCAACCGATAGATCCCAAGACTCCAAAGTTTGGGACATTTCAAAAAAATTCACTAGAAGTACACAATGAATTGATGAAATTGATCATTGAGAAGAAAGTGAGAAAATAAGTAGAATAATTTATGATCCAAAAAGGTTTTAAAAATGAAGAAATTAGGAAATATGGAGATAAGAATGCTACAAAATAAGCCAACACATCAGGTGCTGAGAAGGATAATGATGTTGAAGTAGCAGGTGCAACCAATAGTACCTCAACCGATCAGCAAATAAGAAGTGCTACAGTGAAAAAGGAGAAAGAATATAATTTAGTAGGTTTGATGAGAACTCATACAAATAGTACCTCAACCGATCAGCAAATAAGAAGTGCTACAGTGAAAAAGGAGAAAGAATATAATTTAGTAGGTTTGATGAGAACTCATACAAATAAATAAACCAAGGTTTCCAAGCCTACTGCACTAGTGAAATAAGATGCCAAACCTCAAGTTGTTGCAGGAAAAAGAAAGAAGGAGAAATAAAAGAGAGACAAAGTTGCCACTGATGATGAAAGTGAGGAGATTGAATTGGAGAAGGAGAATAAAGAGGTCAAATCTAAAGGTAAGAAATCTAAGGAGGTAGCTTCCCCCATGACTAAGGCATGTAAGCTTGAGTTAGACTTCAAATTTTTTGTTTATGTTAATCAAATTATCAATGAAGTAAGAAAGTGGTGTATTCTTTTTGGAGTGAACAAGTATTATGATAAGTTTGGTAAAGAGGATCAAGAATTAATTGAAGATGCTATAGTTTATAGTATGAATAAGTTTATCCTAACTTTGATGGAGTTACTATTGGAAAGTTGACTATACTAAAGTATATGACTATATCTAGTGTTTTCATTATGGAAACAAAGTCATATGAAGTTTTGGAGTGAACACATATTGAAGAAGATTAGAAAAATGGCTAAGTATGGAAGACTAGATAGACAGTAGAGCACCAGGTGATCAGAGCATCAACGCACGTGCATATGATAAAGTTATGACATGCACCCTAGAAGTTAAGCTTCTAAGTATGTATTCATGCTAAGTCTAAGAGCACAGGATGATATGATTCAGTATAAGGAAGTTACAATCAGATGAAGTGGAACAGACAGTAAGCGACAAAATAGGATAGAGCATGGAGCCAACTGTTTGTATTTTGATTAGCGCTTATAATTTTGTTTTGTAAAGGCTATGCACCTATTGTATTTAGGTCATAGACATGTTAGTATGAATATATGTAAACATGCTTGAGCCAATTCATTTGGAAGTGTTGTATTTAATATGTTAAAGGGCCGACCTAGTAAATAATTTTGTATGCGTATATAAATAAGACTTGCACCTTTGTAATTTGGTATGGCATGAAAAAGAGAGTTCACATAAGTAGAGAAGAAGTATGCAAAGAGAAGACATAATGTGTTAGAGATTTAAAAGAGGCTAAAGCATCAGCACACCAAAGGAACTAATTAGACAAGTAGTGTCATTACACCAGTTCACCTTGCAGATATAGTGTGTATCTGATATCCAGAAGGTTATAGCCTTCACCACTTGAGCAGTGAGCTCTAGGATAGTGTGTACCCACCCCTAATAGGGTTAATTGTAAAAGACTCCTAATAGGGTTCGATCCCTAACCAGGTCACTGTACTGAAGCATTGTAAAGATCAACTCCTAACAGGGTTGCAAGATCTTCTAACAAGGACCATAAAAGACTAGTGCAGTTCTTAGTGGGTGTTAATTCCCATAGAGGTTTTTACCTATTTGGGTTTCCTGACATAGGGAGATAGGAAGGGACCAAATAATGGCACACGCTATGGATCCACCCTGCTCAACAACACATGAAAGAAATAAAAAAAATAGTAGGAGAGAGAAAATGCATAATCAGTCATAAATTATCTTCAAATAGATTCATACATGTCGGGCTGTAAGGCCTTCCTAGTTACAGCCAGATATTACAATGAATTAAAGAAGTCCTCAAACATGTGAGGATCTGCGAACAATATCTAATCTTCTATCTTCTTACTTTTATCCAAAAATGACCCCCTAAATGCTAACCAAACAACTACATCTATAAAAGAGGCTACCGAAATGAGTCGGCGTTTAGATCCATAATCAATGGAAGGAACGGTCTGGTCTAGGACCACACACTTCCCAATGATGGATACCAACATTAAATCTGCAACCCACAATAAATGCACAAGTCAGCCTCAATAGGAACTTAAAATAAACCACTCAGTAAGCAAGGATGACCGAGTGCTAACTACAGCATCACTGAGCACCAGTGAAATAACCGATCACCCTGGAGATAATCGACCAACTACCGAGCTAACTCGATCAAAGAAGGAACCGAGAAACACAAAAAAGCTCAAATATGTTTTTGGTCACACAGGATTGCCAAGGACCCGAGATGCTCCTGCATCAGACACCTAGAGTTATTTGAAAATGATTCTCTAAATCATTTAGTAGGTATGATCTGAGCCACATCCAACTCAGACTGTGAAATCCATGAACTGTCTTCAATTGGTTTGTTCTTCCACTTTAACAGATATTCCATATACTCTTTACCTCTTGTTCTCTTGCCAATTCTCTATTCCAAAATGTGCTCAACCTCTTCATTCTTCTTCTTAGGATAATCCATCGGTACTGCCATGTCTTCTTCGAATTCATGAAACTCGTATAAATCAGCAATGTTGAATATAGGTGATATATCCATGTCATCAGGTAACTCAACTTCATATGCATTTCCACAGTTAAATTTTCTCAGAATCTTGCAAGGTCCAAACTTCTTCATCTTCAACTTCCCATATGTTCCAATAGGAAATTTTCCTTTCTTCAAATGAACCACCACTTCATCACCAACATCAAAAGTCTTATGTCTTCTTTATCTATTAGCTCTGTCTTTGTATTTCTGATTACTCTTTTCCAATTTAAGATTCACATCTTTATGCAATGTCTTCATGTACTCTACTTGTGCCAACATAGAATCCTAATTACTTGGTGTGTCTCCAAATAAAAATCTCAAAATATTTCCCAAGCTTCTATTCACAACTTCTGTCTGCCCATCAGTTTGTGGGTGAAATGAAGAACTATATTTCAACTCAGTACCCAACTTTCTCCAAAGAGTCTTCCAAAATTATCCAACAAATTTACTATCTCGGTCAGAGATAATGCTCCCTAGTAATCCATGCAATCTAACAATTTCCTTAAAGAAAAGATCTACTACATGCACTGCATCTGATATCTTTCTACAAGGTATAAAATGTGTCATTTTAGAAAATATATCCACAACAACAAATATAGAATCATTACCTCTTACTATCTTCGGTAAGCCAAGAACAAAATCCATACTGATATCAATCCAATGTTTCTCAGGTACAACAATTGGTGTATACAATCTAGTATTCCGACTTACTCCTTTTGCAACTTGACAAACTCCACAACTTTTCACAAATTTCTTAATATCTTTATACAATTGTGGCCAAAATTATTTATCCTTAAGAAAATTCAATGTCTTATCAACACCAAAATGTCCAGCCAAACCACCACTATGTTTATCTTTTATCAAATTAGTTTTCATTGGTCCTTTTAGTATACACAACTGAATACCTTTAAAAAACATACCTTCTTGAATAAAATATTCATCCCATTTAGTACTTGGTTGATCTTGAATAGGTGCTATGCACTTTATCCATGGCTCAGAAAAATTAGGATCAAATTCATAAGAATATCTCATGTCATCAAAGCCTAGAATTCCAATTTTTATCTCGATCATCAAAGATCTTCTTCTACTCAATGCATCAACAACTCAGTTAGTGACTCCACTCTTATGGTTTATCACAAATGTATAACTCTGCAAATACTCAACCCATTTCATATTTCTCTGATTTAACTTATTCTGACTACCCAAATATTGTAAAGCCTTATGATCGATATACAACACAAATTCACTTGGCATCAAATAATGTCTCCATTTATTTAGTGCTTGAACAATAACATATAATTCTTGATCATACACAGAATATTTCCTTTTTGCATCATTCAAATTTTCACTAAAGAAAGCAACAGGTTTACCTTCTTGACTCAATACAGCTCCAATTGCACTTCCACTTGCATCACATTCCACTTGAAATACCTTATTGAAATCAAGCAATGCCAAAATAGGCAATTCAACAACCTTCTACTTCAGAGTCTCAAAACTTTTATCACCTCTGTATGTCCACTTGAATTCTTTCTTGTCTCCTCTCATATTCTCAGTCATAGCATTACAACTTGAACTGAAATTTCTAATGAACTTTCGGTAAAAACTTGCCAAACCATGAAATGATCTTACCTCACTAGAATTCACAAGTTTAGGCCAATTCAAAATAGTTTCAACCTTTTTAGGATCCATTTTCAAACCATCAGCTAAAATCACAAATCCCAAATACACAATCTCCTCTTTCATGAATGAACGCTTTTTCAGATTTATCAGCAACTTTTCTTCTTTCAATCTTTGCAAAACTTGTCTAACATGAAACAAATGTTCTTCTCTAGTCTTACTGAATATCAGAATGTCATCAAGATATACAATCACAAACTTACCCAAAAATTTCTTCAAAACTTCATTCATCAACCTCATAAAAGTACTCGGTGCATTAGTTAAACCAAAGGGCATAACCAACCACTCATACAAACCTTCACTTGTCTTGAAAGTAATCTTCCATTCATCACCTTCTCTAATTCTAATCTGGTGATACCCACTTTTCAAATCAATCTTGGTACAATACTTTGCTCCAGTCAAACTATCCATTATTTCATCCATTCTTGGTATAGGAAACCTATACTTCACTATTATCTTATTGATTTCTCTAGAATCAATACACATTAGCCATTCTCCATTCTTCTTAGGTGCCAATACCATAGGTACTACACAAGGATTCAAAATTTCTTTGATCAAACCTTTCTCCAACAACTCTTGAATTTGTCGATTCAATTCCTGATGCTCGGTAGGTGTCAACCGATGAGGTTCCTTATTCGGTAAACTAGCTTCGGGGATTAGATCCATGCAATGATAAATGCTTATTTTTAGTGGTAAACCACTAGGTACATTATCAAAAATAATTTCACTTTACTCAGTGAGTAACTTGTCAATCTCCTTAGGGACATTATCCTCTATTTTCATACTCGGTTTGTTAGGAATCACAACAAAACATACATGATTTCTCTTGAAATCCTTAACAAAATTTCTTCCTTCCATCAAGAAAACTCTCATAGATGTGCAAAAATTACTAACAGGTTCTTCCATCAAAGGTAACAAGATTTGTTTCTTTCCATCAAAAAAAATAGTATATTTATGCAATCTCCCATCATATATAGCATGTCTATCATATTGCCAAGGTCTACCCAAAAAAATATGACAACAATCCATAGGCATGATATCACATAACACCTTATCATAGTATTTTCCAATCTTCAAATTCACATAACATTGTCCACTTACTAGGAGTGTATGCTCATCTTGATCCATGAAATCTAATAGGGCTTCAGATGTTCCAACCTTTTCAACTGCAACTTTGTGACCATTTCCTCAGATGCCAGATTCTCCAAGCTACCACTATCAATGATTACCTTCCAAAATTTGTCAGAAACTCTACATCTGGTCTTGAACAAACTTTTCCTTACCGGATCTTCCTTTTTAATTTCATTCCACAGTTCTCTTCTTACCATCAAGTTATTTTCCTTCTGAGGCTCATTCGGTGACTCTTCTTGCACCAAAGCATTTCTACTACTACCAGACTTCTTACTTGCATGTGTACACTCAAATTATCTATTTCCTTCTTCTCCACAATTGTAACAAGTTCCTCGAAAACCACCTCTATTATAACCACCTCGGTTGTTACTGGCTCTGCCTCTAGATGAGCTTTCACCTTTCCACTCAGTCTTGCCTTTATCTAGAGTTGTTTTTTCTGGTTCAGATCTACTATTTTCACCATTTTATCTACCTCTTCCTCTAGGGAATCTACCACCTCTACCCCTTTCTCTTTGCTCATGTCTCTTGTTCAATTTCTCCTCAGCTTTCAATGCAAATTGATAAGCCTCTTCAACGTTCTCCAATTTGACCAAACTGATTTCTTCTTGGATGGAAACTCTTAAACCATTCAGGTATCTAGAAATTATTTCCACATCATCTTCATCATGTCTAGATATGATATCTAATCTATAGAATTACTTAGTATAATCCTTTACCAAGCTATCTTTCTACTTCAAACTTTACATTCTCCTAACTAGGTTAATCTCATAATCATAAGGTAAGAACTTGCCTTTCAATTTATTTACCATCTTATTCCATACCTTGATTGTGTCTTTGCCTTTCCTCTTTCTATCCAATTGTAGATGTTCCCACCATAAGGATGCATGACTTTTCAACTTCGTGCTTGCAATTTTCACTTTCTTGTCTTCAGGTACATTCTCATACTCAAAATATTTCTCCATCTCTATGATCCAGTCCATCAATTCATCAGAATCCAATTTCCCACTGTATTCAGGAGGATTGAAGTGTGGTGTAGACTTTAGATTTGTCAAATCTTTCAACAATATTTCCTCACTCTGATCCATCACAGGTCCAGGTTCTACGTCAAATTGTTCTTCCTTAACTTCATCATCACTAACATCTTCAAGATGTCTTCCTCTTCTCTGGGCTATCTCAATAGCTTCCAATCTTCTAGCAATTTGTCTTAGCATATCTACGAATCCTAGATCCACATCTCACCTTCCACAAACCATTTTGAAAACCCTCTACAACTATAGTTTAGATTAGAATCTACTACCCCACAATAATTCAACTAGGGCTTCACAAGAAGGAACCTTCAAATCTAGATTTGTAAACCTAGATCCAAATCTCACCTCGCTCTAATACCACCTGACGCAGGGAGATAGGCATGGACCAAATAATGGCACACCCTACAAATCCACCCTACTCAGCAACACACAAAAGAAAACAACAACATAATGGGTGAGATAAAATGTAGGATCTTTACAACATAATAATATAACTGCTAACTAAAATATAAATAGTTGGTTGCTTGCTCTGTTCTTTTCTGGCATTCACTGTCTGTTCAACTTAAACTTTATGTATCTTCCTCATACTGACTCTTCTAATTATGTGCTCTTAGAATTAGCATGAATATGGTCTTATCAACTTAACTTCTAGGGTGTATACCATAATTCTATCATATGCACGTGTGCAGATGCTTTGACCTTTAGGTACTATGTGCACTGTCTAGTCTTCAACACTTAACTAATTTATGATCTTCTTATCATGAGCGCTGACTCCAAAACATCATATGACTTTGTTTCCATAATGAAAACACTATATTAAGTCATATACACTAGTATAGTCAACTTTCCAACAATCTCCCCCTTTGTCATTGATGGCAACAAAGGAATATGGTAGAGTTACTAACTGTCCCTTAATACAAAAAACACGTAATCATCCTCTATCTTATATCTCCCTTACATCTTCTTACTATACATTTTCTTTACATATCTATAGCTCCATATTCTATACATACATACTCCCCCTTTGAAATTAATGACAAAGGTGTTACAAAACTGAATTTGTACAAGTACTTACACTGAAAGTACATCCGAGTATGTAATTTGTAAATTTTGGATCTCTTGCTTCCAAAATGCAATCAATGCATTGATTGTTTGGAGATGGGCGCATAAGGCATATTGTAGTTTCTCCATCTTCTCCAAATCTGAACTAGGACCTTGATCATATGTCACCATGGTGGCATCGATCTCCTTGATATTCTGATTCAACACATCTAGGGAGGGTGCAAGAGCATTTCTAAGCTGAGTCTGCCTAGACCTTATCTTTGACATCTCCTTTTCTGCCTTCTCAATTTTGTCAATCTGTCCTTGATATACATTGTTACACATGTTTATATCAATAGAGGGATCTTCTACTAACTTCCTCACCTTTTCAATCATGTCCTCTGCTTCTTGAATCTTCTTGTAGTGATCAGTTGTCAACTTATATTGATTCATACAATCAACAATAATTTTCCTTCCTTTTGCTGCAAAATCTTTCAAAGTTGTTTGTCCAACTTTGAGTGAACTAAGGTCTAGTGATAAGTTACTAACCAACTCATTTTATCTTTTCTTTATATACTTCTGCTCTACAATTAATGATTTTTATTCTTCCAATTTAGAGAAATAACTCTTGAACTGTGAAAGAATTGTACTTACATCATCAACGGAATGTACCTTGGACATTTTCTTATCTGCTGGTAACAAGTTTTTTAGGATATTTACCGATTCTACAAAGAGTGGATTCCTCATAACCTATTTCTCCTTGGCCTTCTCCATAGCTAAGACACTAATCTTGATCAGGTCTTCTTCTCCCCATGAATCCAAACTAGTTGTGTCTCACTAATACATTTGGGGTGAAATTGCGACGGCCATTTGCGACGGCAGGCAAATGTCATGCAGTTTTGCCCTTTTTTTTTCAAATATAGCCCGACACCGTCGCAATTTGCGACGATAATACATTTGTCACTGTCGCAATTGCGACGTTGTCAGGATATAATCACAAAATTAAAAAGGAACATTGTCATGTGTGTTTTCAACAGCACCGTAACCCTCCGCGAAATCACATCAGGATATAAGGGCAAAAAAAATAAGAACGTTGTCATTTGTGTTTTCAACAGCGCCGTAACCCTCCGCGAAATCACATCGGGATATAAGGGCAAAAAAAACAAGAACGTTTTCATTTGTGTTTTCAACAGCGCCGTAACCCTCCGTGAAATCACAGCTACAATTTCTGAGTACGTTGGGTTTATTTTTCTTTTGTCATTATTATGTAATCTGGTATTCAGCTGTTAGAGAGCTAAAATACCCAGAAATGAGGACATATCTATGTTGAATTTATTGTTAGCGGCTTTGGTTATTTAGAAGTTTAATTTTATTTGTTCATCTTTCAAGCACAAACGTTTTGTGGACCGTAACGTCTTCATTATTTCGGGTATGCAGTGAAACAGCCCTAACTTGCAATTGCGATGTTGTTGGGATATAAGGGCAAAAAAAAAAAGGAACGTTGTCATTTGTGTTTTCAACAGCACCGTAACCCTCCGCGAAATCACATCGGGATATAAGGGCAAAAAAAACAAGAACGTTGTCATTTGTGTTTTCAACAGCGCCGAGAGAGATTCCCTCCGCGAAATCACAGCTACAATTTCTGAGTACGTTGGGTTTATTTTTCTTTTGTCATTATTATGTAATCTGGTATTCAGCTGGTACAGAGCTAAAATACCCAGAAATGAGGACATATCTATGTTGAATTTATTGTTAGCGGCTTTGGTTATTTAGAAGTTTAATTTTATTTGTTCATCTTTCAAGCACAAACATTTTGTGGACTGTAATGTCTTCATTGTTTCGGGTATGCAATGAAACAGCCCTAACTTGCGACTACCTTCACGGTACTTGTGTACATTATCATGTTGTCTTTACAGTGACTGTCCTCATTCAAGTGGCAATTACACAAGGGACAGTCACTGTGAGATGTCCTCATTTGTGACAAGGACAGTCACACTTAGGACATCTCATAGTGATATTCCCTTGTGTAATTTCCACTTGAATGTATTGCTATTGAACCACATTAATGCTTTTCTTCTTCAACAAATGAGGACAGTCACTGTAAAGACAACATGATAATGTACACAATTACCAAAAAATGATCTTTTTAATTGATGTAACACTTTGTCTTGCTCACTCCCTATCCTTCACTAGGGTCTCTTTAGGCCAATGTTTTGACTTGATAGGGTACTTAACTATCCCTACACTCTTTAGGTATCTCTACCCAAGATCCCACTCCTTCAACTAGTGCACACCAACAAGAAATACAATGAACTCTGCTCAATACCAATCTAGCTACTAGGACACTCCTAGTCTTGTCTTCACAAATTGAAACACATTCAACTAGAACTTTACTCCATGGAGAGGCTGGCCACTAGGACCTCTATTGGTTTCAATATTACTCCTTCACCTATACTTTTCATCAGTACTTCAATCCGGTTCATCAAACCATGCCAATTGCACCCAAAAATAGGCTGCTAGCAATTAGGCCTTTGTCAAGCCTTTTTGTTTATATTAAGCCACCTAAAGGGCTTAGGATTCAGATGCCCTTTATTGAGAACTCCAAGATATCTAAGGTCTTCTCCTCCTAGATTTTTTGTACACCAACTGCTACAGCCATGCCTGAAAACAAGTATTTTGACACAACTTGGACAGTCTGACTAAGAGTTTGTTTTCTTAGCAGCCAAAGAAACTCACCCAATCTTCTAATTTGACTTGGGGCTTCTTTAGATGTGTGTCTACCTCTCCATGAGATTTTAGTTGAAGAAACCAATGCATTCAACTTGTTGTAATCTTCTTGTAATGATTTGTCATCCCTAACTGTGCTCAACTGACTCACCTAGGACATCATTGCAAAAATAGAAAATGAGCTTCCCAGGGCCCCTCCTTCCAAACATATAGTACATGGAGTCTCCTCACCCATTCCAAGAGCCCGTACAAAATTGACAATGGAATGATGAGCTAAGACTCCATTTGTTCAACCTGTCTGGTTCAAACCAATGATATGGTACTTAACAAAAGAATTAACAAACTAGTTGGAATGCTTCAAAACTCAAAAAAAACACAACACAGAATAAAAAAACAACTTGTACTAACTTTTCCAATAGACACTGCGAGCTATCTAATCCATTAATCAACTGAAAACAAAGAAACAAAAAAACTCAAGAATTCACTAAAACTGTGTTACTCTACAAATCTTCTTAATTCCAAATGTTTTTCCCCCCAACCTTTTGCACAGATCGATGGAGGCCTCTTATAGTTGATCTGATGCCTAATTCAATGGTTTCATATAGTTACATAACCATCTTACTCGAAAATGCTCCCTTGCACAAATGTTGTCAATGTTGTGAATGATAACATTGACAACTTGTTACAACCTTTGGGATTTGGTTCAAAACTTATTGTTCAAACACCATAAGACCCTAACCATGACTTATTTAGGCTATTTAGACCTCACATAGGCCACTTCTACACTTCTTTGCCCAATTTGACCCCTAAATGCTTCATTCCCACTTTTGCCACAATATTGGTAACTTGGGTACAAATTGGCACTTGCCTTCACAAAGGTCACACATGAGGACATCTCACAGTGATCGATTGTCCCTTGTGTAATTGCCACTTGAATGTATTGCTATTGAACCACATTAATGCTTTTCTTCTTCAACAAATGAGGACAGTCACTCTAAAGACAACATGATAATGTACACTCACTGTAAGGACAGTCACAAATGAGGACATCTCACAGTGACTGTCCCTTGTGTAATTGCCGCTTGAATGTATTGCTATTGAACCACATTAATGCTTTTCTTCTTCAACAAATGAGGACAGTCACTCTAAAGACAACATGATAATGTACACTCACTGTAAGGATAGTCACAAATGAGGACATCTCACAGTGACTGTCCCTTGTGTAATTGCTGCTTGAATTACACAAGGGACAGTCATTGTGAGATGTCCTCATTTGTGACAAGGACAGTCACACATGAGGACATCTCACAGTGATTGTCCCTTGTGTAATTGCCACTTTAATGTATTGCTATTGAACCACATTAATGCTTTTCTTCTTCAACAAATGAGGACAGTCACTTTAAAGTTGGTGTTTTGTTATCCAGCATGACAATGGAGACAACATACTCTGTGTCAATTTTACTGATCAAATTTCCCTCCGCCAGGCAAAGAAACAATCTGGGTATGATAAGGTGAAATTTTGTAGTCCTTTTGGGTATGATAACAGTTCCAGTTTCCAATAAGATGGTTCATTTTTATAATCTAGCTTCAATTTCTCTTGTGAAAATCTTTTTTTCATTTTATGGGTGGTAAAATATAATTATTATGCTAGAGGTGTGTACTTATGGATGATAATGAAACAAAATGATAAGATTTAAGACTCTTGTTTTTTTTTTAAATAGCAATTTAAGTTTCCTTCTATTATAAATTACTATTTTTCTATTTTTTAATGTATCTTTCCAAATCTTTTATATCAATTTTATTTATGAAATATAAATATATTAATAATGTTTTAGTGTTTTTAGCATTAGTTTATATCAATTCTATGTATCATCATTCGTCATTCAATTGTCAGTATTATTAATTTAGACTGTGCAATTGTAGAACTACTTGAATATGGGTTGGATGGATACTCAAGCAGGGGAACCCTCCTCAAATATCTCAAGCAGTGAACTTGGAAAAATGTGTCCTGAAGGAACCCTTTCCATCAAAGAGATAAAAGTACAAACAAGTAAAAGAAGCAGGCTCTGCAAATATGTTTTTGAGAAGAAAAATGATAGATTATTCGAGTATGGTTCATGAGGTATATCTAAAAAGACATTTTTTTTCTTATTATAATAAAAGAGGAAGTTGTGAATGTCAAAGTTGAGTGAAACAAAAATTATTTTCATCAAATTTTGTTAGGCTTGCTTTTGGGAATAGTTTCTTACAATATTGCTATTAAGATTTTTATTGTGTAGTTTTTAGATTAGGTTTATAAAATTATATTTCATGAGTAGTGATTCATATTAATCAATTAACGATACTTTTGGAAGGTATTTTCAATGTGTCAAATTTTGATATTTTTACAAGAATTAGATTGTGTAATTTTTTTAATTAAAGTCATTGACTCATATTTCATAAATAATAGTTCTCATGAATCCATCTCTTATAAGATTGAATAGTCTATTTAGGAAGTATTTCTGATAGTATGTCAAATTATGATATTACTATTACCATTAGATTGCATGGCTTTGAAGTCAACCTCGTTGACCCATATTCTTCTCTGTAGATGCTACTATGTGCTAGGGAACTTCTTAGAACTGTTGGTATATTCTTACAACTTGTTACACCTGGGATATTCTTCTCTGTAGATGCTACTATGTGCCGCGGTCCAAACGGGCCCATAAATGTGGTTGAATAGAAATACATTCAAGTGGAAATTACACAAGGGACAGTCATTGTGAGATGTCCTCATCTGTGACTGTCCTTGTCACAAATGAGGACATCTCACAGTGACTGTCCCTTGTGTAATTTCCACTTGAATGAGGACAGTCACTATAAAGACAACATGATAATGTACACATACAATGAGTGTACATTATCATGTTGTCTTTACAGTGGCTACCCTCATGTTGTATATTCTTCTCTGTAGATGCTACTATGTGCTAGGGAACTTCTTAGAACTGTTGGTATATTCTTACAACTTGTTACACCTGGGATATTCTTCTCTGTAGATGCTACTATGTGCTGTGGTCCAAACGGGCCCATAAATGTGGTTGAATAGCAATACATTCAAGTGGCAATTACACAAGGGACAGTCACTGTGAGATGTCCTCATGTGTGACTGTCCTTGTCACAAATGAGGACATCTCACAGTGACTGTCCCTTGTGTAATTGCCACTTGAATGAGGACAGTCACTGTAAAGACAACATGATAATGTACACAAGTACCATGAAGGTAGTTGCAAGTTACGGCTGTTTCATTGCATACCCGAAACAATGAAGATGTTACGGTCCACAAAATGTTTGTGCTGGAAAGATGAACAAATAAAATTAAACTTCTAAATAACCAAAGCCGCTAACAATAAATTCAACACAGATATGTCCTCATTTCTGGGTATTTTAGCTCTGTAACAGCTGAATACCAGATTACATAATAATGACAAAAGAAAAATAAACCCAACGTACTCAGAAATTGTAGCTGTGATTTCGCGGAGGGAATCTCTCTTGGCACTGTTGAAAATACAAATGACAATGTTTCTCTACATTATCATGTTGCCTTTACAGTGACTGTCCCTTGTGTAATTGCCACTTGAAGGAGGACAGTCACTGTAAAGACAACATGATAATGTACACTTACAGCCCGTGTACATTATCATGTTGTCTTTAGAGTGACTATCCTCATTTGTTGAAGAAGAAAAGCATTAATGTGGCTGAATAGCAATACATTCAAGTGGAAATCACACAAGGGACAGTCACTGTGAGATGTCCTCATTTGTGACTGTCCTTACAGTGAGTGTACATTATCATGTTGTCTTTAGAGTGACTGTCCTCATTTTTTGAAGAAGAAAAGCATTAATGTGGTTCAATAGCAATACATTCAAGTGGCAATTACACAAGGGACAATCAATCACTGTGAGATGTCCTCATGTGTGACTATCCTTGTCACAAATGAGGACATCTCACAATGACTGTCCCTTGTGTAATTCAAGTGGCAATTACACAAGGGACAGTCACTGTGAGATGTCCTCATTTGTGACTGTCCTTACAATGAGTGTACATTATCATGTTGTCTTTAGAGTGACTGCCCTCATTTGTTGAAGAAGAAAAGCATTAATGTGGTTCAATAGCAATACATTCAAGTGGAAATTACACAAGGGACAATCGATCACTGTGAGATGTCCTCATGTGTGACTATCCTTGTCACAAATGAGGACATCTCACAATGACTGTCCCTTCTGTAATTGCCACTTGAATGAGGACAGTCACTGTAAAGACAACATGATAATGTACACATACAATGAGTGTACATTATCATGTCGTCTTTACAGTGGCTGCCCTCATGTTGTATATTCTTCTCTGTAGATGCTACTATGTGCTAGGGAACTTCTTAGAACTGTTGGTATATTCTTACAACTTGTTACACCTGGGATATTCTTCTCTGTAGATGCTACTATGTGCTGTGGTCCAAAGGGGCCCATAAATGTGGTTGAATAGCAATACATTCAAGTGGCAATTACACAAGGGACAGTCACTATGAGATGTCCTCATGTGTGACTGTCCTTGTCACAAATGAGGACATCTCACAGTGACTGTCCCTTGTGTAATTTCCACTTGAATGAGGACAGTCACTATAAAGACAACATGATAATGTACACAAGTACCGTGAAGGTAGTTGCAAGTTACGGCTATTTCATTGCATACCCAAAACAATGAAGATGTTACGGTCCACAAAATGTTTGTGCTCGAAAGATGAACAAATAAAATTAAACTTCTAAATAACCAAAGCCGCTAACAATAAATTCAACACAGATATGTCCTCATTTCTGGGTATTTTAGCTCTGTAACAGCTGAATACCAGATTACATAATAATGACAAAAGAAAAATAAACCCAACGTACTCAGAAATTGTAGCTGTGATTTCGCGGAGGGAATCTCTCTCGGCACTGTTGAAAATACAAATGACAACGTTTCTCTACATTATCATGTTGCCTTTACAGTGACTGTCCCTTGTGTAATTGCCACTTGAAGGAGGACAGTCACTGTAAAGACAACATGATAATGTACACTTACAGCCCGTGTACATTATCATGTTGTCTTTAGAGTGACTATCCTCATTTGTTGAAGAAGAAAAGAATTAATGTGGCTGAATAGCAATACATTCAAGTGGCAATCACACAAGGGACAGTCACTGTGAGATGTCCTCATTTGTGACTGTCCTTACAGTGAGTGTACATTATCATGTTGTCTTTAGAGTGACTGTCCTCATTTGTTGAAGAAGAAAAGCATTAATGTGGTTCAATAGCAATACATTCAAGTGGCAATTACACAAGGGACAATCGATCACTGTGAGATGTCCTCATGTGTGACTATCCTTGTCACAAATGAGGACATCTCACAATGACTGTCCCTTGTGTAATTCAAGTGGCAATTACACAAGGGACAGTCACTATGAGATGTCCTCATTTGTGACTGTCCTTACAATGAGTGTACATTATCATGTTGTCTTTAGAGTGACTGTCCTCATTTGTTGAAGAAGAAAAGCATTAATGTGGTTCAATAGCAATACATTCAAGTGGCAATTACACAAGGGACAATCGATCACTGTGAGATGTCCTCATGTGTGACTATCCTTGTCACAAATGAGGACATCTCACAATGACTGTCCCTTCTGTAATTGCCACTTGAATGAGGACAGTCACTGTAAAGACAACATGATAATGTACACATACAATGAGTGTACATTATCATGTTGTCTTTACAGTGGCTGCCCTCATGTTGTATATTCTTCTTTGTAAATGCTACTATGTGCTAGGGAACTTCTTAGAACTGTTGGTATATTCTTACAACTTGTTACACCTGGGATATTCTTCTCTGTAGATGCTACTGTGTGTTGTGGCCCAAATGGGCCCATAAATGTGGTTGAATAGCAATACATTCAAGTGGCAATTACACAAGGGACAGTCACTGTGAGATGTCCTCATTTGTGACTGTCCTTGTCACAAATGAGGACATCTCACAGTGATTGTCCCTTGTGTAATTGCCACTTGAATGAGGACAGTCACTGTAAAGACAACATGATAATGTACACAAGTACCATGAAGGTAGTTGCAAGTTACGGCTGTTTCATTGCATACCCGAAACAATGAAGATGTTACGGTCCACAAAACGTTTGTGCTTGAAAGATGAACAAATAAAATTAAACTTCTAAATAACCAAAGCCGCTAACAATAAATTCAACACAGATATGTCCTCAGTTCTGGGTATTTTAGCTCTGTAACAGCTGAATACCAGATTACATAATAATGACAAAAGAAAAATAAACCCAACGTACTCAGAAATTGTAGCTGTGATTTCGCGGAGGGAATCTCTCTCGGCACTGTTGAAAATACAAATGACAACGTTTCTCTACATTATCATGTTGCCTTTACAGTGACTGTCCCTTGTGTAATTTCCACTTGAAGGAGGACAGTCACTGTAAAGACAACATGATAATGTACACTTACAGCCCATGTACATTATCATGTTGTCTTTAGAGTGACTATCCTCATTTGTTGAAGAAGAAAAGCATTAATGTGGCTGAATAGCAATACATTCAAGTGGCAATTACACAAGGGACAATCACTGTGAGATGTCCTCATTTGTGACTATCCTTACAGTGAGTGTACATTATCATGTTGTCTTTAAAGTGACTGTCCTCATTTGTTGAAGGAAAAAAGCATTAATGTGGTTCATTAGCAATGTATTCTGAGCATCTGTACCTGCATCTCTCTTATATACTACAAGTTACTTGCCATCAGAAATTGTAGTTCCCTCACGTGACATTGATGGTGAAGTGTTCTTTTCAAAACCATCATCTGTGTTTACCAATGCTCCTATTTTAGGCAATAAGTTTGTTGCATTCCATGAGCCATTGGTCAAGTTTCTTCTACGAGCTTCTGATGCCTCAAAATCTAAGCAGCGCCTACGCATGCCTCGTTGTGGTTGATTATCATTTTGTACATGAATTATAATGAGTAATCAGTTTTGGGCCTTGGAATCTTGTATGTAACATGCACAGGCATTTCATGGCTAAATGAATCTATTTTAAAAGCATCAACTTTTCTTACATGTTGCTGGATACATAAGTAGAACAAGCGTATATCAAATTCGAAGCAATCAGAACTCCACAATGACATATTATTTAGAGTACTCTTCAGTTTAAGTAATAATGCATATATTGACACTGTAAAGACAACATGATAATGTACACTCACTGTAAAGACAACATGATAATGTACACTCACTGTAAGGACAGTCACAAATGAGGACATCTCACAGTGACTGTCCCTAGTGTAATTGCCACTTGAATGTATTGCTATTCAGCCACGTTAATGCTTTTCTTCTTCAACAAATGAGGATAGTCACTGTAAAGACAACATGATAATGTACACTCACTGTGAGTGTACATTATCATGTTGTCTTTAGAGTGACTATCCTCATTTGTTGAAGAAGAAAAGCATTAATGTGGCTGAATAGCAATACATTCAAGTGGCAATTACACTAGGGACAGTCACTATGAGATGTCCTCATTTGTGACTGTCCTTACAGTGAGTGTACATTATCATGTTGTCTTTACAGTGGCTGTCCTCATTTGTTGAAAGAAAAAAGCATTAATGTGGTTCATTAGCAATGTATTAAATAATTTATTTATTTTTAATCCACCCACGGGCGTCGCAATTGCGACGGCAACCCGTCGCAATGCGATGCAGGCACCCGTCGCAATTGCTTGGGAGGTCCGTCGCGATTGCGACGGCCCTCTGAAGCCATGTGATGGGGGGGCGACGCCCATGCCACTAACAAATCTTAGTCACATTGCGACGGGATATGTGTCGCAATTGCGACGGCTACCCATAGACGTCGCAATTTGCGACTAAAAAATAGCGACGTATATGGGTGTTGCTATTGCGACACATAGCTGTCGCAATTGCGACACATAGCCGTCACAAAATGCCCCCAAATGTATTAGTGTCTAGTTTCAAACTTGACATCAATGCTGCTAAGGGTATTGGATTGATAAGAGTGCTATCCATTACTTCTTGTTTTACTTTGATTAGCATTTCAATAGATGTATTATCTATTAGCTCACTTCCTCTTACCTCTTCTTCTCCTTTTTCCTCATCTATATTTTCTTTCTCTTTCTCTGTTTCTTTTTCTATCTCCTTTCCTTCTTTTTCTTCTGTTATATCCTCAATCAATACTTCTTCTTGTTGATTGGGAGGAGTATTAACAAAAAGAGTTTCAACCTCTTGTGTGCTTGAAAAATATTCTTCAAACTTGTCCAAATCAATGTCTGTGGCCGCCATAGTAAATTTTACATTATCAATAAAAATTGAGTCATCTTTGTGTGTCTCTATCATGGGCGTAGAATTTTCTGCCTCTGTGGGTGCATCAACTATATGCGCTGAATGTTGTGGACCTATAGATGGTACATTTATGGTCTTTGATTCTTTTTCAACCTTTGTGGGCACTTGTGTTGTGGGTGCAGTAGGAGGGAACATGTGCCTGTTCATGAACACCTTCTCAAATGCTTTCTTTGTTTCCTTAGCAACCTATTCATAATTCTTGTCCATTATATGCAAAGTCCTTGACTTAGTGATGCAGGAGCATCCTGGGTGTAAGAGCAATCTTGCATCACCCAAAAATATTTCTATTTTTGAATTCAATAAGGGCTATCTTGTGCAGAGCTGCTATTTATGGAAAGTTACTATTTTTGGTAATTTTTGTATGTGCTCAGAATGATCTGATTTCTTTCTTGGAGGTTCATTTTGGTCATATAAGTCTGCCAGTAAAGTTTCATTGCCAGATCAAGTGTATATTGGAAGATATTGAAGATTTTCGGTATTGGCAGCAGGGTACAAAAACTTTGAACTCAGTTTTGAAGGCTTTAGAGGCCCCGGATGAGGTCAAAAATTTGGGTGATGGGCACTTGCGCGGGTCAAGCCTGTAGAGCGCTTCGTGGCATTTCTAAAATGGGGTTATAATAGCTGATCGGGTCAACTGGTGATGACTTATGGTCTTCGGAAGTTGGGCCACCTGAAATGGTGAAAAATAATTTTCTTCAAAATTTCTGTTCGAGTTTCAAAGCTTATCTTGAGCCGACTATGATGTAATAAAATGTAAGATAAAATAATTCTAAGTTTGGTCGGCCTTATTGGCTAAAATTCTAGAACCTTCCCAGGCGGTGGAAAAATTGCCTATATAAGGAAGGCTGTATTATTGTCTTAGGTAGTTCAGAATAGTTCTAGGTAGTAGATTTGGGCCATAATTTGAGGCTTTTTCCTACAAAATATTGTAAGGGAATTCCCATGGGGCTTTACATATTGTAATTCTGAAAGTTTGTAATTCCACATTTGTGGAGATAATAAGAAGCCAATTTTTTGTTCTTGCATATTGTTGTTGTTTCTCTATTTCTGTTATGTGTTTGTGGTATTAAGGGGAGCACCCTTCATCAAGTGGTATCAGAGTGGGAGTTCTTGAGTGTGTAAATAGATTGCCGACTGTGAGGCAGTTTGCACCAGGACCGTGGCTAGGGTTTCAGCACGCATCGCGAAAATGCCTCCACGAAGAGAACGTGGCGGAAGAGCTGGTGCTATGACACCTGAGGTTAGAGAGCTGCAAAGACAAGTGTGAGTATTGCAAGAAGAGATTCATAGAGGAATGAATCTTAATGTCAGAGATGAAAGCGAGGATAAAGCTAAAGAAGAATATCAAGAAGGAGAAGCTGAAATTGTGAACCAGGAGGAAGAAAGACTTTTTTGGGCAATTTCCAAGATTGGAAAAAGACCAAAGATTGAGGTTCCTACATTTTCTGGAAATCTTAACCCAGAGAAATTGATCGACTGGATCAATGAATGTGAGGAATATTTTGAGTATGAAGATGTTGAGGATCCTGATAGGGTCAAATTTGCGAAGGCCAGACTGAAAGGTCATGTGAAGATCTGGTGGCAAGAAATTCAATTGGAGTGAAATAGAAGAGGGAAAGATAAAATCACAAGATGGGATCGGATGGTGGATAAATTGAAGTGACAGTTCATTCCTATTGATTATAAGCTTGACCTATTGAAGAAAATGCAGAGTTTGAAGCAAGCAGGAAGATCTGTTCAGGAGTATACAGAGGAGTCTATCGACTTCTCATCAGAACAGGCCATGCAGAAGCTGATAAGAAGAAAGTTGCTCGATACCTTAATGGGTTAAGGCCAAACATTCAGGAGGAGCTGAATCTGGTTCGAATGAACAGTATTGAAGAGGCATACCAGTTTTCCCTAAAATTAGAGGAAAAGCTGAACAAGAAGTTTGGGAGCAGACAAAACGGAAGAGGTCACGATGGACGATCTGGTGGACAGTCATATGGTGGCCGAAATGAAGATCTGAAAAAGAAGGATGAGGCCAGTAGCAGTCAGAATCAGCGAGGAAATAATTCCAATCGCTTCTAGGATCAGAATAATAGAGATCAGAGAGGAAGAGGAAGAGGACAAGGATCTGGAAGAGGTGGCTTCCATGGAACATGTTTTCACTATGGAGAAGAAGGTCATAGGGCATTTGAATTTCCTCATCGCCAAGGCAGAACAAACAGGAGAAATGAAGGCCAAGCCAGAGTTGCACATGTAGATGAAGATGCTAGATCATCAAATTTTGAAGATGTTGAAAGAGGAGAAATGTTGATTAACAAAAGAGTCCTGTTGAGTGGTGAGAATGAACCTGAGCAAAGGAGGAGCTTGTTTTGCACTCAATGCAAGTGTGAGGGTAAATGCTATGATGTGATTATCGATAGTGGAAGCATTGACAATTTGGTGTCAGAAGAGATGGTGACAAAGTTGAAGCTCAAGAGACAGAAACACCCACATCCATATCGGATTGCCTGGGTGCAGGATGACCACAAGGTCATGGTCAGTGAACAGTGCTTGGTAAAGTTCAAGATCGGTGGGTACCAAGATGAGGTACTATGTGATATCATCTCTATGGATGCATGTCATATGTTATTGGGTAGACCGTGGCAGTTTGACAGATGTGCTGTACACGATGGTTGTGCGAATACCTATTCCCTGACAAAGGATGGAGTGCGACACAAGCTAAAGCCATTGAAGGAGACCAAAGAAAAGGTATGTGGTAATGCAAGAATAACATTTGTTGATGGAAGAAAATTCCTAGATGGTATGAGGCATGAGCATGTGTGTTTTGCTTTAATTCCAAAAGTTGGTAAAGAAGAAGTAGAGGATGTACCTGTAGAGGTTGCAGATTTGTTGAATGAGTTTCAGGATATTGTATCTGATAATGTACCTAATGGATTACCACCAGTAAGGAAGATCAGTCATCAGATGGATTTGATTCCAGGAGCCAATTTTCCAAACAAGGCAGCACATAGAATGACACCAACAGAAAGTGAAGAGTTGAACAGACAAGTACACGAGTTATTGTAGAAGGGGTTGATTCGAGAGAGTTTGAGTCCCTGTACTATACCAGCGGTATTAGCACCAAAGAAGAATGGCGAATGGAGGATGTGTACAGATTCTAGGGCAATAAACAAGATCACAATCAAGTACAGGTTTCCATTGCCACGAATGGATGATATTATGGACTGTTTGAGTGGAGCTGTGTATTTCTCAAAGATAGATCTAAAGAGTGGATATCACCAGATTCAGATTAGAGAAGGAGATGAATGGAAGACTACCTTCAAGACAAAGGAAGGACTGTATGAGTGGTTAGTCATGCCTTTTGGGCTAACCAATGCACCGAGCACTTTCATGCGGCTCATGAACGAGGTTCTGAAAGAATTTCTGGGTAAGTTTGTCATTGTTTACCTAGATGATATTTTGATCTTTAGTAAGACATTGGATGAGCATATGATGCATATTCGTGTGGTATTTGAGAAGTTGAGAGAAGAGAAATTGCTGATTAATTTGAAAAAGTGCAGTTTTGTGAAGAAAGAGTTGGTGTATTTGGGGTTTGTAGTTTCAGGAGAAGGTCTAAAAATGGACCCAGAGAAGGTACAAGCTATCCTTGAATGGCCTACTCCAAGGAGTGCTACTGAGGTAAGATCTTTTCATGGTTTGGCTAGCTTTTACAGAAAGTTTATCAGAAATTTTAGCAGTATTTGTGGGCCCTTGACTGAAACAATGAGAGGGGATAGAAAAGAGTTTAAGTGGACTAATGGGGCAGAAAAGAGTTTTTAATTGTTGAAACAAAAAGTTACAGAACAACCTATTTTAGCACTTCCAGATTTTAATAAGGTGTTTCAAGTAGATTGTGATGCTAGTGGTACTGCAATAGGAGATGTTATGAGCCAAGAAGGTAAACCTGTTGCTTATTTCAGTGAGAAGTTAAATTATGCCAAGAGGAAATATTCTATTTATGATCAAGAATTTTATGCTATAGTTCAGGCATTAAAGAAGTGGAGACATTATCTACTTCCTAAGGAGTTTTTTTTGTATACTGATCATCAAGCTTTGCAATATTTGAATAGTCAAGGAAAATTGAATCAAAGGCATTTGAAATGGGTTGAGTTTTTGCAGAGTTATACATTTGTTTTGAAACACAAAAGTGAAAAGTCTAACAGGGTTGCAGATGCTCTTAGCAGAAGGCAACTATTGCTGACAGAGACGCAGATTGAGGTGGTTGGGTTCAAGGAACTCAAGAATTTGTATCTAGAGGATCCTGATTTTGGTGAAGCTTGGAAAGCTTGTACAGAACCTGTTACTCTAGACAGGATGAAATGGCTAGATTTTATCATCCAAGATAATATGCTATTCAGAGGGAGTCAATTGTGCATTCCACAAAGTTCTATGAGGGAGAATCTCATCAAGGAGAAGCATAGCAGAGGATTGGCTGGTCATTTTGGTCATGATAAAACCCTTGGTTTGGTTAGTGAGAATTATTATTGGCCATAGTTGCAGCAAGATGTGAAGAAGTTTGTACAGAGTTGCAGAGTATGTCAGATGGTGAAAGGAGTGAAGCAGAATATAGGGTTGTATCAGCCATTACCCATACCAAAGAAGCCTTGGGAGGATATCAGCATGGACTTTGTTCTTGGTTTACCGAGGACTCAACGGGGACATGATTCAATTTTTGTGGTGGTTGATAGATTTTCAAAGATGGCACATTTCATTCCCTGCAAGAAGACTAATGATGCTGTTCATGTAGCAGAATTGTTTTTCAGAGAAGTAGTGAGACTACATGGTTTGCCAAAGACCATAGTTTCAGATAGAGACACTAAGTTTGTTGGATATTTCTGGCATACATTATGGAAGAAGTTGAAGACAGATTTGAAGTTTAGTTCATCACATCATCCACAGACTCATGGACAGACACAGGTGGTGAATAGAAGTTTGGGAAATTTGCTGAGATGTTTGGTTGGAGATAAGCCAACAGGATGGGATTTGATTTTACCATAGGTGGAATTTGCATACAATAATTCTGTCAACAGGAGCACTGGTAAATCACCATTCCAGATTGTATATGGAAGTAGTCCAAGAAATGCATCTGAATTGAGGAAGATAGATAAAGGAGAAATAAGTAGTGCTGAAGCTGAGGATTTTGCAGAACATTTGAAGAACATCCATGAGGAGGTGAGGAAGCATATTACCAAGATGAATGTGCAATATAAGACTAAGGCAGATGAGAAAAGGAGGCATAAGGAATTTTAGGTTGGAGATGAAGTCATGGTTCATTTGTGGAAGGAGCGGTTTCTAGTTGGTACATATAACAAGTTGAAAATGAAGAAGTTTGGGCCATGTAAGATACTGAAGAAACATGATTCAGGAAATGCATATGAGGTAGAATTGCCTACTGAGCTGAATATTTCACCAGTGTTTAACATTTCAAATTTAACAGAGTATCATGAAGGAGGTGTTGAAGATGAGGTTGTAGCAGCACAGTGGAGTATTCCAGCAACCAGTTCAGATATCAAGGAGATCGAAGACATACTGGACAGTCATGTTGGCAGAAGCACAAGGAACAGGACATATGAAGAGTATTTGGTCAAATGGAAAGGATGACCTATTGAAGATTCATCATGGATAACAAAGGAGGAGGTTAACCGTCTTGGTTTTCCTCTGCACACCTGAGTCGTGACAGGGTCACTTCTCAAATTACCCCAGGTGTCTGATGCAGGAGCATCCTGGGTGTAAGAGCAATCTTGCATCACCCAAAAATATTTCTATTTTTGAATTCAATAAGGGCTATCTTGTGCAGAGCTGCTATTTATGGAAAGTTACTATTTTTGGTAATTTTTGTATGTGCTCAGAATGATCTGATTTCTTTCTTGGAGGTTCATTTTGGTCATATAAGTCTGCTAGTAAAGTTTCATTGCCAGATCAAGTGTATATTGAAAGATATTGAAGATTTTCGGTATTGGCAGCAGGGTACAAAAACTTTGAACTCAGTTTTGAAGGCTTTAGAGGCCCCGGATGAGGTTGAAAATTTGGGTGACGGGTGCTTGCGTGGGTCAGGCCTGTAGAGCGCTTTGTGGCATTTTTGAAATGGGGTTATAATAGTCGATCGGGTCAACTGGTGATGACTTATGGTCTTCGGAAGTTGGGCCACCTGAAATGGTGAAAAATAATTTTCTTCAAAATTTCTGTTCAGGTTTCAAAGCTTATCTTGAGCCGACTATGATGTAATAAAATGTAAGATAAAATAATTTAAGTTTGGTCGGCCTTATTGGCTAAAATTCTAGAACCTTCCCAGGCGGTGGAAAAATTGCCTATATAAGGAAGGTTGTATTATTGTCTTAGGTAGTTCAGAATAGTTCTGGGTAGTAGATCTGGGCCATAATTCGAGGCTTTTTCCTACATAATATTGTAAGGGAATGCCCATGGGGCTTTGCATATTGTCATTCTGAAAGTTTGTAATTCCACATTTGTGGAGATAATAAGAAGCCAATTTTCTGTTCTTGCATATTGTTGTTGTTTCTCTATTTCTGTTATGTGTTTGTGGTATTAAGGGGAGCACCCTTCATCACTTAGTTCTAAGATGTGGCTTCACTAGATCTAATAATAAAGTCTTCTCTTCTAGAGAGAATAATGGGAGGGTTTCATCTAAAGTCTTTTCTCTTATCCTTAGATCTTCTTCAATAGCATGTCTCTTTAGGAATTGTAATATGTTCCATACATTATCTGGAATCATAGTCTTCAGTTCTAGGACTGTCTTTTTGAACTTCAACATATGTTTGACAATCATTCCATGAAATTTTTTATTTATCAATTTCACTATACTTCTCATAGAACCTCCCTACTTGATCTATCCTTCATCTATAATCCTTGAGCTCAACACACTGAGACTAGGTTTGAAACTTACTTCTGGAGGTGCTTGATTATTCTTCCTGTTTCTTGTTACTCACGATGATGGATGACTGGTGCTAATCTCTTTCTTTCTCTTAGGCATTGCCTTATACTCAAGAGGAGCAGTAAGGTTAATGGTTTCCTTGGGCACAGAAGGGGTATCATTTGTTTTACCCTTTGGATCATCAGATTTCTCAAATTTCACCTTCTTCATCTTTGGATCATTAGATTTTGTCTTTGTTGCAGCTGCGCTCTCTATTTCCAAAGAAATCTTCTCTTTCCTTGCTTTGTCTAGGTCTTCTTGAGATACTCCATGAATTTTTAAAGTCTTTGAAGTAACCTTGGAAACTTGTCTTTTTATTGTTGTGTTGTTTAATATAGCATCTACTTCTCTTGTTTTCTCTTCGTAAGTCCCCCATCTAGGTTCATTGGGGTCCTTAGGTGCTGATAACAGAACTTGAGCATAAGCCTATAGAATAGCCTCTTCAACTTCATATCCCAATGGATGAAGCCACTTTTTTCTTTGTTCAATAGCCTCCATGTATGTTGTATTAGTCTCTACCATGAAACAAATACTATCCTTGTATTTTTCAACTATCTTTTTAGGTATCCTATACCTCATCTGCATTCTCACTCTGAATTTTTTCAACTCCAATTCCATGTAATCCTTAAGGGTACTTTCTATGGATGCCTTTAAGGATATTTGTGGCATAGTGGGAATAGATTTGTCTAGATACAAATCAGACACCTTTCCAAGAATATGGAAGTACATATAGATTATTAGGGACCCAAACCTAAATATCTTAGTCTTGTCATGCTTGATGGCTCTTATGTTGTTTATTAGATGTGCACGCAAGATCTCACACAAATTAAACTCTCCATCCTCTCTTACCAACCTTATTGCTGCTAGAATGGTGGCCGCTGACACACTATTTACCCTACTGGTGTGGTGGAACCTATATCCCAGTATCATGGACATCAATTTGATGTCTTTCTCCTTTATAGGCTCTATTATCATTCTGCACCTATCACTTCTTGATTTTCAAGCCTGCTCTACAATTTTTCTAACATCCTTGCTCATTGGAAGAACAATGCCTATCCTTGAGAGTCCTATCATCTCATAAATTAGATCTCCTATTATCCTAACCGGTACTTCACCTATCCAAAATAGGTCATCATGGATCCTACTGAGTAGGATCTCAATCCATTCTAACTCATAGAACTCATATGTCATAGAATATTCCACTATAGGATGATTTTCTAACTATGCATACTCATCCATGAAGGTTTTGTCAGGTTTCATCATTGTTTCCATGTGCGCTCTTATTCTATCCAAACCTATTGTTTCCTTTTTGTAGTATATGTATGCCCTAATATCTTCTACATGCATAACACCCATGGGAGTGCGGGAGAATTCACCTTCTAGGTTGTCTAATGTGGAATTGAATGGATGCCTCTTAAACATATATCTCTTCTTCTCTGCCACATCAAATACAATGGGAGTAGACATAACTTACTTGTATATCACTTTCCAAATGATCTCAAAGACTTTTGAATCAGCGCGATGAATTAGGGCTTCTGCAACCAATCAAATGTACTGCTAATCACTAGTGAATCAATCTGAAATCCTTTACCATCAAATTCTAGGGCTCCTCTGCTCTCAATCACTCTAAGTTCGAATGCAATGAGAGATATAAAAGCTTCTGTGTACTTTAAGGTAAAATTTTTTCTATTAATTCTTGCTGCGTAAACTAGGCTATCATTGATAATTTCCAACTTTCATTCTATAATAAATCAGCTAGTGCACTCTTTCACATAGGTTATGCTAGTCTTCAAAAGGTTAAGTCCAAAGGTGCATACTCTGAGAGTGAGTATATCAGCTACGTAGGGGTTTAGAGCTAAATTAGCTCCCCCTATGACCCTGAGGGCCATTCATCCAGATGCAGAGGGTGCATCCACTATGGATGCATCTAATACATGCTCATCAATCTTATCCTTCTTCACCTTTGACCAAATCATGCTTGAATCTTATGAAGCTTTCATAAACTTGACTTCTCCTTCGGTATCAAGTATGGATTCTTTTGAATTTTTATGGCTTTCTTGACTTTGCATTCTGGATCTAGAGAACTTTGAGATGTGTCTAGCCTTGTTACATGAGTGACAAATAACTGGAAGTCTTATATTCCTTGACGCATTGACATGGGTTACCATTTTACACTACCTAGATGAGTGACCATTAT